>CM031858.1:33170799-33314960 GCA_018697195.1 Certhia americana
CAGTAAGGGAAAACTCACAGGTTTAGTGTCTGTATCAGAATTCTTTAAGTCCTGAGGAGGGGGAGGTGGTGTTGGGGTCCTAAACCTAAATGATTTGCCTGATATTGAAAAATCAAAGCAGGATGTGCTATTTTTAAACAGTTAAAGAAACACCAACATTTTTATATTAAAATAATATTATTAAAACTAAGACATTATACAAAACTACAAACACCTCTTTTACTTCAGAAGGCAGCATCAGTTTAAACCCAACCAAAGAGTCTTTTTACCATTTACAATAACACTCAAAGCCATGGAAGTTGTATACACATTAGGATGACATCTCTTAATAAATGATGTGGTTCTGAGGACAGGGGGAAAAAAGTTTACCTTATGTCCCCTCAATATCCATTTCAAATTGTCAAAAACTTCAGAAAGCTGGAACGTGTGAGACATAATGAAGAGATCTTACCATGTAAGCAGGAGCTAGAAAATGTAGAACTAGTCCTGGCTCTTAACCAGACTCCTTTCGCAATCTTGGACAAGTCACAGCTACTTTGCCTCCTCTGTTCCTCTTCATAACAGAGAAACAGTATTCACATCTTTTCTAGAAATGCTGTGAAATATTGGTTTAATTATGCTATGTCTTTTTAAAAAGTACTTACAGGGAAAAGCATTTCATTTTCAGGCCTGCTGTGCCACTGATTTTCCCCTGCCGCACCCACACACTTTTTCAAAGTAATGTAAGCAGTTGGAGGGAGGGAGAGAGAAGGGGCGGAGGGAAGGTTCCAGCATGTGTAAGACTGGTATGTCACATATGCACTGATTCCTTCATTCCAGAAAACTACACACTTTCTTCTGTGACTGCTAGAGCATACCTTAAATTGACAGAGGAAAAGTGAGGAAAACACCATGGAAGAGTAACCTTATAAATGGTAAGTTGATTCTGATTTTATAAATTAAATGGTTTTCAAAAAACCCCATTTTTTACTTCTAATAAAAGAAGAAGTTGCCTTCTTCTTTTTTCCTTTATAAATATAAAATCATGTCAGGTGAAAATGTTCTTTTAAAACACTTACTAATAGGTCATTGAAAATGGAGGGAGTTCCACCAACTCAAGTCAAAATTTCCTCAGTTTAGATATGCGCTTTTTCAACTCTCACTCTCACTCAAAAAGCAAAGGAGCAACTGTGAAATTCAAGCTATTTTAGTTTAAGGACTTACCTTTTGACACTCTACATCTTTCCCCACATAAAGACCACAAGTATCCTGAAGTGGTGAACAAGTAGCACATCAAAAGAATGCTGACTATTAAAGCCTGAATACAGTAATACGGAAATAATAATAATAATAATAAAGTAGCATTAATAATACCATAACTATACTATGTATACCTAACTATTATGCGTTTTCTTAGTTGACAGTTATATTTCTAATAAGGGAAGAAGAGATTTTTGTGGACTTCAACAGCCACAATAGATTTAATCCCACTTCCTGTTGCACGCCTTCTGTACAACCTAGGTCCTCTACCAGTATATTTGCACATCTGTTTCCAAACTTTTTCTCCCAGTTTTTGGTCTTATGCTGATTAGGTTTTCTGGAGCATGAAATTATTCAAATTCATACATACAGCAGAGGATTCTAAAATTGCCTTGATCCAATGAAAGTAAGGTGACATATGCAAAACACATTACCTCATTTAGTGGCACTTAGCCAGTTTTCATGGCTTTTTTATTCTGCTTCAGTTTGCCCATAAAGTGAACTCACAAAAGCAGCCAATCAATCTATGATTACTAACAAAACTATATCAAAATTAAAATCTAGTCATTATAAAGGTTCATTTTTATATTGTTTCCCCCAAATTTGTTTGCCGCTATAACATAAGGCATTCTCAGATCTCCTCATATAAACTTGAAATCCTCTAAAAATAACATACTTTGACAACAAATTCTCAGGAACACCTGACAAAATGGTGCCAGAGAACACCACACAGAAAGAGTCAGTGAGACAAGTACTAACAGACAAGACTCTTGAATCAAATTTTCATGAATCATCTACGCTATTACATGTCTTATATCCCTACCAAAGCCCATTTCTGTGCAAGATCAGAGGTATACTGAACAAATAAAATAACTAATTGCTGTTCTATTTGTTCTAATCTTATTAGCGTTATTTTATTCAACAGTACAAGTTAGCCTATAAAACATACTGACAATGGAATTTACCTCTGGGTATGTAAGGGAAATGCAACATGCAAGGATAACTTGGTTCAAAATATTTGCAAATCTCTGGTATATTACTTAGAACAATCTTACAGATGAAGAAACTAACAATGAAAAAGCCATCAGAGCCAGACAATTGACTCTCAGTCACAAAGAATTCATTAATAATTCCACGAGGACCATCAATGTAATTATCAAATAAAAAGGACAAATTATGGCCACATCTACACAACAGTAGGAACCAGAATAGGTCATTATGTTGTAGCCACACTTTTCCTTATTAAAATGTTACCTTATAATAGCATTGATCTGTTTTATTTGTTAGAAGGCAAGGGGAACCCAAGCAAAAACCTCAACCACTCCAGTTCTCAATGAAACAGTTTTTTTCCTCAGTTTTAAGGTGATTTTCATCTGTTTAGCTTGTTCAGTTTCATTTACTTGATTTTCAGGTTTTTAACTACTTTGACTCAATGGATCTGCTTTTTGTACAATATTTTCACCTTCTTGGTCTCTATTTGGAAATTTTATTCATTAAAGGCTATTTTTAATTTAAGAACTGAATCATCTCTAATTGCAAATAGGGTGAAAAAATCTCTACCTGGCATTCCTAATCATAGAACTTGGGAAAGGAGAAGTCAGTTGAAAAAAAGACTAACCTAGAGATTTAATAAAGGCTCAGACACTCAAGGCCCTTTCCAACATATCAATATATTTGATATCAACACTATGTTATGAATTGCTGCGCCTCATTATCAACTCTTGAAAGGGAAAAAAAACCTCCCTCAAAATGTCTGTTTCCGAAGGACAAAGGCAATTAACAGGGGCAGGTGAAAAAAAAGAAAAACACCAATGATATTATATTAGAGTGACAGGGGAATTTAAAGATGCCATATGCATTAGGTTATATTTCCTAAATTAAGGCTTAAAGGCAACAAGGACTGTGGATTCCTCAGACCTGTCCAAAGTTGAATTTATCCCAGGTTGAAAACATCCTGGAAACACAACAAAGCTGGATTAATTTCTCTTTTCAGCATACACATTAGCAAAGTAGAAACCCTTGTAAATTCCATCTTAGACAAGGTAATTAAATGTTGCTAATTTGAAATGAAGGTGGTAGTGTCTTAGTTATGGCCTTAGTCTACCCAAAAGTACACACAGCCACGCTGCCTTCAGCCTTCATACTATTCAGTGTTCTGCATACACTGCAACAACTCCTTATTTTAACTCCTCTTGAGCTATAAAAACAAAAATGAGACACAATAATTAAACAAAGTATTCTTTTTATGTATTATGGCTATGTTAATACACAAGTCAGTCACCCAATACCTCGATGACTGCTAATGAAACTGAAAGCCTAATTAGCAAGATGAGGGGAATAACCCCAGCGTTCTGGCCCACCTCCAGTATGAATAATTGCTTCTACCTATGCAAAATCCTCCCTGTCATTTCAATTAGGTAAAAATATTCCTCACATCCTGTTCTTAAATTGCTGGATATTGTTTATAGTGCCATTTTAAGAGCTGCTGCATTCTACCCTGGGTACAGTTGCATTTTGATAGTAATAATACAGCAAATCCTACTTTTAGTTAATTCATTCCAAAACCTTAGTTTTGCAAAAGGCTGTCTGCTATCAGAAAAAGAACCAACCGAGTAAAAGAAAACCCCAACAGTAATTTATTGTGCATCTATTAATGACAGAAGTACAGAATCTGTGTGAACACAGGGAACACGTTAACAGGTATTGAGGTACAAAAATAAGACAGTCGGGCATAAACATCGCTCTGGCAATTCAGCAGTATAACAAGCAGCCATCTTACCACACTATCACAACTTCAAATGTCTCAGAAATTAAACCAAAGCTAACATCTCTCACAAATGACTGTGAAATCTTACTAGTACGCACCCTTTTAAAAATTTTTATATACATACCCACATCAAATTTAACAAGGAAGAGAATGAAGCCAGTCATGAACCAGCCCTTCCAGGGCCTCCAAAACCACGGCTGTACCTATTCTAGACTTCGCTTCCTGCTGAGCAGTGTGCACACCCTGAATACCTGTTCCACAAAACAGGCACCAAACTCACCCAAATGCCTTCATTTTACCTCATTCTATAATCCCTAAAATTCTCTTAAAACCCTAAAATTTTGGTTACAGTTAATTTTAAAATGTTCATCTGACAAAAAGGATTTACAAGTTCTGTAGGCTTAATTAATTTTGATTTACAGAGGGACATTTGGGGCTTTTTATCACTTCACCATATCAGGTTTTCAGACTCTTTTGGGTCTGAAATGGTTATTAATAAGTAACTTACAGAATGCTTACGTTAGCCCACAGTCCTTTTATTGTTCACTCCTCCTTTAAATCGCCCTATCCCTAAAAAGATACAGATTTAATTGACTATAAAATCCACTTAGAAAGGTACTCACTGGTTTGAGTTATGAAAATTAAAAGATATGTTTTATTTAGGAAAATATGCAAGCAGATATCTGCAGAAATTCACATTTACACTAACTGTGCTTACTATTTCATGAAACATTTCAGTAACCACATCAGCGATTTATTGTTATTTATTGTTATGGCCGTACAGAAACTTCCACAATAAAATAAAGATCAGGAGAGAAAAGAGCTGTAAAACCATAAAAAAAAAGTTAGCTTTTTCCTTGTCCTGGCCTCCTAGGACTGTAAATCTTTGGCTTTCTTTTTCCTAAATTGTCTTCTTTCAAGGATCACCAGTGTTATAAATACCTTTGCCTTCTACTGACTAGACACATTTTCTCCTGTAGACTCACTTCCTGTGGGAAACATTACATCCAAAATTACACACACACTATTAGAATTGCGATCACTGCCGCAATTCTGTTCATGTATTAAAAAAGCACTAAGAATAGAGCAGCTTTCAGTTTATCATTATCTTCCGTAAAAGGAATATCACTCTTACATAGGAAATAGCAATATACATATAAAAAATTATTTCAAAATACAGTAGAAAATAATTTCCATTAAGTACACCTGCTGGGGAAAAAGCTGCACACACCAATGATTAAGTGTAAGTGTGCATCTGTCCTTTAAATATGCATAGCAGTAATAGCTTAAATGCAGTTCAAATCATGGCCAGTCTTGCTGCATATACAAATCTGCACCAGGCAGTGCTAAATTAAAAAAGCACCTCTGATAAGCTTACAAAAGACAAAGAAAAAATTGGTTGTAAACTCCTCTGCATTGCAAAGATCTCTTTTGTCTGTCAATCAACAGAAAAGTATTATTCCACCATCACAAAAGGCAAACCTTTGGAGGCAGTATAGGTCTGTGTGTTGTGCAAATG
The DNA here is from genome assembly GCA_018697195.1 of Certhia americana. NCBI lineage: Eukaryota > Metazoa > Chordata > Aves > Passeriformes > Certhiidae > Certhia > Certhia americana. The sequence continues at coordinate 33,176,325 of CM031858.1, forward strand.
TGCAGTTGCTAAGAAGCAAATATGCTTCTCCTCTAATCAAATAGCCCAGCTCAGCAATGCTGCTGGCTTGGGGCAAGAAGCAAATTCCACCAGCCACAAACTTAGAAACAGTCTTGAATTATTTGTTGCTGACCGCTGGCTGAACCCTGTCCTGATGAGCACCATCACCATTAGCCACTTCTCAGTGTATTCCATCAACCAATGGCAATAGCAGCATGCTACAGCTCAGGCTGCAAGGAATTGATCAAACAGGGTAATGAGACTATTTCTTCATGGAGGTTATTTTAAATGAATATAAATATTTTCTTTCTACATAATTTGCCACAAAAGGTCACTGAACTCCCTGCGATTCTAAAGAAAAATGCTGTGGTATCCCCTTTATATATTTGAGTTAGGATATAGCTAACAAACAATTCTGGGCATTTTTGATGATCGTGTAAATCTTAATGAGGTGGCATCCCAGACAATTGATTAGCAGCAACGTTCTATCTTCACATTTACTTACAAACAAAAAGAAGATTTGATGCTATTTTAGAAAATCATGATATACCCATGCCCTTAAAATCTTCCATGAGAGAATATATTCTGTGAGACTAAAGACTTAGACTTTTGCTATTAACAATAGATCATGCATATTTAGCTATGCTTGCCTTACTTTGATATTATAGCCCTTTCTATAGTTTCTTTCAACTGAACTCATATGTTAAAAATACCCACTTTGTGTGTGAGTCAAGTTACTGATGGGACCTGCATTCAGACACCCTGTCTGTCGTAGCTGTTTTCTTTAAAAAGCTACTATAAAGAGACACCAGAAGATACTTGAAATTTAATTCAAAGCAACTGCTACAAAAATCCCATCAAGGCCCTTCTTGTTCCACACAAGTTTTTTAATCCTATCATTTCCAGTACTGGACAATTTCTCCAGTGCTGGGAAAACATGTAAATATTGATTCAAATACTAGTTTAATAGAGTTTTATTAACAAAAGCATTACACTAGGATAGTACTAAGACTACGATAAAGAAATAATGCTTATTATTTTCTACTTTTAGGGATAAGAATATAAAAATACTCAGATTGCCACCTAACTATAACTGTTTATGTTTGAGAATTTCCAAGGTTACCTTGAATAACTTTAAGTAAATATTTTCAACACAAAAGAAAATTTATATTTACACTCAGGAATGAGTATAATTCATTCATCTGAGACACAGCACTTAAAAACACAGGTTAAAATATAAATTAAAAAATATATATATAAAGGATTTAAATTGATTCACCTTGCCCTGATTAATAGGAGCTCACTTACTTAACAACAGAACAGGCTTCAGCCTGTAAAAATTCACATACAATACTCAAAGCCATTTTTTTTTTTTTTAAACAACATAGAATAAAAACGTGTAATCTGAAATTCTGTTCCTCTTATGTGGTTGGGATCCTCAGCTCCTCATGCTTTTTTCTCCTCTAACTGAATGTCTCTGACCAGTATAGGAAATAATTTTTAAAAAAAAAAAAAAAAGAAACTAGTAAGAATATTAACAATAATTACAAAAATAGTTTAGATCAACAGGATTTTCCTCCTACTTCCCACCCCCATTAGAATTCTATTTCCAGAACATTCTTTTCTAACACTTTATCAACACCATCATAATATGTTGTATGGCAGTAAAGTGCATCTAAGGCTTGAATAGAATAAAGCAACTCAGATGTGTTTGTTCTATTAAACCACCATTTTTACATTTTTAAATCATTTTAAGGAAAGCTGATAAAAAATAAAATAAAACTGTAGTCCTGTGAGGAGAAAAAAGAGAGCTTTGTTGGCTATTTATTCAAAAACATAAAGATTATTATATCTGTAACAAACCCTACAAATTCTTACCATTCATTCATAATGTCTTTTAAAAGTCAGTTTCCAAAAATAAAAAGGAAGTAATTCTACATTAATGTTGAAGCTGTTTAAAATCTGTGCGAGGACATGAAGTTAGGACTATTCGAAATATACAAAATCCTGAGAAACTATTTTCAACATATATGAAAGAAGTCAATTTTTACATAAATCCTTTTTTTTCACAAAGCAATCTTAATATTTTAAGTCCTAAATTCCATTTAAAAAAACAAAAAAAAAAGTGGTCCCTTACAATACCAATAAAAAACAACATTCATTTGAGGGGAGGAAAAAATCAGCACCCACTCGCAAAAAGACGTCTCATCAACGGACAAACATTTGACAAAAATCAGTGGAAACAGCAAAGAAGCCAATACAACTTCCAGTGCCAAGGAGCCAGATGGCACTGCTGGAAAAATTATATCTACAGACTGGCAGCTTGATCCCATGATTATTGCCCAAGGGAGGAGGAAGAGGAAAACAAGAGGTATTTCAGTGTGATGGAGTAAATCAATTATCACCAGCTCACTATGGCATTTTCATGTTATTTTTATACCACATTCTAAATATCGCTCAAGTGAATGAGAGCACTGGAAGATTACAGCAATCTGAGGCAGAAAAAAAGGTGTGCCATACATTAAAAAAGCAATACATACTTAAATGTACCTCTGTCATCTGCATTACACAGTCCATATTTCCAAATGAAATTTGCAGATATGTTGTCGTTAACAAGAAAAAACAAAGTTTTTGTTTTGCGGTTTTACTTTTGACCTGAAATTCCAAACGTTATCTACAAAGATTACAGACAAAAACATCTCTGAACTTTTTAATACAACTACATTCTTCTGTGTATTTTCAACCCTTAACATGCACTTATTTTACTCATACAAGTACCGAGTAACCGTTTTGCTAAAATATTTCAAAAATCTTTGATCAAACAAGTTTGTGGCAGTCTCACCAATTATTTTTCTGATAAAATACAGTATTAAAGATAACTTCTGAAGAAGCTGTTAGAGAAAAATCAGTCCACGCCTACTAGAAGGAAAGCAGTTCTAGAAAACTAAAAGACAAGTTTTTCCCCCACTACTTTCATATGCATAATATTCAAATTACTAAACACAAAATACACAGAATTATAATAATGTGTTAGATTCTCCCTGTGAAAATAGGCAAGGCAAATTTTTTTTTATTGGAAATCTATGACGACAGCTGCAGTAACTTCTTTTCCAAGAAACTGTAATAATAAGGCCCATTTCCTTTATCCATACTTGCAAAAGCACACATCCTATTACCTACCAAAAAGACTTGGACCAACCACCTTCACTTCACTAGCCTCCAATCCATTTTCATTTTTTATTGCACAGCCATGCACATAGTCTAAATATCCTTCTGCTCCCATTCCTATTATACCAACACTAATCCTTTTCTCTTACCTCTTCAATGTAAAGCAGGAATGCACAAGTGCAGATATGCGAAGGACATCATAAACTAATCGCACATTTGAATATGTATTGTGAGTATTTATACATCACTCATGTCCAAGCTATGAATGCCCCATCCGTGGAATGTTCAAGGCCAGGTTGAATGGGGCTTTAAGAACCTGGCTAATGGAAGATGTCCCCACCCACAGCAGGGGAGTTAGAACTAGATGATCTTTAAGGTCCCTTTCATCCTAAACTACTCCATGATTCTATGACACAGAGAAATACAAAATTTTACTGTTGAGTAACAAGCAAAAATTATTTTATACTAAGAACAGGATATTCCTGAAAAGGCATTATACCTTGCATTAAGAAATGTGTGTCCAGGTAGGCAGAGTAAATATATAGAAGGACAGGAAAATCTGATTTCAAGCAGAAGAGGACTTCCTCCATTAAGTAGTTTATTCATATTTCCTTGCCCCTAAGGGGCTCAAAACTCCTTCTGACTACCAGCAATAGAGAAGACAAGACCTCGATACTCATGGGATATTACCCCTCATTATAGCAATAGTTAGTGGTGAATAGGCTGTGCCTGATACTAGTTAAGAAATTGTAGTAATAATTTTAGTTTGGAGAAAATATGGCATTCGGTAGTTTTAATCTGCTACTCTACTCTTAAATCCTACTGTTGTACATAGTCCAAGTAAACATCTATAAAAAATACTAAGGAAAGCTTCATACTAATACTGCCTAGTGTCAGATGTATGAAGAAGTATGGTTCCTGCTGAAAGTTTTTAAGCAGCAAACAATTGTCTGCAACATCTTCTTGAGAAGGCAAGTAATGAACTTGTCCATTCAATGGATACCATAACGATTTCACCTACTATATGGAAGATTTTTTGCAAAACCATTCAATAAACCTTTTCATGACACAGTTTTTATTTTTCCACTCACCTTTAACCTCAAAATTGACAAATATTAATCCACTGCAAGTTTGCTTTTATTTTTAAAAAAAGTATTTAAAAGTAAACAAATCCAAATTCACTAAATTTAATGCCTGGACTGCGTGATGCCTAATAGAAAACTGTTTTGTTCCTGCTTAAGATCTACAGATCTTGTACAGAAAGGACTGATCAATTGATACACACAACCAGGAACATGGTTCTGTTGAACCATGAACAATCTTCTGTTCATTAGGATTGATACACACTTCATGCATGCAATAAATTAAATATGGGCACAAATTCTTAATCACCAATTCAGAGAAAGAAATGCCGAACTTAGCTTGTACTTACACCACAAGGTTATACTTCTTTTTTTCCAGTAGGTTCCTATTTCCAAAGACCTCTAAAGCCTTATCCTTGAGACAAAATATGAATTACCACACAGACCATTGTTTTAAATACTTCTGATCTAATCTAAAACAAAGAAAACACTATAGTTCTGTAGAGCTTTTTTCTCCTTGAGAGGTTTGTGACTACTACATAGCATGTGTTGACGGCAGACCCATTTTTCTGTCGTACATGGTAGATCTCAGAAAGGAAAAGATGCCTCTTGCCTTGAATACCAAGCAGCATCAATCTATCAGACTTGCTCTCCTCTGGTACCCACCTCAAGGTGCCACTGGAATAGCATGAAGCCTTGCTATCATCTATCACTGATGCATCTTTCTGCTTCCATGAGGAAAGGAGTAAGGAGCAGAATGGAAGCTGCCTTGCCACTACTGCTTGGCGGGAAGAAAGAGAAATAACAGGGAAATCAAGAAGGTAGAAATTCACTCAGTTGAGATAAAGCACCAATAAGGTCCTAAAATCATAATTAACTTCCTCCAAAACCTATGTGAAAAGCTTATTGCATATTCAAGAGGCAGAAGGAAAATATCTCCCTTTTTATGTCAGCTATTTGTGACGTATATAAACCAAACTAGAATAACATTAGGCCGACAAGCAATATAATGTAAACAGAAAAATCTATTTACTTCAACTTTCTGGGCTCTTTTTTAACCACAGTATTGTTACATATATTGAATAAAATTATGATCTAATATGAAAAAGAAATGGGTTAAGCAGGTCATTATTTATTTTTTATTGTTGATATTGTCCTATGTGGTGGTGTAGTATACATGGTTGTTTTGTTATTGTTCAGTCACCGAAGCAACATAGATGAAATAAAATGAGCAACAAACCATGTCATCTCTCCCAAGGGAGAAAGGTAAATGTTAAAAGAACACAGGGGTTTATTGTTTGATGTGAAGTTTTTCATCATGATAATTAGAAGTTCAAACATTTTAGTATCATCAATTTGTACACACTGTTAACCTACATGATGCCATTTTTAACTTTATTGTTGACTTTATTAGGGCCAAAATTTCACTTAAAACTTCTGCTTCCTATCCGAAATTATTCCCTTATGTTCTGTACAAATGGTTTAAATCAATTTTAATTAGATTAGCTTTGCATATTTCACATACACTTTTGTTTTAGACATCTTGCTTTTCCGTCTAAGTCATTGTTGCTATACTCACTGGTATGGATTCTACAAACAGATCAGCAAGCAACCAAGCAGTTCAGTTGTTTGTTCTTTTGGTAAGGTTTCAAAAGCAGCCACATGAAGAAAGTTGCAAAGATTCTACTCAGTCTTCATAAATATTCATTACAGAAGAAAAATAAATTCAATTGTGATGTCTTTTATGGACAAGGGAGTCAAATGTCAAGAGATTTACAGAGTTTAGGGTATGTATTCTCTCCTAGCAAGCAGAGCGCAGAACTGGGACAAGCTATCTGAGGGACAATGCAATTTGCACCAGTAGAGATTTTTAGGAAAGATGAGACAGGTGTCCACCAAGAAACATCTCAGGCAGACTATGGGTTTTACATTAATTTCACTCTTAAGGCCTCTCCTATTTAACAAGCAGCTGATCATCTTTACAGCTTTTGACAATTTCAATAAAGTTCACTCCCTCTTCTCATGTGCTAAACAGATTTGCATCCGGGAATTCACATTCATATGGTTGGTCCCACATGTACCAATACCCTTAAAAACAGAACTTTAAAAAAAGCTTCATGTTTTACATTCTTCAGTATGTTTTACTTTTCACTGTGTTCCATCATATTGTAAAAGATTGTATTCTGGGTGACACCTAAACTGTCCATAAGTAACTCAGCCTAAAGTTCATCCTTCCTCTGACATCCTCAGCACACCACGTGAGGAATTTTAGACTTAAATCTTTCTGCTTAAGACTGCCGTGGCTAATTAAACTTTCTTTATTATTTTGAAAACTTTTTTTTATTATTTCTGATCATCATATTACCTTCTCAGCCAGAAATGCAGAATCACAATCCCCTCCAAAATTCTAACAAGAACTAGCGTCCCATCAAAATAAAGTTAGCATGCCAAAGTCCAGTCTTTACCCATTTTCCATATGATGGGCTCCTGCTAGTGCCCTCCTGCTAGTGCCTAGTAAAAGCATAAAATAGAAGCCACCTTTTCCCACTGAAGATCAGCTGTCCAAGAAAACCTGGACCTTACTTCCCCTCAAGATGAATTTTTTTTATTCAGTCTTGAATATTAAGAGATATAAAGAATAATAAAGTCCCTGGTTTTTTGCCTTCAATGAGATCTACCTAAGAAAAAAAAGAGGACAAATAAAGAGGTTTCTCATTCCTTTGAATGGCTGTCATGCACTTAAGTTTGTACCTCTCTCTCCAATACTGAAAGCAAATAACTAATCTCCTACAATAACTCAGGTAAACCTCCAATGTCATCCCCAAGACAACCAAACATCATCTCCATATACACAATTATGTTACTAAAATGTGGTATACCAAGACAAGACTGCAGGGATAAGAAGGGCAAAAGGAGAAAGGACAGAAATTCCTAGTTGTATTTTCCCTTCTCCAACCTTTGATACCTTAGTTGCTAGCAGTGCTTAACTGGGTCTGTGAGGAACAGTTCTTGCTTCAAAAATAAACTCAATACGAATGTAGTTGCAGAAAGTGAGAAAACACTTGTGTGTATGCACAAAGATAAAACCTTACACTGAACTCTACACGCCTTCTTCAGTGACAGTATTCAAACAACTAGGCCTAACAAATAGGAGAAATAAGGGGGGAAAAAAGCTTAATCAGTGTTTGTATTTGAAACTTAACATGTAAAAAGAAACAGCATGCAAAATTCAGTCACACCATTTTTCATTCTCACTTGATCAATCAAACTGCAAAATGTGAAGCTCGTATTAAGTAAATACTATAGATCATGTAAAATAGTTGACTCCAGCCTGCAAAGACTTGTACAGAACTTTTGCAAAGCAACTACATGAAAACAAAGCGCTGAAGCCTGTTGCTTCATCCAAAAATTATAGCAAGAGAATCATGTTGCAGGAGCAATAAATTTTGCTTATTTTCAAGACTGCACTTTGACCACAAACAGTTAAAGCACAACCCTTTCATTTACTCTTTTTCCTCGAAGTTCTCCAAGTGCCCAGTTTTGCTTGCTCCAGCCCTACCTTCCTCCACTTCAACTATGGGGAAATTTAATAAGAGATTCTCAGACTGTTTAAAATTTTTCTACTAAAAAGTGTATTTTATTCATAAGCTATAGCCAAGTATGATACTCTGAGGAGCATACAGTCCCCAGACACATTTTTAGTACTTCTTTCATCATTACCTTCTCAAGGCAACATTTCTAGACCTTCCATAGAAATGGTGATGATCTAAATTATTTCATCACCGCATTCACTGTGATCTTTTAGATCCACTCCCTGCAGAGCCAAAGTGACGTATCTTCTTCAGAGGTCCACTTACAAAGTCAGAAAGTTTGGTCCTTTAATCCAAGTGACATTTCTTACTATAGAATCAAGTTACCATACCATAAACCAGAAAAAGAAAAGAAAAATTGCTGTATATTATAGAAGAAGATTACAGTGTTATTAAACAGGAAAGTTTAAGCCTACCATTGAACCTGTATTTAATACCCAGGAAACCTGAAAATTAAATGAAAAATAGTAACGTTTTTCCCAGTTACTTCTCAATCAAAAGTAAGTTTGTTTACAACTTGAAAGAAAATCTTGGTATTTCAATTTTAAAGTATTTTGGTATACTTTGGTTTTTAACTAAGCAAGACACATGTATTTCCTACTACATATATTCTTCAATACACAGATAGAAGGGGAGTAAGAAATTACAAGACATAACATTGTTATACAATGTACTATACAAAAACCTGTCATTTAAGTTGCAAGAAACCTAGTCATCAATAAGTGAAAAAATACCTTGCTCAAAAATCAATTATGTTGAGTCTTTTGTATAGAGAAGTAGTACACCTTTCAGGCAACTGGTATTAATGAGCAGACATGGCTATAGAATCTCCATCTGTTTTTCTGACAAAGCTGCGACTACTCCAGTCTCTCATTGAAATTCCATTAATCTGGTGCACCAAGGACCAATGCGAAAATCAAAACTCCATCTAACCCTTTATCAGCTCACAATAACCTACAAGTGAACTCTGCCTGTTAGCATACAGCAAGTTATGATTTTGCTATCAATCAGGCCGTTAGCCAATAAAAAAAAAAAAATCAAGTTAAGACCAGAGTGCCTGGCTGTGCTGTTTTGTTTGGTCTGTCTTGTTTTTCAGTTTGTTATTTTATTTGGGGGTTTTGTTGTGTTTTATCCCTCTTCCAATTTCTGTAGGGTGTCTGGACATGTAAGCCCATGCATCATTCTCTTTCATTGTGATTTAATTGCTGCCAGCAATCAAGTCAAAGCATCACTGAAGTGTGCTTGAATTTCATTAGATGATATAACTTATGCTACTTTCCTACAGTACCTAATAAACCATAAAGAAACCAAAACACATATGGCTTGAGGGAATAACTGGAAAATTAGGTGGCCATTTGGGAACTGAGTGAACTTTTGAACCAGAGGAACAGAGAAAAAGAAATATTAAAAGGAAAGACAGACTTAGAATGCACACAGAGACGTGGGGGTTTGACCTTTTCAGTACCTAGAAAATTACATTAGCATTATGAAAAATACATATCATGTTTAGAGTTTATAATCCATCAAAGTTTAGATACTTTGTTAGTGCCTACCATAAGGTAAAAGTCAAAAGGACAACATAACAATCAGATTTGACAAAAGGCCTTTAGGTGACCTGTGCTAATTTAGTTATCCCATACTTATTGTTAAATGGATTATCTCTCTTGTAATTAATACACCATTAGACAAAGGTCACACAAAAACTCCAGGATTTTACAATGACTGTAACATACACATAATATACTAATTCTTTATCTGTTACCAAGCGTGTGCCTTCACAAATTATGTTTTGACAGTAATGCCACAAAGTCAAATTGCGACACTTTCGCAAGTCATACAAACCTTGCAGCCTAATTCCAGTATATAAAGAGAAATGCCTTGGGGCTTTTTAGCAGAAAATATATGTAGAAGGTTTTACATAAAAATAGAAATGGACTCCAATAAAAACCACCTCAATTTGGTTACCTACAGATAGGGCCCTCTGTTAATGTTAAGAGCCTTGATCCTACACAAATCAGGTTTTAAATTTGTACAGAGCCCTTCTGAACTGAACTGGTAATTATACAAGATCAAACATCTACCCTACAGACCTAGTTTCTTGGGTAGGATTTAAATATTGAACATTAACAGACTGCTAAAAAACTAAAATACAATATTAAGCTTCAACAAACCCATTTATGCCTATTAGAACTGAAACAAATGGCACCTCTGGGGATCAATCCGCCTCTTATAAGATTTTTCCCAACATACATTTTCATACACAGGCTAGGTGGCTAGGCTGGAATGATGGATTATATATGTTAAAATCAAAATGGTCTTAGAATGACACATTAGACATTCAAAGAGAAGAAGAGGAATGCTGCTTACTCCAATAAATTAAGTATTTACACATCAGAATTTATCACCTTTTCTCAAATTTTCCTATACTACACTCCCACTAGGTAATTAAAGAGGATTTATCACGAAATACAGAAAGACCAGCATGGTAAAATCACCTCAAATATAAAAGAATCAGACCCTCTGTACCTTAACTGGTATGAATTAGTCAAGATATTGTTGAGCAGTTATTATACCTGCTCTCATAACTTCCAAAACAGGCTAAAAATTAATCCATCTGTACAAACTCATACAGTTTTTCACATACTCTTGCATCAGCATTCTCCAGCCATTCATTATTTAGGTTATGAACATTATCACTTTTCTCTTGATTAACTGTTTTGAAACAATTCTATAATCATATCTCCTATTAAATAGTCATATAATTTTGTCACATACCCTTTATGCAATCAGTACCATGTTATTAAGTTATAATTAGGAATAATGATAAGATTATGTTTGCAAGCAAAAATAAATACATAGAAAGTTGCATTCATCCGTAGTTTTGAAAATTAGCTTGGGTTTTCTAAAAGCTATACTCAATTTGACTGATAATTATATTTCAACCAGAGAGCAAAAAGGCCTGGGTTTTCTACTTTTTTTTAGTAGAAGGTCACACTACCGACTTGCAATAAGTTCAATATTTAAAAAATAAAAAATTTAAAAAAAAAAAGAAATTAAAAAAAAAAGGTGTGATTATTATTGTTATACATTTTACAGAATTCTGAACATTAAAAAAAAAAAAGCATTATTCTGAATCAATGGTTAGAAGGTTTATCATTTATGCATGTACTTGACTTATCCCTGTTCTGCAATAGACATAATTTTATACCTCATAAAAGCAATTTATGTTTCCAAAGGGAATAATCTGGATAACATAAAATGTGGAGTGCTACATTGCAGGAAGCATATTTTCATTCAGCAATTGTATTTCGAGATGGAGCTGCACAGTTTGATCATCATATCATGTCAGAAAACATCATTCACTAGTAAGTCTATCTAACTTCCAGTGCCACAAATTAATATACATCGTTAATTTATTTGTACATATACTTAATTTACTGCCAAGTATTATCCATAGAAGGTATTTATATTATGTATACAATAAACTAATCTCAAAAACATGGACTCTATGCTAAAGCAAGCTTGTTAACTGTTGAAATATTCAATTGTTCATGTCTTCAGAACAGTCGTATTTAGCATCAAACTTAATGAATACAAAATAAAACTACATGGAAAACAGCTATGAAGCGTAGACTTTTTTAAACGCAAACCCAAACTTAAAATTTATGTAACAAAAACATTGTACAAAATACTGACTTAATAGAAGGAAACACTGTAGGAATAATTAATTTAATATTTTATGAACCTATTCTGTATGGAGTTTGCAGAAAAATATCAATCACATAAACTGTTTCATTATTTATTAGATAAATAATACAGTAAGCCATTAAGTAGCACAATAAAATTAAGCAAGAATCTGATAATGTTGAATTAACAAACAATTTGTTACTACAAATATTCACACTGGTTTAGCCACTGATCTATCTTTAAAAACATATGTATCTACAGAAGATGCTTTGTTATCAAAAAATGTGAGTTGAGAAGCCCCATGTAAATTCGACACAGCTTCACTATGCTCTAGGACCACTAGAGAGAGCTCTTCAGTTCCTTTAAAGGTTCTTGTAAAGGTAAGAAAAGTGTCCAGCTGTGCTGCTTATCTGTTTATCTCTTTTCCACACTAACATTCGCATCACGAGGATCTGATTACATCAGTTCATAGCAAACTGGTAAATCTAGTATTTTCTAAGGTAAACAGTGTCACATACCATCAGAAGGTGCTTCATCCTCTTTATCATATCGGTCAGATGCTATTGAGACGGTATCAGGAGGCGAAGAAAGAGCATTCTCAGACTCTTCCTCATCTTCCAGCTCTGTAAAAGTCAATACACATCGCTAGTTAAATAGTCTGTCACACAAACACATAGAATAAAGTATTTCTGATAGTAAGGAGGTTATTAATTCCTATCCGGAACTGAAAAATTCCTATTTCTCCTGGACACTGACAGGCTCCAGCGTAGCTGTGAGCAATGCTGTTCTACAGCTAGCCTCTGACCTGATGTGTAAATGCTGCTGGAGCGTTTTCCCTGAACACTGTCATATAATGAACCTGCTCCCAGCACTGCACAGCTGGCAGCTTCTCACAAGGGGGGAAAGAAGCACCACAGCAAAGAGGCAGGAAAGAGAAAATACTGGCAGAAGGAAAAAAGGAGAGCATCAGACTCCAAAGTTCTGCCTGTCCTAATGCGGGATGGAGTTGCAGCAACTTCTCTCCCAGGAAATGCCAAACTACTGTTGGTAGCAGTGACCTCTGCCCAGTTGTACTTTTCTTCACTGTAATTAGGCACTGCCTTGCAAAACTGTGTGCATATTCCTCCCATGAAACTAGAAGTGGAATTGCCGTCTGGCAGCACCTGGTATGAACCTGTGGCTTAATGCAGCATTCTGTTAATGAATTTCCTGCCCAACTGAGAGCCCTGCTACAATAGATACAAAATCTACATTACCAGTTAATCTGATGCACTCTGATTAGTGTCATACATAAGCACAAAGGTCTGGGAAAGATATAATTAAATCAATATTAGTTGAGGGTTTCATCTAATTAGGCAAAATTTAACTTCTTCCTGAAACTCAGTATATTTTCTCAGATATGTTTAACACATCTAGGCACAGAAGAGGGGGAAAAGCAACAAACTACAAACAAAGTAATAAACTTGCTCCTAAAAAAACAAATAAAATCTTGGTGAAGGAGGAAAAACTAAATATGGCAAAAATCATCAGACCAGAATCATAAAGTTGATGCTCCAATAGATTAAATAGCCCTCAAACTTCTTGACAATCACGTAACACTAAGTTGTTCAAGCATTGTCTGTTGGTATATACAAACACAAAAAAGCATTCCAGAGACATCCAAATAGCCTTCTTTATTTATGTGTTCCTTTTTAGAGCACTGGATCAGAAAACTAATTTCTAAGAATCCAATACCCACGCATAGTGAAAATATTCCTCTTCATAGACACAGAAATTGCATTCATCAGTAGGACTGCCTAACCAAGTTTTACTCACTCCCATTTAATAATGGAAATACACAGAAAATTCAGAGATTATGTCCAGAAAGCACCATGGCTGTTTGTAAAGAACTGCAAGTTTTCCATGAAGTTAAAACAACAGAGCCCGATATTTGCTTTGCTGGAGTTCTTTTACATTCAAATGTAGCTAGGCTTTCCCTTCATTAATTTAGTTACGCTTTTCTTGGGAAAGCTTCCTCCCAAGCTCCTATGCCACTTGACAACTGCTCTGAATCTGAACCTGACTCCAACCTATTTTTGACGCAGTCCTCTCCCAGTAGCACGCCAGTCATCGTGTTAATCTGATCAAAATATTTGCACTTCATCACACCTGTCAAACCACTCAAAAGTAAATTATTTCTCTCTAGAATTCACCTCTTCATCCAAACAGAAAAACACAGAGCAGATAGCACAAGAACAGAAAATATTATACCTTATTTATAACCAGGAAGATCATCTTTCACACTTAGATTCCAGAGACCAGTTGCCTGTCTCTCTTCGCCTACATATATATCTTTATTAGATGATACATACCATATAAAAAGAGCAAACCTAATATTCACAACCTACACAATGGCAAAATTGTTCCACTGTCTTCCTATCCTAAACTTTTACTAGTACTAGAATGCATAGAATATATGTGTATATGTAAGCCCTGGTTGTCAGTCAAAAATGCCCTCTTATCAGCTATGCGTAAATATACTATCATTCAACCTTCATGAAAGTGCCAGCATAAATTTTAAATATTAGGCTGTATTTCTAGAAGAAAACAATTCCACAAACACCACACTCCAGCACATACAATTCATGGGCTGAATAGCAAACCTCAGTATATTTGAATGAATAAGACTTGTGGATGACAAGTGAGTACACATGTAGAAAGAACATCTCCAGAGGATTTTGTCCCACTCAGCAACACGATCTCTTATGGAAATTTACATAACTGCACTGTTACCTTGCTTTTCCTCTAAGTCACACCACCATTTTCCAATTACTTGGGATTTCAAATTCAGTAAACATTTGTACTTTACTTTCATATAAAAGCCAGATGACCTAGGAACAACCGACTTCTTAATACATACATACATATTTAGGGCATACCATATATACCTATCCAAGACTGTGCTGGTTTGGCTTGGATAGAGTTAATTTTTTTCACAGTAGCTGGTATCAGGCTATGTTTTGGATTTGTGCTAAAAACAGTGCTGATAAAACAGCCATGTTTTAGTTACTGCTGAGCAGTGCTTACAGAGACCAGACCTTTTTTTCTTCTCACACCACAGCACCAGTGAGTGGGCCGGGTACATGAGGAGTTGTAAGGGGACACAGCCAGAACAGCTGACCACAACTGACCAAGAGGTTACTCCACACTGTATGATGCCATGCTCAGCATATAAAGCTGGGGGAAAAAGAAGGGGAAGTAGGAGAGGTTTAGAGTGATGATGTTTGTGTTTTTAAGTCACTGTTACTTGTGATGAAGTCCTAGTCTCCTAGAAATGGCTGAACACCTGCCTACCCAGGGCAAGTGATGAATTAATTCCTTGTTATGTCTTTCTTGTGTGTACAGCTTTTGCTTTACCTATTATAACAACTTCATACCAACCCATGAGTTTTCCCACTTTTACCCTTCTGACTATCTCCTCTATCCCTGTGGGGGCAAATGAGTGAGAGACTATATGAGCTTTAGTTGCCATCTGGCATGAAAACCATGACACAGTTATGTACTGTATTTGAAACAACAAAAACCATGGCAACACCGAATGTAGATTCAGAATAAAACAAGTTTCTGTTTTATGTCTAGAGTACACAAATTCAAAATGCTCTTAAAACAAAACAATCTAAAAAAGAAAAGTGTTGAGAGTATTATGAAGAAAGAAATTACACACCCATTGCTTTACATTTGTCAAAGCATTCTCTAGATGTTAAATCCTGCAGAAGGCTTGACGGCTTCCATAAAAAAAAGCCCTCACTGAGAAAGACACTCAGAACCAACATATAAAATCCTGTGTCATACAATACTACATTTAAGTACCCAGATTTACATGAAAAATGTGGAGAATAGGTGGCAGATTCTAGATAAGAAGTACAAGCAACAGGCACTCATGCAGGACTAGATTAAACAAAACAAAAAAATCCTCCATTTTTTATTTTAGAGTAAACAAAAATAGAAAATAAATAATAGTTTTCATCAATGTATATTATACACTGAAAAATACAATTATTAAATAATCTAATTTGTACAGAAGAACTACAGACACTTCAAGAGAAAAGCTGACTCACTGTGCTCTGAAGTTTTAATAGGCAACATTTCACAACGTTGTTTATGTACTGGCATAAAAGGAGGACTACTTTCTGATATCAGCCTTGGGGGTTTTGCCTCCTAGTTCTGGCAGGATTAAAAGATATCTTAGGACTGTATGTTGTTAATATATAAAGATACTGCTCCTGATAGCTCACAAAGAGGCTTCCTGTTGATCCTATGCCGTCTCCTACATTCCCAATCAGAGCAATCTCTGCCCTTTCTCCACTTTACACGCTCCTCCATCAATGTGTTGCATTGAAGTTTATACTCCACCTATGGAGTAAGAGCAGTCAGAACTGCATTAGAAACACCATGTGTTACTCCTTCAACAGTCAGAGGAGTCAGTGTTGAGCAGCACAAACCACTGTTCTCTTCAGGTGCCAAGTATCTAAAAATACATCCAAAAAGCATCAATAAATTAAAGAAAAGCATTCAACTTGCACTTATGTAATAGAAAACCGAACTACAAAGCAACAATGGCATCAGGTAAATGTATTCAATACAATTTGCAGGCATAATTGAAAGCATTGCTGCCTAATCAAACATCTAAAAGCAAAGCATGCTCAAACAAAATGTCTATAGACTCATTAGTTGGCAGCCATTCCATTACAATCACATATAATGTCAGTAGTGCCTTGAACCCATGCCAATGACAACAGCATAAATTTTGCATCTCATTTCTATGGTCATAAAATTAATGACCAGTTTAAAAATACTTCTTTGCAAAAGTTATTGCCTAAAGAAATGACATGAATGTGTCCCTGTTATGCAGCCACAAGTATAATTATGGAGTTGATGCTCATTAATATAGTTTCTTGTTTTCCCAGAATAACATGATTTATCTGGAAGTTGGGGAAAAATTAGATTAATTAAAAGTAGATATTTAACAGTCACAATAGCAAAAATATGTACGTGAACTGACCCTATTCTCCAGTTTCTGCAACTCAAACTAGTCTCCTACAGGTTTGATAGCAGAATCAATATTTTATGATGTCTTAAAAAAAACATACAATGTCATTTCTTATTAAATGCTACCTTTTCCATTACAGCTTATTTATTGATTCAGGAAATAATGCATACCAAAGGGTAAGTTTACGACATTAGGAATGGAGCATAAACTAAACTCTCTTCATTGTACCAGGGCTGCCCTTGTTCAGTTCCTACCCTTGTTCTGAAGACTTCAAACAAATTTAGTTGGTACAAGCTCAACATAATGAATAGGACCACATTACACTGTAAGAATCCAGCTTTTAAAAAATCCGACTTTTTTCCCCCAAGAATTCATTTTCTTCTGCAACACTGAGAGCATAAAAATGAACTCCTGAGCATTAAAGATACTGCTTACACCACTTACTCTAAAAAAGAGCAAGCAAAATGTTTCAGCCAATGCCTCTGAAAGAGACTTGCTAGCTCACATCCTCAGATAACTAAACAATTTATTTCCAAAAATGTCTAGACAGAATGATGCATTAAAACTGCTCAAGTATAAGAGAAATACAACAACTCAGGAAAATAAAAAGACATGTAGGTCAAACCACCCTGCTTCCTGCCATTTCAGAAGGTCCCAAGTCACAGCAGGTTGAAATCAGTTCCTCTTGTCCAATCTCTGCTGCAGTAAGAACCCACAAAAAAAGGACTAGATGAAGCCATCAAGCAGACCAAGCAAGGTTCTCACTACACAATTTTTCATAAGAACAAACACACAAAGCTGCTTTCAAGCTGGCAGGGGTATACTTTATACTTACATATCCTGTATTTTTAAGATGCTACTGACCCAATCCACCAGTCACCCTGCAAGACTGGATTCTTCTGACAATCAATTTTTTAATGCATGCTTTGCCATGCAGTCTGCTCCAACACGCTCACTCCTGAAGGGCCTTCTAGGGTCCCCTATTAACATGATGATTTTTAATGGCTTATTTTTAAAGGTCAAGCAGAAACTCTTTAGCAGCTGCTTCTTAAAACAATACTGAAACAACATCAAGTTTGCCAGCAAATATGCTTCAAGCAAGAAAAGCAGCTGCAACTTTTGCTTTTTGAGTTGCCTCTAGTTCTTACAATACGTATCAGGACAAAACCATTTTGTGCTGCACTGGTGGACGTATCTCATGTTACTTGAAATTGCACTGGGCACGGACACTTCACAGATAACAGCTGTGTGTAGCTGAAAGGGACAACACAGTGACTAGCCCAGAGTGAAACCTCTCAGACTTCTGGGATAGAATAATATTTGGCACACTTTTAATGTGTTTGATGGCCTCCCCAGAAATATATCATGATGATCCTCAAAGAACTGGGTAACAAATAAGCCAATCTTTCCCATTTATGGCTAAATACTAACAATGTACTTAAGCTCTTGACTAAAAAGTTCAAGTGTGTTAAAATATAGAACTCGCATGCACATGCAGCTCTGGTGACCACAAGATACTGACTCCCTTTCTCAAGCCCAAAGAGACTCCTACTTGTTGCATTTCCTGAAAAAAAAGTGTACAGAGGGGGAAAAATTAAAAAGGAAATATGACCTCTGTATAAAAACAGAAAAGGAAAAAAATACAAAATACAAATTCTTTGCATATGGTGCTACCCTAACAGCTTAACTATTTCCAGGAAGCAGAGGTCTCAGGCTCCAGACACACTCTGCTCTGCCAAGAGCCAGAAGCATCTGAGTCATCTAAAAGTTTCCTACAGGTGCTCCCAATAATTACATAGTGAATAACACCGATGCTCTAGAGACACAGATTTATCCTCTATTATGCTACAGTGAAATAAAAACAAAAGTGGACCATCATCAGTTTTTTTCAGAGTGAAAAATGCTAGTTAGAAAATGTCATGTCATATTTTTCTGCATAATTTAGTGCTGTAGATCAGATACAAGCTGCAATGAGCGCTATATGGGGAACTGCTTCTGCAAATTCCCATAGTATGACTCTATTTGGCCAGTACTTTTGGTGTCTCACTTTCAACATTGAGCCAAAATATTTTGTGAAAAGTGATTAAAAATATATTTTTAACTAAAATAAATGCATAGAACAGATGGCAAGTGAACTTCAAACACAAATACAGTTTCTAGAGCTTAGGGCGCTTCTGCCAACTTTAGCACTATTTTTAGCATAAATTGAAAACAAGGTTCTTTTAACTAAACATTTTGGCAGTCACAGTATTGATTCAATTAATCTCAAAAGAGAGAAATGCCAAAAACTGTATTAAGTCAGAATCTTTGACAAAGTTCAGACTTTTATACCCTTAGTAGAATATTAGTCTTATAAAAAATGAGTCCAATTTGTATGCAAATTACCTTTGTCTTCAAGTTTCTTCCCAATTCTAAGATCTAGAACAGGTCACTGACTGTGAATACAGCATTTTAGTTTTGCTTAAACTGGTTAGATAAACAGTCAAATATTTCAAATTAAAAGAAAAAAAAAAAGCAGAAGTGTCTAAGAGAAAGACATTTCAACAGAGTTCTGCAATTTAAGTATAAAATAGATACAATAAATGTCTAATAACTTTAAAAAGAATTAAATTTGATGAAAGACCAGTGGATTGGATATAAATGTAATTGTACATTTTTGGTTGTAAGAACAACATGGACTTTCTTTATCCATAAATCAAAAACACATTTAACTGCAAAAGTCATTGTTAAATGAGGTAACACACCACACATGAAAAATATTTTCCCATACAATTAATTTTCTATCTTTCACTTGCACATGTACCTAGTTTTCCTAAAAAGCTTCATTTTTTTTCAGTCTATATAGAGACAAAAGGTGCTTTTGTAAGCGTATTTACTGATCTGACAGACAACATCAGAAGGCTTCTTTCTAGGAGGATTCAAGAAAGCTCTCAAATTCATCAATCTGTTTGCAAAAAAATATGTATGCACTTTCTGAGAGAGATGGACATGAGTGATTATAGTTTTAAAGAGCCTGGTTCTACTTGCACACATGCTCTTCAGGTTTTTTTTATAATTATTCTTTCAAACCTCCTTGCTTTATTCTTATGGCTAGGCAG
Organism: Certhia americana; assembly: GCA_018697195.1. Classification (NCBI taxonomy): domain Eukaryota; kingdom Metazoa; phylum Chordata; class Aves; order Passeriformes; family Certhiidae; genus Certhia; species Certhia americana. The sequence continues at coordinate 33,195,979 of CM031858.1, forward strand.
GATTCTGTATGCTACTGGCCAAAGCCCATAAAACAAGAGTTTACCAAACCAGTTAGTCACTACGTGCAGTCAGTGGGATTTCAAAAACATTCAGTGATGAAAGAGAGTGGAGTGGAAAATATGCCCACAACACATCCTTGTGGAACAACCCACAGCTGAAGGAGCCTCTGTTTGAGAGAGGGTAGTCAAGTGTTATTATGTCCTACAGGAAATACATGAATTTTGAAAGTGTTAGTCCACTTCTTTCAGCCTCCAAAAATACTTCTGGATGCTTCTGAAAGAATGACAGGTCACAGCTCATAGGAGTCTTGAAAACAGCTGATGCAGTATAACTACTATATCATGATAACATACCATGACAGTATGTTCATCTTCCCCTAGAACAGAGATTACTTTATTTACATTTTAAACATGGAGTGACTTCTACCACAAAACCAAAAACAGTAAATATGGAGTTTAAATACACAGTACTTTTTATTCTTCCTAGCTTGTTTCAGTGTAGTTTCCAAATTTCTGCTCCCACACCTCCTTTTTTTGTACAAGATTTATCCTTTTTTCACCTTATATGTTGATATATTTATTCTTTCTCTTGAAGGGGTGGAACTGACCATCACTGCATTCTGAGTTTTCAGTACTTTGAAAATTTTTCCATTTTTCAAATGTCTAGGTGTGCACAGAGGTATGAAAATGGGCACAAAAGTTGACCTCCCTCAGCTGCTGCCACTGCTTTGTTACACTAGGAGCTGGCCAAGAATCTGCTTATCTCCATGTGAGTCCTTTGTTCTACACCTACAAAAGTTATGCCTAATTTGTACAGTCCTAAAGGAAGAATGACACAACTAAATAAAGTTTAGCACACACTTCTTGAACTCTGGACATTACACCAACAACTCACATCACTGATTCCCATTCCCTCAAATAATTTGCAAGTAAGTGCAGGTTCCTATTTCTCCTAATTTTTTTTATATTCCTGCATGCAGCAAATGCACATTAATTCGGAGAAATGTCTCCTTGCTTTCAGAAAACAATGGTATAACTTTCATTTCATTGAAATATACTGAAAACTAAGGTGTCAGTGTTCACAAGCTTCAGCATTTATACACAGTTCTATGACCTGAACCAGAGATATATCATGAGAATTTTTTAAAAGGCAATATATCCTTCTAAAGAATCAAATGTACTCTAATAAAAAAAATAAGACTGAATACAATTTTCACAGAAATCACAGCGAGTTATGCAGTAACAATTACAGACTATACAAATCAAATCATCCATTTTGCTAGAGATAATGAAATCTCATTTTTGTTAATAATTTGTTGAACTGGAAAAGAAATTCTGAATCAAATTACCAATGAAGAAAGTAAATAGACTAGAAATTTCTTGACCGTCAAATTACAAAAAGCAGTAAATGCTAACTCTGCTTGTTGTGGGCAACTCTCATGCTTATTACAGAGTCAGAGCCTCAGAAAGTTATTAAATCTTCAAAAACATGCTCTCCCAAAGTAAGATAGGTTCGCAATGAAAAAGCCACCCTGCCTAATTTCATGTTAGTAATTTTCTTAATAAAATAACATTTTACTTTCCCACACTCAGTTCTGTTGGACAGTGAGAAGAGGAACTGTGTTTTGTCTTCTGTAACAGTGCTGTGGTGCAATACAAAAAAAATAGCAAATTATTGTAGTACAATTTTTAAACAATCACATAGTTGGAGTTTACAGAATCTTGGCAATCTTGAATCTTTGGGAAGTTTCAAGTTGCACTGTCCCTTTCAGTTGAACTGTTATGGCTGCATAACTTGATTTAAACCGGGGTAAGAAATGTATGAACTTGTTGTGCCTTGTTGCAACATTACTTGCCTAATATGACTTACATATTTTCACTTTCTCGGGAGGCACACTGCAGCCTACACATTTGAACCCCCTCGTCCAGAAACAGACAGTTCTTCAACCACTGCAAAAAGTGAAGCTTTGCATGGGCTTTTTTGACCTCGCACTGTGACCCTCATACCAGCATCCACAGGCTATAGGTCATGACCTCAAGAATTAGCATCATGGAAATAAGAGCCCTTCCAGGTTTAGTTACAGAACAGAACACTGTAGCAACAAACCCTTCAGTCTTCTCCAAACTGAACTCTGCAGCTTTGTTTAAACTCCACTAGAAGACAATAGATAACCCACACTTCAGTTTTCATTACTCGCGCACTAAATCATCTCCTCTCCAGCTAAAGGTCTGAGCTCCCGCTGCACTATGAAAACATTCATTCACTGCGGATCGAAAGCCAATATCATATTGCCACGAGATGATCCTATTAAAAGGTTAAAGAAACATCACTATGGAACTGAAGACTTTTGCAACGTTAAGAGAAAAGGCTGAAATAAGTAATCCCTGCTAAAATTTTGTCATTTTGTCTCCTGAGGAGGCTGCTTTGCATACATTTCCTCCGGGACAAAAAAAAAAAAAAAAAAAAAAAAAAAAAGCAGAGCACAAGGTCTTGCTAATAAAGCTCCATTTATGCTAAATTTCTAATAAATAAGGTCCATAAGGAGCTCCATTATCCAGCCTCCCCACCAGCGAGCGCTCGGGCCGGCAGCGGCGCCGGCGGATGAACGCGCCCCGGGCGCTCGGGCGGCTGTTCCCCGCCAGGGGCAGCAGGGGGCGCCAGTCCCCTCGGCCTCGGGCGGCAGCGGCAGAACCCCGCGGCGGGGAGAAGGGCACGACACTCACCTTTCTCCGGGAATTCCCGAGGATAACTGCAGAAAAAGAAGAAGAAACATCATGAAGCAAGGCGCACTTGCGAACCCACGGCGCGAGGACACGGCGCAGAACAGCAACCAGTTTTCGACAAGTTCTGCTGTCGAAACTCAGCGCTGCAAGTTTTCCATGAAAACTCTGAAGTCCGTGTCTTTGGCTTTAAGTATTTACTCAGTTTTCCTTTCGCCTTTGCAGCTGAGAGAATCCCCAGTCACAAAACCAAACCCAGACTGAGCAGCCCTTTCTAGGAACGTACATCTGCTCAGATAACTTAAGGTATTAAAACACACAAAAGCATCTTTAATTTTAATAAACCTTCTGAATGTTAAGAAATTTCAAAATTCTTTGTGCGCAACTACAAACATTAAGCATACTTTGAAATAAACCCGCAGTTCAATAGGAAATGAAAGAAAAAATCAAAAATAGTGGGTACAGCTACAGTAAATGTACAGAAGTAAAATAGTAAATTTACAGAAATCCAAATGAAAATGTACTAATAATTAACCAGAAAGATAAAAGTTAACACATGCCTAAATATCCTTTTCAAATAGGGAGATCTCAACTTATATAATGCCTAGAAAACAAAAAAAAAACTATCATCAGAGAGAAAACATACTTTTATGTGCTGTTTCTTCAGAGCTACATCTTGGTATTTCAGAAACTAAAAAAATCACAGAATGCTGTTTGATGATACAGACACATTTTCAGGACAGAGTTATGTAGAATGGCATTCAAGAAGCATTCATGGACTATGTACTAACTGGCAAATAAAATGCAGCTGCCAAAATCATCTTTATGAACAATAAGCAGTAGTAAGGGTATCAGGTTTGTCAATAAGGAGATGCTGGCAAGAAAAGAGCAGAAGAGAAAGGAATGGTCTGGAGATAAGATACTGAGAAACGCAAACAGAGATAAAAGGTCAGATCTAAGAAATCCAGTGTAGCAAGTGGCAGCAACAGACACAGCCCAACATGTGGGAAGTTAAAATCAAAGAAGACTATAATGTGCATGTATTTTGTAACCTGCATGAAAAGCAAAACATTGTTAACAGTGAATAATATTACAGGAAATGAGGAAGGCATTAGAAATGAAAATAAGATGTGAAACCATGGGGTCACATAAATGAATAGCAAAAGATTCAGTGTCAATATGCCCATAAATGCAGGTACCTTCCCTTTGATATTTCATCATCCAAAAAAGCATCAGCCAGTCAAGAAAAAAAGTCACAAGCACTGTACCTGCAAGTCATCTGTACAGTCACAGTCAACTCAATAAACCAGAATGGAAAATGCAGGAAAGAATAAATTAATAAATAAAATACTTTCTTAAAAGAGAGTATGAGGGAGAGCTAGTTCCCCAAGCATTTACAGCCTGAGTGGAACAAACATAAAACTTCAAACACAGGATTTTGGGATGCATCTCATGCCTCCCTCCAGTTAGCGCCCTCACCAGATGACTGCGCTGTCCTTGAAATTATAAACAAGTTGCCACAGGGGCAGAAGCATGCCATCAATGGAATGCTTAGGAGATATCACATAAGAGTGATCACTAGAAAAACACTGTGAAAACAACAGTGTGAAAAGAACAACAGCTACTAAGCTATATCCTAGTTGATAGGAGTTATAAGTAAAGAGATTTGTAAAAGAAAATTCTGTAGTGCAAATGAAAGTATAGCTAAATCTCTTTAGCTGACTGAAATTAATACACCATAGAACTCTCTCAAATCATCCTTGATATTAAAACAAAAACACCAACAGCCCTCTCTTTATCTGTAATAGCAGTTTGCATAAACTTAAGATCTATAAATAATTTTCAGTTATGTTTCAGTTTTCTATTACAGAGCTAAACAACTGAAAATGCAGTAAAGCAAAGTCAGTATTGAATTATGCTGTCTTACACCAATAACTATGGTGATAGGAAACTCATTCATATCCTCAATACATTATATTTCTCACGTTTTAATGAATCTTACCAAAGCAGAGGTGAAGGTAAGCTCTGCCCAGCTAGCTTGCAATTAGGTTTCAGAATATTAAGCAATTCAAATGGGACAAATCTTTCTGATCCCTAGAAACTCTAATTACTAAACTGTAGCAGTTTTGAGAAGAAAAGACTCGAATCCAAACAGATTTTTTGAAAAAAACAGGACCTATACAGATTTTTTAATTGTTAGTATGGTTAATGTTTATTAAAAGATTGCAAAAAACTTTAAGTTATCAGTAAGTGACTATGTAACATATTAAAGCCATGAAGTTCACTTACCCTGCCTTAATATCCTTTATCTTCTTAAGAAGAACTTCTCTTCTTTCTTTTGCTTTCTTGGATAGATTTTCTCCTTTTAGTGTTTGGGAAACAAATGTTTCAACATCTAAATAAAGAAGAAAAATAAATACACCTCAAAACAAGACAAAACACTGCTGTAATGAGTTTGTCCTGATGCTACTGTGAAATTATTTTCAGCTCTACTCACAGCATAGTTAACAGACATTTTAGATTCTAAATGGGATACATTTGTTCTCCATCTACTTATGCTTAGCACAGCAAATCCTAGTGACATTTGATTCTTGCTCACTTAATTATGCTACGTAAGTCCTAATAAATCGCAGTCCTATAACAATTACTTTCCATCACCTAAAGTAAAAGACAAAGCTAAAACATGGAAATAGCCTTTATGCATATATTACTGCCATGTTATTTCAGAAGCTCAAGTTCCAAAGATGGTTGTGTAATTTATTATTTCAGCAGTAACACTTACCCAGATACTAATATAGCTCACTTACTGGTTACAGTATTTTCAAGTGTTCTCACAATGGCTCTGAAATCACTGATTGACTAAAGCTTCATATCCAAAGCAATCCCGAGAACAATTAGGTAGGCACAATAACCATATCAGAGGCAAGATCAACAGTGTACTTTAAATAAAGCACACCTCCACTTGTAGAATCACAAACTAAGGCTCTAGCCTGCACTGTAAGTTTCCATTCTTACTCAGATGATACTTTTATATAGTCATGTAGAAAAAACAAAGCATTCCATAAAAGCTACCACTGTTCTTTTAATATAGCATTATAATACATCCATTCCATAGGATAAAAACAATGCAGTGTATTGAATTTGTGGGAATGTAAATCCCCCAGCAGTATGTTTTCCTGATTAACAAAACAATGGCAATGAAGTTTCTTATAGTTACCAATTAACATATAAATATCCCAAAACCAGAAAAGGAGAAATACAACCAAAAAATCCTGTTTGTTAACATAAATGTCTCATCTGTACCAGTAAAAATTGCTCATTGAACAAGAGAAAGCATTTGTAGGTAACAAAACACCTTCTCACAGTGCCTGCCCACCCCCACAGACACAACACAGACACATATATATATACACATTGGCTCCCTCTGTCTAGATGCAAATGCATATGGATAATACTACTTTAATCCTCTAACTTTTCCAGTCAGATGAGACATTCCATATTAATACAGAAACATAAATAACAGCAAATTAACTACACAACTGTCTACGTGCAAAAGTTTCCATGAATATTTACTGCAGACACCCTAAATGGAAAACTTAATTGCCTGCTTTTTTTCCTATAAACCAGAAACATACCACCTTTTGTATTACAGGCTGCAAGAGAACAAGTCAAACATTACCCTTTAAGAACACTAGCACAGCTATTACAAAACCCTTCTTTATAAACAATTCACTAGATTATTATTGAAATGTTTAGATTACTGTTTATTGTAATGTTTAGATTCCTCACAGAATATGGCAAAAATACTTATTTTTTACAGTATTTTAAAGTTGTGAAGAATGATATTGATTCTCCTCTCTCCAGAAAACAAAGAATCTTCCCTATTACATTTTCCAAAACAATCCTGAATGGGGGAGACCTTCACTCAGTTCTGTGGCATTCCTTCTTTAAAAGGACAGAAGGAAAGGCACTTAACATGTATTAATGAATCTTCCAGACATACCCCCAACAGCCTCTATGCTGTACACCAAGAATGCCTATAAGAATATTTTCCAAACCCATAGAAAAAGTACACATCTTCGTAAATTGCAATGATTGGAACTGCCAATCAACCTGGCAGATGAGAACCCACAGAACCCAATGGCACTGACCAACTACAAAACTAAGGCCAAAAAAAACAGATACTTTTCCTATTCAGAGTAAAAATCAAAACAGTTCAAAACAAATCAACAGTTTTTTCTCTCAATGAAACCTAACAGGATTTTCCAGTACAAAACAAGCTTTCACTTGGAGAGGGATAGCCTGATAAAATATTTATATTTCCATACTTTTATTTTATGTATTTATTTTGAAAATTAGATAGCAGCTTCAGAGCTCTACCTAGACACCAATATGCAAAACTTTAGAGGAATTTGTCATGTTTATAAATCAGGAGCAATACTTGCACAGTAACCTTTGGATACTAATTAATCACAAAACTTGGATTCAGAACTCTTCATTTAAACTCAGTGGGCATCTTTACTTCTTGGAAAAGCTCAAACCAGGTGAGAACTCTGTTGTCTCAGATTCTGTCTGTCAAAGCTTTATTCAAATACAAATGGTGAAATAACACAATTAAGGAGTATGTGGGGAAGAGAAACCAAGTTGATAATTATAGGATTACCAAAAGGATTACCACTTCTGACTTAAAATACACTGTGGATAGAAAAATTTGAGGACTAACTATATTGCTGGCAGGCTTTGTTGTCTTCCAGAAAACCTTCGACTTCGAAAGCAGAAATAGAGACTTTCCAACCACGGAAGGACAGGGTAGAAGTAGATGCTCCATTTACTCTCAGCATAAGTAGAGTTGTAGGAGAGAGGCAGAGAGAAAGCATATACAAGTCTGTCATTTCTAAACAGCAGCAGTTACAGAAGACATCCCTGGGATGGCTTCCCTCTCACATGAGTATGTGAAACAAGTTATCTGAGCTTAGGTGTACGCACAGTCAGGGTGCACTGTTTTCATCATGGAACACTATTACTTCCAGATGTCCAGAGATACCATATGGCTTGATTTATCACAACCCCAAAATATGAAGACAGACCTGACATACACATGATGCTAAAGAAGCAGTTTACTTGAAAATTACATTTTACTGTACCATAGATTTTCCTTATCTACTCACAATTACACAGTATGTCATATATCTTGCTCTAATCTACTGTTGTAAATCCATCCAGAATGTACCAGATACACAAGATGAGTAACATCCTAAGCTTCTCTGGACAAGAAGGCAGCAAGTCATCTAAGTTATGATCATCTCTTCACTTCCTGTACTTCCACACTGTGGAGGAATATGGACTGCCTTAACTTAAGGAAATGTGCCGGTAATTCCTCTGACCTTCCACAAATTGATCTACGTAAGAATTAGAACAGAACTTGGGACTTAAGTATTGCAGATCCAAGTTTTATACAGTAAACTTCAAAGAGAGGCATCAAAATTTATCCATTTCTCACCACTATTCTAGTCACTTACTTGCTCTCCCCTCTCCAGGATGATCCACAACTTGGTCTCTCGTGTATTAGTTTAATGCTACTCAGAAAGCAAAACTACTACTCACAACCACTTCAGCATAGACCTGCTTCTTGCTTCAGCGGCAGCTGATCCATCAAGAAATTTTAAAAGGAATAAAACATTCCAAAAAGAAAACCTCTTTGAACAGATATCTGGTCTAAAAGCACTTCAACTAATCACTTGCCTCTGAGCAAAAAAAAAAAAAGCAAATTACATATTGCCATTAATTTCTCCTAATGAACTGAGCAGCTATTTAGTATCACATATTGCAGACATTAAGCTGTTCCCACTGAAAACACAAAAATAGGAAAAAAATTTTAAAACCCTAAAACCAAGAAAAACAAAACAAAAATACATTGTAGAAACCTAGTTAATACCTGTTCTCTTAAGCTTGTGTGTTAGACTGCTTGATAGCTTAAACACCCAACTTGTTACTCTGTTTCTTAAAGCTTGTGATGTTAAATTTGCTTGCACCATATCCCGGAGAAATTATTGGCCTGCAGGAATGAACAAAACCTACCAAACTGAAAGATCCAATTGATACAATTCGCTCACAAATTGCTCTGCCAATACAGGTTACAAACTGACCAGAAAGGAAAGTCACACCTCAGTCTAGCTCGGTCTACTTCAGTCAGCTCATACAGTTCAAAACTTAAGTGCCAGTTCACAGAACAGTCAAAAGCTAAAAAGCCATCTTATGAAATTTTATGAAAATTTCACTTTCATCTACAGTCCTTTTACAAGGAGAAAAGCCAAGATTTATTTTGCATTTCATTGTTAAAACAGTTTATGGTTCTCTTTATTTCAATGATTATAAACAGACAACACGGCAAGATTTTAATTTTTGTAAAGTCTTTGGAGCAATTTTCTTTAATGAAGGCTGAAACCACACAGATGGAGTTTTTCAAAAACATTGTAAATTTCTAGCCCAAAGCAAGTGCTGTGTTAAAGAGTACTAAGAATAAATCATAGCACATTTGTTGTTTACAAGATTTAATATTGCAAATATGTCACACTTAATAAACAAACATATTTAGGACAGAACTACCTCAATTCTTGTCAGGGTGGGCCAAGCAGATTCCCACAGAGGCACTATGTGCTGGGTAGTTCTTTCTCACCTCCTCTAGCAGATAACCAAAGTGTTATCCAGCCACACTATCAAGAAGTTAATCACTCCATCATGGACACATCAACTGATGAGTTGACAGCATTCAATGACAAAAGTCAGAAAGAGGCAATGAGGGAGGAGCATTTCCACACACATGGCAGGGCCCATGGCCCAAGGAGAATGCAGGCTGGTTTGGAGGCTGGACACGCATCCCTCAGGTGACCAGGGACACTGGCAGGGGATAACCTGGCAGCTGTACTGCCACTCGCATGAAAAGGGCACAGCAGCTCAGCAGAGCAATCCCTGCAGCCACCAGCCTTTTCTCTCCTCCGCCTCAAGGACCGAGAGAGACAGACAGACAGAGAATTTGGGACAGCAGGCCACAAATTTTGGGAGATAGCTGCTATAGAAGCTATATTATACACATGCTGTCCAAAAGTGACCAGTATTAAAGAGACTGCCATAAAGAGACTGAAACCTTTTAGCTTTACACAGGCTGGCATCAGAAAACAATTAATTAATCTGATTTCAAAGTTTTCATGCGACTCATTAATAGGCAACAAGCCTAAAGACAAACTATCAAGCTCTGTCACTGACTGTTCTCTTAAATAAAGAAATACTTGAGGATTTTACTTTTGCTCTCCCCCTGACTTCAAAACTATGTTTTAAAGTCTCTCTCCAGTTTGCTAAATTGCCTTTTAAATATATACACACTTAACCAGAAACAGAACACATGATGCAAAATAAAAGTGACTGAACATCAAGATGTCTAAAAAAACCAGATTTATCCAGCCTAACAAGAAGGTGAGCATTTCTTTTAGTGCAAAGTCCTGGAAAGGACTGCTTTAAAAATTGCTGTACCTTAAATGCCCAGAAGCAAGGTTATATTGCTGTGTTGACATATACAAAGTAAGTATTGTGAAAAATGTTGACACTCAACAGTTTTATTAGTGATTTTAAAAGCAGGAGTATACACAAACTGCTAAGACTCCTCAAATGAAGTAAATCAATAAGGCATCTCTTTTAAAAGATTAAAAAAGAAAAATTTTAATCAAGGATTACATATATAAATAGCTATATATCCATCTCTAATTTCATTGGATGAGTAGTTGAGCATACTCTCTCTACATTGAAGAGGTGAGAAAAGATGAAGCTGTAACGTATTAAGCATATAATGAAAAAAAAACACACCAGTACAAATCATGATCAAGTTACAAAGTGATTCCAAATGAACTATAATAAAAAATGTTAAGGATTAACCTAAAGATTTACACTGTATGCCACATTATACTGCATCTATTGTGGTTTGTTGACATATGATTATGAAAGAAACGTAAACCCAGTCAGATGAGAAAGATAGACTCCATGTTAATTGAAAAAGACAAACTAAGTGAATAATGAGTATATAAAAAATAGCCTATGCCATTTTTATCACCCATATATGACACTTATTCCCGAATTTATGGCAGAGACTATTGAACTATGTTTCAAATCACTGGAGGTTATTTCTTACCAGGAATCCCTCTGTGCATTTTTTTCACCTCACTGTTTCTAATCTTATTCCATTACTATTGAAATACATACATACTACAAAGCTGTAAATACATGTCCACCTAAAAGATATCTACAATAATCACCCTGGTTTATCTTATACAGATGGATTCTTCAGCAAGAACTGCCATTTGTTAAAGCCTTAGAAACATGAAAATTATGCTTTTTTTAAAAAAAAAGTAAACTTTTAAACAACAGTGTGCTTTTAAATTTGAATCAATCAATAAAGAAGAGCCACACTGTACCCAGAAGTCTTTTTCTATGAGACTTGTGTAAGGAGGGAATCCAGGAACAGCTGAGATGGAAAATGAAAATAGTTTGGGTTTTGGGGGAAATATAACCAGTATAGTCCAAAAATAAAAGGTAAGCAACTCATGCACTGGATCCAATGTCTTGTAGTTTCCTTGCCTTGCTCTTCTCTGCAAGCTGTTTCCAAGATGTAACTAAACAAGTAGGTAAACAGTATTAATTTGAAGAAAAAATAAGAGGAATCACACAGAAAAAGGTGATTTGGACAGTATAACTAAACTAACTATATAAACTAACTAAAGCACTTAAAGAAACTGAATAGTATCTCTGTAGAAATGATCTTTAGGGCAAGAACATTGGTTTGGGGTTTTGCTTAATAGAACAAGGAAAATGGTACTAGGATGGGATATAAGGTTCTATATAAATTAGAGAAAATTTCATCCTATTTTCACAGAGAAAGCATGTAGCTTTTTGTTTGTAGCTTTTAAAATACGAATACAAAATATTCAAACTGGCAAATGTGAAAGGAAAAGTGAACAAAAGACAAAGCAACAGCACCCATGCTACAGTCACAGGTGTCATGAACAGGGAAAAAAATATAAATGATACACATATATTTATATCAAAAATTTCACACCATCAAAAGCTGTGAAAAAATAAAGAAGTCTTACCTCCAACTAAACCTTTATTACTGAAAAAACCTCAAGTTTCTCCAGTCAAGATGACTGAAGCTGTCTGGTTTACATTACAGAAGAAATAATATGCCTTTGGGGGAAGAAACAGCCTTCTAACTCCTTCTCGGCTATGAACAAGCCAAAACTTAGCGAGGAAAAATAGATGTGAGTAGGCCTCCAACAATCTATGTAACCAGCAACAATTTGAGGGGACAAAAAAATAGTAACATTCCACTTTGCCAAACACACAAAACATCACATAAACACAACAGAGGATGCCCTTTCAAAAGAAGAAAAGGCAGAGCAGAGCTGGGCTTCCTTCACGAAATTCCACTGTCAAGCATCATCTGTAAGTGCAGGGACATGGGTGGGGAATGAAGAAGTTACATACACTACCACACACCTCCGAGGTGCAAAGCAGATAAGAGAGCAACAAACTTTCTTTCTCCTCCCACCAGGAGTTCAACTCAGGACCAGAGGACCCTGTTTCTGTCTCCAGTGTTTCCCTCCGACCACTTGAACAAGTCAGAGAAGACAGGATGGGATTGTGCAATCCCAATAATCCTCTGCAATAAGCCTATTGCCACACTGACCTTTCCCCTTCAACTTTACAGAAACAGCTTCCTCCTGTTTCCTACTAATGCAGTTAGCCCTGAGCTCAAGCTGTGCTTCTGCCTGGAACATTTCAGCGCCACTGATATGCAACTATAATGACCCTGCCAGCATGTGTGACAGAATTTGTTTTTGTGTTAAAGATATAATATTGTTTAGCTTCAAAGTAAAGCACTCACAAATCGGAAAATTTCCTGTGCAACTTGAATTCATCCCCTGGTGTGTTTATTCCCATTATCGCCATGTTTAACTACAGGAGCACTTAGTACGTTTTCCAGTAGGACCCCTACTTGTTCAGCATGGTGGGTGGACATACTCCAACCATCAATCAAGGGTAAGCAGGGATAAGGAAATCCATATGATCATTCCTCCACTCGTTGCAGAAGTTGGAAATCATAGGCAAAAAGGCCAAGAAAAGGAGGAAGAGCAGAAGAGCCCAGTATTTGTGAGATTTTGCACCTGTGAGGGCCTCTCTGTTGCGTGAACACCAGACTAAAATACAGTGTTTGTCGCTACCATTAGCTGCACTTTCTCAACTGAACCTGTTATGAAGAAGTGCCTGGCACTTGTAATGGCCAGGCCATTACAAACATAGACATCCAACTCATATTATTATTATCTGGAGAAAACAGCACAGCACGGAGGCAGGTGAATTTGAATTCTAATTCTGTTCCACCATTGATTATTTTTTGCGACCCAAATCACATCTTGTTTATTACACTAATTTTACCGATGGGAAAACAATATTCCCTCATCTCAAAGAGGTGCTGGATCAATAACTCTGAGCCGTTAAAATAACACATTAAGAAGCACCCTCGAAGAAGAGCATGCAGAAATTAATAACTATCTACTAACTGTAGTCTTTGTATTGTGTAACAGTTTCTTGATGAATAGTAAAAATATTACAGAGCTCCCTTCCCTCCTCCATTACCATATATCTTCACTACAGAAATAGTTTGAGGGAAAAAAAAAAAAAAGTCATCTACATAAAAGATTGTGAGATCCTACACATATCAGTGAAAGAACTGCTCATACAGCCTGGATTACACTCATTTCTAACTTCCATGCACTTGACCGATAACCTTAAAAATGAGACTGTAGAAAGTAATGCCATATTTTATTTTTCAAAAATAAGCAGGTCATTTAATTTTAACATTGTATAAATATACTGAAGGTAACAATTAAAAGTTGCAAACCATTAGTTACTAGTAGCAATAATAAAACAAATATTTAAAGATCATTGGTAAATCCTTTCATTGCCTTCTTAAATTCAGTTCTATAGACAGCACAAAAAGAAACCATAACAAACATTAGATACTTGTATATAACTTAGGATGCTGTTCATAATGACTCTGAAAGTACATATACACAACCCTCTTGTGGAAAAATAAGTGCTCTTGGTTTCTCTTCAAAATACAAACTTTTGTGTCTCTCTTTCCATGGCAGACTAGATAAAGATGGGGAGAAGGAAGCGAGGACAAGTTGAGTAAATGAGGTACACGACTGAGAAAGAAATCAGTCTCAAATGATCCCATCTGCATCACATCCTTCCCCTCAAAAAAAATTTTAAAGCACTTAAAACACTGAAGAGTTTCAAGATGAGCTTCACTCAGTAAAACTACCAAAACAAACATATATGCTCCACATCTGACCATAAGTCTCAGAATTCAGTATTGTCACAGAAAATACCAAAATTTAGAAGGGCTCTCTAAGGGTAATAGTTATTTCATCTAAATGATTAAGAATCTATTCCATCATATGAAATCATGAGAAACTTTCTTTTTTTTTTTTTTTTTTTTTTTTTATGGCCTACCATGCAAATTTTAACTACAGATGGTATGATATGCAGGTAACAGAAACTGCAGTTAGAAAACACTTCAGACAGTTGGCAGAAGATGAGATGTGGTAAGAGCAATATGTTCCAAGAACTAGCTCTTACAATCAAAGTGTTAAAAAAAAAGAATAGTCTGTGAAGGTGATGAGCTGCACTAGACTCTAGCAGGTGCCCAGCTATGTAATTGGCCTCAGAAGGATGATTTCAAAAGGCATGGGTAATTTGAATGACAAAGTCAGAGCTACGCAACCTCCTGTGGCAGAAACTGAAGTTCTCAAAACAGTCCCACTGAAATTAAAATGATTTCAGGATAACAAACTTTTCAATAAAGATACCAGAAAAGTCAACCCGCAAGCATACTATTTATTTCAATTAATAACAACAACCAAAAAAAATTAAATACGAGTTCTTGAAGGTAAAAGATAGCCACCCGTATTCGGAATTCCATTCTAACACTATAACCTTTCACGGTGAGAAATCATCCCACTCCTACGCTCCCACGCATCCTGAGAGCGTGGACAGTCACGGTCAGAGGCGCGTGTGACTGATACGACAATACCCCAGCAATTCAGCAGCCCTTTGCTCCGCTCCTCAGCTGTTCAGCGGGGAAGTTCTTTACTTTTTTTTCGGCCCTGCCAGCACACCGCGAGGGCAGAGCCTTTCCCCGGATGGGTCACCCGGCGGTCACACGCGTGACACGGTCACAGCGGAGCCCCCGAACCCCTCAGCCGGGCTGGGCTCCCGGAGCCCCGAAGGCGGCCGGCCGGGGGAGGTGTCTGTTCCCGGGCGCGGACGGGGCTGCGGGCGCCCAGCCGGGAGGGGAGCCCGGCCCGCTCCTTCCTCCCTGCGGTGAAGCGAGCCGGAGCGCCTGCGGCTCCCCACGGACGGGCAGGGCGAGAGGAAGTAGCCGGGGAGGAGGAACTGGGGGGATGGGAAGGAGAGAACCCCCGAACCCGTGCACTGGAAGCGATCGCCCAGCGCCCGCCGAGGAGCGCTCCGCCGCGGCTCCAGGGGCTGCCACCCCCGCACGCCCCGGCTCCCCCGGCCCTACACACCCCCACCGGCCCGCCCCCCTCGGCCTCCCCTCCGCCCGCCCCCCGGGAAGGAAGCCCTCCCTCCTGCCCTCACCTGCCAAGAGGCTGCAGACGTCCTCGGGGACGCCGGGAGCGTCGGACATGGTGCGAGCGGCGGGGGCGGCCGGGGACACCCGGCGGGCGGGGCTCCACGGCTCGGGCCGGCCCCGGCGGGGAGGAAGCGGAGGCCACGCCCCCCGCCCGCAGCGGCACCGCCGCGAGCCGCGGGGGGAGGAGCTTAAAGCCAGCGGGGCGTGGCTTCCCGACACGAAGGCGGTGCTTCGCTTGGGGGCGGGGTTTTGCTACACTGGGCGGGGCTTCGTGCTGTGGGGGCGGGGCTTCCCGCCGGCTCGCTCCCCCCGCCCCTGAGCGCCGCGCATGCGCCTCACCCCCTCTCCCCCCGCCGTGTTTATGGCCCGCCGCGAGGGCGCTGCCGGCCACGTGACCGCCACCGGCGGCCATGCTGCGTGCGGGCAGCGCGCGGGCCCGCCCCCGCGCCAGAGCCGAGCGCTCAGCGCCCGCTCCTTCCGCGCCTTCCACCCCAGAAAAGGGATGGAAAAGTTGGCTATTGGATAAAAAATGCCCCGAGGCCTCTCTCTGATTGACCCATTGATTGCCCCACCCACTAAGGCAGGGGCTGGCGTTCCCCCCTCCTCCCGAAGAGGCGGGAAGGGCTGGGTCAGTGGGTGTGAAGGGCGGCGAGGTGCCGACATTGTCGTTCTCTGCTTTCTCTCGTTACCAGGTTTAGGATGGCAGACTATAGCCCAACCTCGTGCCTCTGCCAATGTCCCAATGGTTGCAGCTGGCAAAATCCAGCCGTGGAACATTGTAGCCGTGGGAATAGGCCCGTTCGTGTGGGTGTGTGTTAGCACAGGTGTGTGGGCAGCGGCAGAAAGAGATGCTGTTGCTAAGCAACACAGCTGGGCTGCTAGAAGGGCCAACTTTGCTGGAGTGTTGCTTATGGGGCAGCTTTTGTATGTTTTCCCCACAAATCCCTAGTTGTATGTACTTGGAGCGCATTGGTGATGTAATATATTTAGTGTAGAAATAGTAAAAGTAAACTCTTAGCGTGTGTTTCTGTGCCCTGGATGGTTTTGGCTGTATCTATGTTATTGCTGCAGGAAGTGTTTGTGTTAGAGCTGTGGTTATGTTAGCACATCTGTATATCATACCAGCGTAGGAAAAACACCAAGTAAAAAAAGAAGTTCAATTTATGACATTTCAGCTTTATACCAGCGTAATTATATTAACACTTGTGGCACAGCTGGCAGTATGGTTGTATCAGTCAGGTATTAAACAGTTTCCTACTTCTGCTTGGTGTAGCTGTGCCCGCTGAAGCCTGCAGTGTGGAGGTGGTGTTAGATTATATTGTTCTCCTGACCTCTCACATCTTTTTTAATCACATGGAGCAACTCATTTCAAATACATCTGTGTTTTCAAAGCATTGGAGCTTTATTACCTGACTTTATGGCCAGTCTGGCTGAAACCCAAGCAGTGAACTAACTGACCTGTATAATGTTGTGTAATGGTTTTTATGTTGGTTATCTAATTTCAATTCAACTGTAATAAACATGGGCAGGCATCTGGGTGCATATGTGTATAAATAGATCATGCCTCTTTATTTGTATAAATACCTACTACTCATCTGGTACAAGAATATGTTTGATTAATTTTTCTGTAGTTGGCAAGGAAGGCTCTTTGGGCTTATGTTAAATTACACATTTCAGATGTGCAGTCTTGGGAAGCTGCCATAAGGAATAGGAAAATGGCTTGTAGTTTAATTTGCTTGCCCTTTTTCAGGTTAATCATAATCCTGCTTTCTTGTGTTGACTTTATGGCACCATCCATTTCTGTTCCAGAAATGTGTCACTTGAACTCTGTTGCAGTCTTTGTTTTGAGATCACTCTCCTGATAATTTATGCCATAGGTTTACCATTTGTGTAAACTTTTCCTGTGTTTCAGAACATAAGATGGGAAGAAATAACTTACCTTTATTATTTCCCGTCTCCCATACTCCAGTCGCTCTGGCTTTTTCTACTTACTTTTTTTGTTAAAGACCTCCTTGTTGCAGTGAAGACCAGCCCATCACACAGTCATCAAAATTTGTGACCCAGGCCTATTTTAAGCCTTGTTAAGTTCCAGATTTACTCATAGTTCCCTAATTTTTAAATCTACCACTAATAGGAAGCATAATTCAAAACAGACTCCTTCCTGAAACAAGTCTGGCTTCAGTGCTGTTTCAGCCTGGTTTCTGAGGATTCCACAGCTTGTGCCTCATCGAAACCAGACACACCACTTTGCCTAATCAGGCCCATGGAACAGGGGTTCTTGGTGTGTGGGAAGCAATGCAACAGGGTTTATTGTCCTTCTGTGTGGGGAGAGCTATGAAAACAGGGAGTTCAGGAGGAGTAGCCTACCTGGATGTGCAGAGAGCCTACAGCAATGCAGCTGCAGGGAGAATAAACTTTCCCATTCAGGAGCAGCGTCCCTACTGCCTTGACTCCCTGAAGAAATGTCTGAAATATCTGGAATATTTCCAAGGAAATCCAGCATTTTCCCCTTAAATGTTTCACTCTTCTGCAGCCATGCTTTTAGAGATTCTAGGCAATGAATGAAACAGGACCTGTGTGCAGCTGCTGCTTGTTCTGTACATGTCCTTTAATAGAAAATTAATTGGATTACAGTGCTTTCTCCCTGCACTGATCCCTGCACTATTTCACACAGGCGGCATCAGCCTTGTTGGGGATACTCTGTGTTCTCATCTCTTGGCCCTGTTGGCTGTCTGTCTTCTTTTGCTGGACTCCAAACAAAACAGCTAGTCAATAGTCAGAATACTTATATTTTTTTACTTATTTAATTACATTGAACAGTAGTTGGCAAAGTTTTCTGCTACACACATAGAGCTGTTAAATGGAAGGAGCACTGACTTTCTTTACAGAATTGCTTTCTTTATACACACAAAAACTGTGTTTAAAAAAATCAGGAAATTGTCTTATTGAATGACAGTGCTCTAACCATGTCACCCCTGTATACCTTTTGACTGTGGTTACTGCACTGAAGAAACTCAGAGGTGCCTCTAACAGTGGAAAAGCAGATTCAAACCCTTTGGTGAGACATCATTAATGTTTTCTCAGGATTTGCTGCTACTATTCAAGTTTAAATTATTTCCTCATGGGCAGAGATGCATTCAGGACATCACAACAGTTGCTTTGAGAGTAAGTTTACACATTAACTTTGAAGCATAAAGAAGAGCTAATACTTCATGTGACAACTCATTGTGTTTTTGTGTATCTTCTTCTATTCAGAATCCATCTCCATGAAAGCTTCCTATTTTGCTGTCCTCTTACAGGCATTTTATACAGAAACAAAGACCTTGAGGCATTCAAATATTGTTTGCACAGTTGGGTTGCATTGACTGTACTGTGTTAGAATGTGGAAACATGGCCTTGCATTTAGAATTTAGCTTATGGAATTCAGCCTGTCAGACATGAGTTGAACACACGCTTCAGTTTACAGGATGATCACAAATGGAACTAATAGGTACTCACCACGACTGTAAAAATTCTGAACACCAGGTGTTTGTTTCTTTATTAGCTTCTATGCTGAAAAATTGCTACAGCAACATTTTTTTTCTAAAGTTTGGAGGCTTTGGAGTCACTCTTTAGTATTCTGAGTTATAAAACTGATGCACTTTGCTTCCTGAAGGTAACCTACAATTTGTAGAGTACTTCCCAGGTGGGTAATGTCTTGCTCTCAATGTTACTTGTTGTTATTTTAAGACCTCCGTTTGAGTAATTCCCAACTCCCAGGTTTAAAAATGCATCTCAAGAAACACAAGTCATTCCCTTCCATCTTCATGTTTTCCCAGGTATACAAGCACAGAAAGGTGCTGAACTGAAAAACTGTAAGAATTGTACCCTAGATAATTTGCTATATGCCATATCGTAACTACCCATTCAGCTCTTAGAGCTATTTGGTTTGATGCTGTAGTCTTCAGCTTTCCAAATATGGAGCAACAAGGGCATAGCTTTTCATTTTTGTACTTGACTATTTTCCAGCAATGCCTAATTTTGCTGAAGAATTACCTCTGCAAAGAAAGATTGGAGTTTCTGATATCAAAACTATAGGATAATTAATATAATGTTGAGTTATGTATTCTAAGAATTACATATTGTGGAAAACATTTTTGCATAAGAATTTTTTTTACCTGAGCATCCATTAGATTGTATAGTATTGTGCATTATTCAGTATTTTATTAGACAAAAAATATTCAGTGTCTCATCAAGTTCAGTGTCTCATCTCAAAAAAAATTATTAAGAAAGCTCCTATCAGATAAAGGCTTCAGAGTTTCAGTAAGATCCTGTTTTGAGGTGATTTTCCAGCTGGATAGATTCAAATGGAACATCCTGAAAGTTAGTTTTGGCACAGGTATGAGATTTCAGTCGACATTTTTTCTCATAAAAATCTATGAAAGCAAGCCAAAGATAACTCCCTAAGTGTTACAGAAGAAGATTTCTGCTGCTTATCATGCAAGTATGCCAATGAAGTCTGGAGACAACCAGATGAATAAGAGTTGTGAGATTTCAGCTTGTACTAAATCCGTTTGTTCTTGTTTGTATCTCACCCTTTGTTCTTCAACATCTGAAATGCTGAAGAAGTGAACAATCTTCCTCCTCCCGTTTCCCCTCTTCAAGATGCATGGAGATGTCCTGATGGGCCTTTCTGCAGAGGAGTATGGTTTTAGAAAGTGGGGAGGGAAGCTTTTTAAGAAGATAGTATATGAAGACTGTATCTACCAGATACAGCAATCAGATTTTAGGGAGAAATCAATAGGTAGGCAGGTGTATTTGTGAAATCAAGCAAAAATTGTTATGTTGGAGACATGGAGGTAAATTTGACTATAATTAGAAGAAGGCTTGAGGTGCAGGCAGCTTAAGTATGCCTGTCTGTGTTTTGTGAATATCAGGGCAATCCCTTTTAAAATTTCCCTCTTCTGTATACTGTAGAAGGAGCAGTAACAAAAAGCAGGGGTGAAATGGGTTTCAAGAGTTGCAAAGCTTTTCTGTGTAATATTACATTTCTCTTCACAGGGGAAATAAAACAGTTACTTAAAGTGGAATTGAATCATAGTAAAATCTAAATAAAACTAATGCATTAAGCTACAGAATACAGGTTCACAGCCTCTAAACTGCCAGTCCTTAAACTGAAATAAAGACAAAGAACTTTCTAAACAAGTGGTATTTCTCAGAGATACACGGAGCCTTCAACTAAATTAGTGCAATGGTAAGCTAAGAGTTAAAAAAGAAGCTGCTGTGTTCTTTTTAAAAAGTCAAAAGTGCACTTTAGAAGAGTGCTTCCGTCAGCCTAAAAATTAATATATGACAGATTATTGTCTACCTAATAAGAAGAGATAAATATTGTATCATATGTATAGGCATTAGTTCTCTCTTTTTAAAACAGCTCAAATGAATTTTTCTTTTTATGTGCTTAACCCATTTTCCTTGCGGCACTCCTAGCTTTTTTTTTTTTCCCTACTCTTGTGATTGCCACAAAGAGTAACAAATCTGAAAAGTATCATAAAATCTAAAATTAAATATTTTAATTGTCTGAATTCAGCATGGTTTCTGGGAAATATGGATAAAAATCTTCAGGTTTCATATAGAAAGGACTGGTCCAAGTGAGGCAGATATATGGGCTTATTTCTTGCCATGCAAACTCATTTTCTCTACAAGATGAACATCATCAATTACCTTCTTTAAAGTGATACATAGATATGCAAAATATCATGCCAAATAAGAAGCATTTGTTGTCTCTACTAGAAATTGCACTTGATTTCATTTTATTTAAGTGCTCAACTGATAAGCTTCACCTCGATGGATTTAGTTTACTGTGAACTATTATTTTGTAAAATAGAGAACCTTGAAAAACTCCCGATGCAAATACACTTTATTTATAAAGTGTCTTCTGGGATATCACATGACTTACAGTGAGAATACCCAATTAATAAAATAGCTTTTCTCAGCAAGTATTTCCACAATAATGTCTGTAAAGTACAGTGTGCCTGGCTAAAAGTATTCCAGGACAATCACAGCAATATGCTAAAGAGGACAAGCAGACTTCAAGCCAATATTGTCTCACTTTTTTTTTTTTACTTCTTAATTTAATAAAAAGCTCTGAATACAGAGACTGATGGGTTTTCAAGTTCTGACTGACGGGTTTTCAATTGATCTTGATGTTTTATAGCTCCCAACACTTGGGTAACTAAGCACCTTACAAACCAAACCAAAACAGAAACCTTAGGAGGTAAAGAGGAGTTATTACCCCCAGGCTGTGGAAACAGTGCCCAGAAGGAGAAGTGGCTTTGCCAGACTTCTGTCTTCTAGGCAGGGGAAGTATGTGACAGCATGTGGAGATCAGATCACAGAAATCCTGAACAAGTACATCCACTGCTGGGCCATACCACCACTCCAGCAGGCCACTGTAATCCTTCAGCTGTCACTGGCTAACTGGAAGATCATTTAATTCCCATCCTTTCTGTGAGAAGTTGTATGTATAGAGTCCTTTTATTTCTGCAGTCCCAGAATGTGCATTTTGGGGCTACCCTGCATCCCCAGCAGCTGGCACAGTGCAATCCTTCTCACTTGGCAGAACTGCCTCCATCACAGTTTTTGCAGCTTCTTATCTTTCCCAGGCATGAGCCTGATGCTAACGTTATAGATGTTTAGCAGCTAAAAATGTTAGGAGGAGACTGATCACTGATTAGTTTTACATTTAATTTAATAACTCAAAGCACCTCATTTTTGTCTGTTTCCACAGGATTGTTTGCCTTTACTGACATCTGTATGGATCTCCCCAGATGGGTATCTCCTGCTTTCAACCATCATGTGAAGAAGCACCTCAGCCTCAACTCCCATCTATCTTTGCTGTTCCCATTGAGGCTACTGACACAAAAAACAGCTACCAGTTCTGTAGTGTCTGCTGAGCATATGTGTCCGTGATGTATAAGTCATACTCATCCATAAAGTATGGAACTTGTGTCTAAATCTAAAACTGCTAAGCATTAAAGGTTCAACATCCTAGACCTAATCACTGACAAATAGAAGAAAATGAGGCCAGGGCATGGAAGGCAGTCTCAGGGCTTCCCAATCAACTGCTTGATTACGCCTAATACACTGATCTAGCTTACCCTTTTCTGCTTAAAAGTTTATCAGTGCAATTATTCCTAATGCAAATATTAAATACAGTGCCAAACTCATGAGCCAGAGGGCTGTTTTTTTCAAGTTTTTCATTACCTGCTAGGTAAATTAATTAATGCAAATGAAACTCTGGTGTCGTAAAACGACATCCTGTTCTAATTGAAGACAATGGCAAAACTGCCATTGACCTCCATGGGAACAGGTTCAGGCCCATAACTTTCATGCATTGTACATTAAGCGACATAATCAGAAATACTATCTTCCCCCATTAAAATGAGATATAGATATAGCATGACAAGTAGCAGCACAGGGACTCTTCTGATGACTGTAATTAGAGGTTTTTAATGACAGGTTAGGTTTGTTTAATATGCAATTCCACATTGCTGTTATACTATCAGATTCTTATTCAGGTTTTTTTACATATAGCATAACTGAATTCAGAGGCAGATGAATGTTTCCGATATTTCAAATTCAGCAGTTTTGCTGATTTAGCACCTTCTGAAGCATGCACCATGTGGTGAACAAACACTGCGAGCAGAGATGTTTTCCTCTGAGGTTTGCCAGGGATTTAAAATTTTAACACTTTCCTGCTCTTCTTACAGATAGAAAAATGTTGTTATGCAGATACAAAAAGCTGTGCAATCATTCTAATAGGTATAACTTCATTATATCTGAGGAATTTAGATGTAGAGCCAACTCCATGTATTAGCTAATAACCAATCCATTACTTGATTAACTGACTTACATAGAGAAAGCTTATCATCCAGAGATTTGTCTGCTTGGAATTAAGTCATAATAAGATATTGAATATATATATTTTTCAGGTTTCAATATCTTACATAAAAAGCATTGTGCCAGATTCCAATGAAATCTTCTGAAGAATAATAACATGCCTTAAAAGTAGCAGATGCTATAAATGCATAAAAACAATATAAAAATAACCTAAGGCACCACTAATTAAGCATGAGTCAGTGCTTCCAGTAAATTCATGGCAACTGCAAGCAATAGGAAAAGAATTGTCTCTCTCAAAGCATTGCCAACTTAGTGCAAAAACTTAATCCAAAGGATTTGAATGTCTCAGGTATTTGCAATTGCCTGTTCATATCCATATAAACAGTTGCCTTCTCTTGGGATTTTTCTTTCTTCCCCCAGCTTATCTGTAGCTTCTTCAGAAAGTCATCACTATCTGATACAGTAATATTTTGAAATTATTATATGAGCTGGGATTTTTTTTTCTTTCTTAGCGTTTGGAATGCATTTTGGCTAGGAAGCCTGAAGCTAAATATTCTGTCAGTCATAAGCCATGCCAGGGATTCTTGGAAACACCTGCACCTTGCAGTTATGCAAATGCCTTTGAGATATGTCAGAACACTGTTTATTTGCACCATACCAACCGCATGTCATCTGAATTAATTTTCACATTCTTTTCCTGATGGGACATGGCTCTGAATATAAAAATTGACACATGTGAGAGCAGTGTGGTTAAAGAGGTATTAATGCTTTGCCAAAATTATGCAACAGGTCCTTGCTGGCCAACAACGTGATTAAACTAAGGTATTTTTGTGAGTTACATTTTAACAGAACCATTGCACAGATATGTATATTCTTTCTCAGAGATGCATCAAGAGATGAGTCCAATAGTGATGTGAATGAGGTGAGAGTCAAAGATAAAGCAGTACTAGAGTAGTATCACAGTCTTTAACAAATGCAACACATCAGTGCTTCCCAACACTGTCCTGCATATCAGCAAACAACTTAGGGTGAAAACCCCTGTGAACAGTTTCTTCACTCCTTTTTCAGCAAAATTGGGTTACTTGGAGAGCAGAAATGAAGTGGGAAAAACCTTGTTTGCTTGTAGTCCTTCAAAACATTATTAATTTTTTCTTTAAAAGATTCAGTAACGTAACAGTAGCAGCTTAGAGAAGATTCAGACTATATCACCTGTACCTCAGGAAGGCTGGAGCAAGATTTGCTAATCTCCTGTGTTGTGTCTTCATGAACATAGATCTGAAGGCTGTATTACTCAAAAGATTGTCCTTTTTCTCTCAATCTGTCTCCTCCATATTTAGTTTTCCTTTGATTTTGTGACACCAGCAAAGTAAAGGACTCTGTAGATGGCTTATCTGAAGGCAGGACTGTAGGAGGAGAATCTGATCTGCACACTTTTGTCACATTTCATGCTATATATTTATCTAGAAAGGGTTGGGATACTGGTAGGCATAGTGCTTTTATCACAGAGATTGCTAGCTGCATCTATCAGTTTTCTATAAAAGAAAACAAATAATGGTGTCAAGCTCATCTCTTACTTCTTCTACATGTTCCTAAATCAAAGAGGAAAATTGAGGAGATAGGCAATGATTTGTTTTCACTGCAAGGAATATCTGTGTATGTCTGGGTATTGCTTACAAAAGTACACCACTTCTGAGGAACGTAGGAAGCCCCAGCAGCCCAGGAGCCTCTCTGGACAGGAGAGGCTGTCAAGTAAGGGACTCCAGATCAAATGGGTAGTGTGAGTGCATGGAAGAGCAAACAGCTAGTTACCTTTGATCTATTCTTTTAAAGAATATATTGCCTTCTTTCTAAATAAGTTCAGAACCCCATGTACTAAAACAGTTTTCATCTTGTGGTTGATTTCTCAGGGAGGTTTTCTGCAGTCTGGGATGCATGAAAGATCGTGCTGTTTTCAGTGTGGAGTCTCCTAGATCTTAAAACTTTTGAATTTACACTTCAGCTTCTCTACAGGATTTATAGAACCCCCTCTCCTATTCATCTTCATATTTTCATGAACTTTTAAATAATTTAAGTATCTAATAAACATTTGCTCATTTCTAATGAGATTTAAACCAAAAATTTTCCGAGACAGTATTGGGTACATACATAGACATACATGAATAAATACATAGCACCAAAAACATGGTATTCTTGGATGGCTCAGTTAAAATTGCATGTTATGGATAGTAGCTGCCTGCAGGAATCGATGTCCAGTTCTGTGTTTGAAGCTGAACATATTCTCCTTAATTACAATAAAAATAATACCTGTTTTTGTTACAGCTTCTGCCTGACCACATTCTAATGTGCCCATGGCAAGGAAAATATTGTTTCCATTCCAATTGGCATAATGAGAAAATGCGTTTAATGTGTTGGCTTTAACACAGTATTTATCAGAACATTATCCTTTGAAATTGTCAGTTTATGGCATGATAATTAGATCTGGTACTTGAAACCTGTCAAGTAAAAGCAAGCTTTCTTCCATAATCATATTCCTTTTCACTTCACAGGTGGGGCCTAATAAAGTGAACTGCTAAAAAGTATTGAGAC
The DNA here is from genome assembly GCA_018697195.1 of Certhia americana. Lineage (NCBI taxonomy): Eukaryota > Metazoa > Chordata > Aves > Passeriformes > Certhiidae > Certhia > Certhia americana. The sequence goes on from CM031858.1 coordinate 33,221,873, forward strand.
GGTAGGAGGCTTGGCATTTCAGTCACTGCAACAAAGACTGCATCCCAAGAAATTGGTCATATTGTTTTCATACACAAGTCTTTTTCATGAATATGTTACAAACTGTAAGGGAGAAGATTATTGAGCAATAAAGGATGGAGGGAATGAACATGATAGTATAATTAGTAATTAATAAATATATGAGTAATAGATAAAAATTAATAGGAAATCTTAAATATTTACTTTGGTGCAGTGTCTTTTGTTGAATGAGGTGTAGTCTGTCTTGGCCTATCCTGCAAAGCTGACTGTGTCCCAGCTCACAAGAGAAAGACCTTTTCAATGTAAGTTCCCTAAGCAGTAAGATAAACTCTGAGAAGTAATAGGTGAAGTCTTATTCCAGCTCTGGAAATGGGAAGGTAAAAAGTTAATAAATTCTAAAATTAAGTCCATGGAGCAGATGTTTTAACTGAGGGCATTGCACTACTGATAATAATGAGACTTAAGGTAATTAGCCTGAAAATTATAAAATTATTTCCAAATATTTATTTGCTTAATAAGTTGTTCAATAAATAATATTTACACAAAATATGGTGAAGGAAAGCCTTCTTGAGGAGGTTAAGACTTTCACAAATTTAACTAATTTTTTTCCTTAATTTTAAGTGGTAGGACTAGCAAATAATGCTGACTTTCTTCTACTGATAGATGGTTTTTAGTATTACATCTTATTGTAAATTTTGTGGCTTTGGGTATAATGCACATTTGGTAGACTAATGCTACAGTACATGAAGTATATTTTCCTTTTATTCATTTTTCTGTAACAGAAATATTAGAACTCTGAAGACTGGCAACATGGCATGTAATCTAAATTCCTTGCAATTTCTGTAGTATTTTTAAAGGGATGTATGCATTGACTCACCCCACATTTTAGGTTTAAATGATTGCCACATCGAAGGTTCGCTTTAAAAATGGGATTAGGCAGTTTTGGTGGCATTGACTTGCAACAAAAGTTAGGCTCTTAAGTGCTGAAAATACATTGGGAAAAAAGTCTCAGCCCATGCAACACTGATGGCAGCACTGCTTGCTACTTTTAAAAATCTTAGTATAAATTTGAAAGAGTGCCTAAGTAAACATTCAGAACTAAACTATGGGAAATCTGTCCTGAAAAACACCAAGGGTTTTGCCTACTAATATGCCCAAAGGTGTGCCTGGAGTCATTAGGGAACAAAGACCTGTCTGAGAAACATTATGAAGATTAATAACTGTGCATACAAGATTGGAAAGGAGCAAGGAGAGGGCATATTGCTTATTGCCTGTATCTATCTGGGACTAGGATGAAAAATAAATCAAATCCAGGAAGGTTTTCAAAGAGGTTTAACAAAAAAATTAGGAGTTGTAGCAAGGCAAGGGTGGTGTCCCAGTATAAGTACAACTAACCTTTCTTCCTACCTCCTAGAATATTTGAGAGAAATAAGACCTTCTCTGAAAAGTAGGCAGATGGCAAGATACAGATGCAATATTACCATATCAATTTCAGTAACAATTTTTCCTGACTGGGATAACTAAGAAGTTTCTATTTTTAATGTTTATGCATGTAAGATGATAAGGTGCATTAGAATAGGTTATCTGGATTTTGGCCATCTTGTTTCTTAAACAAATAATTGTTCTTAGACAATTCCCACTTCGGGAATATTTGACATACCTATGTGTAAACAGAAAACCTAGAGGAAGGCTTAGAGCCTCCTTGTGTCTTTATCCCATTGACTTGTAAGACACTAGACAATAAATAAATTAAGCAATACTTTGTGCTTATACCTAGAAGATAAACAATTAACACATATACATGCAGTATGATGTGAGAAAGTGAAGTTTCTTGGGAATTATTACAGAGAACAGTTGAATTTCATGTTGCAACACGATCCCCTCCCATGTGGCCCATCTTTTTCTTGGTAGATTTAGCCCTCTGGGATGTACAGTAGAACTCTTGGAACAGAAAGGGAAAGGAGGAGATATATGGATATAATGTCAGTCATGGATTGCACTTACATGGCTTGAACTCTTAAAAATTGCTCAGGTCAGAAGTAGCAAGATAGAGGGAAATTGATTCAATCACATTTAAAGCAGTTTTCATGAGTTACTGTAAAAAACACTTGACTGTTCTTATTCCCTTTGTTAGAAACAATGAAAAGAAGTAATATCTGCAGTTTACAGGGTCTTATTCTTCAAACCAAAATAATCTAGAAGAGATAATCCAGAGTGGATTTGGTTGTAACTGCTTGCAAACTATTGTGAAGTGTGCATGCAAAGGGTAAAATAGAAGAATTTTTTAGTATGCAGCTCATTTCATTAAGTATAGTTTCTTCTAATAAGCACCACCTTGCTACCCACTGAAGGATTAATCAGATTGGTGCATATTGAAAGGATTGGACTCTGGCAGAAAACAGTCAAGGAGCCAGACATCAATTCTATTGGCAGACAGCTTTTTTGAAGCATTTGTCCACAGGGATAAATTCACCTTGGCTTGTAGAGGAAAATGTATATAGTGCATACCTTCTATGCTTGAAGTGTTTTGTTGTCGTCTTTTTGTGAGGAATATGCCAGAGATGAGAAGATTTAGTTTTCATCAAAAGCTCTGCAGAACTGCCATCAGCAGAAGCTGTAGGGAAGACAAGCTGGATCAAACCACATCCTTTGACATGGGCTTAATGCTCCCTTGACATGACAGCTAGTGGGGTGGGTCTGGTTTTGCAGCCAAGAGTATAATTCTTGTGAACGATAAAAATAAGTTTTAGTACAGGATCAGGACAAATCAGATTTCACAGCAGGTCAGAAATTTCCAGAAGAAAGTTCTTTCTTACTTTGTATTGCTTTCCCTTTGACCTTTCTTTATTTCTGTCATTATAATGTCAGAATCCAGAAGTTAGATGGAGAGACTCAATACAAAATATCTCTATTCTCTAGGGTGATCATGGCGTTTGCCCTCACAAAGTCCAGTTTAGCTGGCTTCTTCTCTTTGCATGTTTCCAGACCCTCTAAGTACTTTTGGGTTCTAGTCTGCCCTTTAACAATGTCATCTTCCTTTTAGCACACAATTTTTCATTCTTTCCCTGCTTTATCCAAAGAAGTGGAAAGATCCACACCATTTGCTGAACGATATTTAAGCTCTTCAACTGACCACTAATTTTAACACTGACTTATGGGAAACCGTCTTAATGCTGAGTAGTGGTATTTGTGATACTGATGACATTTCTGAATGTCAACTGCAATCATTTTGTTCATAATTGGTTCTGATTACAGCATTTATTTTCATCAGTTTCATTTTAGAACCTCTGTAGCGTTAATAATAAAATGCACTGAATGTAAAAAGCATACAACTTTTTCTGCAGTGCTCCTGAGACCATTCTGTGGTGTTCTTGGACATAAAAAGATTCTGCTTCATTCGTGGACAGCACAGAATATGTCATAAGTAGTGTATTTGTGACATCCTTCAATGGAATTAATAATGGATGCATTGTAGTATTACACAAGAAGCACAGCTGCAGCATAAGACAAGAACCTCACATCTGGAAATCACTCTGCAGGAGAAAAGCCTTCAAAATATAAACCTTTTACTGTCACCATGGACAGAATACTGGACATTCACAACACACAAATGTCCAGGTTATAAACTTGCAAGCTGCATTAATGTGGCAGTTAAATTTACTAGTCTGAAAGCTGCACTTGTAAAATATTTATGAATACATGTGGTTGTCACTGCAAAGAAACTGCACTGTCAGCTCAACCTCTCTCCCTAATTGTTTCTTCTCCCTGTCTTCCCCCCACTGGAATGTATTCCATGAAATTCAGAACATGACCCTTACCTCACTTAAAAAATACCTACCTGATAGGTGCAGAAGGAAAAAAAGTAAGAGCCATTTTCATTATTTTTTTGGTAACTGTTTTATCCACTCAAAGGTTTCAATTTGGTATACCTTAATAGGAAATTTAATCTCTCTTTCATGTCTGTATTTTCTTCAAATTAAAAAAATGAACTGTGAAGAATGATTTGAATTTTTTCCCACAAAATTTGAACTGTTCAGTTAGTCATCCAGTGCAGTGCTTTTGCAAGTGCCCTGGGTGGTTGCCTAACTGGGTTTTGTGGGAAGAGAGGGTTGAAAATGAGGCTGGAATTTTTAAAAAAATATGCTACATGCTTTAAATATATATTGTAAATTTCTGTTTTCTTTGTCCCAAAGAGATAACAGCTTTCATATTTAAATTATGACTAATTTTATGTATATATTGATCTTATTTATGAGCCCTTCCATTACTGTGGAATGTCCTCATGTAAATTTTGGAGGGGTCAGGAGCTAAAATAACTATGCAAGAAAGGAAACAAAACTAAGAAATCTTATTGTTTCCTTACCAACAGCAAATTGTTATCAGTGTGAATTTTCTTCAAGAGGTGTTTAGGCTGTATCCTTTCTTAATGTAATATTGAATTGGTGTTCAAGGCTGGATCTTTTCTTAATGTAGTATTGAATTGGGGCAAGGAGAAGGGGAGAACAAACAAGAAATTAAAATGTTCATTTTGTCTTCAAGTCGCTCGGTTGTGATTGCATGCACACAACGGGTATGACCATATTTATTTAGCGCTTTCACATCTTTAAACACTGCAGCCCAAAGTACCAGTGTACTGATACTGAAGCCTGGGGTCCAGGGGGAAGGGGTTCTCACATGAGCTTGGAGAAGTAGCTGTGGTCCCTACCAGCTGCATGTCCAGCATTTCAGCATCTCCAACAATTGAATAGCTCCAAAGTCAGGGCTGATATTGCTGAAAGCAGTGCACCTTTGCCAGTAAATGTCCCACTGAACTGAGCCCACACACCACCAGACTCAGCGCCCTTGGGATCTAGCTGAAGAGGAGCTGCGCTTCAACAAGGGGCATTGCACAATTCTGTGGCTGAAGAGGAATAATTTCGTGCACCAATTGCACGCTGGGGGCAGCCATCCAGAAAGCAGCTTGGTAGTAAAGGACTTCACAATCCCTGTGGACACCATGCTGAACATGAGCCAGCAATGTGCCAGGGTGGCAGTGAAGCCTAACAGCATCCTGAGTTGCATTAAGAAGATGATAACCAGCAGGTTGAAGAAGGTAATTATTTTTCTCTACTCAGAACTGATGATACCATGCCTGAAGTGCTGGGCTCCCCTGTACACAGTTGACTTGAACACACTGGAGCAAGTTCAGAAAAAGGCCTTGAGGACAATTGAAGGCAAAGAGCATCTGATGCATAAAGAGAGGCTGAAAGGGAGGATTATTCAGCTTGAAGAAGTATGAAGATGATCAAACACTAGAACAAGTTTACCCAGAGAGGTCATAGAACTTCCGTCTCTGAAGATAATTGGAACTAGAGCAGGCAATATAGACTGTTCGATTACCAAGCTGCCCCAGCTGACATTGCTCTGAGCAGGAGGGTTGGATTATATCATCTCCACAGATTCCTCCCAACCTCAAATGTTTTGTGATTCTGTGGTGGCCAGAATTTGGTCTTGCGCCTTATGGACTCTGGGATAAGTACAGATAGCATGGGTCAGAAATCATGTGGGTATAATTTTGACCAGGGGAGCCTGCATGTCTGTAGGTATCTGGACCTGGGGTTTTGGCTCTTCTTTGTGCTTCTGGTACTGTGGATCCCAACAGTTCAGTTTGGCTTGTTCCCTTCTCACAGCAGTGCTGGGATGGTTATTGAACCCCTCATTGGCACCACTCTATCTGAAAAGGAGGAAAGGAGGGAAGGAGTTGTTTGGGGATCCATCCTCACCAAGTCTCATTCACCACAGTCCTGGCTGTGAAGTGAGCATCACCAAACACTGCAGGCCATCTGGCACGCTTCTGAGTCGGCAAAATGCTGACTGAAGTGTGGGTAAAGAGCTCTGGCATGCCACTCTCTGAGAGCGCTCAAAGCAATATCCGATACAATACTGGCACAAGTGTGTGTGCTCTGCTGCACTGAGACTGCATATAATGAAATCCTTGTTATATAACACAGCTGATGGATAGGGATAGATATATATTCACCAACTGACATTTCCAGGGGTGAATATTACCAAAATCTTTATTCACATTTAAACATGTGATATAGCTTTTTCCTCCACAGGAAAAAAAACATGACTGCAAATGTCTGTGACACTTGAAAAATCAAAGTCTTTCAAAGTAATAAAGGCAATGCTCAGAAAATATTATGAACAGTAGCCCTACTACAGTATTTCCTTTAAAGAGACATCTGGGATGAATTAGGGTGCTGCTCAGGCTGTGGCACTGCTACAGATGTCGAGGTGTAAACGTGTTTTGCAGGGTCTGTAGATATGTGATCATGTATAATGCTTTTATTAGGAGCTCAAGCACTATATTTCCAGTAATATGAAGAATGACAGAGAAGAAAAGAAATACCTTCAGAGTTTGAGTTACAGCCACATCTAATGAGCACAGAGGTGTTTTTCACTCAACTTTTCTATTACTTTTCAACTCCTGCACCTTAAATGAGGCTACTGATCATAACAGTAAATATGGCCTCAAAGAATATCCCAAGAGGTGTCATTAGTAACATATTACACCCTTTTCTAATTTGTACACTTACCATGTTGGGTGATTTCACAGGACTGAAGAAACCTCCAGAACTGCATGTTTCCCTCAGCAGTCTACAATAACCCTTAGTCTGAATGACATGTATTATTTCCTTGTTGAACATGTGATGTAGAGGTTTTAGTAAAAGATGTATTGTAAGGAAAACTAGATGTTTTATTTCCAGCCTAATTGAATACATTATTGCTCTGAGTTTAAAACGCTGTGGTGATATATTACACCTCAACACAACTGAACACATGAAATCTGCAGCAAAAAGTTTATTGGACTACAAATCAGAATACAGCTGTTGATAGGAGAGCTATATACCTTTAGTTGCAATATGTTACAATAAAGTTTTACTGCATAAGTCATAGTGGGAAATAAAATAAAAGTCTGATAAAATAGTTAAGCAATACTTATTTTTACAGACCAGAATAAAGGCAGGTGCCAGAACTCAAATCCTTTCTGTTGTGTAAGGATGATAAAAATGCCATAGTGGAATCTCCCTGTCACAGATACACAGAAGATAGTGATAAATCTCCTAATCCCAGTAAGGATTAACTGCAGAACAGAACAGCTTCCAAATCTGCCCTGGAACATAAAGTCTGCTGTAAGCCATGTTTGCTGCTTGCCCAAGTATTTGGACACAGTACAGACAAGGTGCAGAGTAGCCAGGGCATATGCACTTCTCTCTTGGTTCAACCTGTGCCCAGCAGGCAGGACTGCCATGCAGCTCAACCCAGCACTGCCACCTCAGCCTCCCCACACCCTCCTAGTGGCTGTTAGCACCTCAAGAGAGGCATGCATCAGGAGCATTTCCATGCTTCTTCCTCTGTTTTGCATCCATTTGGCCTCTTGTAACTCTCTAGAGCTGGATACCTGCAAAAATTTGTGCCAGCACCCTTCTGCAGCATTGATTAGTGCCCTTTTGTGATAAATTCAACCACAGAGATGCTGCATTGCTCTTTCCTGGGATTTTGGGGAAAGGAAGTAAGATGTCATGAATAGATGATTTCTACAGTAGATCTTTCTTCTAAGGCTTAAGTGATGTCTACATCATTTTACTTGAATTTTTGAATTACATGAAATGTTAAATTACACCGTTTCTCTCCTTCATATCTCCTATCTAATTTCTATTTTTCCCAAGCATGTATTTCTAAGTAACAATTGTTCAAATTGTAAACTATTCTGCAGAGTATCAGAAGGTCTGGAACATCACACTGGCAAAGAGAAGCTGTAGCTGTCTCTGTGTGTCATGGCTTTTTACCTGTTCATCACTCCTCCTGCTTTTTTAATTAAAGAGGTAAGCTACCTCTTTAGTCTCAGAGGAAAGAAAGGAGGTGGAAAAAAAAAAAAATAGAAGCCAAATAAAAATGTTCCAGAGGTCAAAACTTGGGCTTGACATCTAATATTGTGACAAATATAGAACCATAACAAATTTAAGAAGACTAAAGGTAAATTAATCACCCTGTGTAGTTTATTATATAAATATATTAATTGGGCTGCAGTCCTACCTGATAGCACTGCGCCTAACTTAAGCTGTGGTCATGAAATATTTATTCCACATCATTAACAATTGAGTTCAATTGGGTCCTAAGACGAAAGCGACTCATAAATTTTCCAGATAACATTTAAGAAGATATTTTAAAGAAAATAGACCACCCCGTTAGCTATAAGTATACTGTCTCTACCAGGACAAGTTTTTTTCTTTTGCCAAAGCCATAAGTCCAAGAATTAGAACCCCACTAAAAATCTATATGTCTACCTTTAGATATCTGATGAGCCTGAAAGGAACTATTCATCTTTCCAAACTCTTTATCCATCAAGTCCTACAAGATGACCCAACTGCTCAGCCTGCCAAAAGTTTGTCAGTCTTCCAATTCTCTTTCCAGTGGCATAAGATTTCCATTAAAAATGAAGCCCTCAAGCATTCATTGCCCACTTGAAATACTCTTTCATGATGAAGTAGAAGCCAGAGGGTTGTGAATTGCCCCTGTAACTTCCATTCGAGCAGTGCCATCCTACTCTCCCCTGCAGTATTTTCACTATAGGCATTATCAGATCCTGCTTTTACTCTGCCAAATCTACATACTGTTAGCTGCTACTATTCCTTTTTTGCTTAAGTTTCCTTTTGTTGTTGTTGTCTTTCATTGGTTTTTATTATAAAGTAACTTTGCCCTATACAGACATTCTTTGTTTCTCTTGATGCACCAATTTTCTAAACGAACCTCCGTCTATTGTTTTAAACAATTGATCCATGGGCTAAAATGGGAAAGCAGAATAATCCCTCATTTAAATGATCAATGGAAAGGAATGACTAGGGGAAAATGTTGATCACTGCTACAGCCTTAATCATCCAAAGTGTTAGTGCAATTCAGAGACGGGAGGAAGGGAAGAGATTTACAACATTGGGAACTCCCAGGGAAGGAGGTCTGCAAGGAATGGCTCCCATATGGAACTGGAATGCTTTGTACACCCTGGCTTAGCAATTAAATTTACAAGGTGTTGCTAAGTAGCAGTACCCCTGTAAACTCAGCAAATGCTGGAAATGCTGTTACAAAACTAGAGACTCCTTTTATTGCTTCTCACATTTCAGTCAGGAGAAAGTCATTAGCAGAAGGCTGTTCTTTGTACAGACTTCCCATTTGGAGAGCTGGGAGGTGTATTCTGATAAAAGATCTGTGAGAGGATGCAGCATGGCTCTTTGGCAAATGCAGGTTTTTCTGCAGGGAGGACAAAATATGGAGCAAAACAAGCATATTGATCTAAATTAGAACTATATGTCTAAAATGACTGGTCAGTCATTTACTTACACACCCACACGTATATACATATACATATGTACATTTCCCCTTGGAACAAAAACTGCCTTTTAAATTCTTCTCAGTCAAATTTCACTGACAAACTTGCTTGACGGGCATCAGGGACCTGAGGCAAGCTTCAAAGGAAAAAGTAGCCATCACTCATGCTTCATTGGATTTCTATGACAGAATGATCAAATCCTGTAGAACCTGGCATAAGCACATCGTTATCAAACCCTGCTTTAGCATTTCTTAACTGATCACTGAGGCTGAGGTCCTTGGTGACTCCTGTTTTCTGACACTGTTTGTAGTTATTTGACCTTTTCTCAGTGGATAATCCACACAAAAAGCCCTAATTACTTCCCCAGCTTTGAGCGGTCCAGCACTGTGAATAATCAATGACACTGATTTAGGTATTGCACAATCAGATGCTTATGGTGTTTAAAGAACATTTTTCCATTGACCTGCCACAGCCATAGGACAATACCGAGTGCTGAAGTTGCTGTTGTAATCACAAGCTGGCCAAGTGACCTTGGGGGTCTGAAGTTGATTACTAGGGCCTTGAATTGAACAGATACAATACATTTTTAATGATTTTTTAATTTTTCTTTTCTTAAAGCAGCACTTAGTCATGATGCATCTAGCAAGAAACGGACAGAATCTCAAAGCAAGATTTGTCCATTAACATTACTGAGTATTTTTTCTTTCTTAATATCACCTTAATTTTTATTTTTACTATTAGAAAGCACTGTGACAGGACTCAGTTTGTCTCTTAAAAAAAAAAAGAACAAACATTTGGCACTTGAGTAATCTCCTGCTTCAAAAATATTCAAGCTTGAAACTAGACCAGGAGAAAAGGAGAACAGAAATTGCCTAGATATTGCTATAGACTACAATGTCTGTGTAAGGAATAGGGTGTGGATTCTTAGAAATTATTCAGTCTCTGATTTGTTGGATTCTTCTCCTCTCTTCACGTAACACGAAAACACAGTTCATTATCCTGGGTTATTAGACTTAAGTCTATCACCTGCTCGGTTATTTCAGCTTTAAAAACTAAAAAGAGACCAGTCCCACTTTGTTTTGTTTAGAATGAAAGCTTTGCAGAGATTTTTTCTAAGGAGCCATTTGCTCAGGTAAATTTTATGATGAAGTACCAGATTGATTGGGGTGGCTGTAAATCACAGGAATCTTCCACTAAAGAGATAGAAAATATGAAGTGTTTGGTGGGAATAGGCATAAAAAGAGGGGAAAAAAATTCTCCTCCCAGCAGAAATTTCCATCAGCCAAGAGAAATTTTCTTCATGTACGTTTTGAGGGTTTTTTAACAAAAGCTGTTTGTGTCATTGAAAGGAGTATATTTCAGCAAAAGTCTCAAAGGTTTACTGCAGAATATTTCAATATTCCACATGTTTCTTCAGAGAAATGCCAATTAGAAGGAAACACAGAAAGGGAAAGCATAGTTTGAGGGAAGTCTCTGGGTAGCTCCAGCACCTTTCCTCTCCCAAAGCAGTAAGCTGATGGGGTCACTCCTAGTATACCAGCCCCTGAAGCAAAAACAACAGGAAGAAACACTTGTATTGTGGAGTTTTTTGTTTTTCCAGACTTCCTGTCAGGCCATGAAGAGGAAGATAAACAGAAGTATATAATAAGAGCAAAGATAGTTTATCAAGTAAGAACCATGTTTGTGTCTGCAATAGCAAAATTTGTCCTTTTCTCTCCTTTGAGGACACTACTGCACTTCTGTACCCCATCCCCCCCACAATGAAATCTCCTTAAGACACCTGCTTATGTTTCCATTCATCCTGATCAAGCCTAAGCAATGATGTCTGAGGGAGTGGTTGAGAAAGTGCTTGTAGAAAGTTCATGTTGTGGAGGCATAATATGGGCACAGCCTGCTTAGAGACCACTTTTGGAGACGCCAGACAAGCAGCACAAATAACATTAACTGTCCTGAAAAGCTGGAATTCTCCACCTGTGTGACTGTGTGGCAGATGACCGGCAAGAGGAACTGCAGGACAAACTTCATCTTTTATCTGTGAGTCCTTTCCTCCCTCAAAGACAGAACAGGAGAGCAAATGCTTAGCACAGAAGAGGAAAAACATGACGTTGTAGTTAGCATAGCTCCTGAAGTGAAAACAGGCACTGCAGTAAGTTCATAAAGAGGGTGACACAGTTGTTGAGGCAGCTGTCTTCTGTCCTGCTAATTCACATCTTACATTGTAGTCTCTTTAAATACACAAATTACTGTCAGATGTACTTGTCTGATCAGAGACTGCACAGTCCAGACAGACGTTGCAGAATGACGGGAGCAGAATGGTGCAATTTATAGACTAAAATATCTTGAAAGGAGATGTAGAAAGTTCCTTTATTAACTTGGCTTTGGAGGTTTATACTGCTTCTAGTGGTTTCACTTTGCTTACCTATCCTCTCAAGGAAAATTAACTAAGTTTGATCTTTGCTAGTTAAATCTGGTAAAATTTTAGAACAAGATGGTTTTGAATACTGTCTCCAGTGAACTGGACATGAACACGCATGACTGTTTCATTATTATTTTCTACATGAAAAATGTTTAGACTCACAAAATGATTGTTTCTGGGATGTCACAAACTGTACTAAAACTTTTTTTTAATTGCCTTGTAAGTGGTCAACACACTAGTTACAAAATGGTTTAGTCTGCAGTAATAATTTTCCTTTTTTTTTTTTTTTTTTTTTTTTTTGAAAGGATGTCTCTGAAACTAATTTTTCTGAGCTGAAATAGTGTGCAGCAGTGCAATCTCTTTTTTCCATGATTGATCAAATCTGTGTGCTGTCAGCCTGCTAGGATATCAGTCGACTTCATTTCACCTCTCATTTGTCTCGACATCCCTTTAGATGGTTGTACTGTGGGCAGAAAGCAACTGAGCCTCAGATTCCCTGGAGAGGTATGGCTCTGGATGAGGATTATGCTGCTCTTGCTTTTCAGCAGTTTCTGACCAGGGAGAGTTTAAAAACAGGCTGTTAGTCTCTTTTCTCTGCACTGACTCCATTTCTTTGTACCATATGGTTATATTTATGTGCTCTATTGAGTGAGACCTTTAACAGCTTTTAAGTCAAGGATGGTGTCAGTGCCAGAGAAGGAGCAGTTTTCTAGTCAAGCAAGAGGGCTGAGCTTGATTTTGGAGAAATGGTGTTGTTTCTAAATGCCACTTTCAATCCTTAAAATCTTTTCATTCAAAAACTGCTGAGCCTAATTTTACAAATAGGGAATGAGTAGTTAGCATTGACTAGGTGAACCTTTTCTCAGTTAATATATAGACAAATGGTCTTTCCTTTGTGCTGGATTGACCAGTATTAAAGCAAGATGAGATAAAATTTAATCAAAATAAATATTCCACTTCCTAATCTCACAGCTGTTCTTTTCTAAATAAGATACAAATGTGAATAAGGTACTTGGCCTTATTTCCCCCAAGACCAGAAATTCACGAATATTTTAATTTCTCAAGTCTTCAAATTATGGGTAACCTGCTACCTTCAGTAATTTCCTGAGATGAAAGAAGAATTAGCTTTTTCACAGGCTGCCGTGGTGGGTGTTAACATTAGAACAGCTGAGGACCAGGTGGCCGTTCAGCAGATTTCCTTAGGAAGGTGTGATTTTTTTAGAAAGTCTGAAATCAAACAAAAACTTGCTACTAATAAAAAAAATAAGAACTTCTTTCCAAGCTATGAGTAGTCTTCTCCATGTAACTTTGTTATTAAGGGAATGATGTCTAAATAGCAGGGCACTTCATTATCACAGTCTCTACTTGTGCTTAAGATATAGTCACAGAGTGTTTACACACACTGATAAGACTGTTGAATCTGCTGAAAAATAGCACGTTAAGTAGTAACTCAGTTAAATAACATATTTTTAATTTATTGATTCCAGTCAAATAAAAGCTATGTGATTCAAAGTGGAAATATAAACACAGTGGTACATCTCAGGAATTCACAGAGAGTCAGACCCAAGCTCTTACACAGGTTGGTAGTTGCCTGCAGGTGAGATGATGACTCTTCATTCTGTAGTAAACCTGGTAACTCATTTACACAATAATTCATAAAAGGTGCTGCTTGTATTTTCAAACTTTTTTGTGCCGTTGAGACCCTGGCCTGCTGCAGGAGGATGGGAGTTTGTGCCTCTGCTCAGCGACAAAAATCTGAAGAAAGAGACAGCTTTGCTATTTTACAGCAAGAGCAAAGGCAAATCTTTCCTGTATCTCCTTCCCTTTACACCTCCTGTCCTATGCTTTGTTCTGCTTTGAGTCTTAATGGAGAACAGCACGTGTCTTATGTCTTGTGACAAATCTACAACGGCTCCAAAAAGACCTTAAAAAAAGCCTTTTGCCATTTTATGCCTAATTTACATTTCTAAAAAATGCTTTTGAATCCTTTCAGAGAATAAATACTTTTTTAAAATGTATGCTTCCTAAATGTAACATTTGGAAGTATATGTTTCCTAAATATAATACCCTCATTTTTCTCCTACACATGGAATTTACTGTATCATCAGATCTGACTGAAATTTACAGTTACTCATAAAGTTATTTTGATGTATTTGATTTTTTTTTTTTTTTCATTGCATTGTGGAATAGAAAATGTGTTTATGGCTTTGTCCTATGAATATTTTCACAGGAATTTAATCAATAAAGATTTTAACCAAGAAAGTTTGCAGTTCTTTTTTGACAGTCGTCTCTCCAAATGCTTAATCACTTTGCCAAAAATAATTTTTCCTCCAGATAAATTTCCCTTTCAAAGCTCATATAGCTGCTGCTTACTCAGACAAACCAGTCCTGAGAATCATTTCATTTTCATGTGCATGAGAATTCATATACATTTTCCCAACGTGAATTTAAGTGCAGCCTTGCTGTGAAAGGCTATTCTTTATATGCCTTTTTTAAAAAGCAAAATGTAGCAAGTACCCTGGTCTTCATTCATAGTTTACTTGATGCTGAATTTTTTTTAATTTTCTCAGATGGTTTAAAAAACGCCTTTTTATGTAGACATAATTTCTGTTTTAAAATTAGACAATGGAACTTTTTACATATCATTTATGCGACAATCTAAAGGATAAAATCAAAGGAAAGACAGCTGTATAGCCTGTCTCAAATCCAGAATATTGTAAGAGTTGTTATTAAGAATATGCATGCAGAAATGGTTCAAACAAGATTGCTGCCTGCCATCAGAAAGGCATATCCTTTAGTATGAAGAGGATTATTCTATGAAGATTTTAAATCAGGATAAGACCATGTATTACAGCTGTGATAAAAACAAAAAGATAAAAGTTCATTACTTGAGAATTCTTATACCTATTGAAAACACACATTTTTAATATTATAATTTGGACTGCTATTTCTGTCTCCATTACTCACATGGGTAGGCATTTATTCCACAGGACTCAAAATCAATAGGACCAGCTGTACAGTATTTTTGAGTTGGGCTGTTGCCAGGATGCATATAAATATTTTATTCTGCTCAAAGCATGGGGAAGGAGACGGAAGTAATAAGGCAATTTTGAGAGGGGTAATTCAGTTTATCAGTGACTCCAATCTTGGAAACTTCCTTTTTGTAACCAAAGATGGGAAATTCCTAGCTTTTTATTGGCTGAACTTGCGAAAATCATAGAGGAGCAGTCGGTTGCAATGCCACTTCACAAGCTGACTTTGAGGAAACAGGAATAAAGAAAGAGCTGTCTGTGGGGTGCTGTATACCTTTAAAGCATGTGCACTGAGCTTTACTTATTTCTTAATTATGACTGTTCATTTGAGAATTTCTTTAAAATGTATCAATGAAAATATGTCTCAAGGAAAATGGTGCAGGCTTAATCTGGGACTGCTGTTCTTTACAATGTCTGCTTTGCCATCAGTTAGGTTTGCTCTGCTGTTTTTGTTTTTTTATTTGCTATGATAAATAATTACATAATATTCCAGGACATGCTATTTTTTTCAAAGATATAGAGATTTAAAATAGCCAGTTTGGTCTGAAGTGTGAATTAGATTTGGGCTTAGATTAGGGGTATTTTTCAGTAAAACAACACCTGAACAAAAAGAAGCTGAGGAATGTGGACGTGACCTACTGGCAAGGGGAGAAGAGCGCATGGTTTTTTGGATAAGTGGTGGGATCAGACCATTCTATGTGGATGGTTGTCACATGATCAGTGGCACTGATCCCATGTTTTCTTTCTGTCCACTTACTAGTCAGGTCCTCATCTGCCTGTCCTTCCTTCGTCTCTGAGCTTCCCAGCTCTTTTCATCCAAGCCTGAGAGAGTGACAAACGTGTCAAATATATTAAGTTCTTGAAATAATCCTGAAAATTATCAGTCATGTACAGGAGGAAAATCCTGTAACTGTATCTGCATGAGGAAGGGCCATGCTGAGCCTTTGCTGGAAAAGTCAGACTCCAGGCAGTGCAACAGGAGGCCTCATATGTCATGCAAGAAATTTCTGTTATCCACATGATGGGGACTCATGGTTTGTCCTCATAAAAATAAGTTAAGGGCATGCTTATCTTCTGCCTTGGTGCTCCCAAAGCATGGCATCATACTGTATTTGATTTGCAGCTTACTTCTATCCAGCCAGATTTTGTGGATTATTGTTAGTTTATGTGGACGCTGTGCACTTTACCAAAGACAGCTGCAAAGCTAGCCAGGGAACTGATACTCTCTCTCTTTCACCTGTTAAATTATGCAACTAAATCAGCAGTGCCAGTGCCTCCTGGATTGCTCTTCTATCATCTCATACCTAATATTGGGTCCTTGCTTGCTCAACAGTAAGCACCAAACACCATATTTCTGTATTCTTGCATACATCAGAATTGTTCATTTCTTTCACAATTTTTTAATCCTGTTATATTAGAAGAGCAGGTATTCACATTAGTAGAGCTGAGAAAACTGATTTTACAGTCTGCAAGCAGAATGGAAATATTGCATCACCCAAAAATACTCTGTTTTCACTGTGAGGTTACATCCTTCACCCTTAAAAACAAGAATCAATTTTGTATAATGAAGATATTTCATTTAGACACCAGGATCCAGGGGAGAGAGGTTTAGACCTTCTTTTTCCTGGAAAAATTAAAACATTTTTGAATTACAGATAAAATGTTTTAACTGTTCTGGGAAAAGAAAAAAATCGTTAAACTTGGCATGAATTTGTCCATTTTTTTCAGCTGAAGCAAAGCTGCTTTTTGTAGAGAATGAACATTTTCTTTGCAAATTTGAACCAGTTGTATTCAGAGCTTCATTCTATATGAGTGTGGGGCCTTGACAGCATAGTGTAGCAAGCCAAACCACTTGCTGTCAATATTGGGAATGATAGCACACGGGAGCTCAACCCTGGTGGCAAGTTTGTGAAGGGAGGAGTGGTGCCTCAATGCACCAGACCCTGGATATCTCTCCTAGCCAGCCGTGGGGAGGTCTCAGATAAGCCTGTCATCCTGACAGGGCAAATCAGTGCTGAAAAGGCTTTGCACTCCGTGGGGCTCAGTTTGCTTGATAGGACAGAGCCACCTCCTGATAAGCAGAAGTGCTCTGCTCCCTTTGACTCCCCCAGGCCATTTTGTGTCTCATGGCCCCGGGGTGGGCCACCAGCAGGCATGATGACACAATGGGGCTCATCCTGACAATATTCTATACTGAAGTGTCTAGGCTGATGCACTCCCTGCTCCTGATGCAGGAGTGTTGTAGTACATTCACTTTATTGATTGTCAGTTATTCATACCAAAATGAAGCACTTTTGTTGTAATAAAACTACAACTCTGTTGGCATAGGAAGGAGAGGGAGACTGTACCATATTTTCAGTGCCAATTTGGGTCAAGTGACACAGTTCCTGTGTGACCAAAACACTTTGTTCAAGGTAAATACACTATTCCTGCTTAGTTCACACTCAAGGTTATACCTGTTGAACTGGAAAGGCAGATGTTAAAACTGGGTCTTAATGTCTGCAACCTGTTACACATCTCAGGAAGCAGTAGTAATTAAACCACAAATTTTAAAGATTTGATTGCATGATTTCAATAGAGAACATGGATTTGTAATCCTGTCTGTAAACACAAGAGTAGTGAAAGATGCAGGCTTCTGCATATCATCTGTTTAATGTTTGCCTATATTAAGAATACTTTACATGTCTTGAAGTGGGATACATTTAACTTCAAAAGGGCCTGATTAAGGCGATCGCTTTGACTTTTTTCTCAAACTGTTATCATGATGGTGAATTATTTTCTGGGGTTTTGAACAGAAGTATTCCCAAAGGAAAGACAAATTAGTTGGTGATGCTGCAAGAGAGGCTTTGCAGTCCTCCTCTTTTGAAGTTCCTAATGATGTGAGTTTCTCAGTATTTCAGTCCTGACTGCTGCTCACCCCATTCATTTAAAAGTTATGTGGATTGAAAATTATCCCTAGGCTTTTCTTCCTTTGTGCTTGCTCCCAAGAACTGTGACCAGATGCAAACATGATGATGTGCCTGTGCATGCCACAGTTGCTAAACTGTAAGCAAAGCAAGAGAAAAGGCTGATTTAGAAAATAAACCCAAGGTGCTTGATGAGTGAAATGTCAAGTAGATTCATGTCTGGCAAAGGACTCTTCCTTGTCCATCATCATCCAATCAATGACACTTGAACCTGGTTTGACCAGGTCACCACACCACCTCTTCTCAAAGCAGGGGGAAATTTATAGGTCACCTTTTTGAATGACAATTAGTACAAGAAGATATGGTAATCCTGCTGCCTTTCAAAGCATTTTTGTTTTACCATGCAAAAGTCTCAGTGTACCATGCACAGCAGTACCTGCTCTCTGTGTTCTTTACACGAGGAGAAACAAAAGACCTTTAGGAAACTGTCTCCCTAGTGGCTCTTGTCTGATTAGAAAGTCCTCAGGGGATTAGCAGTATGAATTTCACAGCTTGTCCCCCCCAGTCCCTCCCACCCCTCTGCATTAAGGTTAGAAGGATGTGCTTAGATCAAATCAGAAGGAGATTAAAGGAAAAGAAACCCCAGAGCAATTCTCTTTTGCATTTGAATGAATATTTGTAGTCAATAGTCATTTACTATTGCTTTTAAAATATCCTTGAGTTTCAGTGAAACAAAGTTCAAATACTGCCATAAGACAGTAATATCTTATACTTTCATTTTAGATTGGTTATATCATTTACAGTTAATTTGTTATACTTGTACATATTTGCTGTTGAATGTAATCCTTCAATTTGCTCAAGAGATTTCATCAAGTCCCCAAGAAGATCAAAAGCTTTAAAGGTTTTGTTTGCATTTCCATGTAAGACCTACTACTTTCTTGCTGCAGAATGGCCTAGAGAGCATTCTTTAAACCCATGTTAACTGCCAACAGACAGAGCCTGCAGGGGACATCTTTGAGGTGATCACAATCAAACAGAAATAAATTTTAACCTTTTGTACAACAAACTGAGGAAAAAAATCCAATTTCCTATGAAGCCCTCACTACATTGCCCATGAAACCTATTTCACCAAAAATGGTCTTTAAAGGGGCAAATGATGCACATGGGTTTCCTTATCAAGGACTTTCAAAGTATCTTTTAAAAAGCACAATGTGGTCATAAAAGGAAAAAGACAGGAAAATGCTGTTCTAAGGTATACTCTTTCATATCTGAATCTGTTACCAAATTGATGTAATAAGAGCTGGTCTCTGCACTACCGTCATCATGCTAAGTAATACCATAAGTCAAACCACTGATTCTTCACAAAGGAAAAAATAATCCCACCTAATGCAAGCAGGGACAGTCATGGCTGCAAGACTGATATGCAAGGGAAACCACTCTTGATTAATTTTTTCTCTTTTCTACAGATGGATAATATTATTTCTCTGGCTGGATGCAAATGAAAACCAAACTTAATCCTTTAGAACTTAAATAACCAGATGGTGAAAAGGTGAAATGGAAGTGTAGATAATGGGGCAGAAGGTGCTCTGAGAGTGGATTTGGTTTTTGAGAGTGCTTGGCTTTCCATGTGGGCACTGGGTAAATTTAATGTCATTCAATGGGAAATGCTCAGTTGAAAGCGCCTGGCAGATCCAGGCTCCCTCCCTCTCTTTGTGTATTTTGTTAGGGGAGAAATCCATGATTAAAGGAAACCTGTGGCAACAATGCATGCAAATAGAAAGCCATTGTTCACTGCAGCCTTCCTAACTTGGATGTTTGAAGTCAATAGCTTAAGTGCTTCACCCTACCCTGGGCTGAGCATGTAGCCCAATGGGAAAAGCAAAAGTGAAGCAATGGTGCAGGGGGAAACAAAACAAAAAAAAAAAACAAAAAAAAAACAGAAGCTCATGTGTGGCATTGTATCTGTGACTGATATCTGTGACTGACCAGAGTCAGCTTGAGATATCTGAGGGACTTGGGAAATGGAAACATCCCTTTTTCTCCCACAGGTACCATGGAGACTGGCACGATTCCCTAACTTGGTGCGTAATCGCACAAACCTTTTCCCTGGCAGGAGAACCAACTGAAGAGCTTCCTGCAGCTTTATCCCTCTCCTCTCCCTCACAGAGGTCACTGGTCTTTCAGTGATGCTGGTTTAGGGGGTTTTGATGTTGTGTCCTAAAGTGGATCAGTACAATGACTGAAGGAGCTTGATGTTCTCTCTGATTTTCTTTTTTAATAGTGCTTTTGGAGGTATTTAATCTAAAATAACTCACTGATTGACCATATAACAAAATTGCACTAATGGCTGCCCTTAAGCAACCACTGAAGTGATGAACAGAGAGACAAAGGAGAAAATTATCAACAAGACTGGAACCCTTCAAACTGCCTTTGCTGCCAGAGAAAAATTCCCCCCTTTCACATTCCTAAACTCAGCACTCGCCTTCAACACAGGCTCTGCTGCAAACAGACATCTGCCTACAAATAACACCAGCAGTATGGCTTCCAGCGAGTGTTCAGGTCAGATAGGAAGCACGGCCCAGCAAACAAGTGCAATCAATGCAGATTAATGATGCCTGCTTTCATTCATGTCTAGGTATTTCATTGATGTAGCTGATAGCCAATCTTTCTTGCTTTTATTTATGCAAGCCACATTTATTTGGTTAGCTTTTGGTTGATTGATTTTGTACTTCTGCTTGTTTGGGTTTTGTTAGGCTTATTTCATTTCATGACAATATAGCTGATTTATTTCTGACAACAGTAGCAATTTAATGCAAAACACTATTGAAAGCTTCATATAACTTATGTTTTTAATTTCTGCAAATACCACCTAGATGCTGTAGGGAAAGACACTATATAAATCTTAAAGTTAAATAAATATTTACTGTACAAGTGACTTGTGTTAATGAATATTGCAGAAGAGGAAGAGCACATAGATTCACCAGGAAAGAACCGCACAGAATAAAACATCTTCCTTGGGAGAGGGCAGGTTTGACACATGTTCAGACTCCCCATGGTTTTATTTGCTCCTTTACAGCCAGCTGTGTAGTGGTGCTCACTAGAATTGTGTATGGGTGATGGTAGGACAGCCTTCACCAAAGGATGATCAGCACGAGGGGTCGAGTTCACACCTCAAATGGAGACATACGGAATACAGCATGGAAGGAAACAGTGAGTAAAGTCCTCTCAGCAAAAACAATACAGCAGTAAAAAATTAAGGCAGTAAAAAATTAAAGTATGGTTGAAATAGAAGGCCAAAGGTGCAGACCTTCTTTCCTCATGAATGTTCCTGTTCACCTGTCTGTTATCTGCAGTTTTGTGCCTCATTCTGCTCTGCAGTATCTTAACACCTTCCAGAATTCAAGAAGAAAACTGATTGATGTATCTCTTCTTTCATCTTCATCACAAGAATGAAAAAAAAGGTTCAAACTGCTGTGTCTTTTTTCATTGGTCTTGTTTCATAACTTACGGCCTGTGTGGCCAGTACCACAAAAAAAATCATTGTTCCATTCTCTTTATTTTAATTCTTTGTATTTTAATACAAATATTTTAATATTTTAATTCTTTCTGTTGCATGGTTTTATTTTCTCTTTCATTCAATTGCTTGATCTACTAACAGTAATACACCTGAGTTTATGCAAATGATCACTATTTAGAATTTTATTGCTTCACTTTATATCCCCTCAATTTATCTGAATTTCTCCACTTCCTTGGTACATCCTTCCCCCTTATTTAAGAGATGAATAAAATGTGAACTCTGTGGTTCTTTGCTGGGCTCTTTCATGTGCTTTGAACTTTGAACAATGACCAACAAAAACTGAGGTATTTTTGTTGCATATACCATTCTCATATATGTGCCCCTGGTGGATTTTTTTTGGTTGGTTGGTGGTTTTTTGCTATGCTTGAAGAGGTAGCAGGGTGGCTAAATTATTTTAAATTAATCACTATGGTTTGGAGTCATCTCATGGTCAATAGAATTACACAGTTCATTATTTAGTCTGGCAACACTCAGAAACTATATTCCTTTTTTTTAGTTGTACATGAAAGACTCAAAATGAAAGATCATTCAAAGCAATGCAGGTTGTAAGGTGTAAGGATTTTCATTTTTGAGAGCATTCCATGAGGCCTGTGTTCCAAGACCCTGTATTTCTGTTGTTAATTTAGAGGAACAAACAATGATAAAGTATTTGTGAAATCAGAGGGAGTCTAATCAGCAGCAGTAGTTCAAAGTATTCCCTGCCACTGTCTCAGACTGGAAGCTGGCCGTTGGGTAGGTGGTGAAATATTCCTTGGATAAAATTCAGCCTGTATCTGCATCTTTGATGTAGAACTTTTATGACTCCTGTGATGCTGAGTAACAAGCTCGATTTGCATTCCAAGGCACTCAGCCCTGCTGCTGCTATCTCGAGTAGGAGTTCAAGCCCCATTGAAGGAATCTCACTTAACATCGGTGTGAGCTTTAACATGCATTCCTTTTTCCTGTTGACCTGCTCTTGGGGGTTAAAGTTGAGTAGCTGAACTTTAGCTGCTGCCTAGATATGTGCTGAGTGTTTGATACATATTGTCATCGTAGGTCCAGAAGGAACAGTTGTGTGCATTGTCTCTGAGTATTTTTACACATGTTTTCTGATAAGTTATTGAGAATGCAAACACTTTTCAAAGCTCCTTTACGAGATACGAGCTGTAAAGGGTAAGTAATACTTGAAGCAAAGCTGAAGAAACATTTCCTGAAACTTTAGGAAGCACAAGTACCCCTAACATATTTGTATTTTGAAAGTCAGGGTTCACAATTACGATTTATAATTTTAAACCATGTAACAGATTTTTAAATTTATCTTCTATAATATTTTGATTACAATGGCTAGATCGAAGAAATTTTCCACTCCTTCAGATGTGCCTGTCCTGAGAATGACTTAGTATTAGTACAAAACCCAATTTACTACAGAAGACTCAAGCTAGTCAATTAACTACAGCAGTAGCACCCTGCAGTCCTGACCAGCACAGGTTATGCTGTTCTACAAATACATTGTGACATCCAGGCTTGAAGCATTTTCAGCTATGTTGACAAAATATACAAAAAGAGTGGGTCACACAGAGCAACACAAAGAATATCAGGTGTAAAATTCATATCAGGTGAAAGAGTGGTGAGAAAGAATATTTTGATGGTGACAGAGGCAGGAAGAAAGGAAATAAGAAGATATTATTTTGCTACAGCTATGTCCCACTTAGGACCAGGCACTTAAAGGGATGAATCATTACTGTCTACTATATCCCAGACAGTCAGCCTTCCTGGTAAATCATAAATGAAGCAATAACCTTGTATTAGAACTGGTACTAGAATTTAAGAACTTGATTAAATAATAACAGATATTTTCAAAAATCTTGGGAAAGCCAGGCCCTATTTCCTGAAAATCAGTAAGAACTCAATGAAGATTCTAGAAGGGGGAATCAGTGCAGCAACCTGTTAAATTAGCTGCCTTGGTAGTTGACCTCTTAACATTTATCACCTACAGTTCTGCCCACACTTACTGAAGTTACTAACTGGTATTACTGTCTTCTTCTTCCAGGCCAGCTGAATCTTGGGTGTTGGGAAGGGCCAGTTGCTGATGCTACTTCTCCAAGCTCCTGCCCTGGGGACAAAAGACGAGAGCAGAGAGAGGAATTGTCTTGATCAGAACAACTGAGAAAGTAGAAATATCATGAACAGTAGATGGAGAGGAAGGTGCAGGAAACAGTGTATTTTGTAGGCAGAAAAATCTCAGAAGAGGGGCAAACTGGGCAGAGAGAGAGAGAGAGAGAGAGAGAGGGAACAAGTAGTCATTCTTTCAAGTGTGCCCACACCCCTCAGTAAAGCTCTCTGCAGACAGATGAAACACCACAGAGAGGGCCTGTCCATCTGAGCACTACAAAGAGATCCAGGCTGTCTTGAAGAAATTTATGCCTGTAGTGATATAAGGCTACTCTGCCACTCAGTGTCTCCCAGCACTGAATTAATGCAATTAGGTTTTTCTAGGTGTGCAGCAATTATCTTTGAAGTGCTGTTACACATAGAGAGAAAATCTTATTTTGTGTAAAGTGGGAGAGCACATATAAACCTGAAAGGAAGAGGAACTTCCCTGAATGTTATTCCCCCTTCTGCCAAGAAGCTATGCTGTAGGAGATACAGCATTTTCTTGGGTTGCTGAGCTTCCTGCCTCCTTCCTGAGACAGATCCATTCTCATTTAGACTAGTTTTCCACTGGTCTGACTTAAATGGCTTCAGCAGTTATGCTATAGCAGCATTGTATAAGAGCAGAGAATTTAGAGCTCACTGACCTCAGTATCTGGTGAAATCATTTACCTCTTTTCATGCAGAGTCCATTATAAGGAAGAGCTGGAGTATCAGGGGAAAGTGGGTTTGATGTTTTTTCTCCCTGTCAAGACCCTTCCTCTGCCCATGCCTTGGATATAATAAATTTATTCAAGGCAATGAAATGTTAAATATGAAATCTAGTAAGCTTGTCCTTTGCATCTGATTGGTTGAATAAAAAATGTAGCTAAGGAGAGACTAGAAATGGGGTTGGAGTATCAGCTCTTTATTTTTCAGACTTAAACCTGAATTCATTGTGATTTTTGTAATTATATTTCTTACTTTTGTCCCCATAATAGGGAAGAAAATTCTGACCCCATAAAGCCTATGACAAGACGGTCATTAATTTCACAGCTAGTGGTTTCTTCTTTTGTTTCAAATTACTAGTCAAACACCTGATGGAAATACTTTTTTGTAAATCTTTCTTCTTATCCCTTTAGATACACGCATACTGTCTCATCCCTCATCACTTAACACAGCACGGTAGATAAAGCTATGTAAACATGAAAATACATGTTTTTGAGCTCACAGACAAAATAAAATTGGTAAGCAGAAATGTAAGTATTAGTTCAGTTTTCCTTCCTGGTATTTACTGAAAGCTATGACTTCACTCAGCTTAAAGACACAGACACCAGAAGAAATCTAGCAGATGTGCTATGCATATGTTAACATCAAATAACAGTGCTGGAACTGGGTCTTCTCCTTTGAGTTTCAGGTGGATGATGGATGATGGTCTTACTGTATTTCCAAGTTAATTTTACAAGATCTTCTAGTCTTTGAAATAAGGAACTACATCTATTGCTTGTACTTTTGATTATTAAAGGGTTATAATGTAGTCTTAAGAGCTTTTCCAAGCTAGACACTGAAGACTTCAACATATCTAGAAAGATATGGCAGCTTTTATGCTAAAAGAGGTGTAAATCTTTCAACTCTGACCATGCTTGTTTATTCATGTCCAGCTGTAGCCATTTTGCTTCAAATTTATCGATACAACCTGGCTAAGTTTCTCATTTATTACCTTTGGCAATCAAAAACACAGTAAAATCAATTTGTAGGGTCATCCATCTGTGATTCTCACTGTTGAAACGTTTTTGTCTGATTGTTGACATACTCCTACTGTCTACCTCTGTTGTGAGGGTAACTATAAACCAAAATTATGTTATGTCTGGACAAAGAATACAGAACATTAGAACTTCAGTTCATCCAAGAGCTCCTATACACCACAATATTCCAAATAATACTTTCAGATTTGTTTTTTACTGACAAATGAAACTTTACAGCTACTTATGCCAGAATTATGAAAGGCCTTTGTAAAATCTAAATACCTGCAACTTTCTTAAAACTGAACCTGAATCTGAATATGCTTATTGTTAGTCTAATTGTTATACTTCATTGCCTTCCATTCAGCCTCTTCAATTTTTTCAGTAAGTACCTAAATGTAATGAAAACAGGTCTGTTTTTAGTCACCTTGCATAGACATTTTAGAAGTAGTCCAAAAACCTCCAGAGGCCAGTGTACAAGAGAATGACATCCACTTGTCTAATTCAGGCTTTTCCAAACATTGTAATATTCATGTATCTTCTAGACTGTGAGAATGCTAGTTTAGTCTTGGGTTTAGATAATCATGAAATTTTTGACTTTCATAGAGCTATGTGTAATTTTATTTGTGGCAAATGTGATTTCATACCTTTGACTGAAATTTTGCATGCAAATAGCACAGCAACATCTTTTTAATTACGTGGTAGGTTGTATCAATCAGATTGGCTTTGACACAGACTACAAGGGCTCATAAAGTGCAACGGATATACCCATAATCCAAGAGAGAACCCTTCTAAAATCTCATACAAAACACAACCCTAAGCAGTAATAGCTTGAGAAAGGATTAGAAGAGTATAATGGAGTGACTGTGGTTTGTCATCCCAGCGTAGTCATAAGGACACCTGAAAATTCTGCACGTGCTCTCTAGTAGCTTCAGGCAGCCATTACAAAAAACATCTGTACCAATCAGTGTTCTTGAGACAACAGTCAGGGAACACCACCGTACCAGGGACTGTGTAACAATTTATCAGTAACACTGACAGATGTCCGGGGCTGGGAACATACCCAGCAGTGCTTACACATCCAGCTATATATCATCTTTAAAAGCTCACCCAGAGGTAAAGCGAGACAATTCCAGCAGGAATTCAGTATTGTCCAGTGAGGTGCTTCATTACTGTGTTCTAGTTTGAGGTTCATTGGAAAGGCAAAAGAGAGTTTTCTTTGCTTGGTGTCCACTTTAAGATGTTATTAAATCTACCTGTGTTATTTAGTCTACATATTCAACCCATACAAGCACAATTGCATCCATAATAAAAACTGTATATCATCTAAAACAATTTCAATCTGAAAAGCTTTAACCTTTGTAGCATTTCCTTGAAAGTATTTTATAGACTGGGATTATTTTAGTATCTAATTTTTCTTAACATCTATTTACTCATTTTATAGGGCTGTTTACCTCAATTAATACCATTTTTTAATTATTGATTAAGGTAGTTGTGAATCCATCAACAGAGGACAGACTGTACAGTTATGCCCTAAGGAAAGCTTTAAAATAGTGGGATTATATTATGCAAATAATTCAAAATTATTTTTAAGCAGGCATTACTTCAGCATTTAGATATTGGCTAAAGCAGCTTTAATATGCAAGACAGGATGTTAGGTGCTTAGCTGATCCAAATGCCAGTCTATAGATTTGAAAGACTAAAGATCACATCACTGGGAGGTTGACAGAAGTGACACTTTGCAAAGTGCCAATGATTTATGCCAATGTCTTGCTTGATGATACTGTTATAGACAGCACTGTCATTACAAAGTCCCTAACGACTTCAGTCTACATTTATGGTGCACAAATTATAGGTGAGCCCAAAGATCGAAACCTTCCTGACTTTTAGATTTCAATGACCAAGTAATTCTCACTAGGTTCACTTCTTGTGTGTTGCCTGATAGTTTGCACTCCCTTTTTTGTTTCAGCATCATAATTAGATCACAGTAACAAGGACAAAATATACTTTCATTCTATGTTACCAAACCTTTTTTAGCCTTACCTTGCAAACACGATGCAAAATGCACTGAACTTTATACTCCAGCAGAGAATCACAATACAGCTCTGGCTTTTTCATCTGCAGAAATGCTGCAGCCATTTCTGCAAGGTATCACGTACCTCATGCAAGCTGCTTGGGTTCTCTGGTTCCCAGATATGTCCCCAGTGCTGAGAAAAGGGTGTGCTCCAGATCATGAAAACTACACTTCCTTCTAAAGAGCATCTCTTGGTTTGGATACTAGGGTAAGCTTTCCATACTGTTACAGCCTGATCATCCTGTGATGCATATGATGTTCTGAATTTTAAATTTAAAACACTATTCCCATGCAACATTATTCCCCCTTTAGTAAGGACTGAAATGATTTCTGATACTGAAGCAAATCACAATGTTTGGGTGGTTTATTCTCTTCTGTAATTCAGTTACCTTAACGAGGAGGAAATCAGGCACTGTAACTTCATGAGGCATTAAGGTGACACTGACAGTATCAGAGGTAATACTGACACTGTCAGAGAAAAACAGGAGAAAAAGTAGTTTCTCGTAGCTATTTAAAATGAAGTAGTAAACCTTGTGGGCCAGGAGTTCTGCTCTAACACACTGACAAAGCCTGCCAAAAAGGAGAGAAGGAACATTTAGGACTTTTGATGGGTCTAAATATGGTGGGATGATAGGACATGGAGGGAAGCTGCAGAAGCAGAAAGTTACAGCTGGGTAAGCCATAAGATTTCATACCTCCCAAAGTTCTCTCTTACTACAAATCAGAGATACAATCTTCCTGAGGGAATAAACATTTTAAAACATTGAATGAAATTTTGCAGGTTATTTTAAAGTAAGTCAATCCTTTCTGTGTCCACTGAGGACCCTATTTCATTGCCTAAGTGCTGAACCAGAACATGTCCTGCTGCAGAAGCCATTTAGTCTGAAAATGCTAGAACGCATCTAATTGCTTCAGTCTTGTGGTTTGCTTTGTAACCACAAATCCTTCAGAAAAATAACAGCTTCATATTACACAATAGGATATATTCATGTCTGAGCTAGAACTTCCTTCAGTTTCTGTCCCATTGCAATTCTCTGCTGGCTCTGAGGACAGAAACGTAACACACAAAACCAGACAAGCAAACATACAAATGATGAATGTCTAGATAGAAACAATGTCCTTCTTAGAAAATTTTTGTGGTGCAGCTGGCAATATTCTGCAAATTGTTCACTCCAACAACATGTCATTCCAAAGTCAGATTAGAGCTTAAACAAAAAGTTTTCTGTCCAAAAACGTATTTTCTTGACTGGCCTGAATAAGAGCTTATATGCATCAAGCTTATTACTATCCATAGTAATGTTAAATAGGGAATGATATGCCTGTTTAATCTGCAAGAGCAATGGGTTCCGTAGAAGAAGTAGTATGAAATCGAGTGCACCAGGGTCTTTAGATGCTCTTCAGGAAAGACAGATAAAAAATAGTAATTTGGTCAGGGAAAGATGATCACCGATTTATAAAGACTGATCTGGCAGACCTTGGGAAACAAATAACTTAAAAAGTGCTTTGATTCAACAACCATCTCTTTTACAGAACTCTTCACTATTTGACAGGAGTCTCAAAGAGTGTGTTCCAAGAATGCTAATACAGCTAATCATATCATTTATATGAAAATAAATATAAAAAATACTAAGTAGCTATTCTTGTTAGTAAATATACATCAGTTTAACACTGCTATTTAAGAAGATGAATGAGTATTCACAACATCAACTGTTTGTATTTCTTTAAATTTTTGGAAAATATAAACCCGCCATTTAAAGTTCTTCATTCTCATACTCTGGTAACTTCATAAAAGGAAGTTCTAGGCAGTTAAGTTAATCTTTGCAAGACTAAAAGCTTAAAAGAAGGCTGAAAAGACCATTGAAGGTCAGAATTTACATATTGATCAAACTGTAAGTTTATACTCTTGTAAACATGTAATTAACTTTGCTGTTATTGAATTTTTGTTCGCAACCAATTTTATTAGTCATAGTTTCACCACTGATTCCACAGGACTGAAGCATGAGTGACAGACTTCCATAATAAGATAAAGTGCATACTAAGACATTTAAAAATATGCTTAAAAATAGATGCAAATCACCTGAACCACTGGTTATTTTGAAGAAAACACTCTTCATAAAAACACAGCTCTTGGCAATAAGCCATCTTCTGAGAATAATTGATCAGCATTTGAAATAAAGACTTCCATAAAAGTTATATTTCAAAGTTCTCAACCACTGAACCTTTTGCTATCCAATTTAATTTTGTAAGTTAACAATCACATAGTCATCAATAAAACAGCTAAAATCCTTTTTTTTTAACCCTTGGTTTGCTGATCACCAAATAGCCAGAAGCTGGTAAAACAAATATCTGGGACATTCAGCCTCAAGTGTGTTGAAGGGGTGACTCCTGTCCAGGCAGCAAGCCAGTGGGTGAACACATGTTGCTACGTATAAGAATTGCTCTAGAACAGTTAATGAACAACCTGGGATCTGTTCTGACTTGCACATCAGCAGCAGAAATGATCATTTATATTCCTGTTTGATGAGAAAATGTATGATTTGCTCCCTGAGATGTGAAGAGAATACACAGGACCAACATTGTCCTCTCAAAGAACTATTCCTTTGGTTATGGTCCCCAAAATTGCACCACAGCCAGGAACATTATAGTGTATAATTAAGGCCTCTCATTTTTAATGATAAGGGATAAGAAAACATTCATTCATAAGCCACAGATCTCAGTGGTCCTTTCACCTTCAAATGAAAGAAAAACAGAGGCTAAGGTCCTTTCCAGTGTCTCTCTGCACTCACAGCCTTCTGCACAACTGATATTTCTGTTTTGTGTTCCTGCTGGCAAACATAAAATGAAACCACATCCTCAATAAACCTGCATCCTTCTTGTGACATCTTAGCTGTTCTTTTTAGCTGTCTACCCGGGCAGCCAGAAGCAGTAGGTTTTTCCTTCTTGGAGACTAATGAAGCCTCTTAAACACTAGGAAAGCTGAGCTTGGGCTTTGCTGCAGACTTGCATACCAGGAGCTCACATGCAAGTGTACTGGCACTGCTAAGAATAGAAATCCCACACAGCCTACAGTTCCATCTGGCTCTGATGCCTTTTTCACTTCACCAAGTAAAAAGACCTGGATACAAGAAAAAATTTCAGGAATCTGCACATGTGCTCCCATGTCTAAAAGACAGATAAAGCAAAGATAGATTCAGACCTGAACTCTTTAAATTATGATATCTTTCAATGAAGCCTGTCCTAACAGGAAAAAATGTTGAAAAACTTAGGATTTTTTTTAGCATTTCAGAAATGACTATCACCAATCTCAACAGACTGATGTGCCTTCAATACATATTACCCTCAGCCATCATCTCCATGTCAATACAGCCATCAGCAATGAAGGCTTCACTCTGAGAAGGGAATTCCTAGCTTCACTTGTTATAGCAGGACCCAGAAGCACAATATCATACAACACTCTGGAAAAAAATGACAGGATCATTGACAGTTTAAGCAGAGAAATGTTGTGTTTAGTGGCAAAATGTAGCTGGTTGAAATGTGTCTTTTTTCTGTTGAAGTTTACACTTGAAGAGAGGGTGCCATTGGATACATGTCTACTGAAAAAAAGAATAAAAACAGAAAAGCATTGTGGCTATTGTTAGGCACAGGTAACCAGAAATGGCAATATTGCTCAGCATTCTTCTGGCCACACACTCTCTAGATGCAGAGAGGCAGTGTGTTTAGTTAGACTTCAGTTCCAAGACAAGAGGTGTTTACTTGTGGCTTCAGTGGTGGCAGCAGCAGAAGGCTTCTTTTATGTTTTAGCATTTGTTTTGTACAAATTACTCTGTCCATAAGCCACTGTCAATAAATCTCTTACTTATTTCCTTTACTATGGAAAAAATGTGGTCTCAGGTTACACCAAATACCATGTTTACCAGCCATCAAGTCTAAAGTCACTGCATTTTGTTACAGTCTCAGACTAAAACCTTTTATTTAAACTTCCCCATACCTAAACACATGAATCAAGCCAGCAAAATGAGAAGGTATGGTAGAGTCAAGAATGCTTCTTTTCTACATTTGTGAGCTCCATCTCATCATCTTTCAGAAGTTAATCAGTACAATAGCTGTGAAAATTAAGTGACTGCCCATTACTCTGAACAAATCCCTGGTAAAAAGTAGGCTCCTGATGCAACATATATTTACTCTCCCAAAGTGACCTACCAGCCCAGAGCTGTGTCAACCAGTTTTCTTAATTGCACACTAGCTGTAAACATTATATTAATTATAGCTAAAAGGTGTTTAAAATAATTTAGTAGCTATTGTACATTTCATAACTCATCCTGTAATTCTGAAGTACCAAGAAATTGAAATTCAGAGCCCAGCGTAAGATGACCTTTTGTATGCAAGCTGAATCAATTTTATACTCCTTAGAATTTGACCCACTGAATATAAAAGAGTCCAGGCTGTCAAAAAGAGAAAGCTATATTAAAAAAAAAAAAATTAAAAGAAACAAAAGGTGGGGGGCATCTCAGCTATGCTTGCAAATAGATAAACAGCTAGTCCAAAAAGTGTTTGTGAGGCTCTCTAGCATAGAACTTCCTTCCAGAAGCTCTCAGGCAGTGCTTGGTGCTGGCTCATGATGTGAGAGCATGTCTCAGATGAAGAATGGGGCCCAGTCTAACAAGACCTTCTGACCCTCTGCAGAAGAGGGAGGGAAGGCAGTGGAGGCAGCTGGTGGCAGACTGGCATCCAGGAAGGAGCTCGACCTAGTCCAGCAAAAACCTTAAGTTTTCTTGAGTGAGGCATAGATGTGTAGATTGATGAATGGCTGCTGTAATTCCATGCTTCCCGTTATATGGCTCATGATCACCTCGGTGTTACACTCTGCACTCAGGGGGTGATGGAAGGGATCAGGCCTTTCACCTGCCTGCTGGACTATGCAGCACTGGTAAAAATGCCCTGCAAGGAACTTACCCTGTATCTATGCCTCCAGCAAAAAAGTCACATCCACAGGGTAGTGCTGTGTCTTCTAAGCTTCCTTTTCTTTTTTCTTCCTGGCAGAATCAACAATAGGTGGCAGTAGCCAAAGGACGTGGTTTTATTTGAAAGTTCTATGAAGCTGGAAGAGGTGGGAATTTTATCGCTTTATTTTTACTAAATTCGAAACTAAATTCTGTGTTTGGTAACAATCAGGTGACTTCAGAGGAATCGGTAGGCATATCAGAGGGCTAAATCTGGTTCTTAATCATTAAAATATTATGTAAAGGAACATGAATAGAAACAAAGGCAGGAGAGTCTTCACTTCCATATCAATGTTCCAGATACTTTGCATTCATACAGAGCAGAGTTCATGAACTCTCTCTAACCATGTTAACAATCCTCTGGGTTTCTAAAGGAGCAGCAGGGGTTGGAATGAGAAGTCTCCCCATATACATCAATAACATCAGTCTTGACACACTGATGGGATTTCCAGGGGGCTCTTTTCTAACTGTGCCTGCTAAATCCTCTGCACCACTCAGCAGTGGTAGCACAGTATGCCTTGCAGGGAGAAAAAAAGTCTGAAATTTGTAGTTGAAAACAAAATGTGCATCTGTGGCATGTGACTCCTTGTGCAAAAGCAAGTCAGAGCACAGACATTTTAAATGCGTTTTTCTCAGTGACTGAAATCAGTTAGGGTGTCTTAAATGGATATTTTACAGAAATTAGGCACAGCAATATTTTGCACCGCACATTTTATATTTCACAAAATATATGTAGATAAAGTTAAACTTTAAACTTCAAATGAGGACTTAGATAAAGTCTTTATTTGAAAAGGAGAAGTACAGTTGTCTCTACTATATAGAGGAGAACTGTGTGACTGATGACAGCTAGTGCATTGTTAGATTTGAAGAAATAAAATAAAATCAAAGTGACAGAACTCTGCCAGACCAAGGATTCACATAGCTCAGTCCAGGCTTGCCCAACATCTGACACTTAATGATTAGAGAATATTATCAGAACAGGACATTCATATTTTTATTCAGCAAAACCTCTTAGTACCTAGAAATCCATGCTATAGGACACCGTAAGAACTTACACCTGTTGTATGGAAAAGTTATTGATGGTCTTTTATGCATGATTTTTTTCTAATTGTTTTTGAATGCATTTATACTCTTTCAAGTTAGGAGTCTGCATTCAGAATGAGATTGTCAGCTGCAGTTGGTGGCATGCTGGCATGTCAGTTTCTATCAAATAAGAATTCACCCCTTAAAACATTCAACATTAATATAAGAACTGCTTCAGCTTCATAAACTTCTTGACTGACTCATCTTCTAATGTAAGCAGTTTTTTACAGTAGAAAAATAATAGTGTGCTGAAATCTGGCATTTTGATAGAGTTTTCCATAGTGATACAACAATTTTTTTAAAAAATAAATCTTGAAAAGAACTTTGAAGCTTTTGTATTCTGAAGTTTTTAAAAAAGGCAAATTTTTTGTAGACCTATAAACTGCAAACCTAATTAATATAAAAGAAAATGTTACAAAGTAGCAGTAGTGCTCTATCTGGTTTAAGTGCTTTATTACTACATATACGTACTTTCTAGCTCTGTATAAAATCTAGTATTCCTAAAATCAAAAAGTTACTAACAAATAAAATCTTCTTTAAAATTTTATTTTGTGACGTTTTCACAAAGGTGAAAGCGAGGCAAAACTTCCCTGTGCCCTGTTCCCTGTGTGATTAGGCACAAATTGAAACCAAATGCAGGTGGTATTATTGTTTCTGATGGTTTTCTGTCTTCATCCCAGGCACATGAAATTCCATGCTGGAACACCTAATGCAAGAGAGACATGGATAAGCTGGCATGAGCTCCATCTGAGCTCTGCAGAAAGGCCTTATTGGCTCAATTCCAGCAATCACAGGGATAACAAAGGGCTTTGAGGAGAGCCTAGATAACTCTAAGGGCTCACCTGTTTCGAAGCCCTTGAGTAGTAGTTTCTTCTGTCACCTTCATTTCAATCCTCCTCATTTCTCCCAGCATGACAGTGATGGGGTAGAATTGCACCTCTGCGGTCTCCTCCGCGGTTTGCCACACAACTCCCTGAGCTACTTGCCAGAACCTGATCAAATGCTGGAATTTCCATTTTACTTTGCCTTAAATGCTTGTTTAAACAAACAGAAACAAACCTTAAGCAAAGAGTGAAGTCCTCAGGCTCTGGATGACTACAGTGAATTGGTTGTACGTATGCAAAATGTTGTCATAACAAAACAGGTGTTCTATGGTAATTGTGCTAAGTATCCTAACAAACAAGGTTCATCTGGCACAACTCACCCAAAGCCTTCAGGGGACTTGCAAAATTTATTTACCAGTGAGACCGAAAAAAATTCTCCTTAAGCTAGGGTAGTGTAGAATAACAGAAGCCAGCCACTTGCTTCCTTTTTGCCATGGCAAGAAGGCCTGTTTAAACACAGTATGATCCTCCCAGGCTCTTCTGCAAAAAGAAATGGCCTCCATTCCCTACCAGGTCTCATGCCCACACAGCTTGGTTGGAAATTGGTTCTCCTAATCATAAGCAACAGGGGAGGAGAGGAATAACTGGAAAAAAAAAAATCTAACTTCATCCTGGTGAGTCTGAGTACAATATGTTTCATGTAGATTTAGGGTTACTCAGTAATGGGGTGTAGGAAAGTGGTGATCAAAAGAAATTCTGTGGAAGAAGAAACTTTGTTGGGTGATATGGAATAAAATATTTGCAATCCAAATATGTCACAGGCAAAAGAAGGAATAAATAAATTTGCTAACTCAGGAGGCATAGGTCAGTGACGTAGACAGATGCATTCATGTTTGTAGGTTTTCCTACAGTTAAACCCCAAAATGTGCTCAGCAGCATGTAATCATAAATCCCATCTGGATCAGAGAAGCATTTTTCATTGTTCGATCACCCTTCTACCAAAGAGAGCACTGACAGCTTTCCTAACAGGTGGCACTTGCTCTATTATGTGCTACTAAAGAGTGAAATGGTATGGGCTGTCATCCTATTCCCAAGTATCGTGTCTTAAATGTAAAAGAGCTTTCAGCATCTGACTCAAACTGGCAGTGTGGTCTTCCATCCTCTATCATAAACCTGAATATAAAAACATTTTGGACTAAGCTTAAATAGGTGGATTTTTATAGATGATTTTTGGGTCTATATAAAATTCTATGTCTTCTGAAATCCATGATAAAGTTCATACCAACAGTCATAGAGCCAAGTTTTACTGAACTATTTTAAAGCCAGGCATTTTTAAATGTCAGAAATAATTCATTCAGGAAACATTAGTGCCTTTGCTCAGCTGAAAGTGGGAACCTTGCTCATGAAAGACTTGGCTGTTCTTCCAGCTTAGCTGGTTTCTGGACATGCTTTGCTGCCTCCTACACATCAGTAGAGTTGAAACTAGCAGAAAACAGGATTTTTCTTTCCCTCCTGGAAGCTTTGCATGCCAGTCCTCCTAATGAGCCCAGGGTAACAGCTGGGATCTCAAAAAACATCTACATCGCTGATGGTAGATCCAATCAGCAGCGCTCAGGTTGTTGGATGCTCAGACACGAGTTCCTGGAGCATGGCTAGAGCAGTGTTGGATCTGTTCCTAGGTAAGGGTTTGGATTTGCTTTCCCAGGGTAATGAACCCTTACGCTGTCATGCAAGAAATGCTGATGCCGTCAACAGTGTCTGAGGGTGAAATACCAGCTGAATTAGAGTCATTAAACCCAGACATATCTTTTTAGGGTCAAGGAGGCAAGGAATTGTAATTCACACTTATGGGTGAGTAAGCAAATAAATTATAGTATTTAACTAATTGCTTACCTTACAAAGATAAATTAGACAAGGCTTTCCCAGAAAACAGCAACAGTTTGGACATGTTTGTATATGGGGACACTTTCCCAGTCCTCACTCAAAACACTGCCAGAAGGTCATTTCTCATTACTTAAACTTTCTGAACCATTTCAAATCATTTAATGGACTCAATATATCCAATGTTTCTACAGCAAGGATAGAAAATTCCCTTAGGACCCCTCAGAGATGCAGTAGGCTCTCAACAGCATGGATAACAGCCTTGTGGACTGGCATAGGAACAGTTAAGAAGAAATGAACTCTGGTTCGACTTCTAGTAAGAGAAACTGGGTGTTCCCCATCCAGTCCAGCCCTGGGGACAAACTGTGAGACACAAAGCCAGCTACTTCTGGCTGTATTTCCCTAAAATGTTTGTATTTTTCCAAAAATAGAGAATTGCCATAAAAACAGGACCTGTCCCAGATGACAGGAGTCAGGAGCTTGTATTTTATTTTCACAGAAATAGAGCATGAGGAGTTATTTACTCTAGAATATGATGTACAGTAATGGGTATGAACCAGCATTACTTAGCCCCAGGAAGAAAGTATGAAGTCATAAGTTCTGCATTTAAAAGAAGAAAAAAAGCTACAGGAATCAAAGACTTCATCTGGGAACAGAGGATGCCTGCCAGAACCAGAAATAGTTCTGTTGCCTGATGCTTTCTTTCCTCAGGCTCACAGACCCCAGAGGTGTGTTGGGGAGTGGGGTGGAGTTGAGAAGTTTTAATAAAGTACTCTGGAATTTTGTTAATTTGAAGGGTTGCAAATGCCTGCAGTTCTGGCCACGTGAGCATCTGCATTCAGCTGTCCTGGATTTTAAGGAAGTTCTGAAGAACATTAGCTATGTAATTAGTGTGGCTGCTCTTTTGGCCAGTAATAGGGCACAGCAAGGTTAGCATTATGTTCACATTTAGATTTTAGTGTTTGGCTTACTGGAAAGCAAAAGTAAGTAAAAGAAATCGTATGCCTCAAAGGGGATCAGAAGGACACTTGGAAATGAAAGGAGTGATTTGCAAACGTGAAACTCATGGAGTGATGAGTAAGGCTAGCCAGGAAAGACAAGGAGCCTGGTGTAAGAGTTTTGTACCCGGAGACTTCACTGCAGATCTCAGACCCACAGAAAGCACTGAGTATCCTATTACATTCCTAGGAAGAGCTGAAAGCTGAAGTGAATTTTAAAACCTTTTTCCCATCAAGAGAAAACTTGGTTGATCATGCTTCTTAGAAAGAGCAAATGCTTACTGTCTGGGGACTTCTTTATTAGGGCACATAGTTTCCTCTTGGTCCCAGTTCAGTTCTGACTGGAGTTCAGTCCCTGCAAAAGGATTGCCTGTGCATTGATGCCTCCCACAGAGAAGCAGGGGTCGGCCCAGGAGCAGAGCACTGCTACAGAGGTACCACTTGGAGCCCAAAGACAGCAGCTCCTTCCCAGGAAGCAAATTGAATTCCTCTGTGTGCCACTTTTTAGATTTCTGGCCATAAATATCAGGAAGCTTTCTGAGCATGGACTACTGGTTTGTCCATATCATGAACATATATTTAATCATCCTTCAGCATGCTTAGAAGTGGGAAGATAGCAATTCCATATGTGAATCCTACTCTGAACTTCAGCTTCCTTTATAGCTACGGTCAAGTTACATGTCTTTTCCACCCCCAAAATCCACCCCCATGGCTGGATCTGGTGTAATGCTCCTTTCCTGCTCCCAGGAGAGAACTTGGCCTTCAAAAGGAAGTACACTGTGAAATCAATCAGCACACAAGTAATCATTTGCTGTGGACAGCCCTTTGTCTGGTCAGTTACCTGTTCTGTGCTTTGAGAATGGTCCTACCCCCTGCTCAGCCACCAGTTGCTGAAAAGTCACCATCTCTCTTGGCTTATCTTTCCCCTTCTCCTGATGGCAGTCTGAACAACTTACCCATCAACATGTGGCACTCCAGCAGAAATACCAAGGACCTCTTATGGAGGGGTCTGGTCAGAGCTGTAACATCAGGCAGCTGTTTTTGTTGAATCCACCTCAAAAACCATCATCCAGCTCCTCCTGAGCTCCTCAGGAATGGGGTGTCACAGCTGGGGAGAGACTCTAGGCACACTGGGCCAGAGCTCTTGTGCAGTCCCTCTCCTGTAAATGCAAAGGCCAAGTTGTCTGTGAAGATATTTGAATCACATTTTTCCCTTGTGCCATATTGTGAGCTGTATGTCATGCTGTCAAGGCTAGCAATCAGCCTGATTGTTGCAGACTTGACAAACATGCTTATTTTTAGAACTGCTGGATATTACACATTGCACTAGGTCTCCCTTTCATGTTAAAGACTTTAATCTTCTGCTGGAGTTTCTTATTGGACATCTGCCCAGAATATAAAGACTGATCTTTCTTTTTTTTTACCTTTCTTTGATAAAGTGTCAGAGCCTCACTGAAAGGTGTAGATGGCAGTCAAAGGATCTCAGCTGAAGTCATGCCTCTCCCACCTCTCATCCAAATTATAAGTAGAGGTTATTGGCAGTATGTTGAAATAACTTTACCTTGGGATAATAGCCTTTTGCTTATCTCCCATCTATCTGTCACACTGTCTAACTTCTGTATTAACAGAGTCTACCTTTGGGCAGCTCACACAGTACAGTAGCTGTCATTCTGTCCTCACTCCTGGGTATTTAATGTAAACTAAACTAAAGTATGTTAAAGATATACCAGGAAAGACAGTCATTTTTCCATCTCACTCCCCAGCAAAGTGAGAGGTAGCCAAAATAGTGGCCCTGCAGCACTCCAGATGTGAAGTAGCACAGTACGTATCATTACAGAAGAAACATTTTCTGCCTCAGGGGTCTATTAGTAATTTTGACAGCAGAGGCACTCTAATCCCATGCAGAAGAAAACAAGAATAAAATAAGCTGGAACCTAGTGAGGTCCTAAAAATTAAAATTAAAACCCAACTGAGATTCCCTAGCCCTGCCATCAAACCAGACATTGCTGAAGACTGCATTCTGGACTGTAGAACTTAATATTGCCTGATGGTGATGGCTGGGAATAAAGTGAGAGTTGAAAAGATGGGAAAGTTCCCTTGAAAGTCTCATTTCTTTTATCCCAAAGGTAAGGCTAGGTGACAAATGTCCCACAAGGACAATGTACTCTGAGGAACTGAGGCCACATGAGGCGTGTGACCACCTCCTTGAATAGCATGCTTCCCCCTCTCTGCAGATACTATCCAAACACAACAAGAGGAGGCAAAAAGGAGCTGGGACAACATTAAAACCTTACACTTGGAGCCTCAAGACTGGCCATTTATGCGTAGCAAAAGTTCCAGCAGCTCGGCATCCATCATTTGCAATGAGCCACGAGATGAAAATTTGTCTTCTCTGATATTAAAAAAAAAAGTGCATAAAAAGATAAAATGGATCACGTAAGTCAAGATGCTCATAACTATGTTTCATAAATGAGTTTTTCTCCATACTTTCACATATTGTTTCTGCTCTCATTTTTTTCTAAACAACGTTCACTTATTGTTCTCGTTTTGGTCCATGGCCTCGTTCAATAAGACTGGGAATGTAGACTTCTGATCATCCTTTATTGACTTGAATTTGAAAAGGAGGTCATGCACAGAAATCTGTGGCACTTGGGTAAAAATATAAATCCATCACATTCCAGACAGTCTTAAAATCTAAGCAAAAACTATTAAAACATGGTATTAAAGCATGCTGTAAAGTGGTATAGCACTTCCACAGGATAGAATACATGCAGTTCTTCAAAGAGGAAATATGTGAAAAATTCCTTAAGAAGGAATCATTATACCTTTACAAGATATGTGATCTTTAAAGCTGCAAAGCTAAAACCTTCTAAGCCTTTATGCATTTAATAGCATTCAAAGTGCACCACAACCATATCTCTCCTTTCTAGTCTGCTGTCCAGCTGATCCTGCTGGTGACATGAGCTGATAAGGACATGCTTGGCAGCCAAGCTCCACAAAGAACAAATATCCATGCATTGCCTCATGAGCAAGTGTGAGAAAAGGTAGGAGTGCCACAAACAACAGGGAACTGGCCTGAGGCATTTCAGCTTGTTAGCAGAGAGAGTGGAGCAGCCCTGAAACAGATGTAACCAACACCCTTCATCTGTAATCACTGCACAGTTCTCATGTCAGGAGAGCTTGGGCAATATGAGGATCTCAACTGCTGTCAGTGTCCCATTCATGAGAAAACAGAAGATGTGGCAAACCTCCAAGCATAGCTTGGTTTGATGGTCCAGCAAGCCAGTAAGTTAGTGTAGCGTGGGAGAGACCACTTTTTTTCAGCTATGAATCTCAGTTACTTTTTTTTTTTTTTTTTTTTTTTCAATGACAGATGGGGATTAGTGTTGCTAACCAATATGCCTAATCTCTGGAGAGTGGAAACATTTTATGCCACTCAACTTGAGGCTTTATTGATGCGAGAGGTCAAATTCACAATGATATCTGAAAAACTAAAACCTACAGGGGTACTTCCCTTTGGTCTTAGTGAGAATTTAGTCTCTGGAGGGTTAAACCTTAAACACCTTTGTGAAACTGAGCCTGGACACTTAACATTTAAACTATCTCCTGAGGAGTTTTTCCTCAAGCTGTTCCTAAGTTTCAAGAATCCCTACATCTGCTATAAAGCTTGGACTGTGTGGGGCACAGATTATAACTATTTACACAGTGAGTCAGTAATCCTGCAAGCAGCAAGACTTGCTGTGCAAAAGTATACATGCAGTACAAAAAGTATTGACAGGCTTATACTTTTAAGCGTAACATTGGCCTTTTCCCCTTAACTGCATAGCTGGGAAACTGTTTAGTGAGTGATATACCTGCAGTCACAGACCCTGGGAGTCTAAAATCCCATTAATTCTGTTTAGATGGAATGGTGTTGGAGAAACTGAATTTTATATCAGACCTGTCAATAACTCCACAACACTGGCATTTTTCCACATTTATTAGTACAGTGCCTCTCTCATATACCACTAGCATTACTTGAAAACATTTGCTATGTCTTCTCATCTGCAGGAAAAAAAAATGAGCCCTGGATTTCACTTTAAAATGAGGATGTACAATATGTGCCAAAACATGCTGCTTCTTTTATTAATTCCTCCCCAAAAGCATTTCAATGGCCATGGTTTAAATTCAAATTTAAGAGCAAAACAACTTGGAATATGGAACCACCAGTACCTACTAGAACACTGTCCCTTTAAGGACTTGCATTCTGCCCCAATTAACATTCCACTTTTATTGCATGTACCTGGCCTGAAGAGAGCCAGTAGCCACTGGGCATGGGATAAATTGTTGGCCTTCAGCAAAATGAACAGCTGAAACACATGCAGTACCTGACCATGCTTGTTAGGCTATTTGCTCCTTTAATCACTGCTGCACTCGTGAATGCCTGCTATTCAATTATCTTCTAAACCTTCATCATGTCACTAGACAATAAAACGTGACAAGACAGGTATTACTGTGGTAAGGTCATCTGATATCTAGAAGTGCCTCATTATTCCCTTCAGTGATTAGCTACAATTACTGCTTTAACCCAAGTATTTAAGACCATAACTAAATGTTTCAAATATTCATCACAGGATACATTATGAGTGGTAGAAGTGTTCATGGGGTGTCTCCAGAGCAGCAGCAGTCCTGAGATGGTGCTCCAAAAAATGTTGGGACCCCCTGTCTGCTCCTAAGATAAAACCAGACACAAGACGAAAGGTAGGTAGCCTGTATCTTGCCCGTGCAAGTGGTATGAGATAAAAAGGATCCAGGTGCAATGCCATCCTTGGCTCATCTTTGTTGCCCTAATCGCTCCAGGCAGGGCTGATAGGACACCTGGAGCCCAGAGACTAACCTGAAGCACTCAAAACATCTCCCAGAGGAGATGCCCCAGAAGCACCAGCTGGGTTGGCCCCAAGGACGTCATGCTGCCCCTCTCTGGTAACACAGGTACATCTGGCTTCAAAGTTACTGCAGTTTCTGTATTTGTTAGGAATTTATAACTAGATTTAAGACTAGGCCATCCTGTTTATTAAGCAATGTAGTCCTATCCTAATAAAGCCTCTTCAACCAGTTCAGGACCAAGAAAAGCTTTTGTTCCTGATGCCTGAAAACAGCAACTTGCAGGAGTTAAAACCGATAAAAGATTACATGATCCTGTGTACCTCAAGTTGGGGTGAATTGGGTAACTCACTGAATTCCAGTTCTTTGCGTCCTTGAGATGATACCATTTATAGTGCACAATGGACAATAGAGAGTTCCCTCCAAGAAAGAATCCTACAGGTAAGCAGATATGAAGGAAGCAGGGCTGGCACAGGTGCAGTAGGAATGCTGATTGTTGAGGAGCAGGTAGGACAGACCCAGGGTTTAACATTTCTCAGTAAATCTAAATTACATACAGGATCAAATTAATGTTGCCTCTCCCCCTTTCACCCTGCCCAACCAAAGTCAAATTCTAGTGAAGGGGAGAATTCATCCTGGTCTTTGAGTTCAAAGGCAAGACACATTTCATAGCAGTTCTGTGGGAGACGGAAATAATACCTGAGTAAAGAAGTAAACAAGCACAGCCAGAATTTCACTGGGGGAAAGGCAGTCTTGCAGGCGCATTGCCAATTGAAACCTCTCTCCTACTGTGGCTCAGTGGCCCCAGTATTTGCTCTGCCTTCCACAGAGCATTCAATATGACAAGCTAATAACCACAGCTGGCACTGCCGCTGGCGAAGTCAGCAGTTACCTCGAGCAGATGACTGATAGAAACGGGCAAGATGGCTTTTGCATTACCTACCAGCAGAGCCCTGGAAAGTCAAGTAAGGGGATGTGGCAGATGTCCCACCCCAGTGGCACAGGAGTAGCAAGCATTTCTCTCCAGGACTCGCCTCCATTCCAGCCCTTCTTTCGTCCTTCCCCATCCAGCAGCACGACAAGCCCAATCCTCCAACCCTGGGACTGCAAAATTCAATCCTGCTAACACTGCTGAAAGCATTGAGCTGGCCCTGCAGACAACATAGCTCACTGCAAGAGAATGAGTTGACAATTTTATTTCTTGTGGTACAATGAAACTTATTTAAATAAAATTCTGATTAAGACAGAAAGGCATGGAAAGGCACTTGATTCACAGCAGGGAAAGTTGAAAACTGCTTGCTACATGCCGTTAAATTACCAATTTCTACCATTTTATTTTTAA
Organism: Certhia americana; assembly: GCA_018697195.1. Classification (NCBI taxonomy): domain Eukaryota; kingdom Metazoa; phylum Chordata; class Aves; order Passeriformes; family Certhiidae; genus Certhia; species Certhia americana. The sequence goes on from CM031858.1 coordinate 33,265,105, forward strand.
GGCCATGTGCTGTTTCTTTGAACTGGGAACAACACGGCATGCACATCATTTCGGGTAATGTCTGTGCAAGGTCAATTTGTTCATTTGATGCTATTGAGCCCAAAGAAAGGACCATGGGAGATTTTTTTCCTCTCCAGTTGAGCAGTGTCTATTGCCATGAGGAAATCAATGATCATATGGTGACAAAAGATCTGTCTTGACATGCAAATGGTAAATCAAAGTGGCCCACCCCACCATAAGGATCATGCAGCTTTTACAAGTCAGTGTCCTGTGCCAGCAGTGCATCAATGAGGTAAAAGAAACTTTGTAGCTCTCTCATCTACTCCTCACGTTTAAGTTGTAACTGCTATAGGGACACAGTTAGAATTTGCAGATCATTGCTTTCTGTCTTAGTTACAGAGGACCGGTTATGAATACCAGGCACAGCTGGCTACAGTTCAATTAGACAAACATTAACATACCCTATAACAGTACACCAAAACTTAAATTTAATGCTAAGTGTGAATAATTTGATTCATTTTGACCATATTTCCTTCTAAATTTAAATCAGCTAACTACTGACCAACTTTTCCATTGCCTGGCTATGACTATTCTCACATTAGGCCGTGCAGCTATGCTGTAGCTGGTCATTTCAGATGGTTTCCATTTCCTACTGGTATAAGCATGTGAACAATCCTGAAGCAAATACTCAAATGTACTTCACGTGGATCACTGTATCTAGAAAGAGGAACACAAAAACTTCCACAGAAAATGGCTATAAATGGAGCCAGATAAAGAAAATGCAGTTACAAGATTTCATACTTGTTCATCCTTTGAGCTTTTTTTCTAGATTTCCTTGACAGAAATGTTTGATCTCACATCAGCTAGCCTAGCTATGGGCTTGGGGCACCATATCAGCTTGCACCACTTGGGAACCTGATTCTTTTTGTACTGTCTATGTTCAGCTATAGCAGATCATCCCAGAAAACACATCCAATACAAATCAGTGGAATGTGTCATATATATTAGCCACCATAACTGTTGTGTTTGTTTTCACTACCTAGAGAGAGAATTAATTGCATTGATTTTTAGGGATCTGCATTTTAGATGAGGGTGCACAGCACAGCACAGATGAGTTTGCATGATTGTGAGAATAAGCACTCAGCCATTTTAGAACACCTCTTTGAAAATAATCCCTGGCCTTCTGTAATGAAAAAAGCTTCTAGGTGTAGCTTTTTTCTATAATATTTTTCAGTGAAACCAACTTCCTTCATAAATGCCCTGTTTCAAGGGATCCAGCTATGTTAGCAGTATTCACTGCCTCTGTAGAGGGGGCAGTGATAGCCCACTGTCACTATTCTGCTGTAATTCCATATTAGGCTGTGATGGAGAGCAGTCAGCCCTGTCAGCTGCAGCCAGGATAAGCTTTCATGTTTAAATCATGTTAGATCGTTCAGCAGTTATACCCAGGGCTGCCTAAATAGCACAAATAACATGCCTGACAAGCCTAAGGCAGGTAAATTAAGAAGTGTTGTGCTGAAACTGTTCTACTTATTAGGTTTTTTTCCACTGGATTTTGAGGAGTATCTGTACACCCCTTCTCTTGTGCATGGCACTGTTTTGTGCCCATGCCACCTCCCCTCCAGTCCTTTTCTCAAACAATCTTACACCGCAGCTGTGAATGCAAAATACCATTTGTACGACACCATCAGTGCTCAGGTAACATGCAGATATGTGTCCATCACTACCTGGGAAATCTTCTTTTCCTCATTATAATGTCCCTCCTCTTAGGTGAGATAGGAGACAGATGGAGGGATGAGAACAAAAAAGTTGATCCAGGAAAGCAGAGAGGGTGAGGTAAAGAAGGCAGGTGAGCTTGCCAATTCATTAGTCTATTAGCCTAGAGGCCAAAAGGCTATTGCAAAGCCTCCAGGTCCTACTAGACACCTGGATGCAGGCCAGCACTTAATGAGCAAATTTCTTTCAGCTGACCGTGCTGTGGCTTTTTCTCTTTACCACATGCATCAGTATAGTAGCAGCAGTAGATATGAGTGGATTATTTTAACTTCAGTTCTCTCGTTTCTGTGGCCAAGTATTTGGCCATGTGCTTGCTGCTACCTGGACTTTCTATAAGGCCATCTGAGTCCCCTGGACTGGCTGAAGGGTGCTTAGTTTGCAAAGCATGCCGTAATCAAAGTCATTCAACTCAGTCTGGGTAAGGCTTACTGAATTCTTTAGTACAGCAGTCCTTCTGTGGGGCCCTGAAGTTTTAAGTGAGTCACAGTTATGTACTATGCCTATATGTCACTCCTGAGACTTGTATTATAATAAGCCATTGGAGAGATTATTCATTGTGTGTAATTAAGATGTTGGTTAACCGTGACATCCAGAATGAGCATTAGAGCAAAGACACTTTGCTAAATCTGTTGCAGTATTCCAAGTCATCAAGATATCAGTTTGATTGACAGATCAGATAATCTCTTTAGTAATCCTCTGAATTCTAAACACAGAAACCCGTAACTCATTATCAGATAAGAATATGTTGTGTTTATATTCTGAAGTGATGGAGGACAGTATTTCATTTGTCTGGGTTTATCCACTCACTGCATAAGGTTCTTAGAGCATCTCTGTTTCAAAATGACATTTAACTTTAGTAACATCAGGCAGATTTATCCTTTAATGTCAATGACACGTTCTTGCAGAGGCTCTGCTTGTTGGTTTGGGGTTTTTTTACAAGGCACTAACGATGTTATAAAGATTAATTAGTGTAAGTTATACTGTCTGAAATGTATACATTCAAGCTGTTAAATGTGTCAATGGAGATCCATTATGACAACAATGGGCATTTTATTCTCAATAGGAATTGCTCTATTTGCCAGTATGAGATGTGTTTTCTTTATTAAGACAAAACCAGTGAGAAGGGCCCAGACTTGAATACAGCTGAAATAAGATCCTTGCTTTACACAGCATGATAAGCCCTGATTTTGTAAACACTATTACTTTGCTTTCATTACGTATTCCTGCTGGTATTATTTCACGGCATCAGCTCTTTTAGCTGATTTATTTGGCATCATATTGAATCAGGCCATCAGAACATGCTTAGCACCTCACAGCTTAAAAAAAAACCAAAATCAACGTGCTGTTTTATGAAGGACAAGTACTTGAATTTCAAATAGAATCTGTGTATCCATATAAATATCTGCCCAAGTCTAGATGACCCATCAGATGAAAAATGTTAAAGCTCACTGAACTTCTGTAGCCAATAACACACAAGGGAATGTTGTGGATAGCAGCACCTCTATATGCTTGGTCATTCCACAGTCCAGTTAAGCAGGCATCCAAACTCACTCCTAGATCAGACAGAGGTGTTTACCACTGCAAAGCCCGAATCCATCTGTGTCTATGGATCCATATTGGCAGTTGACATATACTCCTGCCATCTCCTCATTCTACCATCACTTTAAATTGTTAGAAGACTTAAACAGGTTTTAAAGCCGTTACCAAGACATTTTAAAATGAATACGAAATGCAACAGTCAGGTATTTGCAGCAAACTCACTGCATAAATGCCACAAACACTAGCGCCAAATGCATTGCTTGGATGATTTTGAGTGCATAAGGCAGTTATTAAAATGCTTAATCTGGTTTCCAAAAAGGCGATCAGTTACATGGGATGGGCAATTCCTCACTAGGCTGAGATGGGTTTATCTGAAGGCACTTCCAAATCCTCCACAGCAGCTTGGTCCCAGTGTGGCATTCAGCTGAATGGAAGGGACAGTGTTTCTCCAATTCCCAGGTTCTCACACTGGAAGATTTTCCCTTTTTTGTGTTTCTCAAAGGAATACTTTGCCATGTACAATTAGAAATTGTTTCTCAACACTGTTTCACAAACTTGAGATTTTATGTAGGATTCTTCCCTGCATGGCGTATCTTGAATGTTGTGCATCTGGACTAGGACATTAGCCTTTACAAAAGAACCTTCAGATGTCAAAATTAGATAGTGTTTTCTCTGGGGTACTTCTTGCTTGTTTGTTTGTTTGCTTGTTTTTAAGCTGTAGTCTGTAAGAAGGTTAACTGTCCCACTCTTCTGAGATTCAAAGTTTAATCAAAGAATATTTCTCAAAATTTCAGCAGGAAAAAAAGGGTTTTTATGACCTGAGATCAAGCATCAAGCCTTTCAGCCCTAGAGAAGCTTGGGAGAAATTTACAAGTATTTGAAATTGAGGGGGAAAAAACAATTCATGCCAAGAGTGACTTCCCTGACACTTGGAAAAATGCTGTGCTTGCCTCTTCCCCTGCCATGGCTTCCAGTTAAAACAAATTTCAACTTTTACAGAGCAACATGAGTAGGGCTCATGGCAAGATCTTCCACTCACTTTTTTCCAATAGCCTTTCTGCTAGCAGTTTCATTCAGCTTCATTTTAATACTGCAGAAGGAATGTGATGAGGGACACATGGGAATAGAAAGATCTCTCCTTCCTCTCCTAAATATAAATGCATGACTGTACTGAGCCTCCAACAGAGAATCGCTCACCTTATTCCCTCTGATGAACAATTCAGAGTCCAAGGGGATTTTCCAGGCAACTTGAGGATTGCACATCTTGTACAGACAGTGTCTGTCTGAAGTCTTGCAGCTGAACTGGCACAGAGCTGAGCTCAGCTGCCACCTGAGGACTCAGCTGTGACTGAAGCAACAGGATATCTCTTTGATCCAGAATTCCAGAGAAATTCCTGTGCTTGGCTTCATGCCTCTGGGACAGCATCACAAGTGCATTCCACATCACAGCCTAAGGAAATCTGTAATAACAAGTAGCACACACACAAAAAACTACCAATGCTGACAGGGATTGAAATATTAGTGGACTATGACTCAAGAGAGCCATGGAAACATGAAGCATTGTCCATATATCACTGCCTCTGATCTGCTTGTTTAAGATCTCAAGATTGAAGTTGGATAAGGAAGAAAACCCTTTCCACAAAGCTTTCACCTTCTCAGAAACAAAGATATCATTGAGTCCAATGTGTAATAAATTCATAATTTCCTGAAATAATATAAAGTGTCTGGGCAACACAGCCCTCAGGAGCACAGGCAACAACACTGACCGAACAGGCAACTTTTGTAGAAGAAATGAGGGTTCACACAATCTTGGCCAGTTCTTGGCCTTCAGTCACAGCTCCTGCTGATGAGCCCTACACCACGGATCCAGAGAGCTGCCCAAGTGCCAGTGTCTGGGTTTGCTTTCCGTAAACAAAAATCAGTAGCAATTACTACCCTGATGTTGATCAGTATCCCATTTGAGGAAGGTATTGAAAAAAAGAACTAAAGACCCTTTGCTTTGTAGGTGTGACTTTGGAAATGAGACTAAGCTAATCATAAGGTTTCTTCCATTGGACTCTGAAGTCTGCAACAGATCTAAACTACACTTCATGTTACTTTCCATACATTAATCATTCCTAGAGCTCAAAATAGATTTGTTTGCTTAAAATTAATCCCTTAATGTGCAATATGAACATGTTTTTACTGAAGATCTCCTCTGTGCTTTGGCATATTTATCATCAGATGCACATTTCATCAGTCAGTTACAGAAGATTTTTTTTTAGACTAATCACTGCCCCAATTTGAAACTATAATAAAATGCTTCAATTATATGTCTCTTACTGTGAATGAACATTTTCCTAGTAGCAGCATTGCACCTGAAGTAATTAAATATATTTGGAGCTTATAATCTCAACAGAAACTGGATTCTCAGTTAACAATTCCAAAGTCCTATTGATGAAAATTCCTATTGATTACAATTCCTATTGATTGAAAATTAATTTAATCAGTTCCGTTGTTTTTTTAGAGGATTGACCACAAAATAAATACTCTTTTCCCATATGAGAATATTTGCATTACTAGAAGCCATACAGGGATGAAGCTTAAAATTCGGTGTTGGTTTACTTTGTCTAGCTGTCTCCTCTGAAGGGAAAAACAACTCTTCTTTTGAAGGCACTCAGCACTGTAATTTTAAATGTATATCCATCTCCAACAGATAAGACATCAGAAAGTTTTAAAAAGTTCATTTCTGAGACTGTCAAACAGCTCAGCCAGTGCAAACATCTACCTACTTGAATTCTTAAATACTGAGCAAGCACGGGAATCAGCTATAAAAGAAAAAATCTTCTGGTTTATCAAATGTAAAACCCAACTTTTAATATCACTACATAAAAAGTAAACTTTCTAAAGTACTATTCATTTTTTCAATATTGTGCACCTCTAGCATTTCGCATTGTTCTTCTTTTCTGAGATGTATAAACCTTATATTTATGGCAAAAATAACCATAGGTGTGGAATAGTTAACATGAACCCTTCAGATTACTTCAGCCTTCAGAGGGGTTGTGATCTAGGATTTCTCAAATCCCATATCAGTGACAGGCTCAGCCAGATCAGCTCTCTATTCATGATTCCAGACCACAGTTATTGGTATTTTACCACAAATTTTACTGAACTAAAAGTGTATTCCAGTGTGGAGAGCATAAGCTAGTGGCTCTGAAGGCATCACTGTGACACTGCCCAAACCAAACATCTGCCAGTGACTGGCTCCATTTTGGAGATAAAAATTTCACTTCTGGAGCTGAGTTACTGCCGCCAGCCTGCATAGTCAGGGATGCATGACAATGAGCTTTATGAAAACCCTTAGAGAACCAGCACTGAAGTCTCCATCTGAACAAAAATTAAGTTGCAAGTCCATCAGATCTGGCCTATGCAGTATGATATCATAATACACAGTAACATATATGAGTCAATACTGTTCTAAACCACAACACCTTTCTAATTTTCACATGATCCATAAAAGCATAATCAAGTCAGAAGTTCTGTCACAGTAGGGAGTACTCGCTTTCTCTCACTGCCATGCATAGTATGAACAGGCTTACAAAAAATGCCTGTAACTGGAGCCATGAACACCTGAACTTCAACAGAGGGCAACTGTCAAAATACTGTAAGTTCGTCTTCAGATCAAATATCCTCAATGGTTCCTTTGCACAGTACCTTTGTTTAGAGTGCACAAGTCTTCCTAGAAGGGTCTTGGTTAAGAAAAGCTGATGTCCTGTCTTTTCATCTTTTAGAACCCTGTCTCTCTGTGCTGTTATTTACTGTCAGCTCCAGAGTTCTGCAATACTGTGACCACATCCTAGTGCCTAACATCAGGTCAGAGATGTGTTTTGCCTCCCTTGGCACTGTAATGCTATTGCTGAGGACAAAAAGCATCCTCTGTCAGTGAAGGACATCTGTAAGCCTTCTGATAAAGCACATTGCCTAAAGATTTTTTTTTTATATATAAAAAAATTAAGTTAATTAAAACCATTTGAATTGTGTGATAGATAAATTATCTGAGAAACTGCAACATACAGAAAATATTCAGGACCCAGAGTCTGGCAATTTCTTTAAAATTTCACGCAAGTCGAGATGACAAACAGATGGCACAGTGCAGAAAATCTAGAAGGCAAAATATAGCCCCCATGTCACTTTAATGATGCCTCTGCTTATCACAGCCTATATTTTAAATCAACTTACAAAGTATTTTTCTAAATCATAAAACTCTCTTGAGCTCTATTTTCTAAAGACAAACTGGTCTGTAAAGATACATCAGTCAAGCAGAAGATTAATTCCTGTTGTACCAAGTTGTTGTTTTTGGCACAGAAGTCAATATTTATAAGACAGAAAGCAGCTGCAGCACGCAAGTTAGCATAGTGCATAAATCTTTGCAGCAGGTTATAGCAAGATGATGATACTATCCACAGGTAACACGATGGAAGCACTGCCACAACAGAGCCTTCCTAATGGTGGTCATCCATTTACCAGTGTGAGCCACGCTAATGAGGTCACACTGATTCACTTCATGTCATTTCCCCTTTGGAAGCAATCAGCGCAAATATAAACCAGTAATACATTAGAAGAGGTCACCCAGCGCAGTAGCTCTGCAAAGAGTGAGCTGTTTGTATAGGACTCCGAGCCAGATCCAAGCCTGCCTGGAGCAATAGGACGTGTGGCTACTGACAACAGGGCCTGGGAAGCAGATTAACCCCCTGTCCCCATGAAAGCTGGCTGAGGTAGCACACTGCTCTCTGCTTTGCCTGTGGTGCAACTCTTCATCCCCCCTCTCTCATCACCCCTCCGCATCCGTGGTGGGGGTCGCAGGAAGGGCAGGGGGTTAACTCTCAATTTTCCTTCTGCTGATTGAAGCTTTTGCCTCCTGCCTGGTGATGCTGGATGGCAGCTTTGGGGCAACAGAGGGACAGGGGCACGGCACTGCCAGGAGTTGTGGCAGATGTGGTCCTGCCTCCCTCCCAGGGGCACAAGAGACTTGTTATTTGAGAGACGTTCTGCCTCCTTCCCCATCACTCCGCCTCTCTTGCTTGATGCACTAGCAATGAGACACCCACTCTCCCTTTCCTCTACAACAGAGGCCTGGTGTGGTCAGCAACAGGGTCAGGGCATGTTGGATAATGTTTGAACAACCAAGCAGGCAAGCCCCAGCAATCCCCAGCCTTGCCTTCCATATCTTCAGCCCAGCAACCATTATCTTTCACGGCACATGATGATGAGCTCTGCAGTGGAGAGGCTAGAGGTGATCTAATTTTTGATGTGCAAGGGTTTTGATGTGCAGGTTTCCCATATTTCTGTCAGCCCTTTTCCCAGTGCCGAGATTGAAGATTTCAAATCCCTTGCCACAGTCTTATCTCTGAAAAGAGAAGTGAAGGAAATTCAGCCATCAAAGTACTTGGGTATTTCTCCTCCTTCCTGAGAAAGCCATCATGCCAAAATTTTGGGTTTCTGGAACTATTCACATGAGTGTAGCTACTCACTTACAAGACCATATGCAGTTTCAAGCCCATGGCTCTCTCTCAAGCCACTGCTACACTAGCTCTGACATTTCCAGCCTCACTTGACCAAATTATATGGTGTTGTAGGCAAAGATGTTTGAAATTTAATGTTGAATAGATGCAGATTGAGCCCACATGGGAGGGAAATACAGTAGAAATGTGGAACCCTTTTATAAGAATTTATCAGTGTACATTCTGCATGCTTTATAAATTTCACTAGCACGATCATCTATTTCATTCCTAGAAGAGAAAAAGCTATATTAATTTCTTGAAATAGGCAAGAGAAAGAGATTGACTTGAAATAAACAAAATAGTCGAAATTAAATTTTCTTGGCAAGATTTGCTTGTGTTGTTCGTCAAATAAATGTACATTATGTCTTGCACTGTTACTCAGCTGTGATCCTGTAATGTGTTCTCTGCATCCTGTCAGACATATGATCCTTTGTCCCATAATAGACCCAACTATCTCACAACCAGCTGAGCTCAGGGTCATCCCAGGGTCAGGCTGGTTAAAGATGGCTGTCAGTTCTCTGCCTGACTCACAGGCGAACTTTAAATCACCTTTATCTTACTAGTGCTGATGTTTTCCAGCCATCACTGTAGCAGGAGCTGTAGCATCTATGTACAATATAGGGAAATGTCTTACAGCATCCCTGAAAATTTCTCTGTGGATCTGCAATGTGCAGTGCACTCAATATAAAGAAAGTGCAGCTTGATGCATAATGTGAAATGGGAATTATTTCAAGTACCTTTATGCAAGGTAGTTAACAATATGGTTCTCATCCATCTTGCAAATGAAAACAATAATTCAGAGAGTGAAATATCACCTTTCAGATCAGAAATACAATTATTACTTAGCCTGAAATTTCCAGCAAAAAGGGTATTTGCATAAGAAGGACAGTTAATCTGGGAAATACATCACCTAATGTTTTTATTGTGATAAATACCTCTCTTCAGCTTCTGCAGCTATACAACTTCTTAATGTTTGTCACTAGTCTCCAAGGTACAGAAGAAAGACATGCCTTAATTGTAAATTTACACATGCTTTATTACCAGTGCAATGGCATAAACACATTTAACAGGATTGTCATTCCAGTTAATTATGCTGAGTCTGACATGTACCTATCTCATCTAAAATTGATAGTGCCTTTTGACCAGTTAGTAGCATCAGAATGTGTTGTGTCTTTCTCTATGAAGTTAAGCATATTAGAGGCCAGAGAACAGCAGGAGAAAAGACTCCCTGTATATCAAGTAAACACCAACAGATCAGCAGCCAAACCTCCTTTTAAGAAAACTGTAGATAGCTGAACCCCAGCACGTGTTCTGCATTTCTATGTCTGTCCCAGTCACAGCACACCTGCCCCAGGCAAAGACAACAATCACCATTATGCCTAATAGTAAACAACACTGTTCCAGCCCCTCAGAAACTCTTGGCCTTCTTCACAATGTGTAGTACCCAGCACCCAAGCAGATGGTAACACTTACTAAAGATATTAAAGCAGAAGAAAAGACAGCAGAAAAGGAGGCAACTATTAGAGAGCACGTGACAAGGGAAAAAACAATTTCCATGTTTTCCCTGCAGCAGAAGTCTTTGAATTCCAGACTGAAGAAACTGGGGGAAGGCATGAAATCAACAGCAAAAAACAAACAAGCATCCACGGACAATAAAACATCACCCTTACCCTCAGCAGAGTTATCAATGCTCAGATCAAAGCCTCATTTTCAAACCTCACACTGAGAAAGAAACTGCACGTGCTCCTTTCCTCCCTTCCTTCCTTTGTCCCTTCCTCAAGGAAGGAAGGAAGGAAGGAAAGAAAGAAGGAAAGAAGGAATGTATCTGCATTTGTAAAAAATTTGTTAAAAAACCTTCAATTCATTTGTTTTTATCTTGTGATCCACATGCCTTTTAAAGAATAACAACCCTTCATTCTCTATCAAAAGCGTAAAACTATGAGTGATGATAGGCAAACAAGAGTGCAAAAACCTGGAAGAAAAAAACCTTGAGGAATTAAAAATGCATTAAATAATAGCAATCCTGTTGGACAGTAGCATGAAGTGTAACTTGAAATGCCTTTCTGTGTAATATAAAATTTCACACTGTGCTTGGGAAAGGACAAGACATCACCACTGAGGATTCTCCTCTCTACGCTGTGCACCCACTCCTGCCCCTACTCCTGAGCAGCAGTGTTTCCTTACAACTGCCCCACTGCTCTAAAGCCAGTGTTCTTGGGGACAGTGGCAGCCATGTCCAACAGAGCCCCTGCACATCTATCCATCTTCCTTCCTCACACAAGCCTTGCCCTTTTGACCACCCTCATTCTAAACTAGATTTTGGCAATGGAAGAACTGCACCAAAAGCCGGAGAATGTAAGCTCATGAAGTCTGGAAAACTGAAAGGCTTGGATCACCAGTGAACAGATGCTGAAGAGTTTGTCTCATAGCTGTAGATAAACATCTGGGAAACATATAGATAAAGCTTTATTTTTAATTTTTTTTCTTTTAAGTAGGAAAGTACAATGGATACAAGGAGGGTTTAATTTCCTTCATTTTTCTTAAAAAAAAAAAAAAGAAAAAATTCAGCTCTTTAGTTTTTGAGTACATCTAGAATTCATTTTGCTGGTCAAGAAAAAGCCATATTTTCAATAGTGGCATTCTGGCTAAGCCCACATGCTCCTGATCATAATTAAAGGGATGTTCTCATGTGACAGCTCAAGGTGTGTCCTTCAGATCCAGCTGACAGGATCCCTGGAGCAGAGCATAGTGCCTGCCTTTGGACAAACTCACATTAAGCAGCTATGTCTCAAAAAAGTGCTGCTGAAAGATTTCATTCCTTTCTCCCTCTTCTTTTTGAGCTCAGATACTGGTTATCTCATGTGTATTGTGACTTCTGAGGCTACTTCCACACTCCTTTTTCTGAGAAACTCCCCACTGAAACTACTAGGCCTTTTATATAACACAAATACAGCAGGAGCTAACCTTTTGTGATGAAAGAAAATCTATTTGATGCCTGCTGGCATTTTATTACTCTAAATATTTTACTACAATAATAAAAAAAAATAGTCCTACCCTCTGAGGTATGAACAATATATCTTAGATTATTTAATCCTCAGTTAAATGCAGATTGTTCTTTCCAAAGGCTGATATATATTCCTTGCCGTAGAGAATATTTAGAGACAAACCTAATTTTAAGGCTCAGGCTGGACTTCAACACTTCTAGTGCTGCTGCTCCAAACTAATATGGAATTGCACTAAACAAAATACCTGCTTTAAGGATTAAGAACTTGAAATAATGTGCTTCATTCTCATGAATCCTAAAGGACACACCCATGCACCTTAGATCGATCTTTTCCTTCAACTTGGACACTTCAGACATGTCAGCACATGGGTCAGCTCTCAAAGGTGCTTCACCAAGGAAAATGGCTATTGGAATTTCCTATATGTAGTAACAGCTTCCTTCTCACTCTGAGGTTCCACGCTGAGAGCAGACACCAGGGGTACAGGGGACCCTGTACAGCTGCATGGGGATCGCTGTCCCACCTGGCTGAACATGCATCCTGCCCTCAAGGGAAGGGGCCAGGTTTGTCTCAGCAAACACACACCTGAATGCAGTTAATATTGTTCAGCTCTTCCATTCATTTCCCGACCAGTATTTCAGTCTCTAAGAGGAAAGGAATTTTATGAAATAAAGATCTAAGGGCTGAAAGTGTGCGTGCAGAGGAGTGGGGGGCGGGGAGTGTGACAAACCTTGTAGCCCATGTGAAAGGTTGCTTTGCTTCTAGACCAAAGGGGAGGAGGCCTGATCCTGCTCCCATGCTAGATAAGCAGATATCCTGCAGGCAAGCAAAGCTGGCAACAGGCTGAAATCGTGGTGAGAGTTGAAAAGCTTGTTTTTCTATATGCACAACAAACCAGAAACGTTGACAGAAAAGTAAAAGAACATCTGCTCACGCTGATCTATGAGTGCTTTTCCTGGATCCATTAACCTCCTTTCTTTGTCTGTCTCTCTTCTTTTCCTAAACTGAAAATTATCATTTTAAATATTCAAGGCTTTCATTTCTCTATTAATCAAATTAAATCTCCTTAGCTACAGTTAAAATACTCTGTGAGGTCCTTCGACCAAAGATTATCTGCCTCGCAATTAGAACTCATTTTTAATACAACAGGCGGGAAATAGAGAACCACAGCTGTAGAATTAATACAACTATAAATTACATGGGAAAGGAAACGGTAGCATCCTAGCTTGAAACAACAGATTTATTATCAAAGAGGATGGTATTTTATCGACAGAGTACATAAATTTTATAAAGAAAGAGAGAAGGAGACACAGAGAGAGAAATCAATGTTAACATGGGCTCACCGTTGCTTTAAATGCTGCATTTGTGGTAACTAATTTTCATTTCTTTTTTTAATTTATACAATGTCACACTGACAAATGTTTACTGGCTAAGAAATCCTGTCTGGAGAATTTTTTAAGACAAAACTCCACTGATTTTAATGAATAAGATCTGCAAAAGAAGGTTCCATTATGTGTTCTGTATCTTGTCCTGGTTAAGACTGGTTACTAAAGGACTTCCTCCATTCCCATATTTTGAACAATATCATATTTCAGGTTGCAGCTAAGACTTGTATTTAAACTTCAAAGATTTGCATTTATTTTGATTCCCACCTACAGGGTGAGAAAAATTGTTCCTGCTGATAGCAACAAATACTTTAAATGCATCATCTTCCCCTTCCACAATCAGAATTCATCTGTGGGTATTACATAAAGGATACAAAAAAACTCCCTGAACCTGTGATCAGAAGATTTCTTGTTAGATTTTCACTGCTTTCAGTGCACAGTTTGCTATGCTGTCTTCTCATTGAAAAGCATGGGGAAAATTTTTGCCTATTGTTGAATATGGAGTTTCCAGTTAGGGCCTGATCCAAAGCCCAAGGCAATAGCTATAACAACTATTCTCTTTCAGCTCCAACAAAAGTGGGAGTTACCCTGTATGGTTGGCCAGTCTCAAAACACATCATGATATTCAAAAAAGAGGTTACATAGAGATTATCTGGATTTCTAGAGTCTCTCATCTTATTTGCAGTCAACCTGTCTTGGTAAAAGGTCCTCAGCAGAGTTTTCTGTGAGTTTGGCTGTGTTCCTTATATACTTTACTGGATAAATGCTGTTCAACCCCTGGGGTGAGAAAAATGTGGTCTGAAAAGAGAAAACTTACCTTTACTGTTATATTACAAGGCTCAGTAAGGCTAATTTTTGGATTTGCAGACTTGAGGGTCTCAGGCGAGCTGAGTCTCCTGGACCAATGTGCCACAGCAGGTCCCATTCTAAGCCAAAATTTGTATCAGGTACAAGCCTCAAAATTTTTCAAATCTTTCCATTTGTGAGCCAGCTTGAAATAAGTTTGGGTATTGCCTTTTTACATTAATCTAAGTTTTTGGGGACATACACGTACCTATGGATATAGAAAAACACTGCACATTTCCTGTGCAATGGGGTCTGAGCTCTGTTACTGCAGACAGGTCTCAGACCCATTTTGCCCCATCTTCTATTTCCATGATCACTGCCTTGCCTCATAGCACTGTCAGAAATACAGAAAATAAAATATAAAGGGGGATGTAATGAACTGCAAAGCCCCATGGGGTCCTGCCTGTCTGAAATACCCCCTTCTATGTCTAAACATATTGTTCATGTTAATACTGTTTGCTGGTAGGAGTGTTCCTCCAAGATAACATTTTTGTGCAGTGAAATATGCATGGCTCTCAGATGGCTCAGCTCACCTTTCAGTTTCTAGACAGTGTTATTTTTTTACCCTTTTTTCCCAATCACAACATGAAGAACACAACACTATCCCACCAATGCCTTTTGTTTTATGACCCATCTATCCACCAAACTATGCAAGGATGTTAAATCCACTGATAGTGCAGAGCTGTGCTGCAGGGATTTTATTTCTGGCAAAATAGAGTAATCTGGTCCAAGTCTCTACCTTTGCTGGGTGCTAGTGGGAGTATTTTGCAGCTATGCTAAGAAAATAAATTGATGTTTGGATGACATTTCCACTGCAACTGATGTTCTGCACCAGAGTTATTTGAGGTAATATACCCATTGCAAAAGTAAAGAAAAAGCTTGGCTTTATTGGAACAGAAAAGTTTCAATTAAAAATGTGTAGAAATTCCCACTTCTGTGGCTTAGCCCCTTCCATGACCTTCACCTTCTTATGAGGTGGGAAGTTTGGACAAGTGGTTGTTCTCCAAGACCTCTCCAATACGCCCCCACTGCTCCCAGAAGGGGTCTGTGATTTATACAGGTGTGCTTTGCACCTGAAGGTTCACTGGTGTGCAATAGAGGAGGCCTCTGTTTCCACTATCAGCCTCTTCCTCACCCCCATCTCTTTTCATTACTTAAGGAAGCTGGTCTCCTGTGTTTTCTCTGCTCTTTATTGCTTGTCACCGGGGCTGAGTGACTGCTGAAGATGAGAGGGGATGAGGAGTGTGAAGAGGGAAGCTTCTGCCTTTGGTCTGAGCCTGACGGGGAATGATGAAAAACACATGGGCTATGAAAAAGTCCAGTCCAACTTTCTGTTTACCGAGCTCCCTAGAAACGTCAACATCTGTCACCAAGTTACCCCTAAAAGGGGCACCCCCTTGCTACGGGACCCCGATGGCAGGTCCCATCCCTCTTCCCCCAGCACGGGCTGGAGCGGAGGGGTGTTGACAGAGGGAAAGGGAGGTTATCCGGGATTTGCTGATGGCTGTATTAATAGACAAAGGACATCAGAAGCGATATCCCCGGCTCAATGCTGCGGTGCCACCTCTGCCGGCCCGCAGGGATGGGGTGCACCGCAGCACCCGTCGGGTGAGCCTGCCTCTTGCCGACCCCGCAGGCTGGTCCCGAGGGAGAGACCCGCTGAGGCGGGTGCGGAGGAGCGCGTACCGCGGCCCCGCCGCCCCCGGGCTGAGCGCCGAGCGCCGAGAGCCGAGCTCCGAGCGGCCCGGCCATCGCAGCCCCGCTCCGTTGTTATTCCAATCCACACAACGAATTTTCCTCCTATCAGTAATTTCACGAAGATCAAATACAAAGACAGCTGCGAATGAAATCGATCCCTACAAAATACGTTGGCGAAGCGTTCAGTCAAGTGGATATTTCCTTGGGTTCTTTTTCTGTAATTTATGATAGTCGATAGCATATTGGGGTTTTTTTTTACTTTACTTTACTTTACTTTTTTTTTTCTTTTTTTTTTTTTTTTTTTTTTTTCTTTCTTTTCTTTCCTTTTCTTTTCTTTTTTTTTCTGGATGTGAGGAGGCGCTGGGGGTGGTAGTGATGGTGTTTTCTCTTTCCTGGCGGAGAGTTACAACCCCGCATGGGATAGAATTAGAACATGCATTAAGTACTTTGGCAAACCCAAGCTTATCGGATGCAAACAGGAATCTCCGCGCAGCGCCGAGGAGCCGGGTGGGCATCGAGACAGGCAGCGGGGCAAACACCGGGGCAGGGCACGCTTGTCCCTGGCTCTCGACCTCTCAGACACTATCTACAACTCTGGCGAGTAAAAAGCTCCATCGGTCCCTGAATATTCCTAATCCTTCCGCCTGCCGCTGGCTGCACCACATCTGAGACCAATATGAACACAGGCACAAGTGTTTGTGACTGAGATTGGCTTCGTAACTCCCGCTGCACCACCCCACCCCCCCTTGTATCTGGGGTTATTTGAATTTTTTTTTTTTTTTTTTTTTTTTTTTTTTTTTCTTTTGCTACTTTTACTTTCTTGAGCGGGAGAAGTTTTGAAATACTTTAGGTTTCTGTTTATAAAACGGGCACTCGGAGAACTCATCCTAATAGTCATCCTACTCATCATCTTAGTCGAGGCTGATCATTATTTGACCACATTTTTAGCAGAATCAGTAGTTCCGATTTAACTTTGTGAGATGTACGCTTTCAAGAAAAATAGATTGGAAAAACAAAACAAGGTTAAAAGTAATAGTTGAAACATTCTCCGTGTGGAGCAAAGGCTTACACTGTGTCACTACCCTACAAAAAGTAGCACAGAAACATTCTCTGGACCCGTTCCTGCTCGTATTAGTAAAATGCCTAATCCTTTTGAAGTTACATGGCAAAGAGGATTCCTTGCATGATCAAAATCAACACAGTTTGCTCCCAAATGCCTAGGCACAAGAGAAGACTTTTTTCCCCTAGAGCACCCACTGATTTCGTTGGTCTTTTCGAGCTTGAAACAGGAGTAACTGTGACCTGTAATATTTTATGACACATAAACCATAAAAGAATAATGTTAGCAATGAGAGTCAGCCAAGTAGTGTGCCTGAGGGAGAAAAGGAATGTTTGTCTTGGAAAAGGAGAAAGGCAAAAGGGAAAGAGAAAAAGGGAAAGAGAGAAAAGTGAGAAAGGCAGACCAAAGGGGAAAAAAAAAAAAAAAAAAAGGAAGGAAGGAAGGAAGGAAGGAAGGAAGGAAGGAAGGAAGGAAGGAAGGAAGGAAGGAAGGAAGGAAGGAAGGAAGGAAGGAAGGAAGGAAGGAAGGAAGGTTGATTCTTAAAATACATATCTGTTTATTCATATATTATCAGTTTCATTAGTTATGTAATGCTTTTTTGTGGTTACTAATTCACTGTGATCTCGCAGAGCTAATTAATAAAGAAAATCAAACAAGAGCTCTTGCTCCTAAGCTGACGTGGAAAACATTCCTAAACTACTCTTTCCCCCTCCAAGAAACAGTGACAGTCCCGTGTTCCCGCCGGGTCCAGGGCCCGGCCTCCCCCGGGGCCGTCCCCAGCGCGGCGCTGCCGTCCGGGCTCTCCCGCGGGCGGCCCCGGGCTCTGGCCTCGTTCGCAGCGTGCCCGGAGCCTGGCTGGGAGCTCCTCGCCTTCCGTGCCCGGGGTCCCCCGGCAGTTCCTGGGTGCCAGGGGGCATCGCTCCGGAAAAAACAGTTTGCCGTAAAAAGACGCTCGAGTCTATAGCCCAAACGTGAGCTGCCATTCGAGAGTTACTAATAAATCCCTATTAAGCATGCATTTATGCAGTGATTATGTGAACTTTGGCCTTTGCAGAGTCCCAGCAATTAACGGCGACGTCTATCGTGTTTTGCCCAGGTTTCTTACTCTTTTCCCATACACGATGGAGAGGGGACCACGGCTCCACCAGCGCCTCCAGCTGCCGGGTGCCTTTCCAGCCATCCTTTCCTCATTACTGCTGAGGAGAAATCCCCGATCACCCTTCCCTTTGCCCCCGGACCTCAGCTTGAAAATGCCCGGTCTTTTGCGAGATGGGGTTTTTTTTCCCTCACTCCGGTACCTCTCGCCGGGGATACCCGCCTGAGCGTCGGATGCAGCACGGGGAAGATGCCGAGTTTTTGCTGTCTCCACAAAACAGCGGAAAGCTGTTAAAATTTAGTAAAAATATGCTGGGCAAAAATGAGACGAAAATTGCCGCAGCCAGGGTGACAGCCAGAGAGAGAGAGGGAGAGGGATGACTCTGTAATTGTTGCCTTTATCAAGGCTGTGAGATTAACTACTGGGATTTATTCTAAAGTGACCCATCACCGAATTCATTTCTGCTTGAACTTTCGGTGAACCTGAGATTAAAGAGGGGAGAGCAGCTAAGCAGTTTGTTGTTAGCTGCCTTTTCAACAGCCCTTTCAGACTGAGTAAATATTGATCGGTTTCAATCTGATTGCCCCAGAGGAAAACACCAAAGCATCTCAATAGCCTCCAAAAGTAAACTTTAAAGGTGAACAGCAGAAATGGCCTTAAGTACGATAGGAAGATACTAAACTCCGTTTGACATTTGAACGCGATTTGTGTTGACGGGTTTTGATGAGATGCGGACTTTTTCTTCATTTTTCCCCCTGAGATTCTAGAGAGAATTTTTTTTTTTTTTAATTTAAAAATGTGTTAAAAAAAAAAAAAAAAAAACATTACAACCAGAAGGGTAAATTAGTTTTTTTATTAAAAGCACTTGGGGGGGGGAGGAAGGAGGGGGGGGGGTAGCGATATTTTTGTGGTAGAAACTATAAGATAAACGGTTTCATTTCTCTTCACCGCACCCCTGAACCCAAAAGGCTGATGGTATCGAAATATTATTAAAACTAACAAAATGAGACAGGATCGGGAAGTTTGGGGGAAAAAAAAAAAAAAAATATATATATATATATATGGGGTTTGAGCTTGGAAGGAGATGGGATTCTTTGCCCGTGAATAGCTCATTGCAGATTGACGCACTGACAAGTGTCTTGCCTCGCGTATTTAAGCTGTAGTTTATGGCCGCTCTTTCTAACGCATTAAGTTATCACCGGTGGAATCGAGTTGTAGATCCGGATTCCAGCAATGTTTAGATCCAGATTTCGATATTGAAATGCCCTCATTGGCATGTAAATGCCACTTTAACACATCCAAGGCTCTGGAAGAAGGCCATCTGTTTTGCTTTGTGGCTTTACACTAATAAACAAAAGGTAAAGTATATGGCAGGCGGGGAAATGAAAGAAATAGAGGCATCGGCGGGAGCCTTTGGAGACAGCCCTGCTCCCTGGAAGATAGCTCGGCTCTTGATATGGCCGCCGCGCCTTACAAATCAGGGCTTGTCTCTTTTGACACCGAAGTGAAGAAAATTTCGTTGACTCACTGCAGAACCCGCAAAGCAAAGCCTGCGTGAGCAGACCAGCCCCAGCAGAAGCCCGGTAGCACTTCCCTCGGCTGGGCCGGGTGAAGGAGATGTTAGGCGTGTTTGCGTTGTAATTCAAGAGGCATCAGTGACTTGAGACATCCCCGGACCAGCTGAGTATGCCTCTGCTCTGTCCTGCCACCCAGGGTCTCCTCACAGAGGCTCCTCTCCCTTCCCGACCTGCTGTTCACTTGACGTGTCTTGGAATAGTTATTACATTTACCTGCAAGAGCTTTCTCTTCTGCGCGGGGTGGGGGGCACGTGGAGAAATAGGGGAAGGGACGGTGGAACGAGCTAGGATTAACGCCAAAAAACACACTGGGAGCCATCTCACACTTTGGCACTCCATCAAGCATTGGGGATAGAAGTTGGGGTGGGAGAGAGAAGCCGGACAAGCTTAGTGCCCCGGCTAATTGAATGTGCAGTCCTTGGGGAGAGGCCTGCAGCGTGAGGAAAGACTGGCTGAAGAGAGTTTCTGCTTTTGAAGGGTGCTCTGTTTATTTAAGTGTCAGCATCTATCCCGAGGTGAAAAGGTTAGCACTTGACCCAGGAAGTTGTCCTGTTTGTGCTTCAGAATTAGATTGGGATCATAAATTCTTCCCAGTTACAGAGGATGGAGAGAAGGCCCTTATATCATCTAGAAATAATGTTATTTGAGCATAGGAGAGGAAGAAGGTTTGTGTAGGAAGTCAGATAGGGCTGCCAGAGCTCTGACTCTGACAGAACAACATAGGAGGAGTAAGGTTGTGTGCCCATTACTCCCTTTCCCCCTTGGAAAGACCCCAGTAGAAGAAAACAAGGGAAATAAAACTGCTGAGCCCAGCCTGTGACTCAGAGCTGACGTCACGCAGAGGTAGGCAGACGAGGGCTACCTGAAAGTGGAATATATTTATTACAGACATTATAAGGACCCGTAAATCCTGCCCTGGATTCCACCACTGGTGGAATCACAGAGCCTTTCATGATTGTACAGAAAAATCAGGAGGACATTTCGCTCACACACGACAACTGATAGAACTCAGTGTACCCGCAGCACAGCAAAGCACGGTGCGTCATGCAAAGGTCTGGACACCAACCACAGAAATTATACATTCATTTGGCCATTTGTCACATTCACGAGTAGTTTGAAAAGACATCGAGTCTAAAGGAAGGTTAATATGAAAATAGGAAGAGGCAAGGTCTTTTGGACGGTTGTACCCTCCAGCTGAGCATAATCCCACACAGCTTTTGGGGCAGGGGGGAAAGGAGTGGGAGCAAGCACACCGGGTAAGGTTTAAAAAACCTAGTGCAATTGAAGCCTTGTTTGTCACATTTAAAGAAATAGCGCTACTTTTTTGAGGTATCTGCTTGAGCTTAAGACGTTTACTTGACACGTTCTTCTACTTTACCAATATAAAAATGGATCCTGTTTGGCGAATGCACTCACCCTGCTTAACCTGATAATCGAAACATCATTCTAGAAAAATCTGTAAAAAGATAAATCTCTCGGACAAAGTATTTACAAGCAACAAACTCATTGACACGAACAAAGAATACATTAAATTAAGGGGATGAAAGTCCTGTAAGTCGTGTAAACACTTGCAATAGTGCATCTCTTTATGAGGTTATGTATCCTAAATAATCTGTCTTTCACTCAGGGAAACTCGGTGGAGCGTCCTTGCAGTGAAGGAGGGAGACCCTTACGTGTATGCCAACACAGCTCCTCCAGCAGAAAAGGAAGAGGGGGGGGCGGGGGGGGGAACGGGAAGAAAATCCCCTGGCACCAAGGCGCCGGGACCCGGCGGAGCAGGCACCCCCGGGGCCGGATGGCGGAGGGGGCGGCGGAGGTAGCGGGGGAGGGAGCGGCAGCTCGTCGGGACCTCTCGGGGCTACCGACCGACCGACCGAGGGACCGACATAACGGCGGTGGACGGGACGCGTGCCGCGCTGGCGGGGGCGTCGCGCCGGGCGGCCGTCGGGGCGCGGCCGGTCTCAGTTGGAGGCAGCGAGCGTGTCCGAGGCGGAGGATGCGGGCGAGGCGCTGCAGGGCGAGGAGCAGGACTTCTCCGATGAGTCCTCCGCCTTTTCCTCGCAGCCCGTGGGGGTGGCGGGGGAGATGGGCAGCAGCCCCTCTTTCTCCCGTTTCTTTTGCTTCATTCGCCGGTTCTGGAACCAGATCTTCACCTGCGTCTCGTTGAGCTGGAGGGAGGCGGCGATCTCCACCCGCCTGGCCCTGGTCAGGTATTTGTTGAAATGAAACTCCTTCTCCAGCTCGGTGAGCTGCTTGGTGGTGAAGTTAGTTCTGACGGTGTTGGGCTGCCCCACGAAGCCGTACTCACCAGCTTTGCCTGCGAGGGGACATGCAGCGGTAAGTAAGTGAGCGCAAATGATTTATAGGCGATGTAATCAATATGTCCACACCGGCTAACCGATAGGGAGCAAGAACTTAGGATAAGAGGGAAACCCCGGCAGGGTGAGTGATGGAGTGCGAGGTGCTAAACCGGAGTCAGCCTCTAGTGTCAGAGCAAACTTGATAAGTGGTTTATGAATTACCAGAAATATGACCAAGGGAGAGGAGGAGAAGGGGGAGTCAGGAACAAGTGAGGAATAAGCGGCGCTGGCTTTCAGCTCCGCGGGCAGACGGCCGCGACTGCTCCCAGAGGTGCGGGCCGCCCTACCTGCCCAGCGCCCCGCAGGATACCGCGCCTCTTTCCCCTCACCCGAGGCGGAGAAAGAGAGGAGCGCTCCCCGTCCCGGCCCTCCCGCCGGCCACTGACCTGTTTTGGGTGGGTTTCTTTTCACTTTCATCCAGTCGAAGGTTTGCGCCGGCGGCGAGGTCTCGGTGGAGGGGGAGCGGGCATTTTCCCGGTGGCCAGCGTGGAGGGGAGACAGGGCATGGTTGTAGGTGCCCAGGGGCAGGCTCTGCTGCTCCTGCCCGTAAGGGGGAGGCACGTACTGAGCGGGGGCCCCCGCGTAGCCCTGGTGCGGGAGAGGGTGCTGGGCAGCGGCGGAGGAGGAGATGCTCCCCGAGTAGACAGCGGGGGCACAGGGAGGGAAGCCGCCGCCCAGCTCCGCGTCCTGACCCAGGGGGTAGGGGCTGTACGCCGGTCCGAAGCCCTGAGCGCTGTAGGTCGGGCCGCAGCCGGGGTGCGCGTAGGACACCCCCAGCCCGCCGTGGTGCTGGTAGGCGGCGGGCTGGCCCGGGGTGTGGTGATGGTGGCGGTGGGGGCTGATGGGCACCCCGCGGCCGGCCAGGAAGCGGTCCTCTCCGCTGCAGCTGCCGGCGCTGACGGCGCAGGGCTGGAAAGTTGTAATCCCGTGGTCGGGGTGGTAGGCGCGGGCGGCGCAGCCCCCCGCCTCGCCGCCGAGGACGGGGTACTCGAGGAAGGAGCTCATCCTCGCCGCGTCCCTCTGTCACGCCGCCACCGGGTCTTCAGCGTCCGGCGGGGCCGCGCCAACTTTCCCACTTCCTCCATGGGGCCGGCAGGAAAATGACACGAAGGCGCCGGCAGCGGGCAGGCACGTGGGGGGCGGCAGCCAATGGCTGCGGCGCCCGCGGGGCTTCCCCGGCTCCTGTCGCTGATACAGCGCCGCGTCGGGGGCATTTAAACGCCGAGCGCTCCGACCGCGCGGCACCGCGGGGCAGGGAGGCGGTGGCCGTGGCCCCCCAGGGGGTGGGGGGCGGGCCGGGCCCGGCTGTACACACACACACACACACACACACACACACACACACACACACACACACACACACACACACACACACACACACACACACACACACACACACACACACACACACACACACACACCCGCCGCGGCAGCCCCCTGGGTCTCGTCCGCCAGCTGAGAGAGGAAGGCAGGAGAGACCCGGAGGCTGCGCCCGGCCCGCGGAGCCCACCGGCCGTCCCCCTCCAGGGTGAGTGGTGCTGCCAGGGTGCCCCAGCATCACCCTGCTGCCGGCGCTGTCAAGCTTGCACGGGGCACCTCTGCTGCCCACCAACCACCGGCCGGGGCAGCGGCGGGGGGGTGATGGAGGGAGGCGACTGGATCCATGGCACGGGGAGAGGGATGGGGCGGAGAGATGCAGAGACAGTGCTGAGAGCATCAGCCCTTGGAACGGGAATGAGAATGGGATCGTGGATGCGGCTGGGGACTTCTACGGGAATGGGAATTGAGATAGGGACAAGAATGAAGGTAAGGCTAAGGTAGAGAAGAGGCACGGATGTGGCTGGGATGCGGGTGGATATGGAGACGGTAACAGTGCCGAAGCCGAGGGATCTCGCTGGTCCCGTCCCGCCGCAGTCCCAACGCGACGCCACGCCACGAGTTAAAGGGGCTTGTCCAGCCGCATCACCAGGCGGCCGTGGACATTAGCATGGAAATGAGGCGCTTTTGGGACTGACGGCCATTGTGCTCTCCCAGGCTCACCGGCCACCCTCTGTCCCTCATCCCTGCTCCCCCCGCACCTCCGCCGAGCTCACCCTCTCCAGCCCAGGGTTGGGGTAGGGAAGGAGGAGCCGGGGGCAGGAGGACGAATGATTGGACGGGGGCCCGGGGGCTCCGCAGCCCATCTGCCGTGCTCCCGCAGCGCCGCTGCCGCCCGTCCGCCCTGGGACAGGGTGGGGGGACGGCTGTCCGGGGTGCCGCGGGTCGCAGCCCGAGGAGGCGACCCGGGACAGGGGCAGAGGAGCGGCGGGAGGCGCAGGGCCCGCCGCCCCGGCCCCTTTGTCCCTGCGCTCCGCCACCAGGGGCGGCGGTGGGGAGAGGTGGCAGATGGCCAGTGGCAGAGGCAGCCCCTGGACCCCTGGGAACATCGACTCCAACCTACCCCTCCTCAACATCGTGGGGAGGTGGGTCAAAAAATGGGTCCGTGGCCAGAGAAGGAGGGATGGCGGTGAGATATGGGTTATGACCTCGTATTCGGTTTACGTATGCGGAAGGGAAAGGGGAGGTAAAGGCCGGGCATCCGTCTATCCCAGCGCACCCAGCTGTCTGCAGGCAGAAAGGGTGGCACCAAAAGTCTTCAAAAGAAGTTCTACAAAACGTCAGTCTCGGAGAAAGATGGATGGAAAGTCATGTCCCCTGACACTAGCCCCAGGAGGGGCTACCCCCTCTATTTCTGCAGGTGCCGACTCTTACGTCCCTCTGTTCTCACGCTCGATTCCTGTCTGTTTTGAAATCCAAAAGGCTCTTCTACCCCGCCACCACTCCCTGCTCAGGAATACACATACACACCCTCAAGCTCCTCCCTCCCACATGAACTACAACACTCTCTCCGAGGTGCAAAGCTCTCCTACTGCTATTAGGTCAGCCCTTATCCCACGGCATCTGCACGGCCTCTCTACTGTCAGCCAAAACCGAAGGGCGCCTCTCTTCACCACGCGTCTATCCCGGTGCCCCCAGTATGTCTATTTGTTCTGATTTACTGCAGAGGCAGGGATGGTTAAGGGCTCTCTGGAAAGGTTCAGTTTCTTAAACTGCAGGGGGGCGGAGTGGAGGACAAGAGCAACAACACTCCAGAGGCATTTATGGTATTATACTGCGCCAATTTTGGCTATGGTTACAGCTGTAAACACATTTATTTCGTTCTTGTAAACCAGTTGTGTTAAATACTGCATAAAGCAGAGAAAAAAAGACAGCGCTTAGGACCTCTTACTAATAAAAGGACTGACATCTCAGTGCTTTTTCTTTCAGCCAAGAAAAAGAAATATTTTACTACACGTAGATCCCTTTTACCCGTAAATTCCGATGAATCACTTTTCTTACAGCCTCCAGCATCCTGAAATCCTTCTATTCTCTGCCTTTCTGGTGCCATTGTCTCTTGTAGCATTGTCTCTCTCGCGGGGCTTTCGGGTTTCTCTGCCCGCACTAAGCATGGGGGCATCATCATGAGAAGGGTCGGAGCAGAGGAGGAACACACACCACACCCTCCCTCCTCCGCGGCCAGGCGAGGGGGAGCTACTGCCCCTTCCCCCTGCCCTCAGGCCATCCCCTCCGCGCCCCTCCGCGGCTTCTCTCCGCGTTTCCTGCCACGGAACTGAGGCTGAGGGAGCGATGCCGGCTCTTTAGGCTTTTCCGTGGGAGTGTGCCCCTGCTGTGGCCCCAGAGTTCACCCGGAGCCTCGGAGGCGGCTCCCGCTTGCTGGATTCCCCCACTTATTTAAATTGAGTTTGAGAGAACTTTAAACCTTGTAGCACGTTTTCTTTTTCTTTTATTTTTTTTTTCTTTTTGTTTGATGTTTCTGGGTTTTGATTGGGGTTTTGGGGGGTTTTGTTTTATGGTTTGGGGTTTTGTTAGTTCGTTTTGGTTTTCTTTAAGCGTTGTCAGCATCCGGAAATCTGGGCACAAAAGAAACCCCAACCCTTACATGCACGTTGCGGTCCAATTTAACCCAGTGGCAGAGGAGTGAAAATGCCGGTGAGGCTGCTGGCTTTCCGCAGGGACATGGCTGGAGCAGAGGGAAGGAGGAGAACCAAGGCCGAGGTTACACCGCGCCCGCAGCTCAGCCAAGCTGTTGTTTTAAAAGAGCAATAAAAGTGAATTATGACTAAACGCCTTCTCACTTAATGGTTTTAGACGGGGATCCCCGGCTCCGGCAAATACGTAAGAGGATTTTTATTTGTGAATGTGTTCCTGCAATTGATCTCTTTGATGACATTCTCATTCATAGAAAGCGTTTGATTTATGACTTTCGGAAGAATTGCGTTCAGCCCTTCCAGCTATAACCCACGCATCCCAGCTCCACAACGTGTTACAGGGCTGGGAGACAACACTGCTCGCCTGGACGGACAGCAGAGCCCCGTTCACAACCCCCCACTCGCTTGGGTAGTGTAACCACTCGCACTCACACGCACGCACGGAGCCCAGAACTCTCCCTCCCGGGATCCCCTGGCCCCGGAGCGGCAGAGCCCCGCTGGCATCTGTTGCTCGGTTTTTGCCCGAAGGACGGGGCTCACCCTCCGCTTTGGGGTTCGGCAACGCCGGGTGGCAGGCAATTTGGTGGAGATTTCTGAAAGGCCGTGTTTGCCGCCTCCAGCAGAAGAGTGGGGAGCCCGAGGAAACTGCAACTTTAAAGACAGAGTTTCCCCTTTTCGTTATCACTTTCGCCTCTCAGGAGGGCTTACACAGAAAAATATCTTCGGGTCTGCCCCCGCACCGCCCCCGAGAAGGATGGAGTGAAGAGGCCGGTTCCTCCCTAAATACTTTTTTCTTCCCCCTTCATTTCTGCCACCCTTTTAATTTCACAGGCACTGACTTCTCCATTTCCTCTCCTCCTAGGGCTGATTTCTTGGATTACTCAACACGTGAGAAGTGACCAACCACATTCTTTGTGAGCTCTGATATTTTTTTAAGATACTTTTTCTGAAATATCTGGCTGGCTGCTAAGCACTACTTTCTAGAAAAACAGGCTTTTTTTTTTTTCTAAAAAAAAAAAAAAAAAAAAAAAAAAAGCGCCTTTAGTTCATGTAACAGGCTGATTTCTGCAGGAGACGCTTATCCTACTGAGTCTCTCATATTCTGCCTGTAACAGAGAAAGTCCTCGTTCGTGCTTTTGTTACAAGTCAGGATTTCCAAGATTTGTATCCTCACAGAGATAAGATGCCACGTTTATACATGAAAAGGAACAAATCTCCTTCAAACCTGTGAACGGTTTTAATTTCTTTAGCTTGTTTTTCCTTCCCTTGTGAGAATCCTTATAATAAAGAAAATGAACGAATTTGTCCTCTCTAATGAATGTCTTAAATTGCCAAAAGGGTAGAGCTCGTTGTCAGAAGGTTGGATTTTGATTATTAGTAAATTAATAGTAGAAGGGATGGGGAGATATACCCGTCATGTTATCCACCTTGAAAGCAGAGAGGAAGAGAGGAGAAAGAGAAAGAAAAAAGAGAAAGCTCCTTGTAGCAAACAAGAATTTATTCTACCAAAAATACTTATGACAACGCATCCTAATGTAATACAAAAATAAAAAGAAAGTGAAGATACATTTCTATATGATCACTTTCTTACAGACCTCATATATTGCTTTCATAGAAGGACCTAGAATGTGGCTAGGTTAAAATTGAACACAACTAAAACTTCATAAGAAACGGCAAAATGGCATATCAGAGGGAAGTAACAAACAGAAAATACTGAAGAGGAAAAGGGAGGGGAAAAATAAAATTAATTCACTGGGGGAAAAATTAAGAAGAATAAGGAGGAGAAAGCAGGACCCTTGGAGAGAACGTCTTTAATTTCTTAGTAATTCAGATGCTGCAAGTCAATTGTGGTGAGTGTGTCTGTAAAAAAGTCAAAACTGTCAGCAGAGATATCTACGGGACTGTCCAGAGATCCTGGCAAACTGGGGGAAACTGCATCTGAAAGCTGTAGGCAGGAATCTGTGGAGAAAACGTTAAAGTCCTGTAAAGAAGGGACATCTAGGGCCTCAGGACTGTCATTGTTCAGGCCAGCTGCACAGTTCTGGGCCATTGTTGAAAGGCAGTTTTGAACAGTGGGTGACTGATGTTGAAAATGTTTCAGATTTTTCTCATTGCTCGTTAAAGGCGAAACGGGGAAAGTTTGGGATTCGCCATTGTGCGCATTCTGCGCCTGCTGCTGGGAGAGGGCATTCTGCTGGAAAGCGTAGCCTTCCCGCTCCAGGAGAGCGCCGGAGACGTTGCTGAGGGCTTGTTCGAAGAGGGATTTCTCCTCCTCCTCCTCTTCTTCCTCGTCCACCGCTTTTTCGGGGTCCTCTAGGTTCTTAAATTTCCCCTCGCTGTTTTGATTCTCCTTGCACTGCGTCTGTCTCTTGTGCTTCATCCTCCTGTTCTGGAACCAGACTTTGACTTGTCTCTCAGTCAGATCCAGCAAGGCTGCAATCTCAACCCTCCTTGGTCTACAGAGATACTTGTTGAAATGAAATTCTTTCTCTAGCTCCAAAAGCTGGGTGTTGGTGTAAGCCGTCCTCAGGCGCCTAGATCCACCGCTACCGCTATCGGGGATTTCAAGGGGGTCTGTTAAAAAAGAAAGAAAAAAAAAAAAAAAAAAGAAAAACACCACCACCACACGCACCCCAAAGCATCATCGCCAGAACAGCGAAAGCAAAGACACACGGACACACATACAAAACAGATAAATGCAGGGATTGAATTTCAGCACCCCAGCATATCGCATCCCGGGGGGGGTGGGGGGGAGTGCTCTCTCTGCATGTATGTGTCTATATCTATATGTCCATATAGCATAAAATAGCAACTGCAACAAAATGGCCGCCTTTGGATGCAGTAAACCCATTGTGTTGCACTACTGAGCGCCCGGTGCTGCGTGCCCCTCGGCCACCTCCGCCAAATCGCTTCCTCCAGCTCCCCAACCTCCCCACACCAGAGCAAACTTTATATTAGCCATACCGCAATTTATAATTAATGCATCAGCTGCTTAGCTGAGCGGGAGCAATCTATCACTCTTCATTACTGTCAAATATCCTAACTCTAGGACGGCGAGACAAGAGAGGTCAGCTCCAACTCAAATAAATCATCCCGCATTAGGCAAGTTTGGGGAAAGTTTGGGTTTCCATCGAGCCCCGCCAGCTCCGTCCTTCCCGCCCGCCCGCCCTCCACCTCGTCCCCCCGCGAAGCCGGGGGGATGCGGGGAGCCAAAGTAGCGGCCCGGTGGGGCTGGCGGCACGTCTTTGGACTGACCTTTGTGGCTGAGGCAGGCAGGTCCAGCGGCTGAGGCGGAGGCCGAGGCGGGCGGCAGCGCGGATCGCTTGGACGCTTTTTTCTCTTTCATCCAGGGGTACTCCGGGGGCGGCGGGGCGCCGGCGGGGCCCGGGCTGCCGCTGCGGCCGCGGGGGCTCGCCTTGGGGCGACCGCCGCCGCTGTGGCGAGGGTGGCTGCCGGGGTTCAGGCTGGGGATGGTCTGCTCGAAAGGAGGAGGAATCAGTGTCGAGTGTGAAAGCGTCGAGTTCTTGATTGATGAACTTTGAAATGTATCACCGACAGGGGGAAAAGATGTCAGGCACTCAGCAAGCGATGGCTGGCTATTGATAAAACCGATCTCTCGCTCAAATGCGAAATTCATGGCCTTCAACTGGCAGCCCCCGCGGAGAAAAAGTTCCCTCGGATTCAGGGGCCTCGGGGGGAGGGGAAGGCCCAGGAAAAAGGAGAGAGAGGAGAAAAAAATATAGCATAGAAGATCGCTGGTGGGGTGTTTTTTTTCTAATTCACTGATTACAGCCGTATGGGGACCGTGCTACTATTAAACTATTGAATTCATGGAGACAAGGTTGAAATTGGACCGAATTGGCTGTCACATGATTGCCTCTGCCCAATGACAATTTGGGCTTTAATCAAAAGAAGCCACTGTCTGTTTGATTGATCCAAAAAAGTCGGGAAGGAACGCCTCATTGGGGGCCAGAAAGGCTTTATTTACACTTTTTTTTTTAAAAGGGGAAATGATATCTCGAGTATCTATCCCCTTGGCGTCCTAATCTGAAATGATCGGGGGTGGGGAGGAGGGTGCGTGTGCGTGGATATGTTTGTGAGAGAGGCTGAGAGTGAGTGTGTCTCTCTGTGTGTGTGTGTGTGCGTGTGTGTGTGTGTGTGTGTGTGTGTCTCTGTGTGCGTGTGTGTGTGTGTGTGTGTGTGTGTGTGTGTGTGTGTGTGGCTGCTTGTCCTGCAGCCTGCTGCCTTCCTCGCATCCACCCGCACACTCTTCTCTCATTGTTTGGGACTGTCAGGAAAACGCTTTGCACCTCACAAATCATTTAAGCACCTCAATCTGACGCCTTGAGTCATTAACAAAGTAATCCATTAATCTTCAAAGTTTTGACACCGTCAGGCCCCCGCATAAGAAGTTGCACCCAGGCAGGAGTCTGAAGCAGAGGGTCTTGATTTTTTCCTAGGAATAGCACTTCCTCCAAAACTAGTTTCTCCTTCCCGACTCAGCCTCAATGGACTCCTTTGTAATTTTTTGTTTGTTTGTTTGTTTGTCTTTGTGTTCTTGTTTGATTTTTTCCCCCTTTCTTTCTTTTTTCCCTTTTTTTCCTCTTTTCCTCCTTTTTTTTTTCCCCTCTTCTTTTTTTTTGTGGCTATTGGGTGTACAGTACGGAGAACAATCGGTCGCCGGTGCTGAGCCATTGTTTATCAGGATCTTCCTCAGCAACCTTGCTTCGAGGGGAAGAGTCACATAGGCAGCAGCCCTGGCGCTTCATGACTTCCCTCTCCAGTTGACTTCCCGGGATTGGACCGTAACACATAACCCTAGGAGAACCTCTCTGGGCGAGCCAAATCGCGAGGCTGCAAACGCGTCTGGCTGTTGCCTCTTAAAAAAAAGTATATATCCCGTGCCTTAGCTTGCAAACGATACTCCCGTCTGCTGGCATAATTTGCTTAATAACCGTAGTAGGCTGGGTCTGGTGAGTATTTTCGATTACCAGGAAATATATGGGCTGGTAGCGGGTTTGTTTTCAAGGGGTCAGACAGAGCGAAAATGCTGCGGGGTTCTGACTTGAGAGACGGCACTCGCCTCCGATGCTTGGCTCTTGCCGCCGCCACCTCCAGTCACCCCTGCCAGGTCGAGGCGAGTCCCGAATTTGGATGCTTTTGGCATAATTTTCCAACCATACTGAGGCGAGAGGGAGAGTGATGACAATGATGACCACAAGCACCAACCCGATGAATCCTATGGTCACAGCCGCCCTAGACAGCCCGGACGGGGCTTGCTTGCCCGCGGAGCTGGGGTGCACGGCGGGGTGGGGTGCACCGGGGGCCGGGGGGAAGGCGCTTCCGAGCCGCTCTCCGCGTCCTCCAGGAGCCAGAAACCATCGCCAGCGCGATGAGATGCCGTCTCGCTTTATTTTCGGAGTTGCCAAACTGGAGTCGGCAACCGTCTTCGTAATTATATTTAAAAAAAAGAAGAAGAAAAAAAAAAAAAAAAAAAAAAAAAAGAAAAAAAAAAAGGAGGGGGGGGGGGGGGGGGGGGGAATAGAAAACAAGACCTCAAGCCCTCAGTGGATCAGTCTGCGTCCAGTCTGCACGAAGTGCATTTTAAAAATCGGTTTTAAGTTAATGCACCCACAAGATATAGCATATCTGCGAAGGCATTGGAGAGAGGGGGAGGGGAGGGGCCGAGAGGCTTTAAATGGGCTTTTTGGTGGTTGCTTGTTTAAATAAAATATAGAACGAGACTTGTCATTTAATCCCTCAAAAGGGATGCCTTACAAATATCGATGCTGTTGGAAAATGCAAGGGGTTTAATTTTCTTGCTTTTAGTCCAAACAAAGCTCTGGTGGTGTCTGCCCGCGATCAATCTTGGCCGCCAAAAGGTTTGACAGCTACTGGCCCTTAAGAACACATTTAAAGCTTCTTGCTCTTTCCAAGATCAAATGTGGCCGTGAAAAGAGGCAGAGCAAGAAACGCAAGTAAACAAGGAAAAAAGCTGCTTTTAAAATATGCTGGCAGAGGACTGGGCTGCTTGTGGGAAAAGTACGGTTTTATTTTGCTTCTTGATGCCTACGTTTTCTTTTCTCTGATTTCTTTTTTTTTTTTTTTCCCCTCTGGAAAATATTGGGAGTAAGAGCAGGATGACAAATAATAAAGAGAGAGGTTTGGACTTTTACCAGGCTTTGTGAGTAAAACCTGTGTGGGTGTCTCTATTCTGCACATTTGTTTCTTGTGGTCAGTCTAATACAAAAACCACCTGGAACAAAACCTTTGCAGAGAGGACGCAAAATTCTTGGGAAAATCAATTACTGCTGCCTCGAGGGGGATTCTTTTAATCGGACGAATCTTAAATGCAAAATTGCAAATTCTTATTTGCAACCTACAGGCTCTGAAGAGAGGATTGAATACGGTTTGTGGAAGAAGGGGGAAAAATCGCCTGTATTTTTCTTTCTTCGGGGTGGGAGGGGAGTGAAACGCCAACTTCCTTCTATTTGAACATTTTCCTAAATGTAATTCGTGGTGCTAAAGGAACCACGCAGTAAGTATCGTGACTGTACCGTTACCTTTTGTTGTATCTAACCTAACTGATCCGAGCGCTTGGGGGTGGGGGTGGGGGGGCGGCAGCTTGAATTTTATACGGGCGCTCCTTTGAAACGAGCATTGTCCTGCAATGTTGCAAAAAATGCTTCGTTCGCCTACAAAAGTAATAATCAGTCGCTAGTCTGTATCGGGTAATAATCAGGTTTCAGTGAAAAAATATTAGCCTACATAGCCTTTCCTTCCACGGTTACGTGTCTATATATACAATAAACAGCACGGTATAAATCTATTTGCTATCCTTTTCTTTGACTGGGCATGCTTTATCTATTTATGCAGAAAAGCTCTATATAGATTCACGGATGCATGACAATGTTTCGGCATCAGGCAAGGATGGTTCTGGGAACAAGGTAAAGCCCAAAGATTATTAATATTTCAGCATGAGACCAAAATGGCGACATTTTTTTTCTGTGCTCTAAAAGATACAGATGGTGAACAGCGTGCGTTATTATCTACACAGCATAGGAATATGTCTTTATAAACGTGCAGGGGTATATTTTACCTAGTCTATTAAGGTCCGTTTTGATTTATCTTTCAAGTTTCAATCTAAAAATTACGGACATTTCGCCTGAAAGGAAGAAAAATCGGATTTAAGCACAAGCTTGAGGGTTTCTCCATTCTACCTCGAGCCGATTCGGACCGGGGACCCCTACGGGTGCCCTTTTGGGGCCGGGACCGTCGCCCTTCTACAGTACCGTGTCCCCCCCGCTCTGACACAAACACACACCCGCACACACATCCATCCACACCCCCCCCGCGGGAAGAAACGGAACACAAGGCTCCCCTCCCCCACACCTTCAGGCTGCCGTGGGAGGAAAGGCGGCTCAGCAAGAATGAAATCAGCCCCAGTAAAATATTTTTTAAAAATTAATTCGGGGGGGGGGGGGGGGGGGAATAGATAAAGGAAAAGGTGAAATCCATTTTTTAAAGGAAAAGGGAAAAAAGGCGAGGGTGGCGAGTGAAAGGAGCAGCACTGCGCGCATCCAGCCCCCCAGAGCGTTGGCGGTTCGGCCAGACCCTGCTCTCCCACCCTGCTCCCCAGTGCTGGCGGGGCTCCGCAGCCTCCGCAGCCCGGTTCACGGAGCCAGCCCAGCGGCCAGGAGGCCCCTCCGCGCCCGCACCCACGCGGGGTTTTATCCTGAGCTCCGGTCCCTGTGCTTCCCACACACGCTTGTACACCCACACCCACACCCCCGGCTGTCCTCCCGGCGCTGCTCCGCGGCCGATCCCCCACCGGAGCCCGCGGGGAGGGGGCGATCCGCGCCCGCCGGGCACCGCGCAGCGGGTACGGCAGGAGGCGGCGGCGGCCGCGGGCCCTGAAACCCTGTTGGAAGAAAGGGGGAAAAAAAAAAAAAAAAAAAGAGAGAGAGAGAGAGAGAGAGAGAGAGAGGGGAAAAGAAAAATCTCTCTCCCTGCCTATGAAATACTGAAAAGGCGTCTCGGGCCCTTCGGGTGAGCAGATCCTCGTGTAAGTTTACAGACGAGTTTCCTAGCTCCCCACGTCATGAAGGGTTCTCCATTCCCCTGCGCTGCGAAGAACATGTTCTTAACTCTTTATTATTCAGAATAAAAACTTTATTTTTTTTTTTCCAGAACGTGAGCAGCAAGGAATGTATAACTTTCAAAACAAATCTAGCCTTTTCAGCTTCACACACTTTTTGCCTAGCTGGATGGTACAAGCATAAAGTATTCAAACCGCGATCTTTTTTCCCAGATTTTATTGCATCGTCATCATCATTATTATCACTATTTTTAATAAAAGGAGTTAATAGTTTCCTTTCAAATGATATTTCTAACACGTGCCGATATGCCATCTAATATATGGCCTCCTGAATATTCAGGGTACAGTTTTTTATATATATATAAATATGAACAAATGGGGATAAATAAAATTTTAAACACTTAGATTATTCAATGTTTGCGAAAAAAAAAATATAAATAAATCTGAATGTTCACCAGCATACACACATTGAAAGACTTACACGTATCAATAATTGTCCAGGAAGTCCCTGTCCAAGCGCTTTTGATGTCTTTCTTGCTATTTAAAAGAAGTGCAATAAAAAAAATTGCTTCCCCGTGGGATCAATCATGTACGAACAAATTCACATTTAAGAATTCCTTTTATAGAAAATTTGTTCATATACCCTGTTTTGATAAAAGTGTAGAAGTTAAAGTATAAAGCCTCTGCATACTCCCAAAGTGAGACACAAGGCTACAGTTCAAGAAGATAAATATCCACTAGTGAAACTATAGAGCAATTCAAGCAACAAATATTGCTACGTCACATAAACTAGAAAACGCTTTTACGAAAGGAAACAAAACAAACCAAAACGAACAAAAGAAACGAGAAGGGAAGGGGAGGGCACATGTTGGGGGGAGGAGAGAGAAGGGAAGGGATGAGTACTTTCCAAAACTTGGGGGCTTGGTGTTCCTCTTAGTGACTCCTGTCTCTTACAGATGAGTGAGTTTGGGCGCTTCCTGAATTCTTCCCTGAGAAGGATGGTGAGCGGTAAGGTCTGTGTATGTTGGATGTGGATCACAAGGTCCATGGTGGTGATTGTTGGCCATTGGCCCAGCCCCGCTGTAGTCCATGTTGGCAGAGGGAGGATGAGGGAGATGAGTTAGACCAAAGATGGAAGGCCCAGAATTGGTCATGGTCTCCACGTAGTTGCCCCCTACATAGACGGGGCTTCCCTGTATATGTGGATTCCCATAACCGTTGCCTTGAAGAGGATGAGTATCATATTCAGGTGTCACAGCTGCTGTCCCCGTGTATCTCTTTTGAGGAGGTGGGCAATTATTAAGAGGAGCAGTATACGATGCAGGGATGCCATAGGTGTTTTGATGAGGCTTGTTAAATGGTGGAGGCGACTGAGGCTCATAGGGGACACTGTTTACTAAAGAATGCATAGAGTTTAGATATCCCCCGGCAGCTGGAGGGACGGGGCTTCTGCTTGGGGACTGTCCTCCTGAAGAGGTCATCATACCCTTTCCCTTTTGATCCTTTTTGTATTTCATTCTGCGGTTTTGAAACCAGATTTTGATCTGTCTTTCTGTGAGATTGAGCAAATTAGCCATTTCTACCCTTCGTGGCCTGCAAAGGTATCTATTGAAGTGGAACTCCTTTTCCAGTTCTACCAGCTGGGCACTTGTGTAAGCTGTACGGGCTCGCTTAGAGGAGGCTTGCCCTGGAGGGCTTTTATCACCAGCACAACTCTCACCTATGTAAATCACACAAAGAACACAATCAGCATGGCGAACCTACACATGGCAACATGAGAAAATGGCCAACAACAACAGCACCTGGAGACTTCAGCTCCCAAAGGCAAGATGGATGCCCACGTGTGCAACGAGTACTCCCCCATGGCATGAGCTCAGTTGCGCCAAGCTCCAAGCCTCAAAAGAGTTCCTTCACCTCATTAGTGTCAATATATGACTACATTTGTTCCCTTAGGAATGACAGCATGCAAAGTATCTTGACCTTGGTAAAGAGAAGTAAGGAAGGCTCAGGGAAACACAGTGAGGTTTAGAAACTCTGAAAGTGAACTTGTGCCTCTGCTGATGTAGTGGGATCAGGGTCTTTAAGAACTAGCTGTATTCCATTGCTGTAAAGACCTGAAGCCGTCTTTTCTGAAAACCCATACATATATATATATATATTTATCTCAGCTACAAATGCCTGAAAGTTAATTATCTGCAATACAAAATTTTAATATAGTATTGTCAGTATAGTGGATTTTTTTTTTTTTTAACATGCCTGGTATATAGCATGAATATATGGTAGTGATTGGAAAGCATATATGAAGAAGAACATACAGTAGCTAGGCTTGCATATAGACATAGAGGTATATTTAAATGTGCTGCTTTTCAATAAAATAAATACATGATATGGAAGGCTGTAAATAGCAGTGTTACCACAGCTTTAAAAAGCAGACCAGCAAAACATTTGCTAAAGTTTTGAACTCTATTTACAAGGCATATTTAAGGGAAAAAGAGGAAGAAGTCAGAGTAAGCCTGACTTCTGGGCTTTGGAGCCAGCACTGGTGTTATCAGTTTGGGTTTCATTGAGCAATAAAAGAGTTGATATACACTTCCATCCCTCAAATAATGTTTTATGGGCTGAAGTTTATAGCACTTCAGAATGATTTTTGTTTACCAGGTTTGTAAATTTGCCAATCAGCTTATTAAAATAGGAAGAGGTTCTGACTGCATGCAGGGCATTGATCCTGCCCGCACATGATTATGAGCTATTTTATTCCTGTTACACTTCAGCAGAGATAGGTCACTGTCTTATTAATCTAACAGCACCATGCCAACAAAGTACTTGGGACAAGCCTCTGGCTTAAGGCCTGGGCTACTCCACACTGACATGATTTACTGAAGGGGGGATTACCTAAGAAATGTGATAGATACTGGAGGGCACAAGTGGTTCTGCCACTAGGAAGCAAAGTCAGCTCAGACCCATTCTGCAAGGCTGGGAAAGTTTTGTATGGGGTGTTTTTTTCACTGAGCTCCCCTCAGTGAATAAGCTGAGTGATGGCAAGCCCTTTCCAAAAGTTTCATGGGGTCAACTCAGAGGGTAAAAAAGCCCCCACCCTCCCCTCCCTGGAGTGAAGGTGGGTAAGACGTCCTCCCCCACCAGATGCACAGTCAGCCCAGGAATACCCAGGGAGAGGGAGAGCATGTTTCATACCTGAACTGGAACTGCTGTTTTTCTGCTTTGTGTTTTGCCGAGACTCTTTCATCCACGGGAATATCTGTTTGGACACGGTGGGTGAGTTAAGAGCTGGGCTCTTGGTGGGGTTGGCCGGGGCAGGGTTGCTGCTGGCATTTTGAGATGGTGAGGTGGAGGACGGAGGTGGAGGTTGTGACTGCTGGGCTGGAGGCGGCTGCGGTGGAGCCTGTGGGTCAGCGAGGCTGGGGGGCTGGAGAGTCTGGCTGGGGAGGGTCCTCATGCAACTCTCACTGATGTCATTGGCCTTGTGGTGGGACACAGAGCTGCCAGGGGACTGGAGGGAGCACGCGGGCCGGTGGTACTCAGTTTCCACAAGTGATGAAGATGGAGGATATTGCTGCTGACTCGCATTATAAGTGAAACCATTTGCTCCTTGGTAGGGGTAGGCACCATAGATTGCAGAGCTGTCGTAGTAGGTCGCTTTTTGCATTTCGTTGTTTCCCAATATTTATTTCGCAAACTGACAGGGTCTTGACACCCTTGGAGAATAACATTGGCACCCCTCTGTCACGTGGCGCTCTTCCTCCAATGGCCTCTCCGGGCAGACCTGGGGTGTGGGGAGAGCAGAGCAGGGTGAAGAAATGGTACAAATCCATCTTACTTTCAATAGCTAAGTGACATGAAAGCCATAAAAGAAAAAGTGGTCAGCAATATTTAGCAGCATGACTTGGCCTCAGGCGTGGAGCATTTCGATATAAAAGCTGCCTGGATTTACTGGCAGCTACAAATATGTGCTTTGCTGCACCGGGATAGAGGAGGCTTTCTAGGTTTGCTTTTTTTTTTTTTTTTTTTTCTTTTTTTTTAATATTTCTTTCTTAAGGAACAGAGCAAACGGGTTGATCGTTTATCACCAAGAGACTGTTTTAATACCAGTCTCTGAGATAAGGGTGATCGAGGAATCAGTAATGCAAAGGGGCTGGGCTATTACTTCGGTCCAGCTCTAAGATCAAACCCTTTCCTTTAACCAACGTCATTTTATTTTTAGCCTTTCTCTCCTGGTTACGGCTCTTCGTTCAGCTTCAAAGAAATACATGAGATGGTTCCTGTCTACGTGTGGCAGGGGGCAGGAGCGGGGTGGAAAGGTTTCCTAAGCAGGGATATTTAAACACCCCGATCCCAAGTGATGGATTTTGGCTTGTCTATGAAATGCTCGATAGGAAAATAAACGAAGCCAGCACCTTCTCCCCTCCGTGCCCGCACACCACCCCGAGCCGCCCAGGTCACGCACCCTGGCAGCAGTGGTTTCTGCCCGGGCGAGCCCCGCCCGCCGCCCGCAGCGGCTCCCTCTCGGTCTTGGAGCGTGGATTGGGCCGCTCCACGGAGCCCCCGGGCCTGATTCCCACTCGCGAGTGGGTCTGGAGCCTCAGCTGCGCTCTGCGCTGCGCAAAGCCCCTTCAGCAAGGCCAGCAGGGGCGATCGTTGGTTTGGTTTTTTTCAGCAGTTATTTTCAAGACACTAACTTTTCGTGGAATCAGCCAGATCCTACCTGTTAAAACATGATGGATTGGGGCAAAAAAACACACCAGAAACCTGAAAAACCAGCGTTCATCTCCATGACCACGGCTTGAACTTTCCTTCCAACTTAGCGATAATAGGTTCTGTCTTGGAAACTGCTATGTAATTTGATGTATGAGGGTCACTTGGCTGGGGAGAGGGTGGACACAAACTCAGAGAATGCTTCTCCTGCCCAGGCGAATCCCTTCCCCCTCCTTTTTTTTTTTTTTTTTCTCCCCCCTCCCCCCCCAAATTAAAGTCTACTCGTCACCTGCCTGAAAATAACCAATTAAAGAATCACCCGTATTAATGAGAGAGGAGACCTGTGCGTAACCTCCGATTTAGGAGGTGTTTCCACACACACTCACATTGTTCTCAGAAACTGAGGTGTGTTCCTCACCGTCCTCCTAACCCCTTGCCGGCAAATAACCACGTCTTTTCAGATCAGAAGAGTCTCTTTCCTTTTACCACTTTTCCTGTACTTAAGCAGATGGATATTTCCCCCCCACCCGAAAAAAAACCCAACAAAAAAAAACAAAACAAAACAAAAAAAAACCAACCAAAAAAACATCTAACGAGGACAAATGCTTAGGGGCGAAAAGCCTTACACAATACAAGCACCAAACGAGCTCATTCTACGCCTTTCAAGTTATACAAGTTCTTAGAAAACAGTATTGCCTTTGTTAGATCGTAACAAAATGAAGGTAACACACCTACAGCAGGGCGGTTACCCTGTTATTGCACTAATCAAGCTCTTTGGATGCTATTAAGCTAATAAACCGATGGAGATCTGAGGCGCATACACAATTTCCAGCTCCTCGCCTCTCCTTCCCTGTGCTGTCGAGGCCTGGTGTGATTTTTCTCAATTCCTTTGAAAGGGAGGCTATAGACACCACTGCCAGAGGAGAAGGGGGAAACAATCAGCCAGCGGTGATTTCACAGAGGCACCCGCTTTTCATGACCGCGACACCAAAAATTTCACCTTCCTTCGGCCGTTGCGAAGTTTTGTGGCGCTGGCAGGACGGGCAGCGCGGAGCGAGGGTGCGGGGTGCGCTGCTCCCATAGCTGCCGGCCCGCAGACAATAGGCAACTTTACTTGGAAGGCAAAAATATTATTGGAGCTTCGGCTGTCTGCCAGCAAGTTTAAAAAAAAAAAAAAAAAAAAAAAAAAAAAAAAAACAAATCCCGAGTTTTGGTTCGCCAAGTTAATCACTTCCTACAAAGTTATAGAGAAGCGAGGGTAACCTGAGGAGCGCCCGGTCATTCCAGGAGAAAGTGGGAATAGCGGGATTAAGAGCGACAACGATCACGACAGCGACCTAACGTGAAAGGGGAGAGGAGGTGGATTTACCACCCTAGCCGGTGCCTGGGATGGGAAGAGCTCTCCTCTCCCCTTGGAAGACAAAAAAGCAGGTCTTACAAACACAAATGGGCCCCCAATATTTCCAATGCCTGTTTTATCGGCTCCATCTCGGTTTGTGTAATACACGGCTCTGCACTTTACCAACTTCTCTCCCCCCCACCCAGACAGCCCAGAAACAGCAGATGAAGGTTGCTTGGGGAGGCAAGTCCGCTTGGTTTCCCCCACTCCCCACTTCAGCTTTCTCCTACCCTCTTCTTCCCTGCGCTTCCCCCCTTCCCAAGCACACCAGATCTTTACCCTGTAACTCCCAACCGAGCCCCAAACTCTGACTCTAGGAAGAAAAACCAGGCAGCCCCCCTGAAAGATTTCCTGAAAGATAAAGACAAAGTTGAGGGAAGGTGGGGGGTGGGGGGAAGAGAGGAGAGAGAGCTGCCTGAACACGAAGTGTAAGGGTATCAGTCACTGCCTGGAAGGAAGCCCCAGCTTGTGAACTCTTCTTGAACCGACATTTAAGTCTACGGTCATAAATCACTGGGACATAAACTCCGCCATTCACGACTGATAGCAGCGTATTTGTGGCCTGCTTACCTTAACTTCTGACGACTGAGGCGGAAGCCAGCATGCTCTCTCTCTCTCTCGCTCTCTCTTTTTTTTTTTTTTTTTTTTTTTTTCCTTCTTTTTTTTTTTTTTTTTTTTTTTCAGGCGACACAACCCAGAGAGCAGGGTCTGTCTGCCCCAACTCGATCCCTGTGGCCGCGGGGTGGGCACCGGCTCAGCTCATCCGCACCCGGCACCCCCCGGCCGGGAGGGGCGAGTCCTGCCCCGCACGGGATGGGGTCGATTGCTCCACACACCCGCCTACCCCGCTCCCCTGACGCTTCAGGCTGCGTACCCGAGCCGGTCCCCGGCGTACCGGGCTCCCCCTGTGCGGGGCACGGAGGACGAGGATGCTTCCCAGAGCTGCTCTGGGAAGGGAAGGAGGGGGGGGGGGGGGGGAGGTGGAGGGGGGAAAAAAGGAAAATATTAAAAAAAAAAAAAAAAAAAAAAGGAAGGAAGAAAGAAAGGCGGCCGCCTGGGGAAGCATGGGACAGGGTGGGGGCTGGGGAGGGAGCGCAGGAGCACGGCAGTGAAGGAGTGCAGCCCCCCCGCACCCGGGCGTCACCGAAGTCCAGGAAAATTATGCTAATGAAGACAAACGGCGCTCACAAAGGGTCGCTCTCACCAGCCTCCAGGGTGCTGCTGTGGGGGTTTGAGTTTGTCCCTCTTACCGGTGGGCTTGGGGGGGCAGCTGCAGAATAGCCCTTCTGCCGCTCCCCACGGCCAGGAGCCCCGCACAGCCCCGGCTGAGTCCCGGGGAGGGGAGCAAAGCCCGGAGAGCCGGGGCTGGGTCCGGAGAGCCAACCGAAGCCCACCAGGATCCCCGCTCTGGGCAATGCTTCCAGAGCCACGCTGGAAATCATTAGAGTTACTAATTATTAACTCATGCATGCGTGAGCGCACACACACACACACAGATGTACACACACAGACACCCCCCTGCCCCCCTCAAATATCCCCAGCGCCCGGGACGGGCACAGAGGCGTTCACGCACACACATGTGCTGCACAGACGGGTCGGGGTGCCCGCAGCACCCCGTGGGGACGCGTGGGTGGGAGCCTCGCGTGGACGCGGGCCCGGCGCCTCACAGCTCGCCTGCCTTCGCTTTCTTTCCGCGGCACAGCTGGGAAAGGCGTTCGCCTCTCTCCTCAGCGCCACGGAGTTTGGGGGTGCTGGTGTGTCCCCCCCAGTTTCCTGCCACAGAAACACGGCAGCGACCGTGCAAACGAGAATTTAAACCAAGTTGCAGACCCTGCCCGTCTGGCAGACGGTAAGGGGGCTCTGGGCTCCGTGCATTAAGCGGAGCCTGCGAATAAAATCTAGGTGTAAACTTGACGTTACTTCGTTAATTAAGGCATTATAAATATAACTAGTCCGTTTAAAGCACGAGGGAACCCAGCGTCATCTTTAAACACAAACAAAGCGAGGGGGAAGCGAGAAATAAAAAGCACTATAAGGCTGGGGTGGCCTCTTACGCATACCAATGGTTTTTGTCATTTATGGCTATGCAAGATTTATGACTTCGTGCACCAAAGCTGTAAACAGAGCACTAAAACAGAAAACACTTGCTCCTTATGGCATAAGTGAGAAGGCACCACATGAAAGGGGAAGCGGCCAGCGTAGGAGGAGAGAAGAGGCAAAAATCCTTCGTATGCGTTTTGCTTCAAACAATCCTGTGAATGTTGTTTTGGAAGAAAAAAAAAAAAAAAAAAAAAAAAAAAAAAAAAAAATAAAAAAGTCTTTTTAGTCAATAATCAACCCCACACTTTCTTCTGAAACTGCTGATCTGCCATTCGCCCACTTGCCCGGCCAAGTACTGAGAGGCAGCGCTGCGTCCCGACGGAGCCCCCCGGACTGGAGAGGAGGATTTGGACAGGGAGAGAAAAGATGGGGACTGCCGAAACCTGCGGACACCGGGGAGCCTGCCGGTTTGGGGCGCCCCGCCGAAAGCCGGGCGAGTTTTACCTAAGAGTGCGTTTCAACTTGGGAGCCATCTCCAGCGGGATATTCTGACTAAATGTCTGTATTTAAGAACGGGGAACGGGAAGCGGGGGGAGTTTTTGGGGTTTTTTTTAAATGAAAGGATATGTAAGGGCTTTAATCGTGGGAACCGAAGTGGTTCATAGGAATAAGGAAGTGTTTCTTCCATTCATCTTACTGTCTGCAAAGAGTATTTTGCGAGATTTCTCCAATTAGTCCCATTTCCCCACGCCCCCTCTCTCCCAAAGAGGTAATTTTAAACATGAGAAGATGATTATTTTTCTTTATGTCTCCTATGATGTCGGGATAAGTGTCCCAACGCACAGATCCCCGCTGCTTTTATCTGTCTTTCTCTCCCAGAGGCCGAATATTTTCTCTCTGCTCCATTCCGTGGAGAGAGATAGGGCTCAGCTCGGGGAGGGACGGGCAGTGTTTGGGGCTGATTTCTGAGTTAGAAATGACCTGCCTTTTCTCCCCGAAGAGTCCCACTCTGTGGGACTCCCTCCCCTCCCTCCCCCCACCTCCCCCGAATTACTATTTTCCGAATAAAATAATGTCTGTAAAGCGCCTTGTCCTTGGATGCCCCGAAATAGAAGCAGGCAGCACCATAATTCAGAGTTGGTTCTGGGGGACCTCTTAGAGATGAAATTGCAAGGCAGGGAGCTGGGGGAGAAGGGGGCCAGTTCTGGAAGTGGTGCCTGTCCAAGTCGTTCGGGAG
The DNA here is from genome assembly GCA_018697195.1 of Certhia americana. NCBI lineage: Eukaryota > Metazoa > Chordata > Aves > Passeriformes > Certhiidae > Certhia > Certhia americana. Next base: position 33,308,496 of record CM031858.1, read on the forward strand.
TTAGAAGGGGATATCAGCTGAATTAGAGAAGGACTGGACAATCGAAGCAAGCCGTGGTCAATCTAAATTGTTGTTTATATTTTCTAACACTAGAGAGGCAACGCACTCTTTGCTATTTGCTCAACAGACTGAAGTTATTTACACAACTCGCCGAAATCCCCCTTTCCTCCAGAACTCTTCTTGCTTTCTTTTACTCTAGAGCAGGACTCTATTATTTATGAGTGTTTTAACTGGGTCAATATGCATCCAAACTGGGTCATAAATCAGAGGAAAGGCTGCCAAGTAATTTAGCTGCAATTAAAGCTTGGATTTTATTTTTGAGGCACATTTTGGCCCATTTCAAAACCAATCTTTGCTTTTAGACACACAGATGGGAGCAAAAGAGCCTCTCCTTCCCCTGCTGAAGAGAGAGACACGGTGCTTCAGTGTGACGAGAAGGGGAAATAAAATTTATTTGGGTCAGTTCTGCTTCGAGAGCCACTTTAAAGAACAGGAAAACGTGAGACCATCCCAAACATCACCCTGAAGGTCTCTGCAGAATGGCCGCAAATAGCTCCGAGTGGAAATAACCTTTTTGTGTGTGTGTGTGTGAGATCTCAGCGGAGTTTTTATCATCGTTCACTTTTTTCCCCTCTCTCTCTTTCTGACCCCTTAGAAGACGAGCAATTACAAACAGCGCGTAACTGGACACAAAATGGCTCAACAGGAATAAGCGAGAGGCATGGAGCTAACTGGAGGAAAGCGAGTCCCGGGGCTTCAACCTTTCCCAAAGCCGGGGCACACCGAGGAAATAGGGCTTTATTTAGCATTTTGCTCTCTTTGGATAGCCAAGTAATCTTTCATTTTTGTCATTTAAAGTGCATTTATATCAACGCATTCATATTGATAAGTATACACAAATACTTACATATTTATATATACGGATATATCTATATTTATGTAAGTGACGGCATGGATATTAATTTAGAGCCAGTATACGTTCACCTAGAAAGTACTTCCTACTCCTCTTCTTTTTATTCTCTCTTTCCAGATCCCCATTCAGAGAGGTAGAATAAACCCCCACATTTTCAAGGCTGATTTATTGTTAGAAGCCGTGCCTGGCTTTTGGTTCAGCTCCTTCTCACCGCGGAGAAATAAAGAGGAGCGCCTTGGCTCATTTGGGAAGGGGAAGCTCTGCCATAGAGCTGAGCACTCATGCAGCGCTCCTCGCACAATAAACAAAGTACCACTAAAGCATCATAAATAAAATGGCAGCACGATCGCACAGTCATCGATTTACGGAGCGGCAGCGGCCGAACAAACACCCATAAAACAACAACCGCCGCCGCACACTCGAGCACGACCCCGACAGAGGAGCATCGCACACCCCCCACATCGTTTTCTCCGACTTGCCCAAATACATAAATAAATAAACACACAATCACACAAATAAAATAATAGAATAAAATTAAGTGGGAAAATATTCACACACGACAATAAAAGAGGCTTCCTATCTCTAGCCGGTCATAAATAATGGTAAAATGGCAATCGAGGGGCTGTAGCGGAGGCAGCTGGCCATCAGCAGCAGTGTGGGATCTCTATGGAGAAAAATAAATAAAGAAGCAAACTCTGCCTGCTCTGCTCGCTGCGAGGGTAGAGTTGAATATTTACCACAGCAAATTGAAACAAAGAGGGAAGCAGCCTGGCTCCGGGTGCACACACACCCGCACGCACACACACGCACTCACTCCAGCCTCTGCTACTGACCTTTGCCTCGAACAGCAATAACTCACCACATAAATGAACAATCAACGGAAATACCTTAAAATAAAATCCATCCTTTCTAACGAAGCATTTCGTCCTCTCGACTCGACAATAACCTTTCCATAAGGAACGAAAGCTGTCAGCGAAATGGCCAGCTCTTGTGGGGACGGTGATGGGGGCAGGAGGAGGGAAAAAAAAAAAAATAATAGAAAGCAGTGCTTGCTCTGAACAGAAACTGGAAAAGCGTAATCGCAGACGGAGCCAGACCGGGTCTCCACTCCAAATGCCACAATAATGCGCTGTATTATGTGCTCACGTGGTCATACGTCAACTTAAATCCTTTTATTTGAAATAGGGAATCATTGAAGGAACAGTGTTTCTTAGCGCGAGCCTTCCCTTTTTAAAGCCTTAACCCAATATGTTAAAGAAAGAGTTTTAAGGGAGGGGAAAAAAAAAATCTAAGCGATGCAGATGACTATGGGGGGAGATTGGTCTGATTCTCTTTCCTCCCACACCAATATTTCTTTACACAAAACCTATTGGAAGGTAAGAGGGATTCTTATAAGGCTGCACTTTGATACTCAGCCTAATTAACCGACATTTGCTCCCCAGGCCCGCCACTCTACTCCGCGTCGCATGTCCTCTGCGAGCCCCGAAGAAAGCCCAAATCTTAATGCTATTATTTCCAGCCCCCTTCTAAACGGGACGATTACTATCTTTCCCCCCACCCCCAGCTCCCTCTACCCTGCCATTGTACAGGGCTTGCTCAACTCCCACACGCTACATCAGGGCTCCTGTAGAAACTAAAAAGACCTATAATTACCTGACAAAGGCAAAAAAGAGTCTCTTCTAAGAGGCTAGTTGATTTTTGTCCTCGTAACACACTATGAAGAATACACCTTCCTTCACTGGCGTGCCTCTGAATTTTGCAAAATCTTTTGGGACCTTGCTGTTAAACCTGTGCTTACGCATTTCCTATACAGCTAGTTTGAGTGATGCACAAAATTATAGGTTTCTAGCGTTGGGGAAAAAAAATTGGGGAGGGGGAGTTCTTCGCCTAAGGGGAAAAAATTAAGAAAAAAAAGAAAAAAAGCAAAGTTGTATGTGGCCCCTGAGCCATGCAGCTTCGCCTGTGTGTGAACCCATCACATCTTCCCTGTAAGATTGTTTAACTTGTGCTATTGACACAATAAGCTAAACAAACAAAAGAAACCCTCCACTCACACAACTTTTCTGGAAGGAGTCAGAGTAAATCAGATAGTTCACGCTTTTAGCGTGCTTCTGGTTCAGTTCTGTGACTCCAGCATTGTGCATCATCATGTATACACCCTTCCCTAAATCTTTCCACCATCTCCCATGAGCTCAAAGAAGTTAACTACATATCGCCTCTTACTGTTTCACCTACACTTCCTTGAACAGAATGGAAGGAGTTTACTTTTTAAAGATGACTTTTAGTGTCATGGACAAGCCATACTTTACTCTCGCCTGGATTGTAAAAATGGGCCACTGGAATGTAAACCCACTCGTGACAGTGTACAGTAGTGGCATTGCAGCAAAGTCAGTATGACGTTACAGCAGGAGGAAACTTCTCAATTTTTCATATGGAAGTGACTAAGCTAGTACCAGGGTATACATATACTATCCCTCACTAGGAACTGGAATAAAAACTACAGACTTTTTAAAAAGAGAGGGCATTAGGCACACTCGACATGCCTGGGTCTGTAACTATCAGCACGCCTGGAAACTCTACAGCTCTCATACTTATTGTAAACCAAGGCTCATATTTGCTTGAGATGGACTCACGGCTCCTTTAAATTTGGTGCGCTTACATCCCATAGAAGAAACACATAGAGAAGTTCTTCTGCAACAATGAAACTGAAATTAATGGGGAATGGAGCAGATGTTGAAAAAAGCAAAGCAAGTCTTTCTTGGGGCTGTTGTAAAAAGTTATCGACTGCTTTGCGTCAAAAGTAGAAAGATGGCTTTAGAAGTTACAGTCTTGAGCAAATAGAAACTACAAAAGCAATAAATCACAATCATAAGTCATCTGAAATGCCTTAACGCTAGCTGTGGCTATTGGCTTCAAAACCCTTTTCTGTGAACATCTTTATTGGTATTAATGGTCAAGTTAATCCTAAAACTACTGTTTAACAATTAACTTGGTGTATATAGTGGGGAAACTAATTAATTCTTAAGAAAAGTAACTTCTTGACGTGTGAATACCTTTCACAGAGTGTGCTTTGGGAAGGCAGAAGGGGGAGTCTGCCTAACTTTGTGCTGTCCTGAATTGCAGATGAAAATTACTCCCTTTCTCCGAATTTGGAGAAAGTTTTTTTTGCTCTAGTAGCGTGATTACGAGTTTCAGATGCAAATCCAAATGATCTTTCGAGTCGCGGGCGCTAGACTTCCCTCGCCACCCCATTTATTGCCTTGTTCCTGTTTCTGGACACTCAACGTTGTGTTTTATTACCTTGATGATTTGGAGACCCGAAAGACTGTTTCTAGTTAAAAAAAAAAAAAAAAAAAAAAAAAAAAAAAAGCGAAGTTTATCAGTAGGTGTGCTACTGATTTTTCTGTGCTTTATTCACATGGCTTCGAGCTGAGTTTAAATTCCATCCTCAGTAACAAAAAACAGATCTGAGTTCATAACGTGCCTTCATTAAGGGAAACCCTTTGCGCCCGTTCTGGCATTAGTAACCACTCTTAGCAGTAATGCTATTTAAAGTTACCCTCAATATAATTAGAGTTAGAATTTTTACCGTGTTTCAAGTTTACTTTTATGCCAGTTGCTAAGAGGTGTGCCTATCACTCCCATGTGGAGACGAAATGGGAATCACCCGTACAATATAAGCACTTATTTCCTCGCTACCTCGAAAGATTTGCGATCTGCTGGGACGCAGAACTGTTTACCTACATCCGTACGTCTGATAAAGTTGGTCTTTGATCATTCCCAAGTAGATAAAAAGAGCAGCGTTATCGACTGTGAGCCCTTGTGAGAGAAGTTCTGCTCAGAGTCAGCTGAGTGTGCCGGTGTTGGGTCCGTTACGGAATCCCAAATATCTCTGCCCGCAATGCTGTGGGTACATGCCACCGGAGGAAGTTTCCTTCGTACCGTGTTTTCGCTTTCAATTTCCGAACACAAGCGTGAATAGACATTTGCAGCGCCTTTTTGTAGTTAAGATTTAAGCAGCTCATTAAGCCAACACAAAGAGCCCTTGTAGTCCTGTAATTTATGGCCGCTTTTAAAAGGTAGTAAAATACACTAATTGTGCATCAACATCCAAAAAGGAGCAGGTAAATCTAGCAGGAATTTGAGCTAATTCTATGTAGTCCTTCCCTCTCGACGGCCGGCATTAAAAAAAAAAAAAAATTGTCACTATGGAAAGCATTTCTTTTTTCCTGCCAGAGGACCAAGCACATCAAGGACTTCAGCAACTCCGAACCACCAGACACCGACCTCCACTCAGTGCAAAGCAGGCCAGGACGGACAAATACCCGAAATTTATTCGCGAACCATTCTGTTGTATGCACGCAGACAAAAAAATCAGGTTTTCTAACATCCCCACATGCACTTCTCGTTTGCAGGACTGGCTGCGGAACTCCTCGAGGAGGAGACGAACAGACAAGCCGCGATAAGCAGCCATTCAATACCGAACTGGCTCCGACCCTCTCTCCCTCGCCTGGTGCCTTTGATTTCGGAAGGAGCTAAGAACGGACAAAGAAATTCTCTAACTCTTTCGCTCTTCAGATGACTTTGCATCCTTCCTGTCCCCAATGCCTTTATAAGGATGGCGATCACTCAGGTCCCGTACACTTCTTTGTCTGCCCAGACACGCGCATTCACCACCCACGGAAGATAAATAGAGCCAATCCAGAAAAAAAAAAAAAAAAAAAAAAAAGTTCCAGCTAGGTTAAATATTTATCGCAACAACAACAAAATCTCATTCCGGCAGTCTTGTTCTTCATGCAGGTACCAGGCAAATCGCATTCTTACAGCTGCCACCGGCGCAAAAGCAGCGGCCGCTGCCCGGCTCTTACCTCCTCCAGCTGCGCAGGGTTGGGCTGAGGCGCTCCCAGCTTCTTCCACCGCCCCGGCCGAGCGGCTTCGTTTCGGGGCTCCCTGTAAACAAGCAACAAACAGTGCCTTACCGGGGAGTGCAGGGGGAGGTATTTTGCTCCTTCATTGGCAATACATGGTTTGCCGGGTGCGCTGGGAGAGCCCGGAGAGGGGCGGGCGGGGATGGAGCGGGCTCGGGTTCCCGCGAGGAGCGTGGATTCCCACCCGGGTGAAGAGCACGGGGAGCTGAGAAATAAAAGCGTGCGGTTGTTTTGGTTGGGTTTTTTTCCTTATTTTTTTTTTTTCCCTGTAGACAGCTATGCCTTCTGTCTCCAAGTGTTTGGAAATATTGTCATTCCTAACTCTTGTTACATGAATGTCTGCTTTATTTTCCTCTGGGAAACCTTTGTTTAGGATCATTTAATCAAGAACAGACATTAAACACAAGTCGTGGTGTTCATCTCTGCTGAATAAAACTCAGAAAGGGTTCCAGTTTAAATGCGGGGCGTATTGTGGTTGGGCTTTTATTCAAACGGTTAGCCGGGGCCCAATCCTGCCACCACAAGCTCAGTAAGAGACTAACAATTGACCTCAGTGCAGCGGGATCGGGCCCAAATGTTTCCTTTCTTTTTTTTTTTTTTTTTTTTTTTTTTTTTTTTTTTTTT
>CM031858.1:33316425-33405190 GCA_018697195.1 Certhia americana
ATGTTATTTATTTTGGAGCTATTAGGTCACGCTACCATATTTTACACTGCCACGGTCCTTTAAAGTATGCTGTTTCTTGAAAGAGTTGCTAAGTAGCAATAAAGCACTTTACGAAAACCATGACTTTTCTTTCTTTTCTTTCTTTTCTTTTTTTTTTTTTTTTTTTTTTAATTTGTTGTTATCCCAAACTCTAATAGTCATTGCGGCACTCTAAGTTCGTACATAAATCGTTCAGACTAATGAGTCATAGAGAAATTCGCCCATGACTTTTCCTTTGCAATGCTCAGTGCCTTTCCATTGCTTTTTTGGCCATGTATTAAGAGACGGTGATTTATTAACGCCAGGAAAATTGAACAAAGCAGGTCCTCCTGCACTGTGGCACCCAGCCTTCCACAGTGTGAATTAGAACATTATCAAGTGTGTTTGCCTCCGTAACACTTAATCACCAAAAGCCGTAATGTGACCACAAGGCAGCTAAAACAAAGATTTAACATTTCTAAATATTAAACTTGTTAAGCAAATGCTCAGCAGACAAAGCAAGCACAAACAATTAAAGTCATCAAGCTAGAAATACACACTACCTACTTACCAACACAGACCCTATTGCTTGCTTAAGAAGTTTAGAATCTTTCAAGATAAATCAGGTGGGGATTTTTTTAAGGAAAAGAAAAAAAGAACGAAAAAAAAAAAAAAAAAAGAAAGAAGGAAGGAAAAACAAACTCCAGTAATAAGGAGTTGAGTTTCACTTCTGAGAGAATCACTCCTAGTGAGGGCTGACGGCCACAGATCCATTCCTGACTATCTGCATTAATTATTTAATGAGTCACGTGACCCCAAAGATTAAAATTTCAATATCTCCCCCAGAACAGACGCAACACCTTTATCTGCGAGCGCAGGGATGCTCGTACTTGAGTCCCCTAATCTCTACTGCCTTTGACAGCTCCTCAGTTTCCAGGGAGAGCTCTGGGGCATTATTAACAAGGGTTTGTCCCGTTCTGCACAGCAAGCTGGGTCAGCTTTACACCGTCCGCCCCCCCCNNNNCACACTCCAAATGAATCAGTTGTACCCAGATCGTCATTGTCTGCAGCGGGGAGGGGGCTCTGCGCTGCTGGCAGGGGGACGGGAGAGCATCAGGGCGGCATTGCACGGGCCCGTCTTCCATGGGTGAGTGCTGCCTGTCCGCGGGCCCGGGCGGAGCCAGTAGGGCTGCCCGGGGCCGGAGGGAGGCGGCCGCGGAGCTTCCCCTGCCCACGCGGGGAGCCCCGACCCCACCGGGACCCGCGTGGGCCGGGCTTGCGGCACCGCGCAGGAGGGGACAGCCCCGGAGCGACACCCCGGGGTCCCACCCCGCCGCGGCCCGGCCAGGCCGGCAGGCTGCGGACATGGCCAGAGCCTCCGCCTCCTCGGGGCCGTGACGTGCGGGGTCCCGCGGCCCGCCCGGCTCGGGCAGAGGTGCGGGAGAAGGCGGGCGAGCCCCGGCTGCCCGAATACGGCCCCGAAGCGAGGCGGGGGTGCCGGGGAGAGCGGGAGTTTCACTGCAAGCCTGTCAGGATCTCCGTCTGTCTGAGGGCTCCCCCCACCCCTTCCTCGTTTACAAACACAGGACAAGAAGACCTGGGACTGCAAGCACCCTGGGGGGGGAAAAAAATAAAAAAAAAAAAATTAAAAAAAAAAGGAAAAATAATTAAAAAAAAAAATCCTAGCATTGCGTAATCCCCCGATGCAGGATGGCCCTGGTTATTAAATACCACGAGGCGCTTGTCACAGTTCAGCTCCTCCTGTAATGAAACACCAGGTATAACAAGAGCTTGCAGGAGAAACGAGGAGGGGGATCTTGGAAGAGGAGTATTTTTCTTGGTGGGTGGAGGGGAGGTGGGTGCCGGGGTTAACCGAGTGGCGTTCCCTGCTGACAGCAAATTGACTCCGAGGTGATTTGGTCTTTCTTTGAAATATTGACACACTTCCACTTCCAGCGTTTTGAGCTGTGCTCGCCTTTGTGGCCAGAGCAGATAAATCCGTGTGTGAGAGACACCGGGAGAACGAGAGAGAGGGAGGGGGGAAGAGACATTTAGGTCCAAGTGCCGGATTAAAAAGAATACTGTCTTTAAAGGTCAAGGGTTTGAAGGGTCAGTCTGCTCCTCTAAAAAAAACAATTAATGGGATAGAAAATTTGTCCTCTCGGTGAACTCCTGGTTGCCTTAGCAAAGGGAGCACAATGCGAGAATTTAAACAGGACGATGTAATTTTTGAAGTTATTGTAAAGATGGGAGGTATTGGACGGGGAGCAGCATTCTGTTCCCAACAGAGGCAGAAGGGGAAGAGAGGGAAGGAGAATTTACCTTAAACGATGATAATCTGCCATGGGGTATTTTGCAGTCCGCAGTTCAATCTCCAGCAAGAGAATGTACATTTTTTTAGCAGACAGCCAAGATGCTGTGTCTTTACACATGACCACTTTTTTTTTCCCCCAGGAAAATCCTTTGCATCTTCACAGACTTTTCCAAGAGAATGCCTTTCAGAACCGCTGTTGAATCACAAAGAAGTATTTATTGTAGGAGGTGATTAATGATTCTCGCTAAAATTGCTATTTGCAGCGTGATTTCATTTCTCTTTACAATGGGAGCAAACCAGGTTTATACGCATAGGCTGCACACTAAAGAAATCCTGCACTACCAGTTAATACATTTCAGCTGGAATTTTGCTCAGTTATGCTAATTCTGGCTCTAAATACATTAAGGGATTCTCAAGCAATAAACCAAATGAAGAGTTACACGTTTGTGGGTAGTAGTTACCTCACATACAGCTATACTTTTTTTTCCCCTTCATAAGGAGACAACTGGCAACTCAGGATTTAAGAAACAGCAATATGTGAGCAGAAGTGTGCTTTTCAGGCCTGCTCCTTGGTCAGGTATGGGGACAGCAGAGCTTGCGGAGGGTGTTTACAACTGCCACCTCCCTGATGCCGAACGTGTTCTGCCTGTGGCACATCACATTTTTCTCTGGGATAGTACATATTCCATGGCTAGGTAGGAATGCTGGCACAGCCTTTGGAGCCTGGTGCTACCTCAACCAAGAGTGATGATGCCCCTGGTCCTGGCGGCCTCACTTACGTGAAGACCAGCACTGATTCCAAGAATCCATCTTGTATGTATTTGGGTGAGTAAATAAATAAGTATTGGCCTTCAGGTCTTCTCTGAAAGATATACTAGCACTTGAGCTCCTTTCCAAGACTTTTAATACCCAGTTCAGTGCTACACCATCAGTGAAAGTCCCAAGCAGGGCTCTCTGTTAGCAGGTCTGCTTTGCCTGAACTCCTTAGCTGCCTGGAAGCAGCAAGATGCACAGCCTGAGCTAGAACCAGCTGAATCCCATTTTGCCACAGTAGTTGTGACAATCTCGGTCAAAAAAGCCTCATGAGTTCTATCCAAATTCATGTGTCTAACAAGGCTTTCTCAACACATTTCGAAATAATCTTAAAAAAAAAAAAAAAATAGAAACAGAAAAGGCAGCTTAAAAAGAAAATTTAGGTTACCGTTCATGTATTCCCCTTAAACAGTGCTAGCCAGCTAAGAAATCATAATCAGGCAAAAATGGATGAATAAACCAAGACTGGCTAAAGATTTAAAATGTTATCACGGCATGGGAGCTTATTGGCTCCCAGAAGAAGCACAGTTTCTCTTGTCAGGCAGCTGAAAACAGTGGCACGGCCAGCGGTGGAGTCAGACTCATTCTGTCTAAGTCAGCTAAAGAGAGCACCACTCACCTATACAATGAAGCAAAACCTTTCCTCGTCCTGCAACGTAATTTTTCCCAGCCAGGCAAGTAGGAAGTTTTTCACCACATTTAAAATAACCATTACCTTATTGACAAGATGAATCCAAGACAAAACAATGCATTAAATTGTTGTTTTCCATTCCTGATGCCAACACCAGCCAAGCACAAGGTGGATGAAACAGCACGTAGTGGACTTGTGTTTCAAGCGTTTAATTCTTTTGTACAGAATAATCTTTATTACTAGCATTTGGCACTGTTATACATTACACCAAAAATCCACAAATTGTACATGGACCCAAACTATTTAGACGGTGCCAAATATGAAGACAGCAACAGCCTTTATAGCAATATTTCTTTAAATAAATGCAATAGGGAATGTGGAGAAAAACTAATAGATCACATCTACTGAGGGGGCTACACTTAAAACCAGTTAAGTTACCTTTGATACATAAAACATTTTCCTTTAGACAGCGTAAGGGGACTTTTTCATAAGTCTTTAACCTCTTGTGGGTTTGTTCTCTCTCCCGTGTTGGTCTGTGTGTGTATACGTGCCTGTGCACCATCACACACACAAGCACGCACAGAGAAATCCATGAACACACCACAAAACAGCGCTATTCAAGTCAATGCCTTACACGAGTGTCTCACGAGCTCTTTGCTTTGTTTTAAATGTTTTTGTTTTTTGTTTTTTTTATTTTTAACATGTTCAAAAAAAAAAAAAAAAAAAAAAAGAGTCCGTCTTAGGTACAGAGAATTCGTCCATGACAGCATCCAGCCCTCTCTTACACCGAGGGCAAGAGAGCGTTTCCATAAATAGAAAAAAATGATGGGCATGGAACCATTATCTATATACAATGTAGACAATCGTCCGGGTTTTGGTTTAAACATGTGCCCGTTCTTGGACACGTCTCGTCTTCCTTTTCTGCTCCTGTTTTCTTTTACACAGTTTGGTCCAAAAGGCCAGCCTCCACCTTGAGGCAGCTTGAAAACCCCAATAGATGGGTAAATATATATATATTAAAAAAAACCAAAACAAAACAAAACAAAAAACCAACTACAACAACAACAACAAAAAAGCCAACCAAACAAAAAAAGACCAAAAAGACTCAAATCAAAAACCGTATTTATAGCGCAGCTGCGTTGGGTGTAGCCCCATCGAGCGGATGGGGGTGGCCCTGTGTCTGTGCTTTGGACTGCTGGCTCAGTGTGGACTGGTTTGAGGAGCGCATCTTTGTGTTAGGCAGTTTATGGTCTTTCTTCCACTTCATGCGCCTGTTCTGGAACCAGATTTTGACCTGGCGCTCGGAGAGGCAGAGGGTGTGCGCGATCTCGATGCGTCGCCTTCTGGTCAGGTAGCGGTTGAAGTGAAACTCCTTCTCCAGCTCCAGGACCTGCTGTCTGGTATAGGCAGTGCGAGACCTCTTGGGCTCCCCTCCGTTGTAATTGGGATTGACTGAAACGTGCACACACAGGCACACACATACACATGCGGAGAGGAAAGAAGGAGAGGGGAAGGGATGGAACATAATCATTATATAATAACTTGACACCGGGTTCACATAAGATACATAAACGGCAAGAAAAATTGTTTCCCAGCCTATCGACAGTGGGGACAATCGAGGAGCAATAAAAAATGGTGATGGGCATTTGGGTTAGAAGAAAAGCTTCAAAGACACATGGCCCAGAGCCACTGCAGGGCAATTAAATTTATGGGGGCTATAATTACTGCCCTAACCAGTTTGGCGTCTCGTCTATCTTTTGATAAAGGACCCCGTCTATCAAAGGTATTCTCACTTATTTTTCTTTTTTTTTTTTGTTTTTTCTCTTTCTTTTTTTTTTTTGTTTTTTTTTTTTTTTGTTTTTTTTTGTTCTATTTTTTTTTTTTCTTTTTTTTTTTTTTTTTTTTTTTTTTTTTTTTTTTTTTTTTTTTTTACTATTAGGAAACGCGAAGGGAGATGAAGGAAAAAAAAAAAAAGCCACACACGCACGACCCATCCGTCCCGGGCGCACCCTCCCCCCTTCCTCCTCTGCAGGCGCATACCCACCTCCCCCTGGCAAGGTGCAACTCACCCGTTCTACACATGATCTTCTGCATCCAGGGGTATACCACCGCTCCTTCCCCTCAACCCGGGCAGGCTCTTGTCGGGCGGGAGCAGCGGACAGGCGGGCCCGGTGCCGCCCCAGCGGCGGGGGCTGCGTTCGCAGGCGGCGGGCTGCAGGGCATGGCCCTGGGAGCTGGGCTGGGGCGGGCCGGGGTGGGCCCTTGGCGGGCGCGGCGGAGAGGCGCCCGGGGGCGGCTGCTCGGGGGCCCGGGGCGGCTGCTGCCGGCGCTGCTGTAGCTGTAGGGCGCCTTGGGGGTAGGAGGGTGCCTGCGAGCGGGTTAGAAACAAAGCGCCTCGGGATGCGGCCCGGCGGCCCCGGCGGCGCCCGCAGGAGCCTGGTAGCCCGGTTCCCGGCGCGGCGCGCGGGAAGTACTCGGGGCAGCTGCCGAGCCTGTGCGTCGGCTGCAGTTCGGCGCGGCGTGGTGCGGTGCCGGCGGCGGTGCGGCGGCGTGTGGGCGTGCGGGTCCGAGTGGGGCCGGGTGGTAGCTGGCGGAGCTGCCGGCGCTTGGCCGCTGGTGTCTGTCGTGTTATTCCTCGCGCAGGAGGGAATTTGGGCTCGATGTAGATTTGGAGTTTTATCAATAACGAAACTCATGGTCATTAATTTGTGAAGTGCACAAATACTAATTTTTTCTCGTGCGTTGTCGTGTTTTATCTGGCCGGCGAGGCCCCGTCCCCCTTCCCCCCCCCCTTCCCTGCCTTCCCTCCCTCGTCCTGCTATCCGGGGAGAGCCTCACGCATGTGTCTGGCGTGTGTGTGTACACGCAACATGATGGCTGGGGTTGACACAAACACACGCCTTGCTTATGCTGGGACTAAGCAGAAGGTCTCTAAGTATATACATATAGACAATGCACTAAAGATCATAGAAGCGCGTTTTGCCATTTGGGCATCCGGAATTTATGGCTCTTGAATCAAAGCAGCAATCGGAATGGCTTGCTAAAAGTTTAATTTTCAAATAAGGAGTGGACCCCCTTCAGCAAACTAACTTGGAGGATGGGATGTGAAGGCGAGTCCATTAAGCAAACACCTTGAAGTAAACGTTAAATTTGGGGATTATAAAAAATAATGGCCACCCAATACAACCCTCCCACTCCACCCACCCCCCTCTTCCCCTCAGCACACACTTCTGTACGGATAGTGTCAATTATGCGACAGTGCATTCCGTAGAGTCTGAAAAAATTCGCGATGTCTGCCATGGAAGTGCGTCCCACTGGACCCCAGAAACGTGCTCTCAATATCCAATACTCACAGGCTAATGACTGGGGGAGGGAGGCGAGGAGGAATGTACCACAATGCTTGGATCTCAGTACAGAGGGCATATTCCATGCATCGACTTCTCCTGACATGAAGAAGCAGGAGCAGAGGCTTTGGTGTGGCTTTAAGACAGAGTGATAAAGTGCTTTGTTCCGTATTTCATTTTCTTTTTTATTTTGTTCTTTTTTTTTTATTTTTTTGTCTCCTTTTCGCTGCTTTCCATGGATTCCCCTATAACTTATCACCAGTAAGCTATATACTGGGATCTTTGCCTACCATTACCCTGGGTGCTCAGCTCCGCATGTCTAAACCTGGGAAGTATTCATGTTACATATTGCCCGCATGGAAGCCGTTTTCCTCTCCACAATCTCAACTTTATCCATTAAAAAAAAAAAAAAAAAAAAAAAAAGTAAACTTTTCCTTTTCACCCCCTCCCCATCCGCCTATGACTGCACACGAGATGCCATTACCATCGCAGGAGTTCATCCGCTGCATCCATGGGTAACCGGGCTCGATGTACTTCCGTCGGTGCCTCGTCATTTCGAATTTTGGTACTTATGCGCCGTTGGTTTTGTACTGTTGGATCGGGAGAAAAGTGCAGTAGTCCGCCGGGCCCCCTCTGTTTGCCACTGCCGGAAGGAAGAGGCGCACGAATTCTTGTCCGAATAACAAACAAGAGGCTCCACGTACTCATAGGAAGCCCCGACTGCAACAAGACGAGTGTTGACTGTTGGTAGAACAAGGTGAGGGTCAAGTACTTGTCCCTGCAGCTGCTTAGCCCCGTACGAAGCCGGAACAATGCTGAGAGCATCATAGCCCGTCGGTACAGAGGGATTGCCCGAGGAAGGATTCACTGGCACCCCGGGCAGGCCTCCCCGTGAAAGTGGGATTACAAAATAGGAACTCACTATTGCCATCCCCCTCTCCCGGACCGCCTAGATTGTGTTGTAGTATCTACATCTGGCCGATAACTATTAGGACTTCATCGAAGGGCTTGTGTTTCTCACTGCGCTGGGCCGAGCGCCAAAGGACAGCAGAAAATAGGAGCAGGCTGACGCGGGGCGGCCACTAGGGAACGCGCGCGGGCGGCCCGCTCCCCGGGGCCGCCCGCCACCTGCGTTCCGCCAACTCCCCCGGCGCCCCGGCCCGCCGACAGCCGACCCGCGCCCTGACCGCACCGCGCCGCGCAAGACCGCGGACCGTCAGCAGCCCCCGCCGCGGACACCGCCCTACCGCGGAAAACAACCCAATAATACTAATATAATACAACAGTAACGGCGATATTCCCGTGCAGGCGGCTAACGGGGCACTGCCCCACCCGGCTGCTCGAGAGGGTGTGCTGTCCGGGGGCGCCCTTAAAAGTTGGAGGGCCCCACGCGAGGAATCGCGCAAAACCCCGTGGGAAGGGTGGGCGAATCGCCCCCGGCTCTCCGGCGAGGGAAGGAGGAGGGAGGTAAGTGATACGCGTGGAGGATGCCGCATCCAGGTAGAAACTTTGGAGCGGAGGGAGCACGTGAAAAGGGGAGCGGAGCGCCACGCAGCGTGGGGGGCGAGGGGGGAGGGGGGCGGCCTCTCTCCATTTTGCCGTCGCGATGCCATAACCGCATCCAAGAATTTTTAAGCTATTCTAAAACGTATTTATTTATCCATTCAGTCGAAAATTGTCCCTCCATTAAGGCTTCCCTTCGGAGCTCAGGGAGCCCGCCCCAGCGCCGAACCCAGCTTTTGTGAGAGAGGCTAACGCGTCCTGCAATGGAAGAGGTCTCGTATCTTAATGAACATCCCCATAAACAGAAGGTTGGGGCGGTGGCCTTCTGGAGAGTGGGATTTTTGATTTGCACCAAGTGCCCGAGGAGGCCTCGGGAAGAGCCGCATGGGCTCCCGCCGCCCCCCGGCAGCCCAGATGAAGTTCCATGTGTCTCTTCTCCCCAAGTCCACCCTCCTCCCGCCAGAGTAGAGCCGAGGGAATCAAACACTCAAATTCAAAAACGAGCCAGTAGGACTATTCCTAATTAATACAACTCCGCTAATGAGTCAGCAGAAGCCAATCGGTTTCGTTGTTTCTCTGAATAATTTGATTAAACCTGGATTTGTGTCTTTAAGAGGGGAAGAACAATACACGAAACAAACATTTCCACCTTCATTTTTCAATATGGCAGTTACCCCATAGCGGAAATATAATTTTTGGCCCAGGGCTCGGACAGTAACAGTGCTGATGAAATTCGCTGATGCGCATTTAATTCAGCCGTAACCCTGCAGTTCCTGCAGATAACATGAGGTTGTTCATTCCAAGATGTGTTTACTCATAAACCGCCCATTACAACAGATTGAATAGACTAATTTTAAACGCGCTCTGTCACGTAAAGTGACATTCGTACGAGCACCGTTTCCTAAAGCAGCTTTCAAAAGAGAGTTTTGTTGTTGTTGGGAGACTATTTGTCTCATTTCCGGGGGCAGATTACGATACCTATAAAACAGTAGTGAGTTAAAACATCGCTCCACAATAGTTTGTATTGTTTGCCTTCTCAGCTGGACTTTCACATTCAGATGTTGATTGCCTTCGGGTTTTTTTTCAACTTCCTTAACCTCCTCAGCCCAGCTAATCCACAAACACACCTGGGAGAATTACAGCTCACTAGCTGCATGCTTTGAGAAGTCATTTCAGAAACACGTATTTCCTGAAAAGCAGATTTCGCCGGGAAAATAAGGTTTTTTTACCCAGTGAGAATAGAGTTTGAAAAGGAGGAAACAACAGCAAGCAAGCACTCATACGCAGCATGCTAAATGCGAAAAGGCTTTTAAAAGAGCATATTTTCGCCGGTTTAAGTCAGAACGAAAACGCACCATGAAAAAATGAGTACTCGGGACAAACAAATCCCACCGGCCTTACTTCTAAAAAGTTGTGGGCAGGCGATCTCTTGTTTGAATCCATCACACAAACACCAAAACAAAATTTAAAATAAAAATCGCTCTAGACCTAGTTATATTTACATTTTATAGCATCGGTTAGAGTCTGATTTTTACCCCCTCTATTTCTTTTTGAATCTTTCCCGTTTTTCAAGTTACTGTTTGCGTCCAAACCAAGTTATGAAAACCCGACCGCAGGCAGCGAAAATATTTCTTCATCGATCCCATAATGCGAAAAGGAATGAAATCTGCACGTTTGTCTGACTGGGTCGTGTTCTAGTAGTTACAGTGACAGCTAAACAATCTGCACCGCAATCTCTGCTTCAGTCACATTCAGGCGTCCTTTCCGCTCCTCCCCCTACCCCAGAAAACCCCGAATCACAATAATCTGCTACCCCCCAGGTCTGCCGAGGAAATGTCCGGCCTGGACACATTTCGCAGCAGTTTTCCTTCACCATTCCTGCCCCCGCTCTAGAAAGCAGAAGAAAGCCAGTCGCTGCATTTTACCACCGCAACAAAGTCACACTTCGCGATACCTTTGTATTTGATACCCCGTTTATTTGTTTTCGTAATTCCACGCATCCCCAGCACCTCCTCCACAGAACACTTCGCCTTCCTCCTCCCGCCGAAAACGCGCCCTCGACCCCAGCCACTTTCGGATACAGGTGCGGGAGTAGTTACCCTCTTAAGCTTAAAAGGCTCCTTCTCCTCGTATATAAACCCACTTTCAAATAATTTTCGTGCCCGCCAGCGTCATCAAAACCAACCTTTAACTAATAGCTCCTAATCCAAACAGTTTGGGCAAGGCGGACCGTTGTTTAGACTGGCGGGGTACAGAGAGCCTGGCCGGGGGGACGCGGGCTGGTCCTCCCCGGCCGGCTCCCACCGAGGTAACTTGCAGTTGGCACACACCGATGTAGAAGCGGAGGGGAAGGGGAGTGGGCAGAGCCGGTCCTGCCGGAATATTTTGCCCGAGGGTGAGCTCCGATACTCCCACAGAAAAAGATAGGCCGCATTTTTTTTTTTTTTTTTTTTTTTTTTTTTTAAATCCCTCTTGGTCTTTCATTTGGGCTCCCCCGAGCAGCGCAGGCTGCCAGCGCTGCTCTTCCAGGGACTGCGGGGGCCGCTCCACTCCGCGCCCGCCTCCGCCATCCCGCCACGCCGTGGCAGCACTGAGCACCCGCGATCCGCAATAAATAATCCGGCGCTCACTGCAGTTCCAGTCCGGCGGATACCGCAATGCAATGCAAATGCAGTGCTTTATCAGCCCGGCGGCACAGGCAGAGCCGGGGCCGCCGCTTACAGCCTTCCGAGCCGCTCCTTCGCCGTAAGGAGGCGGGCGCGGAGCCGGGCGGTAGCGGCGGGGGGTCCCGGGGGCGCCGTCCCCGGGTCCCCGCTGCCCCCCGCCGGCACACACCGCGGGGCACCGGCCCGCCGGCCGCCGCTCCCCCGCCCCAGCGCCGCACCGTAACAGTCACAACAAGGAAAGGAAAGGGGGGGGGGGGGAAGCTCCGTCTCCGGCGCTGAAATGGGTTTAGCCACCGCGAAGCCCGCTCCGCGCAGCCGAGGCGCGCAAGCCGCTCCCGCCGCGAACCGCCGGCAACGGACCCACGGCGGGACAAGGGATTTATGCAGGCAGCGCTTGATCTGATAAAGAAAATCTAAGATTCATTCGCGCTGTTTCCCCCCGTCTAGAAATAACCTTCCTCGCGGACATAGCAGAGAAGCTAGGAGACATTGTGCTGTTTATTTTTGGGTGTTTTTTTTGTTATTTTTCTTTTAGTAGTAAAAAAAAAATTAAATCTAAATTTCATCAACCGCAAATGAAATTTAAGCTAATGAGTTAATGCTGCGAACTAATACTAAAAATTGTTTGGGGATATCACTTTTTTTTTCCCCTCGTGCTGGGAAAAATAATCCCCTCCACTGATGCTGTAAAACTGAATTATTAGAAAATAACCGGAACGTCACAACATACCCCTGGCTACTGCAGAAAAAAATCAACTTCGTAAAAAAAAAAAAAAAAAAAAAAAAAAAAAAAAATCCACCGCTTCCTTGCTAAATCACAGAAAATAAACATTTTATTTAGGCATATTTTTGCATGCACTGGTTAAGTCAAAATCAATTGAGCTGCAGCCATCTCTATTTTTGGCCGGTAACATTTCCATTTGGTTTAATTGCACATGTCTAATATTTAAACGTATTAAACCATTTTTCCCTGCTTACAGTAGTGTCATATACATTTCTCACCTTTTAGGTTCTGGCTCACAGGAGCCCCTGCGACTTTGACAGCTGTCGCTTTGGCTGCACAGGAGACGAATCGCCCTCCTTTTGGTGCCAGAAGAAGCAGGAAATTAGCCAGGTTGCAAGTTGAAAATCTGCCACGCCAGTGCTTTGAATCCAATATGCCACACCTTCCAGCGGGGGAACTGGAAATTGCCATCCCGGATCTGTGTTCTAGGCGGCTGCTTATGCCGAACCTCCGCACACTTTGTTCACTATTGCCTTACAAAGAACAAATGAAATGGGGATTGAAAGCCAGAGAGATCCGAAGCAGGACAGAGCTCAGCAAAAGAATGCGGCTCTATTCTCGCAAGGGAAATTATAAAAAAGTTCATGTTCACGGTTACCATCCACATGACCGACAACGACCAATGGAAAAACCGAACAACTCATAAAGTTGTATTGCAAAGTTGTAAATTTTCATAAACAACAACGGATTTATGGCCTTTTCCTCATCACTAAGAAGAGGCAGGTCTTAGAGAGGCGCCATCTTACCACAGAGGCAGCCCTGGAGTTTTTTAAAAGACCTGGACTTTGTACTAATTTTATTAAAATTACAATTAGTGCCTTGACCAGGAACGGAGTGTAGTAGAAAAAAGGGAACTTCAGCGCAAATAATACTCCAGGTCTTACCTGTATTTATCCAGCCAAATAAAAGGACTTTTCGGGTTAGATTTTTTTTTTTTTTTTTTTAATTAGAAAAAAAGGGAAAAGGGGGAATATTAGAGCTCATTAACATTACGTGGTACCTGGCAAAAATAAGACGTTTTGTAAAGCGGGTCAATTTTTCCCCATTTTCGTGCCACCCTGATGCCCCCTGGCCCCCAAAAGCCGCACACACAAACCACACATGTACCCGATCAGATCATTTACGCTTGGAAGTTTCGCATTTCACTTTCTGTTCATTACAAAATATTCTTTCACTGCATGCGATTTCGACTTGATCGCCGATCGTCTGGACTGGGGTTATGACTGCTAGAGGACACGGGAACACGGTGAAAGGAAGCTCTCCCATAAAGAAGGCTTTCCGCTTTATTAATCAACAACGCTAGGGAAAAAAAAAAAAAAAAAAAAAATCACGAAGTCGAGATAGAGATATTGACTGATTCCTATCAATTCGTCACCTTGGGTTTTGATTTTTTCCCCCTTTTTAATTACCGAAAAAAAAAAATGTTTAGATGGTCTAATTTCTTTATTTGTCTATGTAATATATTTTTGATGCTTCCCTCCAACTGGTTCCTTAATAAAGAAACACAATTCATTGTCAACAAGCATATTTATTTTCTGTGTAACATAAAACACATTTATCGTGGGAGATAGTTGAACACGGTATCACTTCCAAAGAGAGTTCACAGACATTTTTTTTTCCCACTTCCAATACTTACACGGCATATCCAAATGTTCACAACGAACACACCGAAACACATTGTAACATACGATTTGTGGATAAACTTTAGCCAAACCTTCAAGACGGATTTATACAGAGTTCTTAACAATACATCATGCTACAAAGTTTCCAAATTAATTACATACTTCCCAATTTATGACATGATCTTACAAATGAGGTTCAAGACGAATATAAATGACAAAAAATATTACAATATCTGCTATTGTAGGAAAATTCATGGTATTACATATTAACACGTTCAGATAAACAGGACAAACATTTTGTGGATTTTTTTTTTTTTCTTAAGGTGGTTACATGATCATTTAAATTCACTTTTCAAAGAACACTTTCCGCTATATTAAGTAAGATCAACATAGAATAAGAAAACGGCCTTTAGCAGAAGCAGCTGAAGGTAGAAGCCAACGGGAGATATTAAACCGCTTTGTACAATATTGGCGTGTGTTTGCTTCCTCTCTCAGAATAGCAAAGAATCGAGAACAAAGATATATTGCAGCATATGGTTTTCATTTATAATTGCTTTGGAATAAATATATTATTTTAAATTTAAATATATTCAGACTTTTCGGTACCAAATTCTATACCAAAGCTATTGATGCGTGCTTTTCGAACGACTACGCTTACATGTCTAAAAGCATTTTGCGATTCACATTAGTAATCTTGTAACATCCTTTTGACTACTAAAATACAGTATACTTTCAAAGATAGGTAGGCAGAGCAAGATATATAGGTAGGTAGTCTGGAAAATAGGTAGTACAAATAATTGCTGTAGATTGTAGTGGTTTGTGGAACATTTTTCCCCCCTTACTTGCTGTTTAATCTTTTGTTAGTGTAGCTGTTACTTATGATACTTTTCTAACAACAATTAAGGAAAAAAAAAAAAAAAGAAAAAAAAAGAAAACAAAAAGAGAAGTGCAGATCTACTTATTCAAAATTAGGTAGTTTTTCTTAATGTGAGCCTAATGCACTTTTCCCCTTACACATGATTAGGACTATGGAGTCAGGTAGTTACTTCGGAAGGTCACGGTTTACTATCTGTGCAAGCAGCAGTTCTCCCACTGAAATGTCCCCTCGAGAAGCCCACCCAGGTTTTGGTTAATGGAGAAAAAAAAAATAAAAAAAATAACCAAAACTGATTGTAAGATGCGCTTAGGAGATATTACCGAAAGGTTCGGCATAGGGCAGGTTTGGGGAGTATGGGAGAGTGGAGAGAAGGCTGGAAAACCAACCCAAGAAATGTTTTCATGTTTGCAAATGCTCGCTTTCAAGATGACTATTAAAGGGAACTGATTTTTTTTTTTTTTTAATAAAAACAGTAAGTCTTTTGTTGTTGTTGTTGTTTTTCTCCTTTTAAAGGGAGCCTTTCCAACTGTCATGTGCATACACTATTCTAAAAGATCACTTCCTCGAGTGGGACTCCTTAGTCCTCCTCCTCTTCGTCTTCTTCCACTTTCTCGACAGAGGTTGCTGCTGACGTGGGCTCGTTGGGAGCCGGGGTGCTGGAGCTCTCCTCCTTGTGCTCCTTCTTCCACTTCATCCTCCGGTTTTGGAACCAGATTTTGATCTGCCTCTCCGTCAGGCAGAGGGCATGGGCGATCTCTATCCTTCGCCGCCGAGTCAGATAACGATTGAAATGGAATTCCTTCTCCAGCTCCAGAGTCTGGTAGCGGGTGTAGGTCTGGCGCCCTCGCTTCCTATCTGGACCTGAAAACAGGCACACACACGGCCAGGAGTTAGGCAAGACGAGGAATGGAAAGTTTTCTCTTTTTATTTTTCTTATTGATGTTTTTAATAAATAAATAAATACACAAACAAACAAAAAAAAAAAAAGGTGGCCGGGCCAGAGTGAACGATCCCCTTCTTCGACTTCCACCCGCCCCCCCACACACTTTGCCCTAACAAAGACATTTCAGCCACACGACCTGCCCTGCTCAGGCAGGACAAAAATTAAGTTGCTCGAGACCTAGAAAAAGTGAAGAGAAAGCATTCAGGAGAGGAGGTGGGGGAGGAAATTGCTTTTGGGAGGAGGAACTTTTCCCCCAGGCGATGTATTTCCCTAAAACCTTCCAGACTTTCACGTTTCGCAAGGGGAAATAAAAAGCTGGAAGGCTGGGCTGTATTTATTTTATTTTAATGTCGTGGGCTCCCCCCCCCCCCCACCCATCCCGCCTGGATCGTAAACAATACATAGCATTTAGCTCCAGAAGAGAGCTCTCCTTTTTCACACACACTGTCGTCCCCCAGTCCCCCCCTCCCCCCTCCGTTTTCCTGTTTAGTACATTTCTATAGATCCTTATCTCCGTGGAAAGGGCAGGGGGGACGAGAGTGGCACGTCTCGGCAACGCGGGCTGGCAAAGTCCTCGACATGCCGTCCCTCGGTCCTAAACGCCTCTGTCCCCTCTGCCTTACCCAACGAGCGGGATTTTTTTTCCCCCAACTTCGACAAGAGGGCAGGGGAGCCGCTTATCCGTGGGGGCTCTGGGAGCCCGCAGCCAACTCTCCGCTTTTTCATAGCAAACAGCGCAAATCAACTCAATGCTAAAATTCCATAGCAAATGGAGTTAAATAAATTTACGAGGCTAGAACCCATTAATTGGGCAATAAAAAGTTTTATGATACTCATTTACATACAATGCCACGGGCTTTCTACGCAATGGCGCCTCGGCTATAATTAAAACCATAAAGGCTGTGCTGACAGTAATCCTGGCGACACGCTTTGCCTGGCTGCCACGGCTCCGAGCCCTCTCCGCTCGCCCCTACCTGAAGACCTCATCCAGGGGTATATCCGGAAATTAGGCTCAGCCTGGTTGTGCAGGTTGCTTTCCTCCGCTTTCTCACAGCTGGGTTTGGTTAGCTCATTGCAGAGGACGGGAATGTTCTGATCAAAAGAGGAACAATGCAGGTTGTAGGCATCAGAGCCCAGGCTGTATCCGGAAGAGAACGGGCTTTGATATATGGTACTGTTCACATTGTACAAGCCGGGCATGGAGGAGGCGAAGGCACCCGCGCCTGGTCCATAGCCGCTTCTCTGGGAGTTGCTTGCAAAGGAGCAAGAAGTAGGCTCCGCATTTTGGAAAAGAGAAGCCCCCGCCGTATATTTGCTAAAAAGCGCATTCACATAATACGAAGAGCTCATAATTTTGACCTGTGATTTGTTGTCCGGCAGGCTTCAGTGTCGGTTTTACGAGGTAGCGTGATATATGATAACATTACACCCCCAGATTTACACCAAACCCCATTTTCTTTTGGACTGAGCTGCCCGCAGCACGTGACCGGTCATGTGACGCCGCCCGCCAATCCCCGCCCGCCTCACAGGTGGTGCCGGCCGGGGCCCGCCGGTGCCCGGCCATGGACGGGCTGGGGCCGCCGCCGCCGCCGCGCCCGCCAGCGCCCTCCAGCCGCCGTCAGCGCCCTCCAGCCACCGTCAGGGCCCTCCAGCCACCGTCAGAGCCCTCCAGCCCGCCGTCAGCGCCCTCCAGCCCGCCGCCAGCGCCCTCCGCCCGCCGCCAGCGCCGCCCGCTCGGCCCCCGGGGGGACACCGCACCCCGCCTGGTCGCCGGTGAACCGGCGCAGGGGGGGCGGGGTGGCGTTGGCAAAAATCACGTTTTAAAGCTTTAAATATATATATAGAGAGATTTAATTATATGTGTGTGTGTGTGTGTCAGGTTTAAAGGAGGTGGCTCGTCCGTCGTGTCCCCCCCCCGCCGCCCCTTCCCTGCGTTGTTTTCTCGCAGCGGCAAGAAGGGTTTGTGAGGGCACCCCCGCCTCCGGTCCCGAGGGAAGCAAGGCGCTTCCCAGCAGTCAGCCCCGGGAGACGGGGGGGAAAATCACAGCCACCCTCCCCGGGAAAGAAAAGGAGAAAAAAACCAAAACAAACAAACAACAAAAAAAATCCCCAAACCCCCAGTCAAACAACGACATCCAACTAAACAAAAACCTCTCACCCAACGACAGAACACACACAGAAAAATCCTACCACCCACCACAAATAATGACCAAAAAAAAAAAATATTAAAACTGGGGACTCAACTTTCTGAATGTCTCAAGCACAGCAAGCAGCATAAACCGAAAGTCCAGAATTGAAGAAATCGCCTGCAAATGCTTCAAATCGCCGCCGCCTGTTTGCTGCCCGAGTTACCTTTCCGCCCTACATACCTTGCAGTCCAGAGCGTGAGGCGGCAGCGGTACGCTCGGACGACGGGGACAGTTGCTGCTTTTCTAAACACTGGGATCCCCAACAATGCGAATGGCTCTCCATTGAGGATGCTGCTCCATGCCCTTCCTTTAAACGGATCATAAAATGAGTTTCCTTCCCTCAGACAGGGAGTCCTGGTAAAGACAGCTTTTACTGCCTGCCTGTATTGCACATCATAAACTGGAAGAAGCACAATGGAATTGCCCCGGAAATTCTCCTTTCAATTATAGTTTGGTGCCCCGTGTACAAAGACTTTCTCACCAGTTAAAAGTTGTTCTTGGTGATATTTCGCAAGGACCCTAAACTTTACGTTTTGTAAACGTGGAGCACCCTCTCTCTCCCCCCCCCCCCGCACACCTCCAGCACACACCCGCACACACACCCGCGCACCCTTTGGCACCCTTTACGTGCAGTTATTGCAGCCCCATGAATACAGGTTAGTGACAGAAACAAGTCAATTCTTGAAAGCCAGATCCTTGAGATACTGGTGCTTCAGAGCAGGCAGATGTGGAGGATGTATGTAAATGTTTGCCAAGTGTTAAGTATGTGAAAAAGCAGTTATTATTCACAGGCATAAGGGAGAATCCGCCGAAAGAGCCCCTTCGGTTATTTGTTTCAATTCACCAATATTAGACAATATCCCCGCGGTCGCAATCACGGTGCGGGAACATGCCGGCAGAAAAGGCTGCGGGAAGGGAATAGAGGCCCAAGAACTTAAACGAATGCGATGCAAACAAGACAACGACCAAGAAGATCAAAGAGGCTGAAGTAGATGGCATTAGACCAATAAATTGCTTCTCTGGTGACAACATATCAAGATGCAAAAAAAAAAAAAAAAAAAAAAAAAAAAAAAAAAAAAAAAAAAAAAAGAAACAGCAAATATAACCAATGTCTAGACTTAAATATGGACAGCGTAGGACCGAATAGGTTGTCTGGGTGGTTGTGTTTAGAGCTCTCTGATTCTCTACAATTTGCACGTTTATGTATTTTTCTTTGCTTACGTGTGTTTATTGCCGCCGCGGTTTTTTCAAATGTATTTTGCTTTCAGCTTATTTTTCCCTGCCAGCCCTTTAGATTTATCAAAAATAAATGAATAAATGAATAAATGCTGCAAGGACCCCTAGACATGAGACCCCGTCACCTTGTTGAGTCCCCCCACCCTCTAAGAGTTAGGCATAACGCTGCTTCTGAAACACCCTCTGAAATCTCTCGTTTTGTCCCTTATAGGATCAGGCTAGATCCCCGCTCCTGTAAACGCGCTTTTTATTTGAATTAATTTTTTTTCCAATCGGGAGAAGGTGAATAGGCGCAGATTTCAAGTTTTTGGTCATGGCAATATTCTCACACGCTTTAAAAATAATCCTCTAGGACGGATTAATTTTTTTTTTTTTTTTTTTTTTTCCTTGTAAACTCTGGACTAGCCCTCTTTGGCACTGAGCTTTTTCCGGGAAGTAAAATGCAGTGATAAAACGGTACTCGTAAGTTATAAGCGACCTGGGAGCACTACATGATTATTGCTTGTGTACTAAGCAGTATCTTGATGTGGTTCATAGTAGAGAAGATTTTGTTGGTTTGGAATCTGTTCTCGCCATAATTTATCCACGATTATAATGGAACATGCTGTGCCAAGTTATTACTTAGTATGACGATGCATAAACACTTTTTAATTTCAATATAATTTTACTGCCCAAGGAAAAAAATAATTAATCATAATAAGTTTAGCGATGCCATTGCAGACAAACATTTGATAGGAAGGCTCTTGTTAGAAAGCAGGGAGTGGCTGTTAGTCTTTATCCCTAGAAAGAATTAAATCTTTGAATCAGTGCGGGGGAAAAACTAGCTCAGTGCGTTCCCAGTGCTGAATTTCGATATAAAGAGAATGACTTTGATTTAAAGAAATATAAGTGAGATGCAGAGAAAGTAGTTCTGTTACAGAGTACTATGCAGCGATTTGTTTAGTTGTCTGGCTTAAACTTACGAAATAAAACGTTTATACTTCAGCCCATATTTTATGCTTCCCTTCCTCCTGCATTTATTTTCCTTCCAATTACTTTTTTTCCCCCGGCTCTTTTGGCAATTGACATCCGAAAATATTCCACAACTCCACACTAAGCCTCATTCTCAAGACGCGGGAGCCAACAAAAGCAAAGAGAAAAAAAAAAAAAAAGAAAAGAAAAAAAGGAGAAAAAAAAAGGAAAATGATTCGAGGAAACAAAATAGACGGCGAGAACAAGTTAGGAATGACTTTGAGAGACACGTCAAGTTTGCAGAGCATCAGCCTTCTCACATCTGTGTAATATAATCACAACGGGTCCCACAGAGCTGAAGTCGCTTCGGACACAAGCAGGGCTTTTTATTTGTATCAAAGACAGCTGTTGAAGAATTTCACCCGCCGGTAAATAATTTTCAAACAAGATTTTTGCTGCACTGCCGGTTCCCCGTACGTCTGTCTCAGCCACGCGGAGCGGACAAGGGCATTGGAAAATCCATCGGTTGACCCCAGAGCTCCAAGGGTGAAGCTCTTCGGACGCTCTCCTCCCAGGCTGAGCCGGGGAGATCCTCTTATATCCTGCCCGAACCCTTCTATTCCCCCTTTCTCCCAATACTTCATTTCACACCAGCCCTTCGGGAAATCAGGGTACCCTGTTTGCAGCCTCAGATCTTACTCATTGAAGAGCAAGGGTTTGGGGCAAGGGAGAAAAAGAGGAGCTGGCAGTTCGGTGCCAGGGCTCCATCTGGCTCTATCACATATTAGGAAATGTCTCGGTATTTTAAGAATAATAAATTCACAGTGTGCCCTTGGTGCCGATCAAGCCTTACTTTCGCCACCAGTGCACTGAGCGTGGCCAGGCGGTAAACGCCACCCTGACGGCTCCCGGTCGGCGGGACGAGTCGGGGGAAAAAAACTGGGGGATAAGTCGGGGGAAAGCACCCTCAAACCTATCTGCCTTTGTTAAAACCAACAGCAGCGCTTCCGAGCACAGTTATGCTCCCATAAAGTCGACATTTTAGGAGCTGTCGGGGAGGCGGCCGAGCGCTTGATGGCGGAGGGCGGCCGGGCGCTGTTTCGCGGGCTCACAGCGCCACCTGCCGCCGCTCGGCCGCCACTGCGGCGCCGCCCGGCCCGGCCCGGCCCGCCGGAGCCCGCGCCTCCTCTGCCCGCCAGCCCCACGGCAAGATAAATGTCCACCTCCCAGCCTGGATTTAAGCACGGGAAGGCCAATAAAAGGTTGTTATTTCCGCTCTCCGGCTTTATCTAAAACAGCCAGACAAAACAAATGAAAAGGCTTTTGTAGAAAATCTTAATTGTGGCTGGACAGTTGTAAACTCATTAAGAGCCGAATTCCAGACAGTTTGCAGACCCGTCATTTATTACACACTCTTAATGCTGATTCTTTGAAGTTGCCTCTGTCTGCAACAACAGAGGGCGTCCCAGCATCCCCAAATACTGGCTCGGGGATCAATTAGGGGCTTTTTTGTGTGTGTGCACTCCAGAACGAGCTCCCTTTTGCTAATTAGAACTCATCAAATCTTACCTTGGATTTATTTCCTTTTTTTTTTTTTTTTTTTTTTTTTTAAGGTGAAGTCGAAAGCATTTTTTTCCTCCCGCAGTTCTGCACATCTGTAAACTTCTTGCCGGCTCCCTAAGTTTTGTCTTCAGCCCTGCAGCGTTTTACACCCCATAAACGGTTACAGCAGTCATTTTCTTTTATTGCACTGTAGTATGGCTCTGAATTTTCCTAACAACAACTTCTGCCAAGACCATAAGAGTGTTCTGTCCTATTTTGCTTTCAATACATATACACGTATACACATGTATGTGTGTATACATGTAAAGGTACCTTCATAAAACAAGAAGGATTTTATTGTTATTCGCCATATTTGCAAACAAGGGTCGGTGAGGTGCAGAGCTGTGCTGCGATTCATGTTATGGAGGATATCAACTGTGAGCAGTAAGATGTCCGCCCAAAACACGGGTAAATTTCAGCAAGCTCATAGACTTTGCTATTTTCTTTTGTTGCTGAGCTTGGTTTGGCTTGGGGCGACGGGGGAGGGGTAGGTGTAATGGGGAGGGGATGTATGGAAATCTTCCATTCCAAAGAAACCATCCTTCTCTTTTTAAAAAATAAATATAATTTCGTGTTTTCTGATGTAGACTGTTACCAGCCCACCGCTTTCCTTCGGCTAAATCAGCGGCTAAAATTGACATCATAAATTCTACCATAATTGTCAGTAAAATTTTATCTGTTTCTATATCTATCTATAAATACATATATAATCTGAGTCGCTAGTAAAACGCAAAGGGTTGTATTTATTCACCACGGGACATTTAAAGGGGAAAAAAAAAAATCAAAAGTGAAGTCATGGGAAGGAAAAAAAAAAATGGATGAAGTTTGAAATAACATATTTTGCATGGGCAATTATTTCTAGCAGGGAATTTGAAATGAACGCCCTGGTAAGGCGAGCCTTCTTACAGGGGTTGTGAAAGCACACTTAGCGCTGGGCATTTTCTGGTGGAGGCTAATTAACCATCTCCGTTTAAAAATGTCGCTGTCTGAGCTGATTTACATTATTGTCCACGCTAAAGAACGTCGGACATTTTGGTTTGGTCCTAGTTTCCCCTCTCCGCCGGCGAGTTTTATTAAAACGGCTTTAGCTCGGCACCGTGCCCCGCTGCCATCCAAGGGGGTCCCTCCGCACACTGCTAAGCACCAGCTTACCAAATCATACCCGGAAGGGGGGAAGAAACCATGGCATTTAGCACCTGAGTCTGTCCATTTAGAATGAAAATAAGACCAAATTTCCATCACCTGAGGGCTGCGTTTAGAAAACCGTGGGTTTGCCTTGTCTCGAAAATAATATCACTCCACGCCTCACCTCTGCAGCTGCCCTAGCCCTGCCACGTCTGCTGGCGAGATTCGGTGCGCCGTGGAAGAGCCTCTCCTCAATAATGTTAAAACATCACAAAATATAAAAGTATCAATATATTTTATTTGGCAAAAAGTTAAATATAATTTCAACACAACGATTTGGTCAGTAGGCCATGAGGTAACTGTTTCAAAATAGACAGTGTACGTTTTGCATCAACATAACTTCCCAGATTTTTTTTTTAATCGATACAAATTTACAATAACCAAATGTAGGTTTTTATAATGTATAATTTATTATCAATAAAATTAACCTTCATTACAATAACCATCAAACCATTCGATTAAAATTCAAACATAAACCATAGGTAGTTACCCTTTTCACATATATGTATAGCTCCGAAATCTGCTAACTGCTCACTGGTGCAAAAACAATATTTAAGCTAGTCTGTTTATTTACTTTTTTTTTTTTTTAATATATAGATTATATATACAACCGACGAAGACAGTACTATATATATATCAACTGTGCATACTAAAATGACTTGCTTCATATTTTGAGAACCGTAATTCCCAGACATCCCGAACGAACGGTTTTTCTACCTTTTTTTTTTTTTAATTATTTTGCATTGGGATATATATAATATATATATTTTACAATCAAAGGTTAACTGTCTAATTATACAGAAAAGACTTAATACACTACAGAGCTATACTCTATGCAATTTTTATAATAAACAACCTGAGTTCAAATTGAATTCTAGCTTACACCATTACATCCGGTACAGCACCCAAGCACATAAATTGAGTCACAAACATAATTACCACAATAAAACACAGTGTTCAAGTATTAGAGCAGAGATCTCTCTGCCACGCAAAGAGCGAATAAAATTAACTACGTAGACTAAACTATACAGTCCGTAAATAGTTGTGCATTATGAAAAGGTAGTTTTTTTCTTCTTTTTATTTTTTTTTTTTTGTTTTCTTTCCATAAGTGAAGAAACAGGTAGATTTATACAAGCCAGTTAAACAGCCTTTTCGTGCTAATGCCCCCTTTTTCTTTCCTATTAGAAAATTAAAAGTCTTACTGTACCTCTCCTGGCAATCTGGCCTCTGTGACTATCATTGTACAATCATAATCAGAATTTGCCAAGGGAAAAATGAGGCCTGGACCCAGACGCATTGCATGGCAGGGCTCGAGGGGATGATTTTTTTTGTTTGTTTTTACTTTTTTCTTTTTTTTTTTTCTTTTACTTTACGCATTTTCATTTTAACCCACGTGTCGCCATCATTCGTCCTTCGCTCGATCTTTGTTGATTTTCTTCATTTTCATCCTCCTGTTCTGAAACCAAATTTTCACTTGTCTCTCTGTTAAATTGAGGAGTCTGGCCACCTCGTATCTACGGTCCCTAGTGAGATACATATTGAACAGAAACTCCTTCTCCAGTTCCAGTGTCTGATGTTTCGTGTAAGGGCACCGCTTTTTCCTGGTGGACCTTGCGTGGAGCCAGTTTGCTGCTGGATTATCTACAACGAAAACAATAGAAGTTCAGCCTGAGGGGGAGGGTGGGAGGTGGAGGGAGGGGGCTGGGAGGGAAATCCACGCAGAAACAGCCCATCAGGTGTCCCGGTATTCGTGTTTGGGACGTGGCTCTCATTTCCCCAGGCACAGAGGCTCGTGAGGCACAAAGGACTCCAAAACACAGACACATGGAGAGGTCACACGCAACCACACGCGGCAAAGCCCCGTTGCCCCCGCCTCCCCTCGCCGTTTTTATTGTTTGGAGATTACGATTTTAAAATACTTTCTCCTCCTCTCTCTTCCTCTCTCCCTCCTTCCTGGCCTCCCCACTCCTCTAACTGCCAGCCCAGGGAGTGACCAGCCAGATCAACATGTCATCGAAATTGTTTGCCTTTTTATTCTCTACCTTCTCCTGTGTCATCCCTGGCAAGACCCAGGGAGCTGGCGAGTTAATCTACAGCTGGCATAATTAAACCCTCGCCCTCTTAGGACCCTTATTCGCACGGCGTTAATCGCGATAGTAATCCCGAGGCGCTCTGCCACCAGTCTCGTAGTCCTGGGAGCATCCAGCCCGGGATTTTCCACCGAGGAGACGAAAGGGGGAGGGGAAGAACCAAGTCAACGACGAGGTTTCTGTTCTCAGCCCAGCAATAGCCACCCCGGCCTGAGAGCCGTCTCAAAAAAAAAAAAAAAAAAAAAGATCAGATTCACATCCAGTGCTTTCTAGGCACCCCTCGCCCCGGCGTCTGCCCACGCCTGGGAGCGCGGCGAGGCAGGAGGATGTGAGCACGTCCTGCTGAGTTTGCTGGGGAGGCAGGAGCGGGGAGGGATAGGTGGCTATTGCATTCCTCTCTTTCTTTCTTTCTTTTTTTTTTTTTTTTTTTTTTTTTTAATGTTTGTTTAAGTTGCAGTTGTAGGGTGGGTTTTTGTTTTTCTTTCACCCTGGAGAGCCAGAGCTGTTCTAGATCCCGTTCGAGCCTGAGAAAGGCAGCGCTGGCTTCTGCAGATGGCAGACCCCGGCGGGCTGGCGCAGCGGCGGCGGCGGCCAGTGCTCGGCCGCGTAATTAGCCCCAGCGCCTCGACACCTCCCCGCGGCCGGCGCAGAGCCCTGAAGTCCATTACCCTTGCCGTCCCACTTACTTGGATCGATCTGCGGTTTCTCTCCGTTTGCCTCACTTTCTCCATTGCTTTCAGAGAATGCGCCTTCGTGGCTTTGCTTATCCCTATCAACTGGAGGAGAACCACAAGCATAATCAGAGAGAGACAAAGTGTGAGTGTCAAACGTGGTACAGTCAGCCCTCCTGGCCGCCAGCGGTTCAGGTTTAATGCCGTAATGCCTGCTGGTAGGTAACCCGGGGAAAGACAAGGAGCCCGGCACAGGCTCAAGCCACGAACGCATGTACCTGCCGTCGGGCGGTGCCACGGGCGCCTGGTGGTGCGCGTAGGGGTGGTAGACGGCGGGGACGCCGCTGGCGCCGGCGGGGTGCGCGGGGCTCCAGGGGGGGCCGAAGACGGGCGCCTTGGGCTGGAAGCTGCAGGGGGCCAGCTCGGGGTGCTCGGCCAGCGCCGCCGGCCGCGGCGGCGGCCCCAGCGGGGCGGGGGCGTAGCGGGGCGCCGCCAGCTCGTCCCCCTCCGGCACCAGGAAGGAGTCCACGTAGTAATTGCTGAGGGTCCCGGGAGCCGACATGGCGGGCGGGCGGGCGGCGGCGGACCCGCCGCGGTTCGGGGCTGCGGGTTTCACGTAACAACTTGGTGCTGGCGGAGAAGTAGAGTCAGTAATAAGTTGAGGGCAGCGCAGGCGCCCATTGGCTGCGCCTGTCACGTGGCGGGGGAGCAGAACAATAAAGTATAAATCAGTCCGCGGGCTATTAATGGGTCAGTGTTTTCCAGCCATAATTTTTATAGCGAGGCCATATGTTTTTATGCA
This sequence comes from Certhia americana, assembly GCA_018697195.1. Classification (NCBI taxonomy): domain Eukaryota; kingdom Metazoa; phylum Chordata; class Aves; order Passeriformes; family Certhiidae; genus Certhia; species Certhia americana. The sequence continues at coordinate 33,342,667 of CM031858.1, forward strand.
AAGGGATATTTGAGTTATACGGCGGGGTTTGTTTTAATTGCGGCCAACTGAGATTAAAAGATCAGATTCCGTATTACAGCCCCCCTCCCCTCTTTCTCTCTCTTCCTCTCTCTCCCTTCTCCCTCTCTTTTCTTTTTTCTTTCTTTTTTCTTTTTTTTTTTTTCGTTTAAGCGGACTATTTTATATCAAAATTAATCATCCCATCAGTGGGTCGTGTTCTCTGCGAAAAAAAAATCCCGCCACCCTTGTGATCGGAGACCTTCACATAAAATGATACAATAACTGAAGCAATAAAAAGAGCAAAATAGTAGTTGCGGTATACTGTATTTAAATATACATTTATTATATTTCATAAGGAGTTATTGTTTCGGGAGCCACGGGGTTGTTATTAAGTCAGTAACTATGAGCGCGCTCATTTGCATCGCTGTGTTTCACAGCAGTAAAAATTTACGAGTGCTTGGAAAGGTTAAATTATACTATTGTGTTTAGTTTGGGAACCCACTGTAAATAATACCGTTCCGTTCGGCTCAGAGCTGGCAGCGGAAAGTCAAATTCAACGTATCCCCTTTCCAAAACCCCGGCGCAGAGCCGGCCCTCCCCGCCCGGCCGGAGAAGGACAGGGGCAGGCGCTGGCTCGATATTTAGCCTGGCCCGCACCAAACTGCACTTCACCACCCCACCCCGCCGGGCATGGCACGGCAGTGACCGAAACACCCTCCTCGTCCTCCCCGCTGCCCCTGCCCTTGGACCGGGGACCCCCTCGCCAGGCCGGGGAGAGGAGCGGGGCTGGGCGGCGGTGCGGCGGCGGCCGGAGAGGAGCCGCCGTCCTGGCCGGGAGGAAAGGCGTGCGGGCAGAGCCGGGCGGCGGTATTTATCACCACAATTAATTCCTCAACTATGCAGGGAAGCAGCGGGGGGAAAGGGGAGAAAATACCCCGTCTCCCCTCTGCCGAAAGGCACCCTGCTTCTCCAGGCGGCTATCAAAGGGGCGTTCGCAGTCGGCCGTCCCGCATTCTGGTGAATCAAATTTATGTGCAAATATAGTTATTTATTTGCTGGCACCTCCTGTGACTGCAGGACACACGCTAGCGGCATCGGAAGCCGAGCGGAGGGTTACAATCCTCCGCAGAAGGAGGGGAGGGTGCGCGGGGGAAAGTAAGAGGCGGCCAGATCCAAGTCCAGTGTTAGGAATTAAAGTAGTGGCTGAGCTCTTGGCAAACACGCCTGCGACTCCCTGTTTTCTCCCTGGCGGACATTCACGCTGTTTATCCCCGTGGCTGGCGAAGGAGCGCAGTCACTAAGATGCAGGGGGCACAAAAAAATCTCCGTGAGAGGCTCAATTTACTCGAAATGTTTTGTATTGAAAATAGAGCCCAGCAAATGGTAGGGACGGCAGAGTAATGATTAAAATCGCGTGTAAATATTGTGCATGCGAAAGTGTGGTTCTAATTAGTTTTACATCGCTATGTGGGCTGTCTCTCCCTCTCTCTCTCTCGTCTCTCCTTCTTTCTTTTTCTTTTCATGTCTTCTCAACAGTTTAATCCGAAATCTTACAGAGGTCCTATTTTTAACACCGCTCTCTCCCACATTCAAAATTACAAAGGCCCATAATGAAACTATTATTCCCCATTAAGAGTTCGAAAATCGTGGAACAGTTGCAAGGTCTCAATAAACAAGGGGCCCGTTATTTTCTAACAATTTTTAAAATGCAAATAAAGCTCTCTCGGCTTTTTTTTTTTTCTCCCATTGTATTGATACTCCGTAATAGAAAAAAATAATTGTATTTCTTTCCTGGAAAGACGGAACTCCACGTCATTTGTATTTATTATTAAGAGTCAGCTGTGGTGAAATGTGATTGTAGAACTTCCTTTTTCCATTCAGAAAAAATAATCTTAGCTGCAGGAGTCCTGGATGTTTATATTCGAATTTGGGTTCTCAACTTCAGCAGCGGGTTTTATTTTTTTGGTTCCTCACCAAAACTAATAGCAAATGAATAACAATAACAATGGCGTTTAAAAGAACGTGAATGCATTTTTATTTCCCCTGTAAAATCCCGCATTTGTTCACTGCCAGCATCCAAGAGGCAGGAGGGGTTGTACAGAAAGTAAGAGGAGAAATACAGCAAATAATTAGACATTTTTCACGCGGTCACGTTGCTGATAATAACGCTGGGATATTCGACTATTTTATCGCCGTTTTAGATCCATTTTCACCCAAAGTACATTTTTCATACGAGCCACGAAGGCGATTTTTCTTCGCCAATTTACTTTGCAAATGACTTGACGTTTTAGTGACTTAGACCTTCGGGGGCAAAAAAAACCCAAACAGGGCAGAAACAGACATGGACGTAAAAATGCTATATGAAGCCAGAATTCTCATGAACGAAGCACTGCTGGAGCGACCGTGTCCAAATTAAAGTACTCCCTGTCCTCCATCCCAATATTACCGAACTAGCAGAGCTCCCATTCCGCTAGCTCCGACCCCCGACTGCATCAGGAAGGATCCCGTCAGTTTTTAAGCGGGGGGGGGGGGGGAGGGAGGGGGGTATCTGCAAGCTCTGCTTCATTAGCCACGCACCACGAAGGCGCGGAGCATATGCGGGCGCGGGGCAGGAATTCGCGGGCATTGGCGATCTCTCCTGAACGGGAAGTTCAGGATCGCCTTTCCCCAGGGTTTCCTGCCACTGCAGACCTCTCTCGCGGAACCAGCGGTGGTACGAAGCCACGGAGGGGTTTTGGCACAGTGAAGAGAAAAAAAAATGATTCAGAATTTAGAGGAAGGAGTCCAAAATCAGGATGAGGCGATTCAACTGGGAATCAAAAGGGCAGAGGCAAAAGATGCCGTACAGGCACACACAGACACAGGCACTGTAAACACACTCCCCGAAATGTACACAGACCCTGCAGATAGCCCGACAGACCTTGTGTGTAGAGGCAAACACAAGCACTTAAATTTGACTGCAATGCAGAGCTCTGCCCCTGCCCCGGCCGGGAACGACTGCTTTTCAGAGGATGGCTGAAATCCGCTATCCAAACTCAAACGAGCTCCTGCAGCCCAGCCTGAAGTTTCGACAAACTTTTTAGGTTTTACTATTGTTATTTTTTTAAGGCGAAAATAATCGCGACCGCTAAAAAATAAACGGAAATAACTGAGCAACGAGTGAGTTTTCTGGTCCTTTTCCCCGCCCTCCCTTCCTCCGCGAAGGGTGCCCCGCTCCGCGGCCGCGCCGGCGCTGGCTGCTGGCGGAGGGCCCGGCGGGAGCCCGCCCATTGCCCGCGGTCGCGCTGCGAACACAAAAGGCGGCGGTGGCGGGGCGGCGACGGCAGCGGGCCCGGAGAGGTCGCTGTTGCCCGTTCCGCCGCCGCGGAGAGCCCGCACCGCAATCGTGATCGTAACCGAGGCCTTGCGGGCCGCGGGGCAGCCGGCGCCCCCGGGCAGCCCCGGGGGAGCGGGCTCGACGGTGGATGCACGGAGCTCCGGCAGCGCCAGCTACCCCACGACGGAGAGCCGGCGGCGGGGCCGGGCACCCCCGGCGCCAGCGGGTCCACCCGGCCGCGGGCGCTGCGCTCCGGGCCCTCGTTTTTGATGACGCCTGGAGCGGGGCAGGCAGATTTGATCTCTCCCCACCCCCTCCCCCAGGCACGCTTTCAGGTCTCTTGGTTTTTAATAAATCCAGATTGAAAAATAAAACAGCCGCCCACCTCCCCCCCGGCCCCCCGAGCTCGACCCACGCCGAGCGGAATGCAAAAACGCACCTGACCTTGAATGCAGCCAACGAGATATATTAAAAACCCTCAAGCAGGCAGGGACTCGCTTAGGAGCTAGCTAACCTTGAAGAACTTGTCAAGCTTCCCCCCTCGGCTGACGTGTTTATCTGAGGAATCAAAGGAGGCTCCGCTGCAGATGGGAAACAATGGCATTGGGACTTGACGCCTACAGTTCACTTCAGCGCTAAGATTTCTTCGGGTAGAAAGGACCCTCGTACCAAGCATACCTGATGATGATATCAACTGAAGTAATTAAGGCAGTTTCGTGCTGTAGAGAGAAAGGTGGAGCCCCAACAACATGAAACTACCTAAACCACAGAGCAGTTCTCAGGCGCTAATTATTACTTTCCCCATTGCCGTGGTCCTTAACGCAAGGATCCCGCTACGAAAATAAAACCAGAAACGTGACTAAAACATCCCTCTCGCCCTCCCGCCCACCCCGCCGGCGCCCCTCCGCGCCCCCCGGCCAGCCTCGGGTGGGTTAATGAAAACAAGAGTAAAATATAATAACAACCACCCACACACACGCGCGCGGGCAGCTTTCGCCTTTCCATGCAGATGTAATCGGGGAAAAAAGGGCCGTGCACGACAGTGTTACATCACGAAAAGCTAACGGCTCCCAAGAAGCCCGGGTTCAAAGTCTGTCCCCCCCTCCTCCCGGCATCCATATACCCTTGCAAGAAGCTGTCTCTTTTCTTCCAGCCTTCCTTTTGCCTCCTTTGTGCAAGACCCTATTATCTAAACATCAACAAGGAAGAGGATGCAGAAAAAAAAAAAAAAAAAACAAACAAAAACAAAAAAAAAAGAAAAAAGAGGGCACCTGTGTGAAATAACTCTGAAATATCTCTCCACATGCACCAGTAGAATAGCCTTGTCTAAGGGGGATGGCTGGCAGGGAGGCGACTGGGTGTCCCTCTTAGCCCTGAGATAAAGCTAGAATTTTGTCAACGTCCTCTGGAGTAAAAAGTTTCCCCAAACGGGAAGGTGTTCGATAAACGGGAAAAGAAAAAAAAAAAAAAAAGAAAAAAAAAAGAAAAAAAAAAAAAGAGAGAAGAAATATATCGTTTCCCTACCCTCAAGAAATAGTAATTTGCTTCCTCAGTCTATGCAGTTCCTCAGTCAACTGAAACCACTCGTTCAAGACAGCAACAATCCAGATATACTAGCAAGTCATAAAACTGAACAAAAGCCGACAAACCTTAGAGCACCATCGCTATATGGCCCAGACAAATTACGACCGTCTAGGTAATATTTAAATAGATTCCTAAAGTAATTGCAGGGGGTTTAAGCAACTATTACTGTTGTAAAAGTTCTCGAAGACATAAAGTAGAACCTGAGGATAAACAGTCACAAAAAGAGGTAAAATTAAAAGGATTCATTCCACGTTTTTTTTTTTATTCTTCTATGAGAACATAAACATCGTCTTTTTCACGCACAGCAGCATTACAATATTAATTTATTCCGATTTAAGGTAAGAACTAGATATAGCTAGAACTAACATTTATAATAACGATATAATGCATTTGCTTAAAACAGTATCGGCATTTTAATAATAATAGACATTTATCCATATCTGTATTTATAGCTTTTCCCCTCCTTTTTTTTTTTTTTTAATTTTTAATTTTTTCACCTATATGTTTGACCCTTTAATGCATGTAACTTCACAGTATAAAGGAAGACTAACATATTCTCCCTCGCAATCTCAGACTCTGGCTCAGAAAGTCCATCTGATGTTCAGGATATATACTTTTCAGTGAAATTAGTGAGGAAAAAAGTGACTATTTTCTTCTCAAGGGGAGATTTCTGTGTGCTTGTCATGTGTTACCAATGGTAACGTTATATAGACACAAAAGAAAATCACCAAATTCACATATTTAAGCAAAACTACATTAAGTAAATATCTACAACCAGCGAGAGAAATTCAGAGGTAAGTGTAATAATTTAGTCCATGAGTAAAACGAACTCTTTTATACCTTTAAAGAGAAGATATTTCATTTTCCTGGCCGAATTTAAAGCTGTAATATTGGCTTTTAAGGTAAAGTATAAAAAAAAAAAAAAAAATCACTCCTAACACCCCTTCCCGCGAAACCCTTTTAAAGGATGCCTGCATTTCATTATTTTAGGTCCCGCTTTTCGAAGGAAAAAAAGGGGGAGGGTGGGAGAAAAGGCAAACAGAGAAGGGGAAAGCTCCCAATATATAGAAATATGGCAACGCTTATGTTCATTGTGCAGCTACGTACAGTCCAAGTTACAGCACTTATATTTTAAAAGAATGCACCTTTAACCAGGATTGTTTACTTTTCAGAGAGAGAGAGAGATAGGGGAAAATACATTTGCAGCTCCTGAAATTATATTTTTTTGTGTTTAAAAGCTTAAAGGAACAAATTGGCCCCGGGAAAGGCTGAAGGAAGAGGGGAAGTTCACACACGGCATTTTGTGCTTCAGCGTGACTTTAGTCCGCCCACCCCCCAAAGTAGCTCTTAAGAGGTTAAGGACATATTGAGAGCGCCTAAAATCGTTAATCCATACAGGTGCGGATGAATACAGCCAAGGAAAATGATACTGGCTCTTTAAACCATAGCGATATGTTTATAGGTTCATCAAGAGAAATTAAAGTTGGCTGTGAGCTCCCGAATCCTATTCTCTCTGTTCATTTTCTTCAGTTTCATTCTGCGGTTCTGAAACCAGATTTTAACTTGTCTGTCTGTGAGGTGGACTGTGCGGCTGATCTCTAGGCGACGCTCACGAGTCAGGTACATATTGAATAGAAACTCCTTTTCCAGCTCGAGAGTTTGATGCTTGGTATAGGGGCATCGTTTCTTTCTGCCACTTTTTGCCGTGAGCCAGTTTGCTGCATTTTCTCCTTTTGAATTGCCTAGTTTTGAGAAAGTAAAAAATGGACGTTACCATCGGGTAGGAGGCAAAGAGCTGTGGGGGAGAGGGTGGAAGGAGCATCTGTGCCTGTGTCTGTGTCTGTGTGTGCTATGGGCTCACTCCGCCAGCTGCGGAGATTTGGAATGTGGGGTATCCTTGAGGGAACCGAGAGCTTCAAAACGGTTTCCCAAAGGTTTTGGATATGTCCGGGTAAGAAATGCCACTGCTCAAAAACCTCCGGATAGCATCTGGTGGGGCAGCGTGCCCCAGATTGTAGTTCATCTCCGACCCTCCAAAACGAGCTCCTACCCTCTCCCTGTCAGCCATTCCGAGCCCTCTGATACTGGGGGCAGTTGGTGAAGGGCCTGCAGTCTTATTTCCTTCCCCCCAGGCACCTGCTTCCAAAATAACAAAGCCTCCGGATCCGGACTTTGTAAATGTGCTACGGAGGTGGAAAACAAGGTGAGCTGGGGAGCCGGAGCCTCCCTGCCTTCAGCCCCTGCCTTTACGGAGAGTTTCGCCATGGCCTTCTCTTTTCCAACCATTTCGGGGAAGAAAAAATACAGTCATAACAATAATAAAAATGTCTCGAGGTGATTTCTATCAGTGGAACTGGCTGGGAAAGAGGTAACACCAATCCCTTGATGGCTCAGAGTGGTTAGTGGTTTGGTGTTGGCTCTCTAATAGCTTTTCGCTGACTCTTTTTTTTTTTACTTTCCTTTAAATACTACTTTCCGACGGATCGCCTGAAAGGAATAACAGGGCGTCTGAAAGGCGGACGGAGAGAAGCTCCTCAAAAGTCTGCCGTCCGGGGCAGGGGAGTTATTTTTTTGCCATGGGGACACGAAAGGGAAATAAATAAGGAAATATATAAATAACAGCTCTGTTATCTAGTGTAGATGCTGAAGGATGTTCGCCGTGCATTCATCAGTCTAATTTGATAGCAGCTCATAGATGGCACATTTCAGCGCGGTTGTTATTCCGTAAAGCATTCTGGATCGTAAAATATAACTTACCGCGTTAATAGGTTTATTTATTGGCACTGCCTATTGCTTATTTTGGATGCTTTACAAACATCTCTGTTATCTGGTAGGCACCTTCACATCACGGGGGAGAGATAGATCTTGTTTTTCTATATGTTTTAGCAGCATGCAGGCTAAAGTTGCCCATAGCGGGGGCTCTAAGGGTTTTAAACTATAGGATGGACATTAATTTTTACGGCAACCCCATGCCCGAATATTACAAAGTTCAGAAGGTCAGTCTGAGCAGCGCTTCTTGGCAGCCCCGCGGGGCAGCTGAGATCCTCCTTTCGCATCTCAATGCCGCTATGATCCTCAACGACTATTTTTTTTCTTTCTTTCTTTCTTTCTTTTTTTTTTTTTTTTTTTCCTTTTTTTTTTTTTTTTTTTTAATTTTCTTTCTCTTTAATCATCACTACCACCATCACCATCATTATTCGCTTACCTACAGGCTCTTTCTCGGGAGAAGCTTTGCTGCTCTCTGACGGAGCTGGAGAGAGCTCCTCTGCGGTGGAAGATGAAGCCTGAGTCTCGTCCTCCCTCTGGGAGACGCACGCCAAGGGGCTTGGGGAGCGTTCCTCATCCTCCTTCCTCCCAGCGTCCGGGACGGGAGGCAAAGATGGAGGCGTCTGGAAGCGGCCGGGGGGCTGCGGAGGGAAAGGGGCAGCCCCGGCTGGCCCCGCGCCGTAGTTCTTGGAAGTGCCATAAGCCTGGGAGAGGCGGAAGTAGCCCGGGACGGGGACCCCGCCGCCGCTGCTGGCTGGGCTGACCTCGGCACTCAGCCGGGGAAAGGGAGCGAGGTCTGTGGCGGCCGAGCCCTTGGGGCATTTCTCTGAGTCATAGAGGCAGTAGGAGCTCTCCTCCTTAATGCTTGGAGCGAAGGAGCACGAGGTGGCCTGCTGGCTCTCCGGCTCTTCCATGCGACAGGACCGGGGGGGATCTAGCCACACTTCCATCCCTGACACGTAGGAGTGCGAGCTGGGGACCATGCTTTGAGAAGTACCTTCATTGCGTTTGCTCAGAACGGGGAAAAGTCCGCAGCTTTGCAGCCCGTAGGACAGATCGGACGCCTGTGGCAGGTAGATACCACTGTTGGGATAGTAGCCGCCTCCGCCTCCGCCTCCGCCTCCTGCTCCCGCCGCTTCCCCTCTGCCCGAGCTGATCAGGGAGTCTACCAAAAAAGAGTTTGCAGCCGGGCTCTCGGAGCATGACATTGTTGTGGAATAATTTGGCGAAGGGAGCAGATAGCCCTTTCTGGCTGACATTTCTTGTGCAAAACATGCTGAATATGATGAGAGATACCCCCGCACCACGGCAGGCGCCCGCAGCCAATGGAAGCCCGGGCCTCCCCAGCAACCCCTCCCCGTCTGGTTTCGTATGCACAGAGCTGCTCTCAGGTCGACCTCTGAATTTGGAAGATAGATGTATATTAATGTGTAATATGAATTTCCATATACACAGGCGCGCGCGCTTCCACCACATGGGCGAGCGCCTGCGCCCAGGCGGGAGCCGCGCTCCGGGGAAGGGGAAGGGGAAGGGGAAAGGGAAGGGGAAGGGGAAGGGGAAGGGGAAGGGGAAGGGGAAGGGGAAGGAGCGGGCTGTGCTGGTACTGTCTCCAAGTTTTGCTCCCCTCTTATCACACGCACCGCTATAAAATAGCCCGGCGGTCCTGGTGTTTATTATACCTAGGCTGAAGCGGTGTCCAGATGAAGCTTTTACTATCGCTCCTCTCTCCCCATGCTCGGGCTTTCCAGCAGCAATGCCTGCTCACCTCCCTGCGCAGCCTATGTGTCACACGAAATTAATAAAGCCACGGCTCGCCCGGTGTTTTATGCTCAGCCTCTGCTCATTTTATTTGATTGTGTCGTTTTTTTAAGAAATAAAAGACGTGTTATTGTTTATCACGGATCATTGGAAACCGTAAAGGGGCCTTGGTGCCTCCCGCGTTAAACTACCGAGAAAAGGGGCTTCTTGCAGCCTAACATCACCGCCACGACGCCAGGCTGGGCTTAATTTTCCTGGAGATAAAATGCTCGCCGCTGCGCTGAGGAATCTCTTAGGGAGCAATGCCACTCTGGGAGGATTGATTGTGCGGTTGCAGCTTCTAATGCTTTAGTTAACGCTGGATTCTTCCTGAGGTCTGATTACCATTTAAAATATAAAGCCAGACATATGTCACAGAAAGAATCCAGACGCGAGCAGTTCAAATGGATCCTCACAGGATGCTGCGCACCGTGTTTATTGATGTGTTTATATTTGGACGATCATTTTTATATCTCCCCTCCCTCCCTCTCCATTTGTGTCTTTTCACTTTTCGCCTCTTCAAAAGCATCGTCTCCGTTAAGCAATGTACTAAATAATAGAAATAAGAGTAGCTAGATAAATACCGAGATACTAGACAGCCCAGTCCAGTCAATATGTAATTGTGGCGGAGGTAGCAGACAGATAGCAGACAGGCAGGGACGCAGGCAGAGAGACAGATAGATTTCGTAATGAAATGCTTAATGATGACTCGCTTCCACTTCCATCATCTCTCGCTTATGCCATTTTGAAGTCGCCTCACAGCCGCCTGGCCCGCGGAACTGAGGGCACTTTAGTTCAAGGGGAGCCTGAGGCTGCCCGGTTCTCGCTGCCCATCCCTGAGGAGCCTCACTCGCTCCTCTCTCCCGCACGCTGCCTGGAGAAGCAGCCATCGGCCGGTTTCCGCTTCCAGCAGGTCGGGCGGGTGAGAGCGGCCGCCGACCGGGAGTCATCACCGTCCGGGACGAGATCCGCTGCCGGGCACCCTGCTGCCGTGTCCGGGAGGGCACTGGCGGCGGTGGCGGGGCCGCTGCCTACGGGGAGGGGTGGTGCCGGACCAGGCGCGGCGCCCCGAACTCCCCGGACCCTACCCTCGGCCTTCAAAACCCCCTGGGAGCATTTCTTTCCCCTCGCCCCACGGATCTGTCAAGCCCCACGTGGTCTTGTCTCGCAGTATTTGCCTGCCACGGGGAAAAGCATTTTTTTCCATAGTGTGACATTCCCCTGGAGGAATCCCTCCTTGCGGCAGGAGGGCAGCGTCCTTTCCGCGGGGTTCTCCCCAGCCTCCCTCTGCGCCCCCGAGAAACACCAGGGCAGGCAGGAGATGCTACAACTTTGAAACACCCATAAAATCTCGGTGGAAAGGCGCCTGATTTTTCCAGCGTGGTGGGGCGAACATCACGGCTCGATTTCCTTCTGACCGGCCCGTGGGATGCGGTGACAGTAGTAGATCTACCAGACTACAGAAACCCTCTGAGTTTTTTTCCTTCCCGCATTTCCTCCCGTAACATTGTTTGTAATTTCCCAACCCGACTAACTTCGGATGTGTTAATGTGCGATGGACGAACCCTTATCAGATTCCTATGAGGACCATATAATTACTAACAAAATTAATACCACACGAGGAACTGGTTTATTGCCTGATATACAGGAAGGCTATTATCAATAGGCTTAGCTTCATAAATACAGATCTAAATAAAAAGAAACGTGAGCCCGAGCTCTGCCTTCCAAATACATTTCTCTACACAAGTCAGGTATAAAAATTACTCTGGGGAAGTCCGCTCTTGCGGTATGTTTATTTTGCATTTGCCAAATTAAATAGAAACGGATTGCAAATCTAAAAGCCATACGGAACCGGGGAGAAACACTTGAAATCCTTCCAAAGCTGTTTTTAAAATAAGCAGCTCCCTTTTAAAAATTGGATTAAAGTGAAGGAAAGTACTATAAAAAGTAGGCTGCAATCCTCGTCAGCCGGTATAAAATGACTGGAAGTGCATCGATGAGACGGCGGGTTGGCTTCTCCTCCCTGTGCGATCTAATGCAGGGGAATCAGACAAAAGGCACGGGGGCCGGTGAGAATTTTTGAAGGTATTCTTTAGCCTCCCCGTTTAGGTTTTGCAGCAGTGGGTTACCCCACCCCCGTGTCAGGTCCCTCGGGAGCTGCCGTGGGGTGTTGTGTTGACCGCAGTAAACGGTGCCGGTTTGATGGTCAAGGCACTGACTCCGTCTAGATCATGAACTCAGCTCGGCGTTGCATTATCTCCGCTTTCTTTAATCGCTAACAAGGCCAAGGCAAATAGTAACCAGCATCATCAAACCCAGTGAAGTAAAACTAATAATGTTCACTTGATTCGTAACTATAAAAGATAATGGTCAATTCTGACTAAACTGAGCTAATTTGGCATGCGCTGAGTGTAGCTACTGCATTACCAGCGCTTAACAATGTGTCCCTTGGAACTTAACCCCTATTTAAAAGAAATTTTAAAGAATATTGTGGACGCCAGGGGACGAGAATTACTTTCTTTTTAATTCTACTTGTGTAAGTAAAGCTATCCGAGGGTCTATAAAACAGAGCAAATAAAATTCTGATAAATATCAAAGCCGTCGAGAAGGTGTTTTCGTGGAGAATCTAAATTCATAGCGTACATAGACAATACTATCAAAATAAAATTTTATTGATCTAAGAAAAATATAATAGATGCATTAATAGCGTCGTTAAGCCGTTTTATTGGTTGAACTAAAATTAAAAACAAAAAGGGAATAAATAAAACCCGACAGCTCAACCTAAGCAAACTCCGACTGGAAATCTCAAAACGTATCGTGTTAAACCGTGATTTATCTTTTTATTATTGGCCTGTATAACCCAAAAGATCAGCGCTGTTAATCCAGAGACGCATTTTGCGAGCTAATTAAAATATGCTTTTATTTGTAGACACGGGCAAGCTGCAATTTGTGAAAACGTAAACGGCCTTGCAGTCTGTGCAGGAGTGCATGCGCCGCCTATCTGAGAATACAGCCGAGGACTACATTTTATACAGCTCCAAAAATTAATGCGATCAGACTATAGTTATTTAATATTGGAACTGTCAGTTCCCTGGAACGTGTGTGTGTGCCAGATTCCTTTTTTTTCTTTTTTCTTTTTTTTTTCTTTTTTTCTTTTTTTTTTTTTTTTTTTTTTTTTTCTTTTTTTTTTTTCTGGATTTGCTCCAAAGAAGGCGGGTTTCAGACAGGAGGATTAGGAACTGCGTTTGTGCCAAGTTAGGTGACAAATGACGGCCCCACTAATTTTATCTTTACTAGAAATTCTTTCACGCTGGTGGTGGTGCTGGGGAGGTTGGCTTGTTTTGGCGGATTATCTTGTTAAAAATTAGGCTGCGATTTAATTTTATTCCAGCCATCCGGGGGCTTGCTCTCCTAACTATGTTTTATATTATACATGTATCGTTTTACTCATTTGGATTAGGAACATATTTTGCAAGTAATTCTGACGAGCTTCAAATGCTAGTGTGCGGCAGGACAAAATACACCCAAACCAATTCATTAGGGCTTTATTTCCTCGCCATTTTCCGGCACTGACGAGAACAACGGGGCTTCTATTGTCCGGAGAGCCCCAAACACCATGCAGAAGCAACAACGGTATCGGGTTATATATGTGTGGGGAAAATATTCCATACACAAGTCTTTCTTTTAAGTGTACCACTTCTAGTGCCAGAGATGGGCCGCACAGATCTATTTAGCATTTGAAACTGTAGCCCTTCTCCCTTTTTGTGGCTGTCTCCCCTTTAAAGAAGATCTGAATGCATATACAATTTTTTTTGGTTTTTGGGGTTTTTTTTGGTTGTGGTATAGCTTGACTGTCAGACACACACGTTGGCCAGAAGTTTCCATTTCAGAGCATTCAATGAAAAGACTGTGACACCACACCCCACCACCACCACCACCACCCCCCCAAAAAAAAAAAAAAAAATAGACAACAAAACTCAAACCCAATGAGCTTATGAAAAAGCCTCCCAGGGGTTTGGATGTGGTATGTGAGCTGAAGTTGAGTACACGATTAATTAAACACAGTGTAGACACTGAGCTGGCTTCCCCTCTTCCCTCCAAAACATGCAAACCCGAATAATGTGAAATAATAAACAGTTATTGTAAGAAACAAGCTTGTTTTTTTAAAATATTATCCTATGACCGCGGCCGTCAGTAAACAATTCGTAACCAGAGGGCGCTTTAACTGCTGCTGGGGTCCCTTTGATTTATTCAGCCAAGTATTGAATGGGACAGGGAAACAACAAGGGGAAAAATAAATATTTGATCAAATATGCGGAGTTTAACTTGACTGGTGTAAAATGAAATGTTGCAAAGGGACCCTCAAATCTCCCTGCTTCTCACGTGGCTTCTGGCGTCCTGGCATTGCTGAGGGGAAGTCAAAAGGGATCAACATCCCCGAGCTTTTAATGCAGCATCTTTGATGAAATCGATAGGTTCCAATAATCATCTGAAACTGCTCTCTGTCGACTGAGCATGTGCTTTTAACTACACTTCCAGCAGTTCCTTGGAAGCACAATTAAAAAAAAAAAAAAAACAAAAACAAAAAAAACAAAGACTGCAGGCAACTGGCATTATATACATAGAAAAGAAAGGATAAAATAATATTTTTCAATTTTCGGGACAGATATCTAAAACTCTGTCCTAAGAAACACGTGTATTAAAATATGTATCCAAACCAGTACCTACTCCATATAATACCACCTTCCCGACCGCCCTTCTCAAATGGAGACATAAGAAAAACATGTGAAAATTTTATGGGCATGAAAAGTAACCTGGAGTTAGGGATACTCGTAGAGGGGATAGAGTTTCAAAGCTACAATCCAGAGCAGCCCTGAGCACATGAGAATGAGTGACTATTGTTTGTTTACAGCACATGTGCTGAGAAAGAGAGAAAGAAAGAAAGAAAGAAAGAAAGAAAGAAAGAAAGAAAGAAAGAAAATAAAAATCTAAATCTGGTCTTGCACGGAAAAGAAACAAAATCTAAATCTGGTCTTGCACGAACATTGACTTAATATGCAATCACATGAACAGTTTTTAGCATAAGTATGTCAAAAGTTGTTTACCACAATCTGTGTCCAGCTGCAAGGAAGCAGACTACCCTTTAAAGTTACCAAACGACCCTAACTAAACTATAGTTCAAGACTAATAAGATCGTCAGAATTGTCTGTCATTTGCAGACTGTGTTGCCATAGATCTATTTGATTGAAGACACCTACTGTTCCACACATAAATGTCAAGTTTCATAATATTTCCAATGCTACACTTTTCTTTTTTTTTTTTTTTAATAAGTGGAAGAAAGCTACAAGTTATTCTGAAAAAATATTTCCAGATAACGTGGATTTTCCACGCGGCTGTCCAAAACGAAGAGAAAATAAAAGGTCAGCTGCAACTTAGAAAATCTCTTCTATATTATTGCACCATCCTAATCACCGACTTTTTGCATCCCTTCCCCTCCCTACAGTTCTTTTCCACGGTGCTCAGCGGTCGGGCAAGGAACACCCCAGATCGCAGGGTACCATTCCGTTCGCCGCATACTCCTCGCCGTTCTCCATGCCGGGTAGATGTATAAAACACTTACCTTCGCGCATTTCCTAACCCAAAGCCCAGAGGCTTTAACTCCACCGAGAAGCCACAGCGTCTCCCCCCTCCCCCGGCATCCCGAGCGGCTTTTTGTACAGCGGAGCCCGGTAAGTGCAATAATTACCCGTGTGGCTCCAGGGATGCAAAGTGAACAAAGGCCAAGATTTTCCTTTTTTTTTTTTTTTTTTTTTTTTCTCCTCTGCAGGGCTGCTCCCCTTGCCCCGGGCGGCTTTGACATTGATCTGAAGATCGCCATCTTGTGGCAAAGCAGCCCCTAAACCGCGGCCGACGTCCGTCCGTCCGTCTGTCCGTCCGCCCGCCCGCCGGGGCCCCTCGGCAGGACGTCGGGCGGGCCGGCGGACGGACAGACGGCGGCAGAGAGGCAGTGGTCGCTCACCTCCCGGTGTAAAAACCTCTGGGCGAACCTCGGCTGCCTTTACAGTGATGCGTTTGGTACACAGGCGAGCGGACAAGTCACGGACAGGTTTTATGGCCGCAATGTCACAGCAACACAGAGGATGCGATTTTATTGGGCTAGGAAATCCAAACCCCGACCACAGAAACTCCATGTTTTTACTGTCTCTGGGATTGGCTCTGAACACCAGTTAATTTTTAACCAGGAAAGGAAGCTTGCAGGCTTAATTTTCATTGCCATTCAGCTCTCCATCCGTCCCTCTATCCCTCTCTCGCCGTCTGTCCGTCCATCTGTCTGTCTCCTTTTAACAGGAATTCCTCCTTGCATACTGGAGAAACAAACAAACAAAGTCTCGTTTTTCCCCCTTTCCCCCTCTTTTCCCCCTCACTTTTCAACATTCCCTTTGGGTAAACTTTGGCTGGCTGGGTGGCGGTGGTCAACAAAGGCCCGAAGTCAGTAAGTCCTTCACCTCAAGGTTATGGGTGATGTCCAAGCAATACAGAAGTTCAAAGCCAGTAAACAATGCAAAAACGGAATCCACTTTCTTCTCCTGATTAGGATTAGGGTCAACATTAAAGATTCAACATCCTTCTCAAAACACATTCCTATCTCAGCTATTGTTTGGAGTTTGGGGTTTTCTCCCCCCTGCCCCCTCCAACTTTCTCCCTCCAGCACTCCTCCCCCCGCTGCCCGCCTTAGTCCACCCCCTCCCTGCCTTGGAGATCAAGGACAATTTCAATCAGTCCATTTCCACCACACTGCCATGTGGATTTTTTTTTTCCCCAAAGACAACAATTTTCTTAGGGCTCTCAAATTCTGGCCACATCCATCAGCTGGCTTGAACCTTCCCTTTGGTGCTAGCTTATAAAACGTGTCCCAAATGCTACTGACAAACATTTCTTCTGCACACGTGTGGTGAGGAGCAAACAGCAATGGCACATCCAACCCTCGAGCATAAGACCTTGCCCCGCCGGTGCTGGCAGGATAAAGTGAAGGCCTAACACGTAGCGAGCTATGAACACGCTTAATTTTCCTTTTCCTGTGACCCGCTGAAACTATGCTCGAACAAGCCTAGGTTCACTTGTTAACTCCAGAGTAGAAGATTTAACGACGAAATTCACAAAAGAATAATTCTCCCCAAATGACCGAACAAGGTCATGAGGAATTTCGGGTCCCAGAGTTACATAGGATAAAAGAACATGCAGTAACGTAACACCAGAGTAAAAATATAAAGTTTCCTTTTTTTTTTTTTTTTTTTTTAAATTTTTTTATTTTCCTTGTGCGCTGTTCCACTGTATACATGCAAACAAATACTTTTGCATATTAAAAGAAAACTGTATATACATATAGATGATACATATTGAAAACAGTGACGTCATATAAAGATATTGCATTTTGTGAATTGTGACAAAGAAATTACATCCATTGGTAAAATTTATTGATCAAAAACATCCTTATCACCACTTTGTTGCACATGTAAAGAAATCCCACACCCTTTAGCCCCAAAGGAACAATAAAAATAATAAAAAAACACCACCAAAAAAACCCACCAACAACCAGGGGGAAAAAAAGGGCATTCGAACAAAATAGGTCATGGATTCTTTTTTTTTTTTTTTTTAAATTATTATTTACAAGTCTTGTAAAACACCGTTCCTGTATGAAATATACATTCAGATATTCTCGACAGCAAATTACCTCAACGATAGAACACCGTATCCTTTGTAAACTGATATAGAATTTTAAATATTTTCCTTTTTTTCTCTTTTTTTTTTTTTTTTTTTTTTTTTTAATTGCATTTCTTCACGCTTTGGTTCCTGCAGGGAAATATATATATTTATAGATATTTAAAATAAGTCCAAACAACTCTCCATTCTTTGCATACGTCGACTGGGCGACAAAGTAGAGCTCATGACATTTAAAGTAGACAACAACAAAATTACCATATTTACATTGTTTGGCTTCTGTTTAAACTCCTCACTAGTCACCTTTAAACGAACATGCAATCGAGTTATTTTAATCATCCATTGTTAGTGCATTGCACAACTCCAAGTTTCAATTAAGTGTTGTGTGGTATTTGCTAAACTGTCGTTCTCCACAGGTATTTCCTGAAGAAAGTTCGTGAGCCAGAAGCCAGAAGGTTAGTTTCCTTTATGGAGTTGTTTCTTTTAAAATGCTGAAATTCACACTTTTTGCCGATTTATTTTTAGTATTTTTATATGATTTGTCTCCAAAAAGATGGCAACGCATAGTCTGTTGTCATAAATTAAACAAGAGCTAATTAAATTTTTCTAATTTTATTTTTAGTGATTGTTTCTTTACGATATATGGCGAATTTATACCTGCTTTTTAAAAGTAAATAATTAATTCTTTCATTTAGGTCTTTTTTTCCCTCGCCCCCATCCTTCCCCACACCCCGAAAGGAAACACTACTATAACCATCACTACATCCATATTACAACTACTCGCGGTTGGCCCCGGGAAGGTGTAGACACGACATCCCCCTTTCTTTAATTCTGCCTGTATATGTGTGTGTGTGTGTGTGTGTCCTTCAATTCTTATTTCAAACCCATGAGCAATGGAACGCTGCCTCTAACCCAGACATTTTCCTAAGGAAGAACAAAAGATTATTTCTCAGAGTTTATGTTCTGCAGTGGTCCTGGTTGGGTGAGCCCGACCTGGCAATCTCCAGACAGCTGTTCCACAGCAACACAGGGGCGAGAAAGGGCCGAGGGTGGGCGAGTCCGGGGATGGAGAGGGACCGTCCCCGCCCGTGCCTGCCGAAAGCGATGGCAGGGTGAGCCGCAGTGCCAGGAAAGGTAAGAGGTATGGATTTTGCACTCAGAGGTGACGTGCACGTTTAGAAATGGATCCCATGTGTGTCAAAATCAAATCGATTCCAGTTGATATGTAAATACATATATATATATAAAAATCATCATCGCAGTTCCAGAGTAGGTTTACATGTGTGTAAAACCTTAGATTCTTCTAGTCCCATCAGATACACACCTCCTTCCTCCATGTAACCCCGTGGCTTGACCTTGTCAAGGGCGAAATCTGAATTTAATCTCGTCTTGAAAAACGCTATGAGTTTTAAAGTAGTGGATTAGCTGAGTAATATTGTAACCGGTCCCTGTTAATTTTTTTTTCTTTCATTCTTCTGTTCTGAAACCATATTTTGACTTGACGGTCGGTCAGATTGAGCATTCGGGAGAGCTGGAGGCGTTTCTCTTTGTTTATGTAGACACTGAAGAAGAATTCCCTTTCTAACTCTCTAATCTGGTATTTGGTGTACGGGCATCTCTTTTTACGTGTACGTTGTCCACCTGTGGAGCGAAAAAAGGCAAAAACATTTGAGACCCGGCGATGGCCGGCAGCGGAGGCTGAGAAGGGACGGAGGGACTCTCAGGCAAAGCACGTTAAGATGGCAAAGACGCGTTTTGCCCGCTGCGGGCTCGGCGTTGGTAGGTCCGGGGCTTGGCGCCAGCCCCTCCGCCTTGGCGGGTGCGTGCAGCCGGGCCCGGGACCCGCCGGCACACCCCGGCTCCTGCAGAGCCGCGGCCCCGGGCAGCGTGCAGGGCGAAACCCCCGCCGGGACGCGGGGATCCGGCCTCGCTTCCTCCGCGGGGAGGGCAGCTGGAGGAAAGAGTGGTGGCGGGGGGTTCTCGCGGATTTCACGAGCCGGAGGAAAGCCTTTGTAGGCTGCTCCGCCGGGCGCCACCGCGCACGCGGAGCTGCCCAGGGAGCAGCCATCACCTGGCTGCCTGCAGCGGGCGGGGGGGGGGCCCGCTCCCAGCCCTCCCCGAGCCCGTACTCTCTTGGATCTCGCCCTCGTTCCCTGGCCTAATCCCGTCTCTACGTCCCGGGCAGAGGAAAAGCCCCTGAGCCCAAGGCTGAGTCGTTTCCTTCTCCCCCTAGCCGGCTATTTTCAAGCACGTTCTCCACCGCATCGAAGTATTCTCCTCTCGATTAGCCATTACGGTTTTAAAGTTCATTAAGCAGAATATAAAAGGTTTCAAGGTTCAGGAGCTCTTTACATTAAACGTAGCTGCTATCCCTTTAAAAACTTCCTTTTCTGGTACAGTTCATTGTCGAGGTATTTTTTCCCCCGGCCGTATACTAGCTTTGCCTTTTAAAAAGCCCACATAAAAAAATCAGACTTTGACAGATTGAATAACAATTGTAAGTAACAAACTGTTGGACAGAAGGCAACACGTAATTGCCACAGTGCCTTAGTAAAATGGCTTCCTTTAGACAAAAAGGCCAGCTTTAGGTTAATTTGCTTCTTTTAATATATTGCTACAGTTCAGGCGGCTACTTTATCTGTTAAACGCTATTCTAGCGCAATCGTTAAAACGGCGAAGGCTTTGAATTCAGCTCCTAACTAGACTTCTGGTGCAACACATGGCTTTTATAAAATCACTGGATTACATTGATATCAAAGGAGTCAGGATCTCCTTTTTTTTGCCGAATTTACAGGCACAGAACTAACGTTAATATATTTTCAAGAGCTGACCACGGAACTCTTTTTTAATGATTATTTATAAAAAAAATATAAAAGAAAATTATGAAACAAAAAAAAAAAAAAAAAAAAGAAAAAAAAAAAAAAAAAAAAAAAAAATTTAGGCATCCATTGCCCGGTGGGTATTTCACGGCCAATTTCAGCACTAAACACGTGATCTCGCCTTTTATAACAAAGTTTTGTTGGGGGAAATCTAAAGGCCCTTCATAAACCTTATATGCTTATAAAACAGCATATAAAAATTTAACAGCGGCGGTGCGCTAGATTTCAAGCTGCCTTTCCGAAAAGCGCTCCGGCGCTGCCTTTATACGTACTGGAACTGCCGGATTTCTCCTCATTGTTGCCGGAAGATGACTCGGGGCTGCTGCTGCTCTCCGGCCGCCTCCTCCTCTCCTTCTCCGCCGCCGTCGCCGCCGCCCTGCCGCAGCCGCCCTCCGAACTTGAAGTTGCCGCCGCCGCCGCCGCCCCGGCGGCCGCGGGAGCCTTCTCGCCACTCTTGTCTATCGGGTAGTCCGCCGAGGCCAGGTTTTCCGCCGTGCCATAAGCCGTCTCGAAAAATTGGTCGAAAGCCTGGGGCAGGACCCCGTTCCTGCCCACCGTGCTATAGAAATTGGAGGAGACGTTGGTGCTGGGGTGGTAGACGTTAGCTGTGTTTTTGCCGAACATCTCGCCCATGCTAGCAGTGTTGGTGGCAGGCAGGCAGTCTCTGTGCATGATCTCCTCTGCGGAGTAGCAGTGGGGCAGATTGTTCCTGGGGTGCCATTTACTGGAGGGATCAATGGCATATTCCCTGAAGGTAACTTCTCTCACAGGTTGGACCTGGGGTAGGTTGGAGGAGTAGGAGTATGTCATAGGGCGAGAAGACGGGGTTTGGGGCAAAAAAGAAGGGAGGCTGGAAAAATCAGGACCCGAGACGTAGTAAGTACAACTTGGCAAATACATGTTAGAGGAACAAGGAACACGCTCATCAAAATCCATCATTAGGGCTACCTCGGCTTCTCCGCATTAGCTGAGCTTAACATGATTCTCTAACGCAGCTGCCCCTTTGAAGCGGATCCGTGAAGTAAGAGATGGGGAGACGTAGGCTGACGTGGAGAGCTCTCCCGGCGGCGGCAGGGAGGTGCGGTCACGTGGCCCGACGTTGACATTGACGAGCGGCGGGCCCGGGCCCCGCTCCCTTTGTGGCCGTCGCGGGGGAAAGCAACAGCTCGTCGCCAGCGCCCAGGGGCGAGCCGAGCGCAGGTTGGCCGGGGGGGAGCCCTGGGGGACACACAGCCGCCCTGCCACTGCCCCAGACTTAGCCGCCCGGTCCCTGGCACCCTCTGGCTCTGGAGCAGAGAGGCTTATCAATTCCCCCCAGGGTTAGGTGAGACCTTTCTGTTTGTTTGTGGGCTTGCTGGGGCGTTTGGCGGCTCGCTGGCAGGCTCCGAGAAGGAGGGCATCGTAGAGAGATGCACGCACGCTTTCTTGGGGAAAGCTGCTTCCGAGGAGGAGAATGCTCACGAAGAAAACGTCTTTTTCTTTTCTTTTCTTTTTTTTTCTTTTTTCCCCCCCTTTTTTCACGTTTTTTTTTTTTTTTTTTTTTTTTGGGGTTCGGTTTGGCTTTCCCTCCTCCCCGCTAAAAAGAGAAAAAAATACCCTCACTCTTCAGGGTTTTTTTGGAAACCTTACTAGGAAGAATGTGCCAGGGTCAAGTCTTTACTGATTTTCATGGTGAATAGATTACATGCTTGCATTCATGTTCACTTCCGAAGCGCTTAGTGTCTTCCTTCCCTTACTTACATATTAACCTCAAATACCCCGCGCGGCTTCAGCCAAGCTTTACTGGAGGTAGTTAACAATGTCGGGTCCCCAGGACGCAGATTTCCCCTCCTCAGCCCCTCCAAATCGTCCCTTGCCTCATTCGCAACGCCAGCAAGCCAGCAAGCCCTCCTTTAAAGTGCAGACCACGGAGCTAAGGACTGTTTGCTGATCTCTCCACCTCAGTTCTGCAGCAAAATGCTTCGAAAACCAGTGGATGTTAAGGCTACCCCAGCTTGACAAATACTCCGAATTTAATTGCCAGAAGCCTAGTTAAAATTATTTGACATACTGTTAACCCGTAGGAACAAACTCGCCATACCGAGATACTTTCCTTTTAGCTTTGTGTCGTCGCTGAAGGCTGAGACTCAGGGAGACCTGTTTTAAAAATCTGGTTAAACTTTTACTATTGTTGCATGAAAGGGATGATATAGAAAGCGGATTGTACAGGGCAGAGACTAAAAAGTACTTTTCTGCCAATAAAAATGCACACCCCACCGAATGAGCAGAGCCAAAGAAAACAGAGAAATACGCCAAAGAATACAGCACCTTTTGAGGCACGGACATCCCTAAGCTCTCGGAAAAAAAGTGTGGGTTTTTTTTTTTTGTTTTTTTTTTTTTTTTTTTTTTTTTTTTTTTTTTCTATTCTGATGCTCGATTTCAGAAAAGAAATATTTGAGTTCCGGCTGGATTTCATCAAAACAGAAAAACAGAATGGCAAAAGGCTATTGTGAAGTCGGTACTCTTCGGAAATCAGACGTAGTTCAAGATCCATGCCCCCGTGGACTTGGGAGGCTAGTGGAAGGGAAACGAAAATGTTAGGGAAATAATATTTGGATTTTCCCCCCCTCTTCCTCTGCAGTGCTGTGGAAGTATTTATATATCCGGAGAAAGTTCTCTAGTAAATTCTGGAGATCCTCGGTATTTAAATGTCAACATCGATTTGTTTATTTATTGCTTAGCTTATCGTAACAGACTCAATAACAAATCTAATCATGTTATGCAGAGAGAAAATATTCTCATTATGTATTTCCCCTACATTATAGTTAACTATTGCGTTTGAATTCAAGCTGTAAATTCAATATTATCAAGTAATTACTTTGTAGTGGAGTAAACTAATTTATTAGCATTAATGTTTATATGCCTTTTTCTTATTTTACAAGGGTTACCGTTCACAAATCAAATGCTCTGGACGTATCCCTGTAATGAACTCTTTATTTTGGTTTGCTGCAAGAACTTCTTATGCTTACTGCACGTCTGTGAGCTGAACTTGAAATTAATGAATTAATCTTCCAGTTTGACATATTTGCTAGAAAGTGGATGGAAAGAGATTGCATGTCGTCAAAACCGCTAGCAGAAGACTGCAATGTCGTTTAGGGATTGTAAAAAGGTTTGGGGGCTTTCCCTCTCTCTCCCACCTTCTTTTTTTTTTTTTTTTTTTTTTTTTTTTTTTTTTTTTTTTTTTTTTTTAAACTTGAGGTGGAGAGGGGTGTGCAAGAGCTCTGGTTGGCTTTTTCCTTAAAGCTATAATTTTGCTCGCATTTACTTTCCCCCTCTTTTTTTTTTTGCGGAGGGTAGTCGTGGTGGGGTGGTGGGTGGAGTGGACTGGGGGGTCGGAAGCCCTCTTTTGGTGTCTGAACATTGGTTATTTTCTCTGTATACCCGCAACGTTCAATTCCGTCGATGAAAACCTCTCCCCACACCCTGCACACACGCAGACACTCCTCCCTTCGAACAAAAAGGAATGTATAAGGATTTCAGTGACTTTGAGATAACAAAGGCGCCACCATTGCCGAGCCTCGCCCCGCCTCTGTGTGATGGCAAACAAATTCTTGCACTTGTATTAGGGCTTTTAAGGCTATAATTGAACACGGCGCGTCTAGGGGAACCGAAAACAGTTCTAGACTGACCTGCGGTTTTATAGCACTTTGGCAGTCAACTTCAGCTTGTGTCAGAGCAGACATGACAGAGCTGCCCAACACTTAATCCCGGGACGCCACCTCCTCGGACTCTCTGCAGCCGCCCTCTTGCATTTCAATAAATTTCAAACCTTGGGGCTAGAAATGGGGAGCAGAGCTGGCACAGGTTTGTATGGGGCTCTTTGCCGCTCCTCTGTGCTGCGGGGGCTGCGGCGCCGTGCGAGGCTCCGCCGTGCCAGAGGTCGGGGCTGTCTCTGGGAAACAAAGGGAAATTAAGGCAAGAAGGGCGAGAAGGCAACTGGAAACAGGAGTGTGTGTGCGTGGGTGTGCGTGTGTCTGGGCATATATGTGCTTGCGCAGCATGCACACGTGCAGCCCCGATGCCTGCTTTTGAATCGCTCGAGCTCTCTCCCCCACCTCTCCAAACCAAGCAGCCTATTTCGCTTCAAGCGGGTTAATCACGCAGGGGGACCCCAAAATGCCTCCGGGTGCCTTCTGCGCAAGAAGCGAGAAGGATGATGGGGAAAACCGAGGGGGGCACAGCTCGTCTGGGAGCGAGTAGACACCCAAGGCACAGGCTGTTCTCTGCTTTATTTGCTGTTAAGTGAAACAAGAGATAATGTACGCTTAAAGTCCCGGAATGTGTGGGTAATTGCAGGGAGCCTGCTGTTAAGTTGCTGTGTTCAGCACAATTATCAATGTTGATTATTTGGTCTAACGTTGAATTGCTCTTTTAATACAGTAATTGGGACTTCCGCGTTGAGGAAGGGGAAAAACCGAGCCTTCCCCTCTCTAACCTCACTGAGAACAACATAAACAAAGGCAGGCATTTCGTTTGGAGAAGCAAAATGCATTCGTTACGCCTTCCCATGTATTTCGACCGGATTAGAGAGGGTAAAACCGCTCTGAATTTGGAACCTCTGCTGCAGGACGGTTTTGCAAAGGAGAAGCGTGGCCAAGAGGTGGGGAGACTGTTACCCATAGCTAAGCTAAACAAAGGGAGGAGAAAAAAGCTACATCTCTGCTTTGGAGGAATATAAACAGAACTAGGACGCCTCGATGGTCTAGCTTTTACATATACAGATGGTGTGCAAAGGGAACTGTTTAACTCACTACTGCTTCTCCAAAAGGTCAAGTTCTATTGTATCTAAATTGTTGTCTTTTTGTACCGGGCTTCGCTTGAAAAATATTTGAAGCCGACCATTTACCTTGCCAGTAGGGTGGGTGCCTCTAATTAACAGGAGGAACGTGTGCTAGAAGGAATTTGCGTCAAGAGGAGCTAATTAAAATATTACAGGATCGTTGGCTTCAATCTCTGCTGCTTCTCTCGCACAGGGAGGCTGAGGGGTATTACGACTCGAGCGGGAGAAAATATCTAAGGAATTAGGACAGTGTTTTGTAAAACTGAGGGTTGATTACAGTCTAGAAAGGCTTATTAGAAAAGCATAGCATTAGGGAATTCGAAATGTTGCTGCCAAGGAAAAGCGTACCGTCTTCACACCTTTACCAATGCAAACGGGGTCACAAGACGATAATTCGTCGCTAAATTTGCCAGGAACGCAGCTTCAGAAAAAACCTGCTGATTATTTGGATTTTAAATATCTCGGGCTCAGAAGTTCGTGAAAGGCTTCTTTTTTTTTTTTTTTAATGTTTCTTTGCCATTTTGTCTGTTGTGGAAAGAAGTTGCACGTATACTTTTTTTTTTTTTTTTTTTTTTTTAATTATGTTCTTGTAAGATTGCAATAGAATGAAAT
Organism: Certhia americana; assembly: GCA_018697195.1. Classification (NCBI taxonomy): domain Eukaryota; kingdom Metazoa; phylum Chordata; class Aves; order Passeriformes; family Certhiidae; genus Certhia; species Certhia americana. The sequence continues at coordinate 33,368,159 of CM031858.1, forward strand.
GCTACAATAGCTAGCTAGATAATTTAAATAATAGGTGATAGGCTACTTACTTTCCAAAATGTAAGGCGGTGTGTCTGTGATTTTGCTAGGAAACTGCAGAATATGTGTAAAGAGAACGAGCAGATGTAAACAGGACTCAATGTAATTCTGACCTTGTTTTTTTCCCCCACATTAGATTATTTCAGAGCTTGCACACCTCAAAGGGCTGCACTCATCTGGGCTAGAATATTTTAGATTAATTTTTAATATCAAGTAACAAAATCCTTACCTCCGTCACCCTCTGTGTCTTTTTAAGATGCTGAAGTTAAGAGGGTGATATTTTTTTTTTTTTTTTTTTTTTTTTTTTTTTTTTCCTTACCAAGCCTTCCATCTAGTTTGAATTTTAGTATTAAACGACTACGGACCTACAGAGACATAGTCGTAGTTGGCGACCAATATGATATTTTGCATCCCTTTGAGCTGATGAACATCTGAGGGTTCTCTGACTCTGATAGCTGCAAGTAGCCGAAAATTTTGCAGGCTTTGTTTCTTCAGGACAGAAAGCTACTTCTAGATAGAAAACTTCGTGTTTCGGCATCTATTCTCTTTCTCGCCATCAACAGACAAACGATTTGTTGTTCTGACAGCCTCCCGGCGCCTTCCCAACACGCGGGGAGTCTCTCACAGTGTTGTGTCTCCTCACCCCCCGGTTCCCCAGCCCTGAGCTCCAGGGTCCCGGGGCGCTGAATCCCTCTAAACCGTTTATATTTACTGCTCGGAGCCTGGTCCTGAAAGACAATTCTGTCTGGTTTGGCAATAAGACGGACGCAAGAAGAGGCTTTCTCAGACCAACTAGTATATCAGAAATTGATTGACTGACGATGCTTCTATAAATGTCTCTTTTTCTCCCCTTGAACACTCTCGGAGGCTTTCCCGGTACAAGGAAACATACACACAGTCACTAAATTCCCCCCCCGTCCACCCAGGTACAGGTGCAAGAGACTTCTGGCAAACTTTGTCTGCGGGAGAGGGGTGTCTAGAGACAGCGGCGGGCTCTAAACTGGTGCGAAAGCAAATTCCCTTGGTTATAATCCGCCGGTACAGAAGAGCAGGCACTTTACACCGACTCCCACCCAGACCCCACAAAGCATCGTGTCGTTAGCACCGTTTGTAGTAAGCAGGTACCAGTCCCCTTTCTTATCAACTTATTTAATGAAGAATTAAGCAGAGCGGTTTAGGGGAACATCCCCAAGTGATCCCTTCAAAGTGAGGCGCTAGTAATCGACAGTTATCCCTGCGGACGGCCATATCCCAGGAGTTGTTTCCATGCAAAGTTCACCCGCAACTGAGTGCCGCTTTACTCTACATACTTAAAAAAAAAAAAAAAAAAAAAAAAAAAAAAGAAGTCCGCCAAAACATTCCCATGTCGACTTACATTTAAAAGTATTGCTAGAATCGATGCCTTGAACTTGACCTTAGATTTGTTAATCCAGGAAATATATTCAAGTGAGAGGAAAAAAATAATCCTATCACGTTGCCTCTGGCAAATGAGCATTTTCTGCTTACCAATTCAGTATATAAACAAGTCACAAGTTATGAGATATATAATGTGCCCTCTAGATTAAGCCCAGAAAGCTACAGAAAGTGAAATGCCTCAACGCCGAGACAAGCCTGGCACAGCTAGACTGTTTCTGAGTTGCCGAGATCCACACTATGCCACAGAAATTCACGTCAAGGTAATTGACTGGGATTCTAAGCTAAATTGAATTTTATAGGATATAAGGTTCTCTCTAATGCGCATTAAATTTTAACAATGATTTATAAAGGTATTTCAATTTTTTATTTAATTATTTTGCCCAACTCGCCAAGAAACACATCAGATTTTACTGTACCATTGCAAACTTTATAGGAGAGCCTTATTCACATATCGTGAAACCCACCGAACTAAGGACATTTCTTCATCAATGCTTGCTTTAGGGGGCGGATACAGGAAGTATCGCTATACCGGGACTGTCAAATCAACGACTTCAAAGCTCCAACTTCGTATTTTGATGGACTCTCAGAATTGTATTATAATTAAGGTACCTGTACTTGTGTAACATTTATAGGAAGCTATTTGTACAACACGAGATTTAAGTATGTGCTGCAATTTAAGATGCAATCATATGCCCATGTACAGTTTAGCCAGCTCGTAAGGATCGTTTCTTGAGTCTTTTCTCATATGTAAAACAAAGATACTCATAAAAACAGCTCTCCCTCTAAGCCTAATATGGCTGCTCTTGCCTATACCCGAGGGGAAGCCCGCTCACTGTCCTGCTTATTTCCCTTTTCCGACTTTTCAACAAATGCTGATACTAATATCACTCCTTCCAGAAATCGGGGTGCACAAGCATGAAAGACCCACATTGCAGAGCCCGGGGGAGTTTGGGCAAAACACCCAGAATGGGACCAGGCGAAGTGTGGGGGTTACTCGTTCTTTCTCTTTCGGTTTTATTTTCCCATCAAGTGTTCATACAGCACAGTATTTAGAAATCCTCACATATTTAAATCTAAACCAACCACTATCTGGAGACGAAGTCCGTCCAAGATTGGTTTGTATTTAATTTTTTTTTTTTTTTTTTTTTCTTTGCCTACCCGAAAGCATTTCGAAGCCAGGCTTGAAATAACCCGATTTTCCATTACTCCTCACCCAAGCCGACCATATAGGTCGTTTTATACGAGCAGGGATAAATGAAAGCAATTTGCTTGGTGCGTTCAAATCAAGGCGATTACGATGAAATTCAGATTAATTAAAACTGACAGGTTACAATGCCCGGCTGGCATTTTTCTCTCTAGATACACACAAACAATGGCGAAAAGCAGACAGGTTAAACATCCTTCCCCGTATTTCTTCCACACACAGCCACCCACCCTCCTCCCTGGCACTTGAATGATTAAAATAATTTCCGAAGCAAGTACACGGGGATAAAACAACCGGGCGTAAAAGCCGGGAGACGCTTTTCTATGCAGCCTGACCCAGTTCTGCAACACAGCACGGCGCTGCACAAAGCCAAACAACCAGCAGCTCTATCTGCAAGTCTGCTCTCGTCCTGGGCTCTGACCCTAGCCTCTCCTGGCGCACTTTCTTGCCAAGAGCCCTCTTTGAGTCCCACCTATGTTAGAGAGGAAAGCAGCGTCCCTGGGGAAGGTGGAGCCGGCACCCAAGCTAGGAGAAACCGTCTTACTTTTCTCAACCGGCTCTTCGGCTCTGTTAGCATCAGCTCAGGCAGCTGCCTTCCCCCAGGTCCCCCGCAGGAGAAGCGGCACTTCGGCCTCGTACACCGTGGGAGAAACGGAGTGGGGAGGGTGGGTGGGCTGGGGGGGGAGAGCAGGGGCCTGGGAAACTCTCCACAAAGGCCTCCCGAATGACTTTGCTCCAGTCATGCAGGGGGCTTTTTGCGAGGGGACCGGGTGGGTGTTTGCTGTTGGCTTGTTTGCTTAGCTCACCACCGAGCAGGGAGAGAGGAGAAACATTGAGCCGCTTCCAGGAAGAGCACGAAAATCTTACCCCAGCATCCAGAAGTCTCTCGCCTGTGCAAAAATATATCCCCACGGAGACTGACAGTTAGGATCCCGCGCTGGGCTGTAGAACTCCAGTTCAATGAGGATGGATTGCATATTTTTTGGTTTCCTCTCTTACAGATTAAATATACACGGTCCACCAAACATTCCTTCTCGATTTTTCAGTGTCTTGGGTTCCTGCTGGTTTGGGGGGTTTATATATATATTTTTTTTTTTTTGTCCTAGTTGTTGTTGGCTTGCCTTTAGATGGAGAGAAATCTAGCCACTGGGGCACATCGTCCTTCCAGCCAGCTTCAGGCAAAATGCAGCGATATCACAGGCTAATGATGATTATTGCTGTTATTATTACTACTACTATTATAGCTATTTAGGTTTTTTTCTCTCTCTCTCTTCCCACCCCCACCCCCCCCGCTCTCTCTCTCTCTCTCTCCCCCTCTCTCTGTTTCTCTCCTGGTCCCTTAGGATTTCCGATGGCGATTTGCACACAAGGTGATTGCAGGAGGCTAAAATGCTGTCTAATTCCGCGGATTCCCATCGCACGAGTAGGAGAAATGAAAAAGACTGAAAAAAAGAGGAAAAAAAAAAAAAAAGTCCCAGTGTTTTTGATCACGAGACACCCGGCCGTTCCTCCCCAGTACACCCCGGGTCACAGTACAGTAATGACCGTGGGTTGTGCGTTGTAGGACTTGACCTTTCCTACGTAGAAGAGGGCGCTTTACGCTAAGGGGAGGGAAGGGAGGGGGAAGCGGCGGGAGGAAGAGAGATGCTCTCTTTGGGGATGTTTAATCACAGTTCAGATCTAGGAACGGGCACAGCTTCTGCTTTGCAGTACGCCATATTGAAGCTACTCGCTGGAGAAAAAAAAAAAAATAAAATTGGGGGGTGCGGGGGCGGGAAGGAGGCCGAAGGGAGGAGGATAGACTTAATGAACATTAGCATTTCGTCCCCTAGTTCATGAATCAACTGCGTTCAAGGGGGAGGGGGCCCAGAGGGCTGGAAAAGGCTCACGGCGTGCCCAGAACACCAGCGGCCGGACCCCTGCAGACACGGCCGGGGCGCACGGGCCCGTCCCGTCACCCACCGCCCCAAATTCCCCCCGGCCTTCGCGGAAAAGCCAGCCCCTGGCTCCCTCCCCCTCTTCTTTTTGGACTCCTTTACCGGCCGAGAGCGCGCAAGGACATCTCTTCAAATCCTCATGAAAGTGCATCTAAATGTTATGAATGGCGACAAACGGCCTTTTAGCGTCTGCCAATATTTTTTTTGTATTAAACGCTGTCTTGATTTTATTGCTAATGCTGCCCACGGAGAATGCTGAAATGCACCAGGAATTGGATTTTATTTACGCCGTAGATATTTTTAATGTATAGGCTAGAGGCCGAGATTCTTACCCGTTCTCTCTGAAATATATCTCCATATAAACACGCTTTTCTGGAAGCAATGGGCGATTTTCTGAACATTTCAATATTGAGGACAACATTCCGGGGTATTTGAACGGGAATTTTTCTGAGCAAAAAGCAGCCGGGGGAAAAAAAATAGATTTAGAGTTATTCTTTTTCGGAAATATGCTCCTGTCAAGGTTTATTTCCCATAGCAAACCACCTTTGCTACTGCCAAGTGCTCTAGGCAGGGATAGATTAAATACCAGATTATTCGCTGGGTGGGAAAAAGTGGAACATTTGTTATACCTGTCTGTCCGCGTCAAAAACACAAGGACATTTTCTGCCCATGGGAAAACTGAGGGACCCACGATGCCAAGAATCAGGCGATTATAAACTAACATTTCCAGACACTGGGAATTAAAATATATGTCTCTGCATCCAAGACTGAAAGTGAGCTACGTGGAGATTGAAGTGAAACTGAACTTTTTTTTGTCTTTAATTATATTGCGCGTTTTGTGCTAGGAATGAAACGCTGCTCTGATATTAGTGCTCCAATAAACACACTAAATATACAGTAATATCTTGCTCCCTCTGTCCCTTGGCATCTCTCCCCACATCCGCTAAAATATTATACCTAACATTCTTGATTCAAGGGAAGCTGAGAAAATAAAGCCTGTGCTATGTTTACATAAGTTTTGGGGTTTTAATTTTGTGTTTGCTTTCCTTCCAAATCCTTCTTCCGGCACATTTTCTTAACGTTTGCAAATAAAACTCCTTACACACGTAACTCTGCACAGCAATCTAGCCCCAGTAAGTTCCCTACCACCATTTTAAAACATTCTCTGTAACGCGGGGAATATAAATAATAGTTCTCTCCGAATCGTGCGCAAGGTCGGACGTCGTGAATTAATGCATCACGTTGTTTAATTATTTTCGTTGGTGATAATATTCACTTGTAAAACGTATTAGGGATGTATTTTAGGACTCTGGCGGCAGATTGGTGAGAGGGGAATATATAGTACAACAGCAATTTGTACTTGAAAATGTATGTGCCAACAGCTTTTGGACGGTAAATGAAGGTAATAAATAACATGAACACACACATACACACCTACATGTCCGCTCTCCCCCACGCTCCGAGGCCACATCTACCCGGCAAAGGGATGGAGGGATGGAGGCGCGGGGGTCTGCGTGGGTCGGCAGACCAGCGGGATGATCGAAGCGAGGGCGGGAGCGCACGCAAGGCCCGCGGAGGGTGAATCTTTCGTGACTCGGAAAACCGCAGACGCCATCGTCTCGGTGCCCGGAGTCGCCGCACGGCTGCGGGGTGCTCCGCCGGCCACCTCCGCTCCCCTCGGTTCCCTCTTCTCGGTGCCCCATAGAGCAAGGCTCGGAGCTCCCTGTCTTTGCTCACCTGACCCAGCCACTCGCACCGTGGGATGTTTCTCCAGAGGATTCTCGAGCCGGGCCCGACGAGGAGGCAGCGGCTCGGCTCGGAGCGGCCTCCCCGCGGGACCGGACGCGGAGCCTCCGCCGCGGCCGCCGCACGCCCGAGCTTTGGGGGAGACACCCCGTGGGGTTGGGGGGCTCCGTCGCTAGCTTGGGGTCCTGCTTTCCGGACGGCGACTCTGCGCTGCGGGGCCGGGAAATATGACCTGCTCGTCCTGCTAAAAGCCTACGAGAGCCTCGGAGCCTCGACGCTGACTTACATGGTAACAGGGGTCAGGTCCAAAATGTTACCTTACTCCTGCCAGCGATCGCGAGTCAAACGCTCCCCGTTTTACCCTGTGAAATATATATGCGGCTGAGCTATTTGAACAGTAGTGGGAATTTAAATTCGCTAATCCACAGTCAGTCTTGAAATGCTTAGCAAATTTGAACGGTAGGTAGTTCAGTGTGAAAACATAATCTTCAAACACTCGCTCAGATTAAAAGTTACCTTGAAATACCAAACCAAAATAAACCAAAAAAAAACCCCAAACACAAAAACCCCTACTCCCAAACAAGCAACCAGAAACTGCAATTATACTATTGTCAGCCATGTTCTCATTGTGGGCTTCTTTCAAGGCGCCCCTGAATTATATCGCTTCGGGGCATGGTCTGAAAATAGAAGATCCTGACTAAGGTAGGCAGGATTCAGTCCTCTGTATCACTCCCAACTCTGACCTGAAGTACACATAATTTGCGGCGTCTCATGCAGTAATTACACGGGCTGCTAAATTACACAGGTTGCGAAATATAACGAAATAAACAAAATTATTCAGTCGGAGCAAGAACAAGTGTAATTCACTAGCGGCCTTCTTCAGGCAATTTCCCTCCTTCAGCAGAAAACGTCTCAAGGAGACGCTGGAAAGGCGACTGTCCCGTACCTGCAGCCGAGGCAGACAGCCCGTGGACAGCAGGTACGGCCGGTGGGAGACGGGTCCCCGGCGCCAGCCCACAGCACCAGACCTTCGAGCAGGGTAACAGGGTTACCTACAGCTAGAACAGCTTCATCGCGGGAGTCTTCTGCCTGCTCCAGCTCCACTGAAAATCCCAGGCCGCGGGGCAACCGCGGAGGTCCTGGAGAGTACTGGCTCCTCAGTGGTTCCCCTCGCCCATGGGCAGCCCAAGGCCCTGCCCGCCATGGCTCTTTAGCCGTGGTCCCTCGCACGGTGCTGCAGGCACTGGAAGGCCTCCGGGTGCTTGTCAGAGGGGGCCGACACCCTGTCACCCCAAAGCACGACCCAACTGCATGGTCTGGAAACCGCCTGCCAATAATGCGACACTTCTAGGCTATTTTCGCAGCAGGATGGGATTTCTCGCTCAGAAATTCCCTGACCGGCCTCCGAAGGGACGCATCCGAAATTCCCACGCTCCGCGGCCGCGGGTTTCCCGCGGCCTGAGAAACCACAGGGCTTCGCAGCCCGAGAAACCACAGCGGTCCACAGCCCCTGCGCGGCCGCACACGGCGGAAAGGCTAAAATTCCGAATGTAGGGCAAAGCCCCCGACACGAAAGCCTCCTGGAAAATAAATCCCGCTCCTGCAGGTAGTTTTCTCGTCGGTTATTGCCCGACTGTGTTACAGTCAGATCTGAGGGACGGAAATCGCTCTGCGCTGATCCCTGCAGAGGTGGGTCCTTTTGAATTTCAGAAATGTAAGGCTAGAAGCGCACAGCGAGCGCGGTATATGATACCCTCTAAATGTACCGTAAAGGTTCCCCAATAGCTCTAATTAGAGCTACAGACCACCGCAGGAGACAAGCGGCTAAAGCAAACTTCTCTTTGTGCCCGACCAAAGCCGCCCGGCTCGCTATCCCGGCCGGCCGGCTGCTCCTCGCACGGCACCAGGCATCCCTCTGAGGAGCACCGTATCGGCCCCTCTCAGCCTCACCGCTGCTGGCAGACGGAGAGAGCACTCAGAGCATATCGTGCTCCGCGTTCTGCCGGGCCATTCCAGAGGCATTCCGTACAAACCGTGTTCCTGCCGGGCGGCGCGGGCAGGATGCTGCGCGGGAGCGGCCAGGTGCCGACACCGCCCGGCGCTGACCACGAGGTGGCGCTGTCGGCCCGCGGATGCTGCCGGCGCCGGGAGCTGTCAAAAGTCAAGGTCACAAATCGGCTTTTTTTCCCCTCAAGGTCAAGGTTTCGGGCCTTCCCCGTCCTGTCATCGCCACGCAGCCCCTCACCTCCCCGTGGAGGCATCGGCAGGCTGGGCAGCGTGCCCCCAGCCCAGGGGTCGGCCGCCAGCCTCCATTTCCCGGCGAGGGCTGCGACGCTGCGCTCGTATCATCCTGCTCTTCCACCCCCCCGTCCCCCAGCGCGGCTGCAAAACCACTGTTTAACATTACCGAAACATTTATAGTTTAGGAACGCTGGTTATCAGGCGTGCCTGCCCGCAGATAAACAGCGCCAAGAAAAATAAAACAAAATCCACCATATATACACAAGCTACATACTGAAAGAAAACAGTATTGCAATTATAAGACAGATACATTATATTTTTCTATTAAATGCACATAGAAATGAAAGAAAAATGAAGAGTATTTCCTTCACGTTTATTACAGTGACTATTTTATTAACAGTATTAATACTACTATACTTCTACACGTCTTGGGTTTTCATTTTCTCAGTAGAAATATATAAAAAAAAGGGTGCATAAGTACATTTTCACAGTGCGCTGATTTTTTTTATTTACAAGATAGCTTCTTATAGTGAATAAAAACAAAATAATGTGCTGGTTGAAATAACTGATTGGATTAAAAGGTGCTGTAAAAAGAATCCCTAAACATTCTACTGCGGCCTCATAACAGACAATAAACAAGGAGAAACGACTAATTACTTATAGATCAAATATAGATTACATAAATCAAAATACTTCTGGGAAAAAAAATGCATTTCAGTTCAAAGTTCTTGGGTATATTTTCCCAGGCCTTTTTTTTTTTTTTTTTTTTTTTTCCATACTGTAAAGAAATGCCAATATTCGAATATTAAAAATTTCCGGGGAATTAGAATATTAATTCTTGAAGATTATTTCAGGTTTAAAATAGGCAGAGTCTTTAAAATGTATCTATTTTGTGGTCTTCAGGAGAGAGAAAAAAAATTTAAAACCCCCAAAGAAACAAACCCCCCCAGTTTAGATGACAAGAATTCATCTGTGGAAAATAAAAAATAAAACCGAAAGACATCTCCAAGCAAATATTTTCCTTTCTATCCTCACTAATTTGCGATGTTTAAATTTACTCTTAAGATAGATCATCCACAGAACTTCCTTCATTACTGATGTCTCTGAAATCCTTATTCAGTACCTTCGAGGTTTATTATTACTTTTTGACAATAAATGCATTGCTTAAAAACATACAGTAATTGTAATTTTTTTCACTTTGATTTACCTGAGCAGTCATTCAACATACAGTTTGGATTGCAATGGAAGAAAACCAGATCATGTGTCCACACCGACCTCCTCACGTTAACCAGCTCTTGCATCGTGGCCACGAAGGGTCTTCTTTCAAAGAGTAAGGTCTTATAAGTATTTACAAGTTTATCAGAAAATCGTGTTTTAATTGAAAGTGTATCTCTCGGAGCTGGGCGTGTGGGCTGCACAGTCTATCAGTGATACTGGCTGGCTGTTTGGGATTTCAGGAGAACTGTCAGTTTTCACCATTTTGCTACAGTAATAAAAAAAAAAAAAGAAAGAAAGGCTATAATTCCAAAGATACAGATCTCTTGTTCTGAAAGAAGAGGTTCATTGTCTTTTCGCTTTTTAATTATTATTAATAATTACTTTAATCTGAACACACACACAAAAAAAAAAGTTCTGAAACTCTTGAATTGCTGCTTCTCCATTTTTAATCCATTAACTGGTAGTCTTCAATTTGTTGATCACTTTTTTCTCTTTGACCCTTCTGTTTTGGAACCAGATTGTGACCTGTCTCTCTGATAGATTTGTAGTCGCCGATATCCTCCTTCTCTTGTCTTTGGTTATGAATTTATTTGTAGCATATTCCCTTTCGAGTTCTTTTAACTGGACCTTTGTGTAAGGCACCCGTTTCTTTCTTCCACGTCTGTATGAGTTCGCATCCGAGGGATGAGAAACGACGTCTGGAACAGAAAAACCATGCAGGGAAGCGTTAGAAAACCGCTCGAATCGGTTAGGACATCTTCAAGTGGTACAAGGGTTAGGGTTAGAGAGCACTCCTCCGACTGCCCCGCTCCGGTTTAGCTACTTAAGCCCGGCTCAGCATTGGGGATTCCTTTTTCCTGACCGCCGCAGACGGCTTTTAGTCAGGGAAAACCTCACTTCTGTCAGAGAGACAAATAATAACAAACCCCATGTAGCCCGGCCAGGGACTCTGGGAAGGACCGAGAGGGGCAGCAGGGATTTACACAGCTCGCGTACTTCATGGTCTATGGAAAATAATACCACAGACCTTCCCGCGGCCCTTTTCAGCTGTTTCCTCTCCCGGGGCCGGCGCCGGGGCCGGCCAGGCGAGGCGGGATATGCCGTGAGCCGGCGGGGGGCAGGGGGCGGCACCGGTGCCGTTCCAGCGGCGCTGGGGCATGTGTGGACCGGTGCGGGATGGGAGTGGGAACGGCGGGCGGGTCGGCGAAGGGGCGGCCCGGGAGGTTTCACCGAGCACTGCCGGAGGGATACCCGGGAGAGGCGAGCGGGGCAGGATGAAAAGAAGAGACAGGGGGAGCCATGCAGGTGTATTACCCGGGAGGGTGGATTTCCAGAGGTGAGGCGGCTGGCTCTGCTCCTTGGGGCAGTACACTTGCCCGTTCCACCCGTTCGTGATGGCCCAAGGCTGGTAGCTGTCCATGGGGAGAAGGGGGTCGTGGCGCGGCTCGCCGGGCCCGCCGATGGCGGGCACCACGGGCATATCCAGATAACCGGGCACCGGCTGGTAGGGCCCGGCGGCGTAGCCCTGGTAGAAGGCGAACTCCTTAGCCCGCGACGTGAACTCCTCGCCGGAGACCGAGGTGTCCATGTACTTGTCGGCGAAGGTGGAGGCGGGCTGGGCGCAGGACTTGATGGCGTTGTGGTGGGTCATGCGACAGGGGTAGTAGCCGCTGCCGAAGTAGCCGTAGGGCAGCGCGGCGCCGGAGGAGCTCTGCACGGCGGCCGAGCAGGGGCTGCACTGCTTGACAGTGGGCTCGGCCATGCCGGCGGCGGGGGCCTCGCTGGAGGTGTAGGCGGCGGCGCTGGGGGCGGCCAGGGGAGCGGGGTGAGCCATCAGGTTGCGGCAGGGGTTGGCCGCCGCCGCCGCCGCGAAGTTGCTGCCGGCGTGAAACCCGTCCATGTTCTTATTGATCTCATCCAGGCTGTTGTCGTAGAGGAACATGACGGGCTCGATCCAGCGGGGGTGGAGGAGCACGGAGGCTGTCATAGCCCGCTCCGCATTGAGACTAGTGGCTCTTTTTTAAAAGCCCCAAAGACTGAAAAAAGAGATACTCAATCTCCGGGACTTGACCAGGGCTGACGCGCCAGCGTCGCGCCAGGCCGGCCCTCATTGGCCCGCCCGCCCCCACGTGATATGCAAAGCAGCTGATAAACATCTGAGGGAATAAAGTGGAGATAATTAAATAACGCAATCAGTGCGCGGGGCCGGGTCCCGGCCCGGGGCGCGGGCACGGGCACGGGCACGGCGCGGTCCGGCCGCCGAGCGGATCGAGAGCGACGGCGGGGGAGGGGGGGGGGATCCGCCCGCCCCTCCTCCTTCCCTCCCTCTCTCCCTTCCTCCCTCTGGCCCTCCCTCGCCACCGAGGCGTGAGCTTTTTGGCCCCGTTGTTGCCGCGGCGCACCCCCCGAGGTGCGGGGCTCCCCTTGGCACCCCGCCTGATTTCTCCTTGCGCCGCTTTCTTTGAGCCCTCCCCGCCCCGAGCGCCACGGAAATCCCGGAGGCCTCCCCTCGTCTCGGGGGGAAGACGAGCCGCACCCCTTCTACCCCCTTCCTCCGCCGGTCTGAGCCGCCGCCTCTCCCCGGGGAGAGCTGGCGGGGCCCCGTCCGGGTGACGCGGAGATCCCACCGCAAGCTGAGGGAGGAGAATCGTTCCCCGCGCGCAACGCTGGGACACATAAGGCTGTGGAAACGGAGCCTCCCGGGGTCTTTTCTGGGTGTTTTCCTCTTTCCTTCCCGCCCGTCGAAAGCCCAAGACCCATCTCGCTCCTCTCGCCACAAAGTCTCAGAAATCAGATAAGAGGAAGAGACCGGGAAATCCCCATTTTATTTATTATTATCTTTTAGGAAGGTTTTGGGAAGCGGGAGAGTTAACTGGATGTTCATCGCGATACCGCTGTATTATTTGTTGCCGTAATAATAAAACTCTGGGCCTACGATTCGACATGAATCTTTTTCGGCTGTAAAATATCACGTCGGCTTGCATGGTGTGTGCACGGACCCACGGCGTTTTTTGTGTGTACGTGTGCTGGGAAAACAAAATGGATTATCGACTGAAAAATAGGGGGTTTCTTTGAAGGCCGTACCGCTTTGCAAGTGAATGCTAGAAAAAAACCCCAACATCTCCGTTCTCTTTTCGGGATGAATTTTTCATAGGGTGAAATAACTTCAATTTCTAATATCCTCCCACCGGCGCGGATGCTGTTCTCCCCCAAGCTTTTCGCGCACAGCCTTGAACCCAGAATCCTCCATCACTGAGCTATCAATAAACTTGACCTAAAGCAGCGTTCATCTCATCGTTAACAGCGCTCAGTCTTCACGCGTGTGCGCATTACAGCCACAAATACTCCCATCCTGAAAACTAATTTTTTTCCCCCAATTGCGTGTTGCTTTGTTTTGAGTCTGACAGCTCGGCGTATTTATTATCCTATTGTGCTTTCCATTGACGTTGTAGCATTGTTTTGCCCTCATGGCTACAAGCGCAGAGCAATCCCGGGACGTACATTGTTACCGAGCAGGCTTTTCCTTGCCTAGCGCAGAGCTGCCAGCCCTGAGAAATAGCTCTTTGGCGCCCAAGGATATTTTTTCAAGGTGCTTTTTCCGTGCCCTGAGTTGGGATACCTGAAGTCTCTGTCATCTCCCTACTAAATTGGCAGCATTTAGCTTTTTTTTCCTTCATTGTAGCCAGTAAAATGTTCCCATTTTAACTTCGCATACTCTTTTCCGCATTTTTTCTCATGGCCAAAAGCAAATATTTATTCCACGCATATTTTCCCTTTTCTTTCAGGCTCCAGTTTTGAAACCTGTAGATTCCCCCGGCCAAACATTGCTTGACTGACATGAGTTGGTTCGGTTTGCTTCCCTCTGTTTTCTCGAGGCTGTTTCTGAAAATCGCTTTGCAGGACGAGGGAGGAGAAGTGGGAAGGGGAGGCAGCTCTATGGGGCAGCGCTGTTTTACATACGGGTTAGACACGGCTAGAGGCCAAGGTCAAGTTGAAAGTTGCAGTCTAGCCAATGTGAGAACTGTCATTCACAGCCCGAAGATCTGTCTGATTTGTCAAAAAGCGGGTAGCCATGAGAACAGTAATCTCTCCAGCTCCCCTCTACCCCCTCCCCAGCCCGCCCCCACTCTCCAAGCTCTCCTCAGCCGCAGAGAGTTTCTCGCTTATCTGCCTCTACTTTTCAAGCTCCTTTCCACAAGGAGGGAGAAGTCATGTGAAACCGTAGCTTTCAGCCCCGGTGCAAACTGTACGAGTAGTGTGTGTGTGGTGGATGTCAGGGCGGGGGGCAAGGGGAAACATCCGGTCTGCTGACTTTTGGTGATCGTTATTTTGTTTTGTTTACCCTCCTGGGGCTGTTGCGGCCCTGTGTGCTAAAAGAAGAGGGGAGATTAGATTGGAGAGCTTTCTTTTCTCCCTTCTCCGCATCTCTTACTCACTCTAGAGGTCTATTTAATAATTATGGAAGAAGGCCATGCTTTTCACTGATGATAAGAGCAGTAATACAGCAGTCTTTTTTCCCTGTTTGCCATGATGTGAGGAGGATTTCGGGAACGGGACTGTTTCCTCAAAATAGGCAAAAATGACATCTGCAGGGTGCATATACACCATCAGAAAAATAGTGTTGTCGGACACGGGACTCTACGCTTTGTTTTGCCTTCCTAATTTAGATGACTTTTAATAAAATATTGACACCGAGAGAGGAGAAAATCCTCGTCAGCTATTTTTGATGCCCCAATTTTCATTCCTCAGCTATAATTTCTTCCTGCCTTAATGGGCATCTGCCATTAAATATTAGAAAGGAACCATGAGGACTGAAGGCATCGGGCAGAACAGATGTTCTTCGAAAATCTTGGACCTTGTAATGAACACCAAGGATAAAAATACTCCCGAGCCTACCCCTCTTGCCTTGAGCATATACCATTCCCTACCACTTGTGGAAGAGCTTTTACTTTTCTCAGTGTCAATCTTGGGATGAGCTGGATAAATCAACCAAATCTAAGGAGTTTACTTGAAGCCACTGATTTGAGCGTCTTTGGAAAACTTACTTGATAAATAAATGCTTCCATTCATGCAACCGACAGACCAATCGACGCTTCTTCCAATTACTTTTTTGCCTTTTTCTTGTGAAATAATGTTAGAATACAGCCCATACAAGCTCATGGTAAAACTATAGTGATTTCCAGGAGAACTGGCGCAAACCTCCGAACTGCTTTGCATTTATATAGAGTGTGAAACAACTTAGAGAGAAATGCATCTGTTGAATCGTTTCCTCTAAAACGAGTATTAATTCCTTGGGGAGCGGGACGATGAACAACCATGATCAGTCGGAGGGTTTTAAAAGGTCCTGAATCTTTTCATAGGCAGGCAATTTCTAACTGATGGTAGTCACTCACCGCGCTACACGGCCATGCTCCTCTCAGGTACTACAAAATACTTTAGTGGCGTATTTTAACCTCGCTGCATCGAGAGTGGTCAGAAGCATTTCACCCACTTCGCAGGTGTAAGCGAGAGTGGAATTTGGCCCTTACAAGTGCTTTAAAACTGGTCACTGTGTGTGTTCCTGACGCCATGAAGCTAAGAATAGCCTTGCCAGTAAGGACTGCAGCAATATGCTCTTAAACGTGAAAATATGAACTATTTTTAAACCTCTTTATGTGATACGAATATGGCTATTCATTCACTTCTAAAGAGGCCCTACGATTTCTCTTACAGAAATCAGAAGTCCTTTCAGTTGAAAGACAAGTTTTGAAAATAGGGAGTTTGTCGGTTCAGTATCTAAAAAGCCTTTTTTTCCTCCCAGACCCGTCTTTGTGTGATAACACACACGCACTCTCCGCAGCCCTGCCGCGGGAGTGCCTGGCTGAGGAGAACGCTGATTTCTTGTAGGTTAATCACAATCTACGAATACAGAAAAAACAAACAAACAAACAAAAACCCCCAAAAACCCAAACGCAAAAAATCCAACCCAACCCCAAACTGTCGCCCAAAGAAATCCACTCTTACTTTTTCACGCACTGCTTAGAGCTAATTAATAAGCATGAAGGGGAAAAGTCGCGTCTGATTGCTGAAAATATACGTTTGTCACGGAGTTAAACCCCTCTAAACCCGCTAAAATACCTTAGCTGATAATGTAGGAGCTAGAGGGTGATCTTAGTCACTAATAATAATCGTCCTGCAGAGCTCAAGATTCTTGAAAGAAGCAGGAATAAAGTGATAGCAGGAGCAAGAGACTTAATCGAACTTGATTTTCATGAGCAAATGAAATTTACCTGCCAGAAGGGTAATTTGGAGCAGTAGTGTCACCGCTGTTTTCTTCCACAATTTCTAAAGCATCAGGGATTGAGATAAACATTCCTGAGCCCGTTTTAAATACACTTTGTCTTTCAGGATATTCATGTGTTTCTAATGGAAGTAAGCAGCTTTACGAGCGGGTTTCGCAGGACATCTTAACTCTCTCCCTCCCACTGCGTGCTAAGGGGGGGAGCTGTGATAATTACAAAATAAGAAGAATTTGTAACAGCAAATGCCAAAAAGGAAGAGCTAGGGGAAATTTGTGAAGGCGTCCTAAAAATCCTCAGGCGCACACTAGATACGAACCTATCCATTTCAGTCGACCCAAACATTCAAACCGCACCTCCTATGAAAAAGGTGTGCTGGAAAACAATGTCACTGCTTTCACCCAAAGTGTGGGACATGGTCTAATCTTAACGCACCCGGGTCTCAGAATCATTTTACTCCGTGTTTTGTTTTGGTTTTGGTTTTGTTTTTTTTTTGTGGGGGTTGTTGTTTTGTTTTGGATTTTTTTTTTTTTCCGTATTTTAGCTTCAGAAAACACGCTGGAGCTATTTCATGTGATTAGAAATTAAAATGGGAATGATTCTCAAATCCATCTCGTACGCGAGGTCTATTTTCTGATTTGTTTTGCTTTGCTTTATATTTTTTCCGTAGTATTTTCAGAGACAGCGGGGCTGTGCGATAGCTTTCTGTTTATATTTGGTGGGTGAAAGCATCTGAAACCTGGCATTAGATGTTAGTAGTCCACAGAAAATATTTTACTTAAACTGCCGTGTAAATGCAGTGATGAGGAGAAGCCTTAGCCGGTTCTCTGTCAGCCGCAGGCTGCTTGAACATAGTGATAAAGCCCCCCCTTATAATCTCAATTAATTTTGCCATGCAAACTGAGACGGATATATTTGCCATTAGGTCTGCCTTATCGCACCAAGGGGGCCGAGAAAGTTTTTATTTTTCCCTTAGCAAACTCTGATAAAGAGAAGGCCTGGATAGCCGTGCAGTAGTTTATCTTGTCGATTTCATCTTCTAGTTGAAACGTTTTGAACGTGTAATAGCAACAGATGACAAAATTGTACTCAAGTTACCCTTCCTTGATTTTCTTTGGTTTATTCTCCGGCTTTTGAGATTTAGCATTTTGAGAGTAAATTAATTTCTCACCTTACCTACCAGTAGGTCACATTTTTGGAAAAGGAAAAGGAAAAGAAAAGAAAAGAAAAGAAAAGAAAAGAAAAGAAAAGAAAAGAAAAGAAAAGAAGTACAGTAAACTACAATAACATATCCTCTCTATTTCTGCTGTGAGCTTGTAATAATTGCTACCACATGATCATATGGTGTATTGTTGCAGCCTGATTACAATTAAACTTATCCCTCCACCTTTTTCATTAGAGGAAGGAAAAAAAAGTTCTTCCTGAGCTTCAGGCCCACTTTGTGCTGTTTTATTTCCCTTTGAAAAGCTGTCGGAAAGTAGCCGAAGTCTCTCTTTCCTTTACAGCGCGAGAGAAAGCGTTTCCAAAAAGCCCTTCTCACCATAACTTTCTTGTAATAGCGTGACATTTACACATTACGTCCAACTAGGGGGGCTCAGGGGCAGAAGTGGACGCTGCTGGTCTCTGCAAGAAGTTGCACAGTCTTTATTTTATTATATTTTATTTTTATTTTTCACGCTGAGCCCGAAGTTGTATCTTCACCTAGGGAGGGAAACAATGCGGCTCTCAGTGTTAAAGACGTTCGCGCGCGGTATCTAGAGAAAAAAAAAAAAAAAAAAAAAAAAAAAAAAATAGAGAGAGAGAAAAAAAATCATACAGGAAACATAGGACATGTTTGCCTTTACTGGAAGACAGCTGTTTGAGTGCGTTCTTCAAGAGGGTTTTTTGGTTCCCTTTTCAGAAGTGGTTTGAGTGATTAAAACATTGACTTGATGGAGGCAGTTTATCTCCAATGTCTGGCTCTGTCTAACAGCTCTTTTTCCTCACTCTTTCAGCCCTTTGCTCCGTTGAGACTGTACATACCCGGGGCTGTATTTGCGTCTGTCTTAAGAAATATCTTAAGAGGTTCGGGGACTCATCGCACTGACGGGAGGGGAGGGTGGCTCTAGCTGGAAGGTACCTGAGCCACGAATGGAAATCTTGCCCGCCGAGAGGGAAAAAACCCCAAAACAACTCAACACCAACAACCGAAGCCAAAACAGGCTGGACCTGGCAAACCCCCGTAACTTTGTCAAATGTGGTGGAGAGGGGCGGAAGCGGGCGCTGGAGAAGTCCCGTGGCTGCCGTCCCATTTCCCTGTGGCTCCTCCAGCAGGCCGGGTGGTTGCAGGACCGCCTCGGGGCTCGCCCTGCTCTCAGCCCGTGGCCCGGCAGGGAAGGCCGGTGAGGGTTCTGCACGCCGGCCTGGCGCCGGGCCCAGCTCGGCGGCCGCCCAGGGGCACACACGCACCTGTGCCCGGCCACCCGGCCGCGCTGCAGGCTCCTGCCCCTGGGCAGCTCCACGGCCCCGCCGCGACACCTCTTCATGACTCCTTCCACCCCCTCCAGCACGGCCGGGGGTGATTTTGGGCAGTCTGTATTTCCCTGCTCTGCCGTCAGCGGGTGGGGAGGGAGGTGCGTGCCGTGGGCAATGCACACAGGGGCAGCAGGCGCGCACACCTGGAACGGATGCCGTGTCCCCTCGCCCTGGCTGCTGTGCCTGTGTGACCACACGCGTGCCTCTCGCCTTGTCACACATTACGCTCATCCCTCTGCTGGAGCAAGGACGGCAGCGGGGCGTCCTCTCCCACCCCTAAGCGCATCCCACCTCTGTCTTGGCTAGAGCCGTCTTGTTGCGTGGGTGGGACACCGCAGGGACAGCCCTGGGGACATGTTTCACTAAAAGCAACGCGCCATCTGCACGGATCTGTAATCACTTTCGAGCAGGAAGAGGCAGCTGGATTCGGCTGAGTCCTCAGCACTGCTTAAATGACCTTCGTCCATGCCGTGGGTGCTCCCAGTACCAACCAACCACCTACCAGCAGAGCGCTACACGATACCGTGATGTGATCCCGTCTTCTCTGATTAGCTTTACATTTCACCAAGCACACGCATTTTTGCTAAAAGTTTATTTGGTATAGTCGCAGTAAACCCAGGGTCTAGAAAATGCATTCTAGTGCCTAGAATACATTTCTCAGGTATATATAATACGTGCTGCCTTTAATGACGAGAGACATTTGCTACTCTTCATGTTAGATGGAACTAATGTCTTTCTATCCATACCGTGAACACATTTTCTAAATAGGAATTATACAGTGTTTTCCTTTAAACATAACACCAGCCAAATGCAGACTAGTCGATAACTTGCATCTCTGGGTAAGCATATTACTCCCTTTTTGCTGAATCATGAATTTTTCCAAAGCTTATTGTATTTCATGTCTTCTTTAGATAAGCAGTTACATATGTGACTCTGTTGAAGGCTAAATCCAGTTCTTACATACGCGACAGCTGACTATGCTTCCATGATGTTATTTATTCTGGAATCAGCTAAAAACTGAGACTCGTGGCTCACCAGGAAAGGCGGGAGCGGAGTCAGACCCTAATTAACCCGCACACAGCGGACTCCAGCGGTTCACATCTGCCCACGCCTGGACTTAGATCTTCTCATCTGGGGTTCGGACTTCATCTGCCTGAGCTCGCCGGCTTGGAGCCCTTGAGGATGGCCGCTAGCCAGACCACCGGCACCGTCTTACATTGCCACTCTGTGCCCCCACATCCACGCGTGGTATAAACTCTTCCACCCTCGCCATGGACAGAGGGACGGGGGAAGAGCGGGGATGGTTTCAACCCACGGAAAGCAATCCTGTTGCAGTCCTGGGCGCCTTTGCAGAGATGCCCGGGGAGAAGGAGCCAGGCTGGTGCCAAGGGACTGGAGAGGAGCTGAGGGCACACGCCAAGGTTCCCACGCTCCGAAGACAATTCACAAAGTCCCGGGAGCCAAAGTATATTTAGTCCTATAATGGCACAGAGAAAAGGGAGTGGTTTCATAGCAACTCCTCTGACATGCAAAATAATGAGCGGATGAACAATAAAGGTTCGTCTCTAGCCAAGCATGCCCCTTGGTCTTCTAGGGCAGATACCTAAAGGAAGAAACTCCCCCGTCCCCACGCACGCAACCCGAGGCCATTTTCCTGCAGATGTAGCTGCCCTGGTGCCAATGAGCCAATATCCTCGCTCAGAGCCGCTTCCTTCCTATTGTGGGGAAGATACTCGCTGCCTGCCAGCAATTACCAATTGTCATCCACTTTCACAAGACCGTATTTCTTTGCAATTTCTCTTGATGCGTGTGGGGACTATGATAAATCTTCTGTCATCTCCCGGCGCGGCCCGCTGCCACACCGCCCTCCTAGAAAGAAAAAAAAAAAAAAAAAAAAAAAAAAAAAAAAAAGAAAATAAAAGCAGGACCTCCTGTCCCCTCAAACAGCTGGGTGTAACATAAAGCTACATATCATAGGTCGTGTTGCAAAGGAAACATAAAGGCTGGCGCGCCTTTGCTCACTGAAGTATCTATATCCGCCGAACGCTGCTTCTTGCTGGTCAACAAATTGTCAGCCATGGGGCTCTCCCTCGAGAAGCCCATCACGCCGTGTGGCCGTGGATCCTCTCTGAAGCCCGTGCGGGCAGACATGAGAAGCTGGACAGGTTGAGCAGATCAGGCCATTGGTGTCGGGACCAGAGGGACGAGGGCACATCCCACTGGCCCGGCCCGGCAGCCCACCTGCTGCGGGGGGAACACTCCACTTCAGCGCCCAAACACATCAGGAATTTTTACCAGCGGAATAACGTCACTGTGAGCTGATGAAGGCATGAACACACACGTCATCACCACTTCGTGTGATGTAAATGTTTGACCTATTAATTTTAGCGTGATTCCGGAAGGAGGGGAGTTCTGGGGCTGTGTCTGCTCTGGGAGTCGCTAAAACAGAGGTCAGAAGTTTATGCTGGGGCTCCTACGAAGTTTGGGCAGTGTCTAGCTAATCAAGTAATTGTAATTTCATAATTAACTTTCAATCAAAGTCTCATTTTCTGTAGATGGCACGACGGTGGCAAGTGGGGAAAAAAAATCCCCCTTAGATGGAAAGACGAAATCATGTATACAAGCATCCCAATCAGAGAATTAAGATTAAATTGTATTTATCGGGGGGTTGTGATTGTTACTGATTGTACTACTTTTTTAACAATAACCACAGGATCGAAACCTTAAAAACTGCGAGCAAGAATATCCTAGCTGACATAAAAGTTGCCTGTATATAAAAAGAGAATCCCATATAACTCCACAGCGGAAATCGGTTAGCAAGTATCTTCTGCCCGTTTTCTAACATCAAATGTTCTTGCCATATGTCCGTTCTTATTTGTATACCAGCTAAGAAACCTGAAACGTATATATGCGGTATTAAAACAAAACATGAAAGATTTTCTCAGAAATCTGTGAGAGGGGAATGTAGGTCTGAGGTGGGGGTTGAAGGAAGTAAAAAAACCAAGTGATGCTATTGCCAAAAACTTTAATATTGAACAACACAGCTGAAGCTTTTATCACGGTACGAAATTTACAGCCTAATAATTCAAACCTGTGTGCGCATTGCAAGATGTCTCTTTGCCTTCCTGGGTATCCAAAGACACAGTTTGCTTCCGAGGTGAGGAGTATTCCTGCAAGCCAGGGAAGTCTTTGGGAACAACAGGTGACTGTCAATTTAAGGGAGAGAAAGGGTCAAGGAAAGAATAGAAAATAAGGTTATGGAAGATGATGGCTTTTTAGGATCAGCAGAGATTTCTGATACCTGGTGTGGAAATATAAGTGTGGTATCTGTAGTCACTAAGGGAACAAAACAAGAAAAACTTATCTGGTGAAAGAAAAAACGTGTGGGCTGAAAGAATATTTTAAGCATTCACAAGTCGGAGTTCTTCGAGCATCCTCATCATTTGGGCAGACGATGGGGCTTCCCACATCTCATCTGCAACGTGATTAGGTACCAGCTTAGATGCTGGAGTGAGCTGAACTCCTTAGAATAAAAGCGAAGGTGGAACGGAAGGAGAACACACAATTGTGAAAATACCCACCCAGCTTTACGCAAAATAGAAGCAATCCTGGCACTATATCTCACTGTAGCTTGAAAGTGCCTGTTGTGCCCAAAGAGAAGCCACCTGTTTGTTAGACGGGAACAGCCTGGGACCCCCGGGCACGGAATGAACGGTCGCTATAGCGCCGGTACACGTTTTAAAACTCAAGGTCAACGCCTCTCCTTCGCCTCTCCCACCTTCCCCGGATGCTGCATCCTCTCCCTGCGCTGTAAATGAATTTCTGCCACGGCACTGGGGAACCCTGAAGCCGAACTCTACGTGTGCTTTACCCATCCCCACTCCTGTCTTTTCTGCCTACTCCTCCTGAGATCTGTGACCCAGAAAGGAGCAAAAATGTTTCGGGTAAGGTCGTGTGTCCGCCGTCCCGCCGGAGCCGCGGGTCTCAGTGCCCAGCGTGTCCCGGCTTGTTCGGGTGGCCCCGCCGGGGGCCGAGGCAGGCTCCCGTCCCCTGCTGACGATAACCATCAGGGATTTGCAAGTGTAAACAGAGCCCCAGAGGCTGCGGGGGGTGGATATCCTTGCTTGGGTTTGGAGCACCGCCCGCGCCAAAGGGAGCGAGGCACCGGGCGGAGCAGCACGGCAGGTTGTGGGGTCGCCCCTGTGGGGCTGAAATCGGTCGGGGCCGGTCTCGCCGGAGCAGAACCCGGGCGGGGCCGGACTGGCACTGGGAGCCTCCAATAGGGGCGAGGGGGGCCGCGCCGCGGGGCTCCGCCATGGCCGCTCTGCGCTCCGGTGCTCGGCCCGGTGGGGCAGCGGCAGCAGCGCTCCGCCACGGCCCGAGGACAGCAGCCGAGAGGAGAGGAGGGCAGCGGTGGGTCCGAAAAGCCGGGGTAAGCTCCTTCCCGCGAGGCGCAGGGGTCGGGCTGCAATGGCGAGACTTTCCCACTAGATGTCTGCACAGCTAATGATAGGCGAAAGCTCTGTCCTTTCCCGGGTGTATCCCCCCAGAGCCCGACCCTCCAGCCTCTTTCAAGTCAGCCAGCCCCTTGAGAAATTAAGCCCCTTTCCACCCTACCATCCTGGGTTTTTTCCTCCTCTTTGTTTCTTTTTTCTTTCAAGAGTGTGCTGGAGTTTTGGCTAGAATAAAATACGGATTTCTCCACAAAGGAAGCTCTCTGGTCTGCGACTCATGTTATTGGAATCCTTTTATGACCTTTGATGCGTTTAAATAACACGGTAAAACACACACCTCGGATTGAACTTTAATCATCCCAAGTCAAGGACATCCAGGTGGTAAATTACTTTACTTTGACGTTTCTACTTTAGAACAGTATGTTCTGCGATCCCAGTCGCAGGTCAGAGAGACGTTTCTAGTTTTCTCATCCTTAGAAGCACAAGCATACTTTACCTACAGATATCAGAAACTCGTCTCTCTTCGGGTACCTTATTAAAAAAAAAAAAAAAAAAAAGGAGTGAAAACCAGACCCAAAAATCAAGGCTGCTGGATTCTAGTTCTATTGAGTACCTCCAGACTTCCCACAGGACTAGGAAAACGTTCGTCGCCGTTAAGCACCACTCTACCTCTCCTGGAATATCTGTGTACATAATGTGCTATACAGGAATTTAGACAAGTTTTATATATACATATGTTTGTGCGTATGTTCCCTTTCTGCAAACAAGGATAGATCGCTGTAATATATCGCTTAAAAAAAAAAACCAAAAAAACAAAAACAAAAACCAAAAAAAACCCCCAAACCCCCCAAACCCCCCAAAAAACGGTCCTCTGCAGACTTTTTCTTTGGTCTCAGTGTGGCGTGAGAACCCAAAGTGAGTTTGGTTCATCATGAACAAAATATTCTGACAAATTATGTATCTTAGAGAAATTCGGAATGCTTTATTTTGTTTGCAACTAGCACCTGGGTTTAAATCTGATAAATCTGAGTAAACGCGTACGAAAGAGAGGAATTTGTGGGCCTTTTTATTTTCAATAAAAATTAGTGACAACTAAGTTTTTCCTTGATTTTTACCGAGGGATCCCTGGTCAGCCTCATCTTACGCTCGTCTTGGAAACTGTGGAGCACAGGGACCTAAAGCCAAGCCTTTTGCATGGAGTTTTAGGTCCTGAACTCTGTCATAGGAAAGGCCTAAGCATGGGAAATCCCATCCGCCTTTGTTATTCGCTTTCATGTCCGCTTTGACCGACTGAGGCTTTACACTCACACCTAGGAAAATTAAAATATGGTTAAATATGAGATAAATTTCAAGGGAAAACTAGCGGGAGGGAGATGGGTTCATACAGTTCGTTTTGAGGGGTGTGTTTAGAAACACACGTGTCCAGCTAGGGAGCAGAATATCACAGGGGAAGAGGTGAGATTTCGGCTCCACTCGGAAGCCGAAGCAAGTTCAATTCCTTGTGAACAATGTAGTCCCGACCTTTACAGCATAAAAAGCGCGAGGGTGAACGGACAGCCAGCCCCGGAGGAACGGCAGGAGGGAACCGAACACTTTCCTCCTGGGGCCTGCCCCAGCCCTGTGACGGTGGAAGGTGCCACCCTCCGCACGGCTCCCCGCGGGAAGAACGGCAGAGTGGGGGGCGCCGAGGGGTGGAGAGGGGCAAGGCTGCTGGCACAGAGATCTGGGGTCGTGCACCGACCTTGCGACACTCCTGAGACTTTACCCTGACTGTTTCCCGAAGTTTGAACGCATTGACTTTGAGAGGAACATTTTCGCAAAATTTGTCGGGATTTCGTGAATTTTAGGGAAGGAAGTCTCTGCTCCCCGGTCCCTCCCGGCCGCTGGTTACACACAACCGCCTTCCGTGACTGGCCGTGCCAGGCGGCGTTATTGCCTTATGTGTTGTTGTTCTTATTGCTATAGAACAGAGAAGATAAATAGGAGAGAAGGAGACACGGTCGCTATAATCGCGGCTCCCCGAAAGACAAAAGACTGTCCTTTTTTTTTTTTTTTTTTTCCTGTTTCTGGAATCCCTGAGTCTAATTATTTAACTGTCCGTTCTCTCCTCCACTTCTCATTATGAACTCAAGATGTTTAATGCTGGAAAAATACATCACTTGTTTTATACCCGGACAGAGCCTTTACTTGTGAAACTCACTTCTTTAAAAAAAAAAAAAAAAAAAAAAAAAAAAAATCTGGAAATAATTAACTCGTACAGTTGAGAACATTATGTTGCTTTTACTGTAAACGTGTCCTTACACCTTTACAAGACGTTACAGAGGACTTACTCAACTAATTGAAACTGTTATATAGCAGCGTTATGTATTCAACATACTTGTTACATTTCATCTTTATGGACTTAAGAGTTTTATTCCTTTCACAGCGTTGGGATTTTTTTTTTTTTTTTCCCAGCTCGTTTAATCTGCAAGAACAGATAGAGGAAAAACTATGAAAAGAGACGAAATTTAGTATTATTTTTTCTATATCAGGGTAAGCCAGATCACACCATCAGGGACAGAGTATTGAAAAAAAGAGAAAGCTCGGAAAACCTAAGAGCCAAACACTTCTGCCTCATCCCAACAGCCCGGGAAAAAATACATATATACGTACTACATATGTATGTTCCGGCTAGTTTCGATGCTAGCTGTATCGGGTGGTGCGACCTCTTGTTTTCCCTCTCCCACTTTAGCTGCACCCTGGAGGTGGGGAAGCGGGGCAGGGCAAAGCAAAGCCTGGTTGGCAGGGAGATGTACTCATCCCATTGAGCACCGGCCTGGCGTGGCGAGGGCAGCCCCGACCACGAGAGTATATCCCTCGCCTAGGTCTTGGGAGCGAGCGCTGCAGCGCGGACCATTCGCGTGTGTGCCTGTAAGGAGCAGCGGGATATCCCGTGCGCGGGATCCCACGCGCCATCCTTATTCCCTTGTCTCCTGCCCATCCCTCCAGTCTCTCTGTCCCTTTCCCGGCGAAGGCGTCTCGCTACGGTAGACAATTTACCCTTCATGCTGCTAGCGAGGGAGCCCACAAGGAAGCGTTTTCATTGCTCCCACCAGTGTCACGCCTTCAGGAGCTGATGGAGACTTTTGTCCAGCCCGGAATAACTAGCACTCACATAGGCCAACACAAACGCCCGATTCACGGGGCACCGGAATAGGGACCAGGATGTGGGCTGTGCTCTGAGCTCGGATTTGTGCTGCGGCCACAGTCCTGCAATTATTACGTTGTGTTATTTTCAGTGCAGAGGGCAGGGTCTGCTTCAGATGAAAAAATTCGTCTCCCGCAGAGTTTGCCCCCAAAAGCTCTGTCGTGGCTGATATTTAGAGGCAGAGCCTGGCATATCGAGGAGAAGGGCAAACTGAAGAAGTGAAATCTGGTAGCAGGAAGTTCACTTACAGGAGGAGAGATGTGCGTATTATCGAATTTACGTGTACAAGCCAAAACGCCTATACACCCACAGATGTTTTTGTAGATGACAGGGCCTCTGTGTCTCTTTGAAAAGATGTCCTATGAAGAAGTGCTTCCAGGGAAATGTTGAAGTTTCAACTCTACAAGCGGCGCTTTCCGCCCAGAAACCAGTCTGCGTCCCTGTACTTTCCCTTGGCTGCCCGTGTAAGGAACCGCCCCGGCGAGCAGGAGGTAAACCTGCATCTCCAGGCTCATCCTAGTCTGTAATCCCGCGACTCCGGCGACGGGCGGGACGCGGAGCCGCTCAGGTGCGGGCGGCTCCTCCGCTCCCCGCTCTGGGCCCAGCTGTCGGCCGCAGGTGATGCGGGGACCGCGGCGGCCGAAACATGAGTGTCTCACGCATCGGCACTGTCTCCTCCTGACAAAGTGGACGTGTGATTAGTGCCGACCGACGGCTGCCCCCAGCCCTGCTCCCCCTCCCAGTTTCTCCTCCCTCCCGCCCCCTCCTGCCAAGGTCCTCCGCTGGTTTCAATAAAAAACAGGATCTAAGCTTTCTCTCCTTCAAATCAAAGAGGTGTTACGATTGGCGAAACGAGGGGCAGATGGGGTATTTTCAAAGATATTTCTAAACAATATGAAGCCGACAAGCCCGGTTTCTCGGGAAGCGAATGTTGTCCAGTAAAACAATGGCAGAGAATAAATCAGTCATTGGTGTCGCTGCCGGGATGCTGTGGTCGTTTAGACCGGGTGGGTGACTCTCCTTCCCCGATCCTCCTCTTCAGAGAGCTAATAGGCGGCGCCGGCCATTTATTCCGGGGTGGCGGAGCGGGAATAGGATGGCCAAGGCCGAGGCACCGGGGAGAGCTCTGCTTTTAAGAGAACCGTGTGGCAAGAGAGGCTCCGGGTGGCCGGAGTGCCCGTGGGCGCGGCGCAGGGCAGCGTCCATCCTGCTCCTGGCACTACTCGGAGCACAGGCAGCACCAGCGGGGCTCTCCCTCATCAGGGCAGGGAGGGCTGTGTTCACCCGGCTGTTTAACTCTGCTTTTTTTTTTTTTTTTTTTTTTTTTTTACCCAGAAGGTTAAGCGGGTAAAAAATAAGATTTACAGGCCTCTGTGAAAATGTGAAAATCAAAACAAGTCTTTCAGGTGTAAAACACACCCCTGCAATACAGTTTCGAGATTTATTTGCTCAATTTTTAGTTGGTAAACTCCATATTACTCCAAAGGGAAAAACTTCTCTCGCTTACAGAGCGCACAAGGTAGGATTTTCACTCGCTCAGTGGAATCGTACTCTGAAAGAGGTGGCAAAGTCCTTCGACGTTTTTCAGCCTCGCGGCCGACTGTCCCCCTGGAACAGAGTGAATTTTTTGCTGCCTTGGTTCAAGGGAAGCAATAGTTTTTACGGCCTGCACCACGGCTGCAGCTGAAAAGTTTTGTTTGAAAGACGGAGAGATTAGTGCCCCAGAGCTAGATTTTCTGCCGGAGAGCTCGGAGTCGTGAACAGTCGCGACGTTTTACTAGTCAGCATGCTTTTTACTGCAGAGCTTGACTGCTCTATCGAAAGCGATTCCTGGAGGGGTATTTTTGCACGGGGTTTCATTTTTACGTGGTCACTCATTTTAAATCTTGAGGTGCTCAAAATAAAGGTATAACCGTTTAGTGAAAAATAACCCACCCCAACTCTCTACTACTAATGAACAGAAATCATTCCACTTTCATCTCACCCCTCAGAAATATTTTTACTTAGAAAGGGCTGGCTGCTAATTGGGGTGCACAGTTGCCTTTAATCTCTAACACAGTGCTTGGAACATACCCAGAATGAATTAAAATAAGTCTGATACACAAGAAGAAAACATGGCTTCCCAGTAAAACTCCTTTTATGATCACAGCTTGTGTGCTACGTCAAAATGTTAAGTTTAGGCATTTAGAGCATAAAGAATAAAAACTCCTTTTGAAAGTCACTAACGCTCACATTTGGTACTGTTTTAATCTTTTCTATTAGAAGTAAAAGTAAGGAATATCTTTTGTTTAAATAAACTAAGGATGAAATACGAATTTGCATGTTTACATGTAGTTTGTATGCCGAAATCATCACCTGAACCTATGGATAAATATATGTATTTCTCCTGAAAGCAGACTGTGGGAAATTATCAGACCACCATCCACACAGAAATGCTCTTTCCTCTTCTATGGTACTGATAGGAAGGAGAAAGGGCAAACAGCGTGCGTGTGCGTGTCTGTGTGCACAAGTGTGTGTACAAGAGCGATCTCTGCCACTCTATTGTGCAGCTTTGGTTGAGTGAGATGTAGATTGCAGTTTCATGGTAGCTCAGCGAGTTGCCAAAAAAAAAAAAAAAAAAAAAAAAACCACCCAAAAACCAAAACCAAAAAAGCCAGAAGGCGGAAATTACTCTGATAAAACCTGTGTCATATGGCTTGCCGTGCAAAAGTAAACACCGCACCAAACACCTAGAAACCCCAAAATTGCCAAACCCTGTTCCCACCAAAGAAATTTGCTGAGTTTCTATGGTAGAGAGTGCCATTGGCTTGTTTGTTTGCTTGTTTGTTCTATTTATAAACATTCCTACAGAGCTTATCCACAGAGCATCTGCATGCCCGCTGGAGTCAGATCTAGTTTCCTGGGTGAAGTTGCATCCTTATTCAGTAGCAGCATGTTGGAAATGTCTGCTAAAGAAGGAATCAATCCTCCTGCAGCCCGTGGCACTCCTGTTAGGGACTGGAGTCTGTACCCTCCTAGGATACTTCCACACAGCAACACCAAATAGTTCAATGATCCTGAAAGCTACTCAAAATAACAAGAGTGAGGTGAAATGTCTTATGTTTGTCAAAGGATTTCAGAAAACAGGTGAAGAATTAAGATAGGACTTAATGCTCTGCATATCGCATGTAAATGAAATATTTAATCTGCCATTTCATCTCTCCTGTGTGCTCAAACACCTTCAACAGTTCTTTGAACAAATATTTAGTTTCCAAGCTATAAATTTGTCTTATGCAAAGAGAAAACTTTTAGGATCTCCAGTTTAGACTCGTTTGTACCACTTTCGGTGCTGAGAATCATCAAACCGGTCAGCTTACCTTTCCCACGAGTGGTAATTAAAAGAGAGCTAGGGGCTGTGAGGGGTGGAGTAAAAGAAGGAATAATAGCATTCAAAAAATTGTGAGCTCACAAGCTGTGATTAGCATTCTTCCTAGTTTATTTCTTTCTTCAATTAACTTCTGATTTCCTCTTTTTCCAATGCCTCGGCATCAGCTCTGTCTGTAACCCTGCTGCATATTGAGAACCCTTACTAATGCAATAAGAAAAACTGTTAGGGACAGAAACTCTTACAGTATACTCCAATCTGCCAGAGGAGTTATTTAAAATGAGAGCATCTGTGCCATATCCTGACATCCAAGGAAATCCCACAGAAATTAACTGGTATTTTACTACACTGGGTTGGGATGAGATACAAAAGAGAGAGAGAGAGAGAGAGAGAGAGAGAGAGAAGGAAGATCCTTGTGAAAGACTTCCACAGAGGTAAGTTCTCTACACTTCCAGGCAGGAGAAAACCAGTCATGATGACAGTGAATTAGTGGCTTTTGACAGGCAGGTGAGGGGCCCCTTTCCCTGTCACAGGCTTCAGATGCGGGGGTTGAAGGGGGAGCAGGAACCTTTCCCAGCGACCCTACACTACTTAGCATTTATGGACGGATAAAGCTGAACATTGGACAGGACTCCCCAAAGGAAAAGAACCTTTCAGTGTAGCCATCAACCTGTCATCACTGCAATAAAGGTGTAATGCACAGGAGTGCTGGTAAGAGCCCAGGGTTTATTTCCTGGCCCTGTCACATGACATGGGGCCAAGGTTACCAAAGGTTACCCCCTCACATGGAAAGGATCAGTGGTCATCGGCTCCAGCAGCTGCTTGTCTCTTCTCCAGTCTCTATTTTATATTCAGCTCATGTGTGTGCCTTGTTAAATACGCAAACCCAGTTACCCTGATCAGCTACAGCCATAGAGATGATGGATGAATTGCAAGTTTGCCCTCAGCCTGTAACACCAGCTGGGTCATGGCCAAAGGCTTGAACACCTTTCTGCACCCATGTCCTGCCCCTGGAAGGGTTCCTTTTCCCAGCTGGTGGAGACATATCTGTGTGTCACATCATCCCAAAGTTGCAATGCTTTTTCCAAACAAGTTATTTGCTGACTTCCAAGCCAGTGCCTCTGCAGTGATCTGCTTGCATTTGTGTAAAATGGGATGTTTTTTGGCTGGGCATTGCAGGGTCAGGAGAGTCAGGAGTTCTGTGGGAAAGCTAGACAAAGACGTGGGCTGTATCATTCCTTGTCATGAAGTTCCTTGTTACATGAGATATACAAGCTCTGTTACAGCCTCTTGGCTAGTGCAGAGGGGCACCATGGCGGCAAAGACAGGGAAGGCCTGGAATCAGGAAAATGGAATGGGAGTAACCAGAGACTACAGAATTAATAAGAAAGACTGTTTTCCGCAGAATGTTGGTTACGATGGCTTTGCTGTGGCTTCCTCCAGACAGACACTTGTCAGACAGCACTGTCCTACCCAGGATGTGGGTGTAGGTAAATGGCTTTCTATGAAGCCTTGCAATAAAATCTACCACAGAACATTAGAGAGTGCAAAGCACTGGTTATAGATCTTCGAGGTTTACATTACTTTTATAGAGAGTTTGGGTTATATTTTGGATTTACTTAGTGTTACAGAGCCAAGCAGTGGTGTTGCAGACAGAAAATATTTGCTGCCTCTAGAATCAGAACTGTGGCTGAGCCCTTTGATTCAGATTCCCACCCAGCTGTACAAAATACCAGAAGTAGGTTGGCCAGGAATGCCTGCAATGACCCTGTTCCAGAATGGGCCTGATTCTCATTATGGATTTGTGTAGGCTGATAGCAGGAGGCTTCCAGTCACTTCTCCAGTGTTGAGGATTATTAGGGCTAATAATCACTTAATCATATCTTTTCAGCTTTATTTTTGCTGTCCCTCCTTAGCATTCTAAGCACTACATGGAGAGTGAATAAGGCAGAGAACACCAAGATGCTCCCTGTCCTGGAGAGTTTTCCAGTTACATATAGGAAAAGAGAGCTAGGTGAACACTGAAAGACTTGGAATCACAAGAGAGTAGCTTACCTGAACAACACTTGCTTGAGGGCACAGGTGGCTTGGAACAGACAGACTTCTATGAGAAAGTCTCAAATAGGTGTTTAAACTGTGATGCTTTGGGATTTTAATTTTGATGTCCTGAGGGGCAGAGAGAAGAAGTTTCACCAAGAGCAAAACAGGGGAGAAAAAGAAATTTACAAAATGGAAGTGCAAGAGAAAAAAAAAAAAAAAGAAGTTTGCCATTAAATAATTACTTGTTCTTCCAGTTAAAATCTGCTGTAATGACGACTGGGTTGTTTTCACTTCAGATGTTGTACAGCAGCTGTATAATGAGTTGGATGCCCCTAAGCAGATGATTTGGATTATAAACTGGATTTTTCCCTCTTCCAGGGGGAGGCTCTTGGAGAAGTACTGTAAAGCAATCGTTATGAACAGGATAAAGGGGTGGGTGATTCTGATAATCCTCAAATACCAGTATGAATAACAAGGACATAGTTCTTTAAAATACTACAGGCAATAATGTTCGAAGTTGGGTTTTTTTTCCATTAAAAAACTGCTAACTGATCACTTCTGCAGTCATCACCATGAAGTAACTAATATTAGCCCAATTTTACAGGCTAGGAAGTGGAGTCAGAAAAATTAGGACTTGCCCAAGGCTGCAGAGCTAGCAGCCGGGCAGGAAGAAAACTCCAGATTTCCTGGCTCCCACTCTCCTCCTAAATTTATCATCCACACTCTAATGACATCAAAACAGCAGAATTTTTTTACCAAGACAAAAATTATCCACTTTTCAAATGGTTAAAATATGTCATGGAGTTGCACCCAAAATGCTCTCCACAGAATCAGGCACTGCTGGAATATGATTGAGCATGTTTTAGAGCAGCTTTGCAATACCCTGCACAACAGGATGCCATGGAAGAGTGGCCACAGCCACAGCCCCCACTCACTGAACTAACCAGAAGAGCTGCAATGTGGGACCGTGCAAGTCAGAAACAGTGGGAGAACGAGGGCTTCCAGAGCATGCACTACATGGAAGTGGATTTTGGATCAAGAGATCCCTGACTTGACTAAAACAAAACCCCCTGTCACTTAAACTAAGGTATTGTCCATTCAACTTCATAGGTAAAATGACAAGTAATGGTTGGTTAAACCATTCAATATGTGACATGCCTATTCCTGGGCCATTATAAACCAAATATATTTATTATCCTCTAGATGATTAAAAATCTATTTATACAGAAATGAGATACATAAATGGGCATGAGTACATAAACAGGAGCATCCACAAAATGCAGCATTTCACTGAGGGATGTGATTGATAATTTGTCTTGGGTTTAGCTGACATACGTATTGTAGTACTGTTTCATTCCAGCTGTAAAAAAGCCACCCATTCCTCAGCCTGGTGGGTTAATTTAAACTGAAATCATGTTAGGTTAATTAATAACAGTAGCTGTGAGTGAAGCAGCTGAAGTAGCTAGCTCTTCTGCCTTGTCAGCAAAACTGTCAGAACTCAGGAATTAGAGAGACTAATTAGCGTGATCCAACAGCAGTTTCTATAATCCTATTTTCCATTTCATTGCAATGGACCAAGAGGTGCTGTGTTCATCAGTTGTGCTGTCACAACTTAGAGCTGAGCACATCATCATTGCTGAAACTTTCTGTCAGGAGCACTGTGGGGCACTTGCTCTTTCATGCTCAGGTAAGGCCTCCTCAATTGCAGAAGGAATTAGTTTCATCTCTTTATATCCAACCTCCATGCAGAAGTGGTCTGGGTTGAGGTTTGAGATGAGAATCCACCTGTAGACTTATGGTAGCCCTTTTAGCTCAGCTTAGTTTAATTTAATTACATTTAGATTTAGGTTAGATGAACTTAGTGCAAACCAACAGAAGTCACTCATTCACACTGAACTAGGAAGTTATTGAAAGGATTGCTCTGTGCTAATGAGCGTCTACTCTTGAAAGCTCATGTAAATTAAGATAGGATCTGAGTGTAAAATACAATGGCCCTCCCAGAGTACCTCCAAACGTGAACATTCTTGTTCTGAACAAGTTCCTGTGTTCTTCCTTATCTCCATTGGCAGCTCAGGTTTGTCTAACCAGGAAATTCACCTTGGGCTGAGATGGGGTGTGGATCTGAGGTGAAACAAAGAGTCCTGTGTGGACATTCTTAAGCATTCCCATGTGTGAACAAGTCTTTACCCTCCAGTCATCCACAACAGTCTGTATTCTGAGTCTTGTCACCCAAGTTCCACAGATTTCAACATACAAATTACTCTGTGAACTTGCCTGGCTCATAGGTCAGATAGACCTTCTCTATTTTGTCACGTGTAGACACCTGACAACCAATACTTGCTCTATTTATAGAGTCATTATATATGCAAGCCCTCTGTTAGCCCAATAAAAATGCCCACCATGTTTACTGTGAGGTGTACAAATCATGAGAACTGCTTTGATTAACTTCTACTCTACTAAGGGTGTGCAAAAACTTCCAGTCAGGATTCAGAGACAGGAGGAAGACTTAATCCTGTAATTAGTGCACCCAAAGTGCATCTGAAGTCTGGTACTTACATGCTGGAAACTCCAGTTCTGCAGTGTTGATAGGAGATTACTGGGCTTTAGGAATGATCTTTGACTGGTGTGAAGGCTTGATGCTGTGGAAAATACAGCCTGTGGACAGTGCATCTGCCATTCATGTAACGTTGGTGCCTCTCATATCCTTGCAGATATCATATCCCTCATATCCACATTCTTATTTGGAATAACCTTTCTCATACATATCATCCTGTCTCAGAAATGAGGACCTTGTTTGTGTTCCAGATTGCTTTCACCAGGACACATGTTGACCTCCTTTATCTATCAGAGGTCTGAGGAAGACCCACTTGATACCCTTTGGGGCATTTACCCCATGGAGATCTGTTTCAGTGACATTCTTGTGGGGGAGTTAGAAACAGATTATCTCAAGTGTTGTACTATCAGCAGGAAAATACTTGACACAGACACAGCTAAGGAGCAGAGAGAGTAAGTAACATTCCTGTGGAAAGATATGAGCTGAGGATTCACTCCTGCTCAATGAATTATCAAATTAAGGACTCTTCTTTCCTGATTCTCTGTCACTTTCGTGATATGCCTTGGTTTCCCTTCAGTTCCCGATGGCTGGATTAGGACCTAACCTTTGGAGAATCAGTCTCTTTGATCCTTCCAGCAGCTGCTCTTCTACTGTCCAGTTTTCTTGCTAATATACTCATTTGGTTTCATCCTAATCCATACAAATTTCGAATCTCTTAGAGCTGGAAGAGTTTTGAGCTATGAGGCTCTGTAGTGGATGGGATTAATGCATTTGCTATGCAAAGAGTGTTCATTTTATTGTTTGTTTTGAAGGTCTTTGGTTTGGTTTGCTTTTTTTTCTTCCAGCATTCACTTTAAAAGATTTTAACCCTTCATAAGACATTACTTTGTATGTGCATGTGTGTATGAGTGTGTGCATGTTTGTGCCTAACCCCCTAACCTGAGTGCAGTAATTTAAGGGGTTGTTTTACAAACCCACATTTCCAAAGCCCTCAATCTTGCACGGATCTGGCATGGAAACCTCAGAGAGCAGCCAGAAATCGAGTCCTCTCCCTTTTTATTTCTGTGAATGAGTATGTAAGAGACCAATAAACCTAAAACTGTGCAGGCGTGGAGGAAATCATAAGAGTCAGCCTGGTGATATTACCACGGGGAGCTATGAAATCACTGAGGATTTATACAAGCACACACAGTGATGTTGTCATTAAAAAAAAAAAAAAAAAAAAAAAAAAAAATTAAATGGGAGGATGGCAGTTCTGCTCTGTGCTGCGTGTGGCAGCCACCTCAGACACATGGATTGGTACCTCCTCTCTGTGCTCTGCTCAGGAATGCCAACCCAAGGGCAGAAATTTTTCCAGCCCCACCAGTGTTCTGGAAATCAGCTTTTGCTTGGACAGTGTAAAGCAGTGTTCTGGCTTTGGTGCCTTTGGCATTTGGGGAAGGACTTATGGGAGAAAGAAATAATTACTGCTGCTACACCCAAATCTCATGGTGACCATGTAGGCCAGACTCAGGTCAAACGGATACTGGGACAGCCTCAGCCTTGGACTAATGTCTTTGGTGCTCCTGGGCCAAGAGGATGCTGCTGACCAGCCAAACAGGCCATGCATCTCAGTGATGGGAGATGGAAGGTTTTGAATCCTGTCTACCTGTCCAGAGCTTCTCCCATAGCTTCAAGAGAATGGGACCTTCATAGGTTTCTTTGTATTTTACAGCATATATTTTCTATACTGGGAGTACTAGATATCTGGACAGACATGGCCCTGGGTAGCCAGAACATCCTCCCCTGGATGCCAGGATGGGGGACTGGTGAAGGAGCAGCTGCCAAAACAGCAGTGTGAGAGGGGGGAAAGGGTTGAGGAGAGACATTCCTCCCTACCATTCTCCATCCAAAGGCCGCTGCAAAGTTGGTTCGCTTTCTTCCTTGCAAGAGGGGCCCCTAACTGAGGATGAGGCCCTGGGTTCGGATCACCCCGTAGCACTGTGCCCGAGGCCGCAGAGGAAAGGGCCAGGAGATGCTGTGGGCTCTGGGCCTCCCCCTCTCCTTCCCGGCAGGGACCAGCAGCGCTGCCTTCAGCCCGCCTCGCCCGCCAGAGTCGCGTTCCCAGTGCGCTCCGTGAGATGCCCGGGGAAAAAAAAACCCACAGGGTTTTTTTAAGCAGGGGCTTAATTGCACCCTCTTTACCTACACCCCGCCAGTTTCGGGGCCGGGGGCAAGATCCGACCGATTTGGTTGTCTCTGCTGGGGTAATGTAGGAGATAATAACCTCCATGCAATTAGCGTTACCGCGGCTCCCGCAAAGCCGGGCGGCTCCTTCCCGCTGCGCAGAGAGGTTTTCCTGCGGAGCACCGCGAGCAGCGAGCTCAACCCACTCTGCCTGGAGCTCGTTGCTGCTCGGTCAAAATGGATTTGCGGTTTGATCTCTTAGTCCAAAATCCACGCGCGATGGGATGAGACCGCCCGTGAAGGGGCAAACTGTGAGCTCCCACCTCTCGATTCTCCCTTCTGTGGCCCCCTGGCATGTTCCTTCCCCGTGCTGAGGGGTGATTTAGAGCACACGCTCTCGGTTTTAATCCGATTTCCAGTGACTTTCCTGCACCCAGCCTGTATGCCAGGAAATGTTTCCCTTGCAACATTTTTTCTACTACTTTTCTCCGAGTCGTGAGTGCTTTCACTTTCTCTTTCTTCTCCCTTTCTCCCTTTCTCCCTTTCTCCCTTTCTCCCTTTCTCTCTTTCTCTCTTTCTCTCTTTCTTTCTTTCTTTCTTTCTTTCTTTCTTTCTTTCTTTCTTTCTTTCTTTCTTTCTTTCTTTCTTTCTTTCTTTCTTTCTTTTTTTCTTTC
>CM031858.1:33405290-33489824 GCA_018697195.1 Certhia americana
CTCCTTCTCCTTCTCCTTCTCCTTCTCCTTCTCCTTCTCCTTCTCCTTCTCCTTCTCCTTCTCCTTCTCCTTCTCCTTCTCCTTCTCCTTCTCCTTCTCCTTCTCCTTCTCCTTCTCCTCCTTGCCTTTTACCTTTTCACCTTTTTGCGTTTTTACCTTTTTGCCTTTTACCTTTTTGCCTTTTTGCCCTTTTCTGGAGGAAAAACCCCGATTCCATAGGACAGGTTCGGCTTTTGCTGAAGAACTGCCGTGCCTGAAATGTTACCCCCATCCCTGAGGGTGGGGGCTGTCAACGGCGGGTGCCACTGCCCTTCCGCCCCCGGATCGCCCCCAGCACCTGGGGGAGCGTTCCACTTCCTGAGGGCTCCAGGGTTGCCGTTCACTCTCCCAAAACATGGATGGGGGCAGAATCCCGTGGTCCTCTTCTAGAGGGAAGAGTTATAGGAGGAGAATAACCCCCTTTATATATGAGAATAATCCTCAAACATAGAGATGTTTCAAAGTTTTCCCTACGGAATCTTGCTGTCACAGTGCTGCCCAAGGAAGAACGTTAATCCAACAAAGTCATTCAGGGCTAGAAATATTGTAAGAAAGGCACTAAACGAGAAAGGAGCAGCCCGTGAGATCTCCTCCATATGCTTTGCTTATTAATTATACTTTTTTTTTTTTTAATTATTATATTTTTAATGCTGGTTGGAGCAAGACCAAAGGCATTCAAAACGAGTTTTGTGGACTGAGAATGACAAACCCCTACAGGTTATCGTGTATCCATAGTAAAAGGCATGTATATACTGGTGCATAGATACAGTCTTTCTAGATTTGAGTAGTTTTTTCGAACCTGGATTTTAATAGTAGAACAAGAGCGGGAAGAACACAAGCAGATATGTCATAAATTCGTGTTCGTGTATATCTATGTATGTACATACAGGATTAGACGTGCCATATGGCACGCACCACGGATCTAAACGAGGAGAGCATGTCTTAGAAGAAGTCAACGAACGCGAATAAAACAAAGAGGTGTATTTATTTTGTTGTATTCTGACTCCAGACATCTAAATCTTTGACAGCTTGCGACAAGGGTTGGTTTTTGGGAGACCCTCCGAGAGCAGCAGAGGGTACCAAGCTGCTCCGGCCAAGCTGCTGCCAAGTGCCGCGACTTCCCCGGGTACCGCCCTAGAAGAACCTGTTTGAGTTCCTCGCCTGTTATACCTGCAGCAGCGGTTTCTCTCCCTGGGCGTGTTTTCCGAGAGCTTTAAGTTAGCCTGGGCAAAATGTTCTTGACCTCGAGGGACGCTGACGGTGAGGATGACGTAACTTCTGAAAGAACCAGCGAATTAGCTGCGGGCTGCCGAGCCGTGCCCCCGGCAGGGTAAGAGCGGGCGGTGCTGATGCCACCCGGCCGCCTGGGAGGCCGCTTCTCCGGTGGGTTCCTCCCTGCCCGCGGGAGGAAGGCGGGGTAACCTCCCGTGTCTCGGGAGCCGTCGGAAGAGCTGCCTGGTCTTCTTTCTCCTTCTCATTTATTTATTCCTGGCACAAGGGAAAAAAAAAAAAAAAAAAAAAAAAGAAAAGTCCCCGAGGCGAGGGGGGCGAGCGGTCTGGCTTGTCTCCTTTCATCTCTGCGGCCCATCAGCAGTGGGGGGCGCAAGAAGACAGCAGTTAGTGCAGGGCCGCGGTGATCACAGCCAGGGACCGCCGTCTGGGAGGGTGGGAGGGAGGGGAGATGCCGCGACTAGCGTTGCGGGGAGGATGGATGCGGCCGGCGGCGCGGGCGGGAACCGGAGGCCGTGCGCAGGCCTGAGCTGGCCGGGGAAGGCAGAGGAGCCGTCCTGCCCCGAGCCCCCACTCCCCCAGGGCTGTGTCGTGTTCCCTTCTCGTCTTCTTTGTCGATAAGACTTGCCTGGGACTTCGGGATCAGCTCCTAAAGGAGCGTGCAACAACCCGGCTGGGAAGCAGAGCCACAGAGCGCGGGCCAGGCGGAGCAGGGAAGCCCTGAAGTGAGCAGCTGACCCCGTGTGTGTGCCAGGTCTACCTGCTGCAGCCTTCACGCTATTTACTCCATGCCCTGCGCACTGCTGCCCTGCATGACAAACAAGCTCCTGCCTTTCTCTGCCGGCTTGTTCCAGTACGGGCTCTGGGCTCTTCCCAGTACGGGCTCGTTTCCTCTTTTGGAAACAGCTGAGCCCGGACGCTTGGATTTCGCTTCTAACATTCTCTTTTCTCACGCCAGTTCTCAGGCTACACAACAGGAAAACCAAACGAACATGGCCAGATTTTTCTCTACACGCAATATTGATACGCCCCCTATTCCCAGCAGAATTGTAATGATCTCTCAGCCTCCCTGTGGTTGTAGTGACTTTTTCCGCTGACCAGCACACCCACCCTGCATGCCTGGCATCCCGTGCTACCACCTGGGGAGAAATCCATCACACTGGGCACCCATGCGGGCCACAATTTTCTCTGCGATTCTGGAAGCAATATGATCAAGGTCTGGCCCACCTGGGGATCCATATAAAGGAAGATTTTTCCCCCTTCAGTTCAGCCTTGCAAGCAGGAGGTCTGAAAGACAAGCCCACTTAGTCAAAGAGTTCAAACACTGTGCCTCTGTGCCCAGGTGTAGGGCAGTCAGGAGAGGACAGTCAAGGTGACATTTAGCATTGCTGCTCATGTGTATCAAGGGGTTAATGCAGTTCTGTTACAGCGCTGGGTAATTCAGGTTGCTTCATTGCACACGCAATCCTTTCACCGTTTCTGGTCCTCAATGACCAAGAAGCTCAGCTGAAATGTTTATTGGAAACTACTGATGGTGAAAAATGGGATCAGAAGTCAGTCGGTAGTTCCAGCAAAATTTCTGTGTTCTTCTTAAATATGCATCAAGATATGAAGGGAAAGGATCACAAATTAATCTGTTTCCAAGGATTTTATTTACTTTGGTATAAATTTTAAGACAAACTCAGAATTTCTTACATGTTCCTGGGCTGAACTCTCTGGCAGAAACCCATGGCTTTCTGTGTAAGTTTTCTACACCTCTGCTTTTGTCCTGGTTGCTATCTCACATAACATGCATGGTGTGCCCAGAGCTGTGCTCTGAGAGCACAGAGAGGAACAACGGGCCAAAGGAGAAGGATCTCCATCAGCACAGTTCATCGAAGTCACTGGCTTTGCTCAGTGCACAGCGCTTGCTGCTCCATGCTCACCTGGTCTCTGTCCTTGTCCAGAGGATCACAAATTTTGCAGACAGAGGATGGACAGAAAGTGGTAAGGCCCTGGGGATCCAGTACCCAGAGTACAAACAGACAGAGTGCATTTCTGTCAGGCAGTGGTGCTGGAGCACTTGGCCACTGCTCGGAGAGTCAGGGTGGAGATTTTGTTCCTGTGGAACAAATCCAGTCTGTGGATTCACATCCTCATACCTCTGGGGGCCATGCACAGAGGTATGAGCCAAAAATAAACTTGGTGGCCAAACCTGCTGTTAAGGATGCTCCGTGACAACAGATGATGCCATCTCAGCTTGGCTAGCTGTAGATAAAGATTTTTGAAAGAGGGACTGGAAGTTAAGGGGTTAACATCCCACTCTTCATTGCTAAAACTGTGTAAAAATTTCATTCAGCATGCCTTCCATGCCCCTATTTGAGGTTTTATAAGTGTTTGTTTTGGGGAGAGTTTGAACAAGACTATGATATCCAGTAATTGAACCAGCATTTTGCTTGAGTGTAACTGCTATTTTTAAGAACACTCAGATTCAGTGAAGAGTGAGAGAATTTCCATTGAGATGCCTGTTCTAGGTGACTGGGGTTTCCTTTTTCTTTCCTTCCCCCTTCCCCTGCCCGTACCTCTTCCCCTTTCCTTCCCCTTCTTTTTATGTTCCCTTCCCATTCCTTCCCTTTCTTTTTTGTTCTTCTTTTCCTCCTTTTCATTTGTTCGTCTCATATACAGCTTTCTGTTCCTTGTCATTCTAAACAGAGTCTCATGACGTGTGTAAAGAGAAAACAAGAGGCAACACGCCTGTTCCCATGGGGTCAAATCTGCTCCTTTTCAAATCTAAGAGGAAATCACCCTTTCATTACAAGAGACACACTGTTGTGTCCCTGGAGTAAGATACCCACTTCTGGCATTTCCCTAATGGCGAGAGGTCCCAGCAGATTCTGTACCCTTTAGACTCCCTTACCTCCAAAGGATCTTTCCTTAGGGATTTCTCACACCCTCCCCAGGGATGAAAAGGGTTCCCAGGATCCAGTATACAAGCTAGGACTTTTTCAACCATTTTCTCTAGGCAGAATTTCCACCTTTTAGCTTCAGTCTATGCTCTGAACTACATTTATGCCCCTCTCTGCACTTATTTATGAGGCTCCGTATAAAAACATATTCATCATAGTAAAAATATCAGAGTTTAGCCTATCTGGAGCAGAATCAGGCCTAACGCTGGAAAGCTACAAGAGGGTGCAGAGGGCCGCTGGTTCTGGTCGTGCGCCTCTTGTTTACAGCAGACACAGCGCACTGCAAACGTTCCTCGTTTCAACCATTTCCTTCAGGGAAGGACCAGGAGGCCACCTCTCCGGGACATTGCCGCCTACCTGGAGGTGACAAAGGGAGAAACAGCTGGGTGTCCCGGCGTGTTGCCGGCTGTGGGGCCGGGGCCGGTACCGGCGCCCTGACGGGAGGGCGGGCAGCCTGCGGAGCGGCGTCCTGGCAGGCAGCACCGCTCTTCTCGGCCCCTTCCGGGCCTCCAGTTTGTTTTAATAAAGCAGGACACCAAAATACTAAATGCGGTGAAAGAATGTGTGTTCGCCTCTGGCATTCCTGTGGTTTTTTTCCTGATAATGCCACATTCCCCCTTATGGCTCGTCCTTTGAGCACCCCCTGAAACTCCTCAGTGTTTCTATAAGAGATGCTTCGGCGCACCAGGTCTCAGGTGACGCCGTCACCCGCGGGGGAAAACCACGAAAATGCACGGCACGAAGGGCTGCTTGCTCAGTTCTTGATAAATAAATCTCTAAGAAAAAAGTCTAGCCGCGAGAACCACTGAAATACTGTCGATTTTCATTTACCTGTGCCTTCCTCCGAATTAAATTCACTCCATAAATACCTTTTTGCTTTCAAATCAGGGAGTTTGCTACACGGATCATGTTTCTACTGCTCATTCTAACATTAAAAGGTTGCCGCAGTTTTATGGCTCTCGACGAGTCTGGGAGGGATGGGAATTGAAATCGAAAGCCCAAATTCCTCACGATTTACTCACTGTCATCAGTAAAGCAGCAGATTTAGTTTCCACGGTCAAATTTGTCATGAATGTTCTATGAGAGGAAATCGTGCACTTATCCGCCCCTCCTCCTCCCCCCCGCCCCCCCTTCCCCTAGATTTTGGTCTAACAAGGTATATATCTCCAGAACCTCATGCGGTGACAATGAGGCGTTGCTTTAGACAGCCAACAGGTAAAACCAAAACCCCAAAAGGATCCATCCAAGAACAGAGAGATGCCCACCGCAGAGGCGCCGGGATCCGGCATTCAGAGGTACAGGGAGGCAGAAATGTGTCCTGGATCGGATCCTGTAAAGACCATTACATGCTTTCCTAGGCACATCGCATTCACGTCTCTGTCCTCTCTCCTCAACGCCGCTTACGTGCTAGGTGCTGTCATTGTACCAGCTTGTCTTTACACACAAGAATAATGCGCCTATTATTCTCTTCTCTCCAAAGCTTCCACCTCTAATCATGTCGTAAAAAATAGCCTTAATAAAACAGTGATAATTACGCCATTATTGTTAACACTACTCATTAAAAATTTAAAAATAGGTTTTCTGGTTTGGTCACCCATTTGAACTAGGTATCACTTTTTGCGGCACTAAATCCTTCCGCGGTATGTCAAAAGTTTCTTCCTTTTTAAAAGACAACAGGACTTCAGAGTTTTTTAGAGAAACTGATCGTGGGTTCCCAGTCCAAACTGAATAGTACAGGTCAAAAGTTATTAACACTCTGTTGGCCGGCTAAGAAAAATAAATATCCCTCGGGAAAGGAGGGTGTGATGTGCCTTTCCTTCTGCAGGCTTAGCACTTTCAAGGAAAATGCCTGATTTATGAGCGTATCATTCTATCAATGTTTTAATGTCCTCCTATTACTTCCTCGTTTTGGGAAGGGTGTGTGAGTGCTTCGTTTGCTTTTCACATACGGCGCTACATTTCCCCCGTTAAGGCGGAACTCGGTGTCCTGATCCCGCCTTGGCCATGTATCAGCAAGGAAAGCTGCGAACTCGGAGAAATAAATAAGTTTGAGAAGTTTTGAGCATATCTATGGCATCCTGGCTGTGACCTAGCTAGCGAGAGGGAATAGGTTTTTAAATCTCGGTCTGGAACATGCAGGGAAAAAAAACACCCACACCCATAGGGATACACTTTCCGATCTGCCTGGAAATTAATCCCAAATGAGGGAGTCTCCTTCCAAATCGAGCATGACAGATCTGACAGAAACACTAGACAGAAGGCAGTGCGCCGGACCCCGCATTCCCGGCGAGGCAGGACTCCGCGGCGGCAGAGAGCGGGACGTGGCTCCTCGCTCCACCACGCCGCGTCACCGGCTCGTTGACGTGCGAGGGGCTCTTGCGGCGGTGCTCTTCCTGGGGGATGGAAAAGTAGACATTTTAAGAAGCCTTTACTAATCCAATCTAAACTGACCCCAAAACTGCCAGTACTTTTTTTTTTTTTTTTTTTTTTTTTTTTTTTTTTTTTTTTT
The DNA here is from genome assembly GCA_018697195.1 of Certhia americana. NCBI lineage: Eukaryota > Metazoa > Chordata > Aves > Passeriformes > Certhiidae > Certhia > Certhia americana. Next base: position 33,412,014 of record CM031858.1, read on the forward strand.
CCCTTTCTTAGATTCCACTCGGGCCTTTGACTATCTGCGTTTTCCTTTGGCAAATTAAAGCATGTCTATGTGTGGGGGGCGTGCGTCTGTCCGTGCGGGGCTGTTCCGCAGTCTATGCTGCTGCGGGCTGCGTCAAACCTTCTGTGGCAGTGACCATCGTCTCGGGCTCAACAAAACCTCCGACCGGGGGTACAAGGCGGAGATCTTCTTGGTGGGAACACATTAAGAATGCGGTGAGGAAGGAGGCAGCAGTGACTCGTAAACGAAGATGATAAAATTCCTGGGGTTTGGCCAGCATAATCCATAGGAATCATCCCCAGGGCTCCAGTCTGCCAGAGAGAGGATTTCCCATTAACTTCCCCACAATCGTTTCCATCACCCTCTCTGGGAGCCCTCCCTTGCACTCAGAATTCATCTCCTGATTACGGTCTTATTTAGAAACAGACCTGAATATCCCCCTTCTTACTACCACCAAACTCGTTGTAATGCGGAAATCCTCTCTGTCCGCCACAGATACAAGCCAGCTTCTTCCCACAGGGCTGCTTGGCTGAGGCTGGAGGTGAACTGCCTCGGGAAGCTGGGGCCACCGTGGGCCCAGGGGGAGGCCGAACCTTCACACTCCCCCCGGAGGTCCCAGCAACAGGAACACAGCTCCCCTGCTTAATCGAACAAAGCGCAAAAAAGACGCCACCAGCCGTGTGAGGCAGCACCAGCGCGACACAGAAAGAGCGCTGCCCGAGCACCCCCGGCTCGCCTCGTCTGGCCTTGCCCCACAGCTCCCGTCCACGCCGCTCCGCTCAGCAGGATCAGCGCTGCCCTTCTGCTCTGCACAGCACCGAGGGACTGCCTTATCCATCCATCCATCCATCCATCCATCCATCCATCCATCCATCCATCCTTCCATCCATCCTTCCACTCAGCCGGACCTGGTCCTGCTCCCCCGATGCCGCTTTCACACAGCCCGCAGAGCCGAACACGGCTGCAACAGGGATGGGCGACAGGTCATCACAGGGCACACGTCGGTCTAGAGACTGTCAGGAGAAAGAAGGGAAATGGAATTTAGCAATGAGTTTTCAAGAATTTCTCAAGCTTTCGAGCAGCGCTCGCTTCACAACGTGTGGTGGAAAGCAGCGCAGTCCAGAGTGTGTTATGTGCATGATGTCCGTTTGCACGGAAAAAGACGTGTGTGCATATACAGGGAGAAAGGGATAATGGTGGCCACAGCGCTGTAAAAATATTCGTGGTTTATCACCCTGAAAACAGTAAGTTTATTGCCAGGAGAACTCCTTAATCCACGCATCCAGCAGACCGGGAATCTTGTTTGCTTGTTTGTTTGTTTGTCTCTCTGCCTCCTGCTTGCAGGGCTAGACGGAAAATCACAGCATGTTTCCTATTGCGCTGCCTGTTCCCCACCGAAGCAACGTCACCTCAGATATGCCAGTAAATTCCTTACCGGGTTGGGATTGTAATTGGTTGAATGTTTTCTGTATCCTGACTAGCCAATAACATACCGAGAAAAAAAAAATTTAGAACAACCTAGTTACGACAGATGGCGAAAAACGACTTGACACTACACATGTGAGGCAATATTAACTAAAGATGAGATCCTTACCGCATTCATTAGAAATATCGTAATACGCCAAAAAGATTACACGTGCCACTGTATTTATGGTACAAGGTCCCTTATTTTCAGACAAGTGCTGTCCGAATGGTTGCCCTTGTCATGTCTGTTTTAACAACATCTGCTAGCTAGCATAAGCTCTGGCCTTGATAACTTGCATTTTTTTGAGCCTGAATTATTCTTGGCAGACCTTCTTCTTGCATCCCCCCACCCCCTTCCCGAAAGCAGATAATGATTTGTGAAAAACAATTAGTTAAAAAGAAGAAAGGAGAGGAGACATAAAACCCTCATAAAAGCGCAAAAATCGTGGAAAAATGGAAAAAGCAAAGGAAAAAATAAGAACAAACGATAAACTGCAGATAACCAGAATGACTACAGTTACAAGTACAGTGAAGTAGTTGTCTCTTTTCATATGTAAAAAGCAATAAATATATAACCGCATTTCCAAACGGTAAACTAACATTTTAATCTCAGTAAACAGAAAGCAATGAAAATTATACCAATAGGAACCGATATTGACCCAGAACAAGAAATCAAAGCTATTTTTACATTCAAATGTCATCAGCGCATTTCTTTATCCTCGAGTTTGCAAAGGATTCTTAGAAGCCTTATATATGTAGTCAGGCGGAAGCTGATTGCCAGCAATAAATAATGCATCCAAGGAAGAGGCTTGAGTACACATCTTCTCACTTCCAGGATGCAGCTAAGAATCTTCGCCTCAATTCTACATCAAGGTTGCGGCTTAAAGCAGTCAAAGGGCCATTTAATTGTCAGGCAAGGCTTCCCCCCGCGGAACTCTCTCCGCATGTTACAACATCTTTGCAGCTCCATATGCATCTCTTTTTCACACTTCCCTCTCCATCTCAAGCTCCTACACCTGGTGCATCACGCATTTAGCCCATTCGCTCCGGCTCTTCCTTTCATCTTCCCAATGGCAGACGTTTCTATTTATCCACTGGCAATCAATGTGTGGCGTCACCGGTGGTACTGTAATGACGACTGCACCATTGAGGATGACAGCTTAGAAAGAAGAGGGCAATGGTGATCCCTCCCAGAGCAGCACAGCGGAGTGTAGCGCTCGCATCACAAGGTCACCCTATCTCACCGCTGGCTCCTCTGCATTGGCAGGAGAGGGTTGCTGGGTTTGTACAAGGCTGGGGCGGGAGCAGGAGGGAGGGGGGGAAGAGATCTGGATTTTTTTTCTCCCCTCCCTTAAGCAAAGCCACAATGGAAACCAGGAAGGAGATGGTGATGTTTCTGGAGGGGACTACTCTTGGCGCTCTAGTTGGCAAGAGGGTGCCTAATTTGTCCGAAGCAGTGGGGAGCCCCGCTGCGGAGCCGCAGGAGAAGATGATCCATCGGAACTGCATCAGCCCCAGACCTGGCCCCTTGTCGTCCCGGGAGAGAGGAGGAGGAGGAGGTGGCGGAGGAGAAGACGAAGAGGAGGTGGAGGTGCTGCCAGGGACAGGGACGGTGCCGGAGAGCCGCTCGGCGGCGGCAGCACTGCTTTCGGCCGGACAGCAGCCCCCCGCCCCGGAGCTCCCCTCCAGCAAAGGGCAGCAGAGCAGCTCGGACACCGAGTCGGATTTCTATGAGGAAATCGAGGTGAGCTGCACCCCGGACTGCGCCACGGGGAGCGCCGAGTACCAGCACAGCAAAGGTACCCAACTCCTTCCCATGCCTCCAGCCCCACGTCCGCTCCGGGGCTGGGTGGCAGCACTGGTGGGGCGGGGGGGCTGCCGGAGGGGGTATTCCCCTCGCCAGCTGAGCGAGGGGACACGAAATCGTGTGTGTGTGTGTGTCTGTGCGTGTGTGATCTCTTTCCTGACTGATTGCTCACCTCCCCACCACCGGGAGACTTGTTTGGGAGTCAGAGGACACGACACCGGGCAGCCCCCGCATCCCTGGAGGGGAGCCAGGCTTTCCGTCGTGGATGCGTCAGGTCTGCAGCTTGTCCCGTAGGATCTTTTTGGCCAAGACAACCACGCGCTCTCCTCTTCAATCTGTTCTGTTTTATTTTTATTCTCCCCCATCGCCTAGACAGTGCATACTTCAGGAAATCCCTTACGATCCTCCACACCGGCGGGGTTTTTTGTATATGTGTGTGTGTGTGGGTAAGATCAAACGGGTTTTCTGGCCAAGAGCTGTTTGTGGTTTTGCAGGGTGAAATATGCCCGGGCGAGTGCCGAAGCGCCCGTAAAGACCTTAAAATCGCTCGCCAACTCATGCCAGCCCCAAGTGCGGTAGCGAGGGCCTTGTTTGCACGTTGAGTTAAAGAGAAGAAGAAAAAAAAAAAAAAAAAAAAAAAAAAAAGAGAGGTCCAAATTACCTTGTCACTTCTATGCCTCGGTGGCGCCAGCTCGGAAATGGTCCCAATGAATTAATTGCCTTTGGTCTCGGGCACAATGAGGGAGGGTTGCATTTGAAAGCAAAGGCAGCGGACAGGCCCCTTTTCCCCCTGCCCCCACTCCTCACTCCCTATTCCCACCTTCCCAGCCCGGCAAAGACGTCCCTACCCTGACAACAACCCACTTCTCCCCCCCTCCCCGATCCTCAACCACTTCAACAAGCCGGGAAGCGTAGTCTGTCCTCCCTCGTCCCTTAGAGGCTCGTTGAAAATATCCTATGCCTTGGAGGCTGAGCGGAGATCCCTAAGGCCTCACCTTCCCCTCAGAGAGAACAGTCTGTCTTCTGGCTGCTCCATTACTAGGTCCCTGCTGGCCTGGAGGAAGGGACAGCGGAGCCGTGCTACATGGACGGCGGGCACACCTGTCTTTTCCAGACACTCAGGGTCGGGGGATGCTGCGGCGCTCCAGTTTCCCAGTGCGGGAAGCGAGTGGGAGGCTCAGCGAGCAGACACCGCCATTGCGGGGTGTGTGTGTCGGGGAGGGCGGGGGACAGGTAACCTCCCAGGCAGGGTGAATAAGACTCCCTCAAACCTTTAGGTGGTGTTTCATCCCCCTCCTCGCTGCCCTCCTCCCCGCTTCTTCTTGGATGTCAGTACCCCAATACCCTCAGTACACCGGGGCAGGCACGGAGACGCCGAATGGGGTGGAACGGGGGGCCGAAGTGGGTTCGCTGGGGAGGCGGACGGCGAGCATCCCTCCGTGCCCGCCCGTCTCCGAGCGTGTGTCGTTGCTTCGGGCTCCCCACGCAGGGCCGTGCTCCGAGGCGTTGGCCGGCAGCCCCAGCGGCGGGGGGGATCACCCCAAGGGCAGCGGAGGCAGCGGCGGCTCCCAGGGCTCGCTGGCCTGCAGCGCCAGCGACCAGATGCGCCGCTACCGCACCGCCTTCACCCGCGAGCAGATCGCCCGGCTGGAGAAGGAGTTTTACCGGGAGAATTACGTGTCCAGGCCCCGGAGATGTGAGCTGGCGGCTGCTCTAAATCTGCCAGAAACCACCATCAAGGTACACGCAGCTCGGACATGTTTCCAATTAGCACGATATAAATCTGTACGGCCAAACTTCCTTGCAAAACTCGGGAAAGCACTTCGCCAGCATAACCCTCCCTCTCAGCTCCCCCCGCCTCCCGCCCCCTTCCTGGCCCTGCCCGCACCCTGCAGCAATGCGGGAGACGGGACACGGCTCCCGGAGCCACCCCGGCCAGGGCCGCTAATCTGCCCTCTCCCTAGCAGATTATTTTTAATCCTCCCCTTGCTTCAGTCCAAATCTCGCTCAGCTCTTGGGGGAGGGAAGAGGAAGCCAGTAGCAGATCTTGTTTCGATCTCGCTTTGCTTTGCCTTTTCCAAAACATTTGCCCATGAAAATAAACCCAATAGCAACGATTCCAGGTAGTTCTGGGTGCGAAAGGGTAGCAATGAGGCAGAGTCACCCGGGACACAGGGACGGGGGGTGGGGGACAGCAGGACAAGCCCTAACAAACAGGAAGAAAAACAAGCACCCTAAAAGGGCTGCTCCTCTGGGTCTCCCTATAGATTTTTATAGGGGCTTAACTGATTCCTCTGTACGTGATGACAACTCCCTCTAGGAGGGAAAGCTGGCGCCGGTCTCTGCTCTCCGCCAGACCCACGTCCGCCGCACTGCCATGGGAGTAGGGCCGGGGCCGGCGGCCAGGCGGAGCGGGGCGGCGGCGGGTGACGGCTCTCGCCTCTCCTCTGTCCGCAGGTTTGGTTCCAGAACCGCAGGATGAAGGACAAGCGGCAGCGCCTGGCCATGACCTGGCCTCACCCGGCCGACCCGGCGTTTTATACGTACATGATGAGCCACGCGGCAGCCACCGGGAATCTGCCGTACCCATTCCCGTCCCACCTGCCCCTGCCCTACTACTCCCACATGGGCATCGGCGCCACTTCGGCCTCTGCCGCCACCCCTTTCAGTACCCCCCTGAGGCCTCTGGACACCTTCAGGGTCCTCTCCCACCCGTACCCGAGACCTGAACTGCTGTGCGCCTTCAGACATCCTTCTCTCTACCCTGCCCCAACTCATGGACTCAGCAGCGCCGGGGGCAACCCCTGCTCCTGCCTAGCATGCCACAGCGGCCAGTCCAACGGGCTGGCGCAGAGACCCTCCGGATCAGATTTTACCTGTTCGGCCACAACCAGGACTGACTCCTTTCTCACTTTCACGCCCTCTGTGCTGAGCAAAGCCACCTCAGTTTCCATGGACCAGAGAGAAGAAGTACCTTTAACGAGATAAACCTTTGTCTCAGGGTTATTAAACACTCTTTCCTTTCCCGGACTTCTCTTCGAGTTAATGTACCTACAGCCTATGTTTATTTAATCATGTTCTCTCCTCAGCCATGGACACCCACAGAAAAAAAAAAAAAAAAAAAAAAAAAAAAAAAGAAAAAAAAAAAGAAGAAGAAAAAAGACTAAAAATAGCTCAGTCTTAAAAGGATTTACATTCCAAGAGGGGAAAAATAAAAGAACGAAGGAGGAAAGAAATTACTAATGATTTATCTCTGAGAAGAAATTTAGGCACGAAGGAGGAAGAAAATCAACTCGAATGAAATATGCTCCCGCCAGCCACCTATAGAAATGTGCTGGGACTTTCTTTTCCGTGGATAGACTTCTTCCCAAGGGCTGGGGCTTCTGCGGATCACAACAAACCTTATGCATAAACCTACGAGACGGAGAAGGAAAATCTGAAATACTTGAAAGAAACACTGTCTTGATAACGAAATGGCTTGTGCGCATGAAGAAAGCAAAGATGTAATCTCTCAGTGTTCAGAAAATAAAAAACAACAGGCAAACAGCAAAAAAATAAACCCAAACCCAAAAGGTTTCCGGTTTGCAACTCGGCAGTATTATCCAGTTGTCTCTATGGAAAATAACAATGCTTTACCATAAAGAAAACCTGTCATTCTCTACATTATTTTCGTAGTTTAATTGCATTCTTTACCCTCCCTTGTCTCGTCCTTCGTTGTGAGCAGAAATCCAGCAATTCATTTCCTCTTTCATTCCAACTTTTATTTTTAAGAGGCATACTGGAACTGGCAGGGGAAAAATACGAGCTCCTGCCTCTTCATGGGTCAGAGCTATTTGTCCTTTAAATAACAATGTCCTATTATCAGTCGCTGAAATGTGCACACACTGACGAAATTAGCAAGTGATGTATATGTAAAGAGGGTTTTTGAATATCGAATGTACAATGCTCTGTGAGCAAAGACCCCGTGCCAAACGCTAACAAGCCGCCAAGGGAAGAGATTAGAGGTGACAGGGAGCACAACTCCTTCAGACAATCACCAGTCTGTAAATTGGAGCAAAGGCGATTTCCCTTCCTTTGTACTTCAGCCTTCAGTTCTCTCATTGCCTTTTCCTTGCTGTGTCTTCTTTTTGTTACTTTGTTATATTTTATTTTTGAGTAATTATTTAATTTGTTGGGTTTTGTGTTTTTTTCTCCATCGCTAATCTTTGCATATGTGTGTGTCCTTGACACTGATCACTCTTCGTTCTTGAGGGGTATTTCTTTCACAAACTCACCCACCCGTCTCCTACCCAGAAGGTATTTCGTAAGAAGGTAGCATCATCGCTTTTTTGTTTGGATTTCTGTAACCCTAAATTAAAAAAAAACAACAAAAAACCCCCAAACAAACAAACAACAACAAAAAAAAAACCCCACACGGGCAAGGAGCTGGGTAATGGTTTCTTCCAAAACCGACATTATTTATTTGATTCTCTTTCAAAATAGCCAAAAAATTACACTGCAATAATTTGTTACCATGTGGGAATAAAACTTAATATAAACAAAAATAACAATACCAATACCGATAATAACGACAAGTTTTAACAACCTCTTACATATACTTTATTCGTGCTTGTTAAAAAAAAAAAAAAAAAAAAGGTTAAAGTGTTGCTTAAGACGAATTTCACCGTGCAGTTTCTAATAGTTACAGTTCAACAAGCAGGAAAATAAATGCTGGACAGAACAAAGACGTGTTGACACCTCTGTATCTACTTTGTACTAAATTGCTCAGAAGCCTCTGGTTTATTACCACACCGGAGACTTTTTGTCTTTAGGAGAGGGAATACATAGCAGCGTTTCTCTAGAGCGGATGGAGAGCAGGGAAGAGACACGGGAGTGCCAGGATATATTTTTTCCCAATTAAAAATATTGTTAATTACAGCTTTTAAAAATATGATCCAAAGTCACAATCCTCAAATCATTAAGGCCAGATTATTTCCACCTTTTATAACTGAGATTTCCTCATGGACATGGAAAGCAATGGCCCTTTTTGGACACTCACAAACAGATTCTCCCTCCCCATTCCCCCACTCCCCCGGAAATAACAATTGTAAACCGCGTCCAAGGGCAGAGCGGAACAACAGTCGAGCTTTGCAAGCCTTTTCCCCTCTTTTACTTTGTCTTTTATCAGACAGACGAACCAGTCCGATAAAACAGGAGCTGCGGAGCCAGTGCTTGATACCATTCCCCCAGCGACCCCGGGAGAAGGGAGCGCTGAAGAAGTCGGGGGAGGGGTAGCACGGCAGATGAGCACTATCTCCCCAAAACGGGGGTCCTACACAGCCCACGACCCCTCGTTCCTCTGCCAGGCACAGGCACCTGCTGGGCCGAGAACGCCGGCTAAGATCCGGCCGAGGCTGCCATGGCGGCAGCGCTTTGCTCTTGCAAAATGACCAGTTCAGAAAATGCCATCGGCTCTGGCACATATATGTGTATTTTATACATTCATGTGCGTGTGAGAGAAAAAAAAGAATATGTAAGTCTCTGATTACCGCTTCCACCCGCGACTGGGACATCCCCCCCATAGCAAACGGGGAGCGGGGAGGTAGGGACAGGGAGCGCCCGCAGCAGGCACGGTCCCCGCTCTCCCCGCGGCTCCAGAGCCACCCTCCCGCTCGCCCACTCTTGGAGGATGGTGCGGCAAAGGGTGGCTGTGAATTTCTCCGCGGCTCGGTCACAGGGCAGAGATTGCCTGCGACAGGTAAATAGGCTGCGGGTCGCGGTAATGCCAAGAGTATTTTCAGTTAATAGGGGAGGGAAAATGAGGTGTCTGGAGCGATATTGGAAAGTACAAGATCGATGATCCGTCCTCGTGTCCAATCAGCAGCCTTTAATTGACTGTATTTTCTAGGTAATTGAGCCGCTGTGCTCCTAAATTGAAGTGGAAGATATAACAATACATCTCAGTGGGAGGAATTACTCATTACTTCATAATGAAATTTTCCATTTGCTGCGTGGGGCCGATGCCGTTAACGCCTTCGCCGCCGGTGGTGGTGTCCGCGACCCCACGTGGGGCGTTAGCTCCGGGCACGCGTGGGGCATTGAAGGCGGCGAGGGCACACACAGGGCACCCAGCCGGCAGCAGGTTCTGCCTTTGGCCCCGAGCCACTGCCACCAGGCACGCAGGTTTCCATGGCCTCGCCCTGGTCGGGGATGAGATCCTTCGAAGAATTGGGGTGAGGCCCCGGGGGAGCCGGCGATGGGCACCTGGCCCCTTGTCACCAGCGGGAGTGGAGCTGTCTTCGCGGTACCCCATGTGCAACATCGGGTTCGCTCCCTGGCCAGCCAAATTCAGATCCAAAAGGCCGTCCCTCCCACCCACCCCCCCTTGTTAGCGTTTGATTGATTGCCTTATTAAAGCGTGTTCTTGTAAGTGTGACCGAGCTGATTGCACTGCATATGTTTGGGATAATGCTCATTTTAAACAACTGAATAATAATACTACTAATAAAAAAAGGACCAGAAGAGGAAGAAGATGAGCTCTAGAGAACGGGTTAAGCCTAAACGATCCCGAGGAGCAGCGCTGTAACTCGCGCATTAAATTGCTCCTTTACTATCAAATCACTCAGCCCATCTTTTGTTGTGTTTTATCTGTCACCTCCTGTACCATTAAGTGAAATAGCAACGAGACTGACGCTTACTTTCCCGTCTCAGACTATATGTTTTTATTAAGGTTGTATGATTAAACTGGATCGGATCTGCTTTCCCAGCACTATGCTTTACTTCAGCGCCTAAATCACTGGCAAATCGTCTCTCCATATTTCATGTTTTCTGCTGGGTTGTTCGGGCATTTGCCGGCACCTGCAGAAAAGCATGCGGCTCCTTTAGTTTTTTGGCTTGTCTATTTGAAAGATCCTTTTGTTTTCCATTATTCTCCTGCTCGCCCGGCGACTTTATTTTACTACCGAGTTTAGCCCCTGAAAACACCCTCCACCATATGTCACCCCAAGGCTCGCTGTGCTGCCGCTTACAATAGTGTCACCCTGGGATAAAGCCCACGTCAGGATGAGCTGAAGTCTCTTCAACACAAATGGCTTCATTTAGGCGCATCAGGTTCCTGGGTGGACGTAAAGGGAGAGAGAAACCAGTCCCACTCGCTTTTTGCTTCATCCTTCTACTCGGAACCCCTTACATGTTATCTGCTTCATTCAGATCTTCTCGTGTCTCCTTCTGTAAGGCGGGAGCGTCCCGTCCTGACCCTGGAGAGCTGGTACTGTGGAAGGGATGCGATTACAGTAGGTTAGGGTAGATCCCCTCCGGAGCTGGTCCCTGTTTTAGGAAGTTTTTCTTCTCTCTCTGTCCTCCAGGTAGGAGGAGGAAGAGATAGCTAGCTCAACATCTTCTAACAAGAAAACAAATGCATCACAACCTCTGGTCTCCTGGCCTCCAATTCACCGTTTACTTTCGCCCTCCCCCCCCCCCCCCCCCCCCCCCTCCCCCCTTTAAAAAAAAAAAAAAAAAAAAAAAAAAAAATTAAACTGAGTGTAACTACAACTAAGAATGCAGTGCAGGTTTACACTAATATTTGCAAACCTCATTTCAAAGAATCTCCATCGGTGTTTTGCATGCACATATACACGCAAAGCAAACACATAAAGTAATTTTCCCTGCTGCCCTCTCTGCAAAGAAGTGCCTAGGACTTCGGAGACAGAAATTGCCACTTAAGAACATCACATGAAAGTATTAAGTAATTATTTAAAACAAGGCTGTTTAGAAAAATATTTGTGTTTATTGCAGCTGCTCGATTGGCCTCGTTAAATCTGGGGAGCATTTAAATTGTGTTACAGTCTCATTTAAATCCAGTTTCGTTCCAGCAGGCTGCAAAGCCTGAATAGAACCAATCACTCCATAATGATGATGAATGAGAAATTAATTCAGATACAAGCAAGACAATTTAGGCCTTCATCTGTTTAAATAGCCTTCCAAGATTATTCGCAATTGCAGGTCACAGATTTAATCAATTGTCCAATCTTGTGAAAGTCATATCCTTGCATCTTCATCGAGATTATTTATAGCGCGGTGAAGCCCAGTGAAAGGTATACGCTCTTAACAGGAACAATTACTTAAAGAGAAGCGTTTGCAAAATGAAAAACAAATGCCTCCGTGGGCAATAAATGATCAAACACTTCCTCGCTCTCCCGGCACATCCTCCCCGGCCTGAGGAAAGGAACGGAGCTGCAGGTGGGGGATAAAGGAGACCATCATCAAACTCCATCCCTGCCGTATCGGCTCCTATGCTCCTCAGCGCAACCACCCGCGCTCCTTCGTGGGCCACCCAATCTAGTCTCTGTGGGGCCGTGCTTTGCTCCGGAGGGCGATGGCCGCAGAAAGGACACGTTTAAAAAACAGCTTTTAATCACGAAAGGATAAACAAACCGTGCTGCTGCTTAGCCCGGGGATGCCAAGCGATTCTGCAGGGAGACCTGTCATTTTCTGCCTCTGACTGGCTCCTTTTCGAGATGTATAAATATACGTCTACCTGTTTTAGGCCGAGCCCTGCGAATGCCCCGTCCCAGCCTTGCACAAAACCGGCCACCCCCTGGCGCGGTGCTCGCCCGACTCGGGGTGAAGCCGGCAGCGAATCACTGCACCTCTCGTGGTAACGCAGGCTCTCTCTTTCGGGCTTGGACCAGCCTCACATGGGAAAACTCGAGGTTCCGAATAACTCAGAGTTAATAAAGCCTCTACAAAAGTTGAAATAAACCCCTTTCGTAATGGGGAGAACTGTTTAATTTCTTGAAAAAGAGGTGGAAAGCAGAGTAGAGACCAGACTTGTCATGGTCTCAGCGTATAACTGCCTCCTCCCGCTTCTCATCCTTCCGCCAAACACTTCTCCTGTACCTGGAGCCCTCATCCCCCCTGGCACTGAATCCCTGTCTGGGGCGGCCGTTGCAGGCTCCTGCCCCTACTCGAGCGTGATCCCGGACTCGGAGAAGCACCTGCTGTCCCGAAGAGGCTTACTCCAGTGCACATGGAATACAGTGCGAAGGGAAGACCTGCGGTATGGTAGGGGTAGAACACGGCCACATGTCCTCTGTCCAAGGGACTGAAGGTGGGAACTCCGAGGACCGCTGGGCAACGCGGGTCCTCCGGGCCCGTCTCACTTCTGGGAATGAGGGGCTCACCGAGGAGCCCCTGTGAGCCGTCAAAATCTGACTGCAGAGAGCGATGGGTTTAATGGGTGGGAGGGAGTGTGCGAGGGTCAGCACAGGTGGGTCAACACGAGCTGAGACATCCTCCCAGTGAACCGGGAGCCCTGCATCAATGCTGGTTTTCCTCGCCGGAAAGAGGAGCGTGGGGCGCACCCACCCACGGCACTGCTGGGGTGGGGAAACGCCAGGGTTTCGGGCAGCAGAGAGGGCCGGAGGAGTCGTGCGGGTGCGCAGCCCGACACGGGAACCTGGAGCAGTGCCTAAAACAAAAGCCTGCCTACAGGACCCCCAGAGCACCAAGGAGCCGGTCTCAGCGACAGACTTTGATGTATCGCTGTCCAATTAGTGCCTTTAATTGGTGTCCTCTGGGACAGGCAACCCGGGAACTCAGGCGGCGAGAGCTCTCTCGGCAAGCCTCGTCCGCCCGCTCGCAAGGTAACAGATAAATAATGCGGCCGGGCTGTAGGAATCCTGCATCCCTCTCCGAGCAGGAGCGGGGAAACGACCAAGCAAACCCGAGGCCAACTGCCTGCAAACCGCCCCGCGAAGCTCCGTGTGCCCAGGCTGGGAGGGTCGTGGGGAGTAGCTGCTCCCACATTTATCCCGTCCCCGGCGATCGACGCCCCCCTCCCCGCCCGCTGCGGTGGGATGTCGGTCACCGGCGTGGAAACGACGCTGCTTAACACATAGAGCACGTTCCTTCCGATATGTCTAATGAAGGTCGCCCGTTAAGCGTAATTTTAGAGGTTAAATGAGGCTGACTGCAAATTTAAAGACGCTTGATAAAACGTCTTATTTGAATGACACCAATTGTATATATAGATGCCATTACAGCGATCTAGATTTACTTTGGAGGAGGAGGAGGAGGAGGGGGAAACAAAGCAAACAGCTAACAGGGAGGGAGGAAAACGCTTCGCCAATTTATTCTAGACCAAAAATGCTTGGTCGAAAGAGAAATTGATCGCTTAATTCATCAAATGAATAGAATACATTTCTGAGATCAGAAGGTGTTTGAAAAGAGAAAGAGACACGGGGGGGAACTTCGTAGTTGACAAGAACCGTCAAAAGAAGCAAGAAGTCATTGGAAGCTCACCTTGAAGTAATTATGTTTTTCTTCTATTTTCTTCTCCATTTTTTTTTTGGTTGTTTTTTTTCCTTTTTTTCTTTTTCTTCGGGTCGTCATAAAGCGTTTTAAGAAAAAAAATCACCTAAAGACAGAGGAAGATGAGATTTTTTGATTAATAAGGAAATCAATTTGGCAGAACGGAAAGGATGCTGACTTCTCAAACTCGCTGTTAGCAGAGGCGTCTCTGGGGAAGGCAAGCAGTTCGAGGCTGTTTCGGGAGCCATCAATCCCTAGTACCCGGGTACACCTCAAATCTAAGCCACCAGAATTTTTACAAGAAAGCATCTCTGATCGATATTTGTAAGCTGAACTATTTTACTTGCTCTTCTGCAGTTGTGCTTTCAGTGTTAAAATACGTTTGATCACATTCTTCCCGAGCAGCAATACAGGGTTACATTAGAGGCTTCTTTTATATGCAGTCCCGAGAAGCTGCGTGTATATGGGTTGTGTACTGCCACCAAAAATCACAGTCTGAAAATTCCACTTCCCCACTCCTTACAGAGATATCTAAATTTGCACAGGAATGGGTACTTTCCATTTCTTATTCAAGGGAAAAGACCTTTACAGTGTGGTCAGCCAGTTTTCTCAAGAGCTTGATTTCACCTTGCGAAATTTGTATTAAATAAACATTTTACTCACTTTGTCTTACTTGCTTGGCACCAAATTCTGAAGGCCCTAACTTGTCCCAAAATGCATTTTTGCCTACATTTTGCTTACTGCTGTTGCAGTGCAGGATCAAAGATGAGTTTCAGAACAAATAAAGCAACTACTATCACTATATCCACACGATTAATATGAATCACTCCTGGGAATTATTCTACAATTGTTCTAATGTTTACTCAAGCCTGTGTACTTCAGGGAGGGAAGTTTTCTCTACTGTGGAGACACTGAGTCATAGGCTCCAAAATCACTTTCCATAAATGACCTGAAGTAAAATTTCATCCAAGCTCAAAAGGTCTGATTTACTATATAGTAGCTATGCAGTAGCACAGTCTTGCCTCTTCTCACAACTAAAAACGAAGCAGAAAATCATGCAGCAAAGAGAAGGAAAAAAAAAAAAAAATGGTGTGTGGGAAAACTCCACAATGTTTATGCTCCCCTTTCAGCCAACTGAAATGTGAAGTGGGGTCTATTCTGGAGGCAGGAGAGCACTCAGCCTGTTGACCGGTGCTGGTTTGGCTCTGAATGACGTTCTAAACGTGCTCCTGTTTTAGCAGACATGCGGATTTAGGCAAATGGACAAGTTTGAATGCATGAGCCATTCTCAGCCCCAAGCAATGCATTACTGCCCATTAACTCTGGCTCTTGAGGTACAAGAAAATAGAGGCTACATGACCTTATACCCCCCTCCCTCTGCTTTGGCAATGACAGCTTCTCACCTGAAAGCCTGTGCAGTTGTTTGGGTCACAAAGGCAGATTTTGACAAAAGAGCTATACTGAAGCACTGAGCAACTGAATCGTGTGTTGATGGTAAGAAGACAGCTATTTCTGCCTCTATTTAGTTCCTATTTAATCTAATCTAACTTCAGATCTTGGCACCAGGCCCTCCAAGAAAAAAAAAAGCTGTAGCGTCACTAATTATGATTCCTTTCTTTTGATGTCATTAGGACAGTCGCTATCCATGTGTCTGACCCATCTACTGATTTTTTTGTATTATATTTCAGTTGACACTCGTATCTCAAGGGCTGTGTGCAAGCATTTGTAAAATAATAGCACAAGATAGGAAAAAGGGCATCATAACCTCCATTTTCTGATACTGCTCCACAGAAAAAAGTGTTCACTAGTGGGAGTTTGCTGTAGGTTCTCCAGATCCAGATGCAGGAATCAGAGATTCTGGCACTCTGTGCTGGCTCCCAGTGCTCATTTCCCTGGCATTGTCCCGGAGGATATTCCCCAAATCAACATTCCCCAGCCAAACCCAAATTGCACTTAACACCACAAAGGGGCAGTCACCAGGGATTTGGAGCAAGTGATGATCAGCCATATCATGAAGTTTCAGTGTGTGTTCAGAATCTTAAGCAATCTCTACAACCAAGGCCAGTTTTTTCGTTTACTTTGTCTTCAGTGACAGCCTCACTCTTTAGCCAAAAGGAAGATATTCCAAGGTCTGACTTTAAACTTCTCAAAGACCTGCTATGCAATTAGAGTGACATTTCTGCACTGGAATGCATGACTTCATGGCTCTATGGAAACAACATGTCTTTGGTATATAACTCCACCAAGGGCAAAATCATCTACCCTGATAGCCCCAATCACTTTTTTATGCAGGAGCATAATTCTCACAGCAGCCCTTCCTTGAAAAATTGGCTGTAAATTAGAGCATCTGTGTGCATGTTGTTTCAGTTTGTCATAACCACCCCTTCAGCAAGGGATGGTGCTTGATGTCTCCTGTAATCTGGCACACTAGTAGAAATCAGGGAGTTGCTGTTACATCATCATATTGTAAGTGTACAATTAGTTATTTCCTAAACTTGTCAAACTTTGGCTTTATAAACTGATAGGTTTAATCTAGAGGAATCTAAGGCTTGATCCGTACATCACAGACCATTTGATGTCTTCTAGTTAATTTTTACAGAGTGCAATATGATATATTTGACTTTCAAAACAGGTGCTTGATGTGACCTGACTTATCAGCTTATGGAGAATCTTGTTAGTATATTCTAGCCATGATTCATTGGTTAAAGCAAACAGAATAGACCAGAAAAATAAAAAGCCTCCATGTTTCTTTATTTCTATTAAAAATTGTTCAGTAGTTTATCCTTCTGTTCTTCTCAGAGAAGAGTTACTGAACTTTTATTATCCTGCATTTTCCATTGAAGAAATTTACATACATTAGTAAAGTACCTCTTTATCTTTGCTCTGACAACAGCAGATCTGTTTCGTGTTTCGTAAGCAAATCTGAATTTCGTGTGAGGCACTTTCTTCAGTTACTGAGCTCTGAGCGAGGCTTTCTCTTACACTATCACCAGTTTTACAGCCTCCTCTCTAAAAGCATGAAAGCCATAACTACCTACACAGTATCATGGTATTATGCATTTGTTCCATCAGCAGCCTGTCTTTTTATTTCTATTTAGTATTTCTAGTCCAGGGAACCAAGAACTGCAGTAGCCCAAATGCAGTTGTGCAGCACTGACATAGGTATGCATGTTCTTCACTGCTTTTCTCCATCTCTGTCTTCTCAGATGTGTTCCCCAATATGTAAGGACTTGGTTACTAAAGGTCTTATTTTGTATTTGTAATATTTAGAACTTTTTTTTTTTTTCGGTCAGCTCAAATTTCTCTGTGACCTTTATTCACCTTAGCTGCAGGACTAACCTGTTACCCAGAAAAACAGATTTACTAGAGGAAAATAAAAGGGATTAATAACAAAATAACGGCTATCTGATAGTTCTGCTGTATGAACAGGCTTCCATAGACATGGTAGTAGCTATGTAGGTATGCAGGTGCCATGTACACAATATGGCCAGTGCATCTTTGACAGAAATTTGATTAACATTAGGTATGTACATATTTCTGACCACCTGATTACAACAGCCAGTAGTGCTGAACATCCCAGTCTGTGCAGAATCACGTTAGCCATAATCCTATTTCATGATGATGTCTATACCACTGACACTCCTTTGCTCTTCAAATTAGCTCATTTTTAACTTGCTTTAAATAGCTGCTGGCACCTGCTGATTGAAGATGCTGTAGGGATAACACATAATATGTTAACATTAGAATGTCTGGGGTAAATTCCTTACTGAAGCCTAGGCTGAGACATTTATAAACAAACTCCATAATCTCATAAAAATAAATCAGATGTGCAATGCCAAGACATATTTTTTTCATAAAATTTATATTGAATTCCATATTTGGGAGAGGAATGCAAGTTATTAAATTAATATTTTGCCAGTTTCACTGTTACTTTCTTTAATTTTCAAAAGAATTTCCAAATTCAATGATTATTTCTCTAACCCAGTAGACATTGTTTAATATCTTCTTTACTCAATAATCTCTTAAAAAATGCTTAATCTTCCTCCTTTGTTAAGTTTACATCACCCTGATTTTCAACTGAAGATTAAAACACTGATTTTGCACTTCCAGCTAATATTAGATCACACTGTTGAGAGGATTTATTTTGTTTTTGCTATACTTTAGAATTTTCACTGCTTCTTACCCCTTTTACTGCATATTACTCCTGTTATTTCCTATTGTCTATAGATTCCCTTGTCAACTTCCTGTGTTTTATAACATGAAATGTAGGCTAATTGCTATGTAATACTCTGCATGTTGTATAGCGATTTTTTACTTCAGATTTTTGCCTTCATTTCTCTCTCTCTGAGGATTGTTCTGGAGTCAGAAACTTGCCCTTCATGTAGATATTTCTCATATGCAATGTATTTCCGGCCTCCAGCCACCCACCAGTTTCCAGTCTAAAAATTAATACAGCATAACAAGATCCAAAAAATAATTTATTTTTCCATACTGGACATCATGCCTTTCAAGATGTGGATTTATCCATGACTTTTAGAAACTATCAGTGATGGTTTATTGCTAGTTGCATGAGATAAAGTTGCGCACATGCTGAACTGAATTTGTCCAGATGCTACTATTTTTATGCCTAGATATTGCAGACAAATGTTTAAGAGGTAATGCATCCCATTCTTAGGTTTAATTTGGCAGTTTTTGACACACACCTGTCAGCACCCTTTGTTACTATATCAATCCGTATGCTTTTGAGACCAGTTGGTTGTGAGTTACAATTACCAAGTTGGTATTTTCTCCTTCCTTTAACTGTTCTCATGACCACTCCCATCAGGTACTTGTGCTGATGACTATCTTCTCACTAATAAAACTTCCCTCTCCACTGACTGTTCTATCCATACACCCTACCACTTCTGTAAAAGAATCCGAGTGATTAATTTTCTTCATATTCTTTGTTACATCGATCCAAACTTTGTTGTTTATTGCATCCTATTTGCAACTGGAAACATGTTTGTATCTTGCAGCTGTCTTCCTTGGAGTCACTGTACTAAAAACTAAAACCCCCTTGCTATTCTATCTGATTCCCAGCCACTCCCCTTACCCACGAACAAGACACACTCTTCATGCAACTTCTCTCCTATTACTGCATGTTCCATTTTTCCACTGAAGCAAAAGCTCAACTTCAGACCAGAAGCAAAGTCCTGAGAACAGTCTTTGTTACTTTAAAGTGTGGAAGAGCCTCTAAAAAGTTGGTATGGATATTCATCTAGCCATGCTCTTGCTTCCTTCTCAACCCCCCAAAATCTTTCTTTAATCCTCTACCACAAGTTGCAGTGAGTATCAGGGGTTGATACTCACAGGATGATTTCACAAAATTTCTGCTTGTGCAGATTGATTCTCATTTTTAACATGATCATCTTGGTCACTTCAATGTCTTTTTGGCTGCTTGCAGCTTGACAGGTAACCAATTGTGACGTTTTTATCTCTGCATCCAGTCTGATACCATGTTTTGGAAAGCCTAAGACATCAAGCAATTGATTTAGCAAAAGATAGCTACATCTCATAGCCCTTAGTCAATAGCTTAGGGATTTGTTGGTATCGCTATATTTCATGTCAGTTCTTTTCTGGAGACTTTATATTCCCTAGAGATTTCAGTCATCTCATGTCATTTTATGCCACCATGGAGATCTTCAATGCAACATTCTTGAATGCAACATTCAGTGATGACAAGTTAAGGTAAATGGATGTGCTAAAATACATCTTAAATTGTATCTTTGAATCTGGATAGTTATTCCAGCACTTTCCGAATATTCTTCCAATAATTCTTCCAATAACCTTTTCAACGTGAAGATTGAATTCTAATGATGGATTTATGCTACATATTGTTAAAAATCCTCTCTGCCTTTTACTTCCACTTGAATTACCACTATGATCTACCACATCACCTTGGGAATTCATGTTCAGTTATTCTCAGTCTTTTGAGGTTTCAGCTATTTCAACCACATGCTACTCCAGATCCACATCCTGTGATAAAGTCAAACATGGAAGCAGACGTGGGACCATTTACCATGTGATTCAGGTAATTTAGTTAAAGTGATAAGTCCTTAAAATATATTTATGTCTAAAGAAATTCACATTCTTGCATTCTTTTCCAGCAATTCTTCCCCTGAAAATATTGATAAAATTAATGAGCAGTGGTGACTCATAGGAGAACTGCTGGAGGAGCTGTGATAGTTCTCCCTCAGGTAAGGACTGTCTTCTCTGTTGATCTATTAGTTATCTGGCTTTCAACTTATCAAATAAGTGTTGCACTCAAATAGTTTACTTTTTATATCAGAATCTGGATTAAATCTAGGCATTCAGAGTCTGTCAGAAAAATGCAGAATTCTTTGCTAACAGAATACATTACAAAAAGGAAAAGAAGGCAAACCATATTAACAAGATTCTTCCTTAATAAAGCAGACATAGAAAAAAAAATTGCAGCAATTGTTTTCCTATCTTGTCATTCTCTGTTGATTGCATCTTGCATTAGTTTTCCTATGGCTTTGCCTGGGAACAACTATTAATTTTAACTTTAGTATGCTGATTATTTTTCCCACCCTCTTTGAAATTGCCTTAGACACGTAAGATTTGCTACACGCCTTTATTGCACCCTGTATACTTGCATGTCCCATGGCATTCTTTGAAAGGAAGTCTAGAATTCAATTCCATAGATAGGTTATCTACTCAATTTGATCATCTGTGTTTGCAGACTGCTCTTCAATCAAGCACACTTGGGACTTTCTATTCCACAATTTCAAACACTTCTATCTGTTAGCAGGCAGGCCAGAACAGCTTTGCCAAATGGACTAATTTTGATCTTGCTATTTGAAATGTGCAGGGCTTTGAATTTTAACTTTGGGCACAGTGCTTGCTGTGATTATATCGCATTCAGCTGTGCTGTCTATTTGGAATTCACTTTTTATCCATTTCTATGCAGTGTCAGAAGACAACCTCCTATAGAATATACCACTGTAGAGTCAATTAAGGGACTTAGTAAAACCTTTGTTTCATTAACAGAGCTTCGTCCTCTAGCTGCATTTTTCCTATTGGAGACTGGTGCCAACACCTTTGCATGGTGTCAGTTCTCTCCAGGGGTATTGGAAACACAGCCGGTCTTTACACCATGCTTCCCCTTGCAGTCACACATTGTTTGGGCATGTGTTTCCAATTGTATGCTTCATTCTTTCAGTGCTTATTAGATACTTGGATTAAGAAAACATGCTTTTTGCTGTGTTTCAAATACCTTTGCAACTTTGAATTTGTCTCTTGCATTAAAGTTGCGGTGGCCTACTTATCCTTTATTTTGTCACGGATAGTTTTGTTTAGTCTGTTAGTCGGTTAACATTCATGTGATTTGGCTGTACCACACAGATGGATGACTTAATGGGGCAGACATTTCAACAAGGAAGTAGTTTCTGTTAAACAGAATTTATTTTCTTGAAAGAGATTTTTTTTCATGGGTCTTCTTTTTGATGCTTTGTATAACACATCTAATTCCTCTTGCATTTATCTGCTTCACTTAAAATACCTACATTAAACTTTCCTGTGCTCCTAATTATTCACTAGTTTTGCATCTTTCTTCCTTCTTTTTGCAGCCACACAACACATTATAGGTAAGAGAACACTACTGCTTCTCTCTCCTGCTGTATTTCCAATGGTGTAATTTTAAAATCCCTTCTGCCCATCACACACACCATCTATATATCAATAAAGGTATCTCAGGCGTAACTCTAGCAGAGCCAGTATCTATCTATCCCCCCAAGAAGCTCTGTCCAGCAATTGCCTAATCCCAGAAACATTTTATTCAGCTGCTGCCAGACTCCAAATATTAACACAAAAAAAAATCAAGGGAACAAGGACTAGGAACCAGGGATCCCAAAGAGTTTGAGAGACTAGGCTGTACAAAAATGCCTTTTTTTCCCTAAAGGAAACCCTCACACACAGGCAGAAAGACTATGTGGTGTAATCCAGCTGGTCTCCAATGGGTAGACATGACTGTACAGCAGTCCTGCCCCAGGATGCAGGCTCCACTGAAGGAAAGGATGTCTCTCTGTGCTTGTGCCTTCTCCTCTGTGCTCTTGAAGAGGAAGTTCCAGTGCCTAATGCCAGCTTTTGGACTCACTGTTGGGACATGAGGTACTTCTAGAGTTCCTGATACTTTTTTTTATAGCAGCTTTAGTATGACATCTGTATTTGTAACAAAGCCTATGATACTAGATCTCCCTGTTCTGTCAGATGCTTGAGGGAGGTTTCTCAAAAGTGTAGTGAGGAGATACATGCCTTGAAACCACTCTTATGCCCTTCTCAGTAGATACATACTTTAGAATTTAATCATGATTTTTTCATCCTAATCAGATTCAGTTCTCTGCAATATTCATTCCTTTCCCTTGAGGAAGCCTTGAGTTTTTAGGTCAAACATTTGGATCTAGTACAACTTTCTTCCTGTTTCTGACAACATTTGCATTTTAAGTAGTTTGCTTTTTATTCATCTATCCCCAAAACTCAGCATTACACATAACAAATTCTGAAGTATTATTGATAAATTCACTGCCTTTCAGATTATCCCTGGAGCTTGCAGAGAA
Source organism: Certhia americana (assembly GCA_018697195.1). Taxonomy (NCBI): domain Eukaryota; kingdom Metazoa; phylum Chordata; class Aves; order Passeriformes; family Certhiidae; genus Certhia; species Certhia americana. The sequence goes on from CM031858.1 coordinate 33,434,208, forward strand.
ATGGCAGTACAACAAAAATTTAAAACAAAGTTGGATAAAATAAAACTTTTAAGTGCAACATTTCTGCTGCAGACACAGGCCTTCTATAAGGGTAATTAATAACAGTTTTTAATAGCAAGACCTAATTTTTAAAGAAGCAACTTCAGACAATCATGAGAAAATGAGATAAATAATCAGCTCAAATGATAAAGATCAGCTGTAGCATAACTGCAGAACAGCATTTAAGGACTCAGGAGATCTAATGCTTTTCTCTTCATTAATCAGAGTAAGTATAACATTACAGATGTTACTTATTCAAAGTAATGAATGTTACTTATATGTGCATATACAGCACATCTCTGAGAGCAGAAGTCAAATTGTCTATGTATAGAGGAGTCTGGGTTTTTTTACAGCAGAATTCATAAGGACTTGAGAGTTCAGACAAGCTGTTTTATAGCTACTCTATTGCTTTGGTGAAATAAATAAAATATACCTTTCAAGTGTTGACGAAGAACACTTGCAGTTGTCAAAAATCTCACCCAAAAGACAAATTATACCTACATACAACTACACTTGTTTGTGGTACTTCCATCTGGGGAAATTCTTATGCAGCCCAGCTTGGAGACACTTAAGCAATGTAACACTTACCTGCAGTTTTGGAGCAGGAGGCGTTCTGTTGCTCATAACTGAACGAGTTGCCACCTCTGTGTGCTTACCCTAAACATGTTTTCCTCTAAACTATGAGCAGTTAAGTGACTGCAGGCTTTGCAAACAGCCATCAGATATGGCATGTCCCTGACAGAACAACCCTGCCTCCATGAACTAGCCTGGTGGAAACAGTGGTTCTCCTTGCAAGCACAACCCTTCTCCACAACTGCCAGTTTAATACTTAATAGCTTCTCTGCAAACCTTTTATATAGGATGTCATCTTGGTCTTATCATCTTGCAAGCACCTGAGTTGAAGTGTTCTCTGCCCTCTCCCTTTTACCATAAGGGGTCTTTCATCTGCTGTGTCATAGGAATAGATGAGAAAGGCATAAGGCACACGGGCAAACCTAATCATTCCACATTATTTGTTCCCACATTTGAGATCCTGTCCTAGCTCAAAGCTTAAGCTCAGGAAAAATTGCTCCTTCCTTTTTGGAAACCAAGTTTCTGGCCCACAGGTTGTATATTTTTGTGGGTAGCAGTACAATGTATTTTCTAAAGGAGCAGAGATCTGCTACATATTCCCCTTTCCCACACTTACTTTTTCTCACTAGCTCCTTGCTGAAATATGTGGTCACTGATGTGAAACAGAATATCTGCCAGCGCATGATGCCCTCTTGCCATGTGTTTTGTTGAAGGCTGGATGGGTCACCCTGCCTGTTACTGTGGTTGCCTGATTATTTCCCATGATACTGCCTTCCTTTGAGTAACTTTTGACTTTGCCAAACACCATAGAAATTTTCTATGTTGGGTGTACAGTGCTGGGTGAATTTATATATACACACATATTTTTGCAGAAAATAAACTGCCACTTCTAAGAAGGAATATGGAGAAAAACATGGTGTTCTTCCCATGCTAAAAATTTCTGCTGACCTTTTATTTGGAAAAACATAGGTCATCTCTCTCCTATCTTGAAATCTGACAGCCTTTATTAATTTGCAGCCTTTACTCAAGGTTGCACCTTTTATCATCCCTTTGAGATGCTCCCCAAACTTGCCATCATGCAAGTCATTGAAAGCTTATGGCTCTCAAGAGATCTGTAGGAGTATTTTAAGGCTGAATGGGCTACAAAGCCATCATCTCTTGTGTTCTCAGTCTTTGACCTACTGAATCATAACTTCTTCCCTGTGATGTGACACAAGAAAGTCCCTCTACCTCAGAACATTCCATATATATATATATATATATATATATATATATATATATATATATATATATATATATATTTATGAAAGTAGGCACTTATTTCTCAGCTAAATTTTGAAATGAACTATGGCATTTCAGATGGAGAACAGATCCTCTTGGTGATGGCAGAATACAACTACAACACTTTCCTGACTGAGCCTCCTAGAGGATGTGGGAGCAGACAGCAGTTGTTATCCTACTGTAGGAGCCAGATGTATGATGAACTTTTTAGAACTGCTTACTTGTGACAGTTCTGGGATGGAAGCTGCAGTTCTTGCCACTTAGGAGATTTTACAATACATACGGAGTTTAGAGGTTGTACTTGGGTCCTTCCTAACTTTTACTTCAAGAAACAGCCTTTGGATGTGGCTGTAAATTTCCTGAAGATTCTCCTTGCATGGAGACACCAGGCAGCTTTCCTATCTTGTAGGTCCCTCTACTGCTCAGTCCTCTGTGACACAGAATACAAACTCCATTGTTTCACCAATGGCATCTTTAGTGAAAGTCTAACAGTCTTTGATATTGCAGGAATGTGTTTCTCAGTCATGAACATTCCCCTGCCTCAGCAGTAGGTTGAACCAAGCTCTCACAGGGCAGCTGCTTCATCACCAGGGATCTATCCCAGATGTTAGCAAGATCCACCCCAGGATCTTCTTGATATCTATGATGGATTTCTACCATCAGCTCAAAAAGTGACAGAGACTATTTTGTAAGCACTGTGAGAAGGTCTGTCAAGAAGTTGGCTAGATGAGAAACCAATGCTGGGTTATCCTAATAGGTTGCTGCAGCTGTTGTGAAACTGTGGATGCTGCAGTGAGAAATATAATGGAAAAGTTCATGAATAATTCCTTCATGGCATGTCTTCATATCTTGAATGACATACAGTAAGTGCGCTCTGAGAGCACACAGTAACCAGTGCAAAGAAACAAAATAGCAAGTACTTGCTCTTTAGGTCAACAACCTTTTGCCTGAATGACAAAATATTTTTGCTGAAAAAACCAGCACATAATCACATGTAAAAAAGAAGAAAGAAAAGGTAGAGTGAAACAGTCTAATATTTTGTGTTTCCTAACTTTAGTTATTTGACCTTGCAAATTCAAAGGTGTTTCTTTAATATTCTTTAATTCTCTTACTTTCCAAACACCATTTTATACTTTGTTTGTTTTCTGTTGTTCCCACTTTCTAGGTGCTGATTTCCTTCCTCAGTTGCTGTACCGAGGCTTCTTGGAGTGTGTACTCTCTTTTCAATTAGTGTCTATGTGGCATTTAGCACAGCGGGCAACTGAATCTGATCCCAAACACATCATTTACGAACCTCGTTTGGGTCGACTCACATCTGCTCATGCGATGTGTCTGGCCAAACGCAGAGGTAGCTTCTGTGCAGTTAGACTGATTTTAAATCAGTCAAGGGACTAGACAGCACATCAGATATGATGGATGAAGAGTTCAAAGAAGGCTGCAGCCCCGAATCACCACTGCTGAACCCCTTTTGCAAGGCTGATCCATTCACTGCTCCATGAAAGACTGCTCCTTGCCAGAGGTTAAGGGGAGAGTACGTTTGTTTACTGGGTGAGATGAGGGAAAAGAAAAAAAAAAAAAGAAAAAAAAGAAAAGAAAAATAGAAAAGAAAAAATTAAAAAAAGAGAAAAGGAACCAGCGTATTGTGTCTCACAGTGACAGAAAGGACAGGTAGTGAATATGAATTGCAATGTAAGAAAACTACCAACATGCTTCACTGCTTGTCAGAGTGAATAAAGTGAGTAAAGTACACAAATAGGCCCATGGCTGAGAAACCAAACAAATAAACAAAATTTCCCAAGAATAACAGCTGTGAAGGCTTTGGCCTGGGATGTGAGAATTTCTTGCATGTTTGTTAGAAACTGCATCTTTAGCAATAGGTAAACTTAAAAATAAAGCAGAAGAAGAGAAAAAACCCAGAGCCACAGTCACCTACCAAAAGGATTGAAATTTGTGATAAAGTAGTACTGTTTTCCAAAATGTATTATTTTGAGAATGTAATCTGAAACTCTTTTGGTCTCAGTTGGGCAAGATTGGAAATGTGTTGGTAATGAAAGGAAGATGAAAGCTGCAGTGAAGTTTACAGTGGTTTGCCATTTCATGATATGCTAATAAGATGCTGGTAAGCATTAATATTTGCTTGTGATGTCTGCTATGAAGATCAAGGCAGAGAACATCAACTGCTGATTGACCAAGCAGGATTTCAAGGAAAGAAGTGAAGATGTGGGACATGTGGGGTTAGGGGCTACAGGGAGAAGTGAGATATCTTCACATAGAGATAAGTTTGACCTAGCACCCACTGAAGTCAGTGGAACTGTTGCTATTGGCTGGTTCCCTCACCCAGTGGTGTAGGACATAATAAATGTGGTCAGCAGGAGTTGCAAGCCTAATACACAGTGCAACCCAGACAACAGTGAACAAGAGTTGAAGAAACACTAGCAGAATATGAATAGCTTCATTATTGGTATGTACTGCTGCTAAGTAAGGCAAGGATTTTATCCCTGAACTTTCCACTCACGTGGAGATGAGTTTAGGTGTACAGCTCTTCTAGCTTTTTTAGTTACTGCTGGCACACACTATGAGCCACACATATCTTGGATCTTGGAGGCTTTTTTGGCTTTCACATAGTGACGTGGCTGTGATTTTTAACAGCAAGAGCAATGCACTTCAGCGTGAAAGGAGACTGACATCTGACTATGAAGTGATGATTTTTTTTCCGATGATTATTTAATCAAACAAGAGAACTGAGAATGTCAAACAAGTACCAGCAATTTATCAAGAGACAGTTGTAGAAGGAAGCATTCTCTGAATCATCAGTGTGATAATTACCACTGACATTTCCCCAAGGGGAACTGCATTTTTAATTGTTACAAATATAATCACACGTCTACAGAAAAGTGGGAACAGGATCCTTTTGAGGCCTTTTCTGGAAATAGAAATGTCTAAAGTTTCCATATGGAAACAGTTTGTGATAAGAAATTATTGTGTGCACCAGAATAAATATGTCATCACAAAGGTTAACTGAAATATCGACTACTGTACTCTAATTTCCAGAAGAAAATATATTTAATAAGAATCTCTGGGTTAAGTCCTGGCCCTGCTGCAACTGCAGCTTTTTTAGGGCTGAAGTTGACTCGAGTTTTGATGATGAAGAGAGCAAAATCTCTTGATCCTGTTGGGTGAGCAGGAGCAGCCTAGGGAAGCAACCTGTGTGAACAGAGGACATTATTTTCATGGCAGCCTAGGGAAGGGCTGCTTGAATTAGAGTCCAAACACCTCTCAGGGCTGATCTTGACTCAGCCACTCACAGTGGCTGTGGGCAGCACCTCTCAGGCTGGTCCACAACACACAGTCAATGGGCTGACTCTCTCCCTCAACAACCCTTACATGACCATTCACAATGCAACCACTCTAAGCTGTTTTTTCCAAGGGGCAGATCAGAACAAATCTGCTAGTTTTTCCTTCCCCTCAGCATCTTGTTGCAAGCAAAAAAGCCCCTAGTTACTCATATTCCCCATTTAAATATAATGTGTGTATAAATTGTGGGATTTTTCCTGCCAGGATGCCAGGAGAGTGGAGGTCTTCAGCATAGACATTACCTCTTCAGGTGATAAGGCTGGCTTTCACTTGTAGCCTGATGAAATGAACTGGGCTAATAAAGTATTTGGCCACTACTTGCCAACTACAGATTTGCCTGTATTATTTTAGGTAACAGTGGTGGCCTGAGAATAATAGCTCTGTAGGAAGACTGCCTTTTAACTGGATCAGCTGATATAGATGGAAAAAACCATGAATTTTTATCAGAGCAGCAAAGCCTTTGTTTGGTCAGCTGAAATTATTTGCAAATATCTATTTACAAAAAATTAAATTATTTTTTTATGTGTTTTTAGGTGTTTTTATGTTCTCTGCAGACACAAAGCAGCAGGGTAGGGGAAGGCTATTTAGACCCTCCCTAGTAGCATCATATAACGTGATCACCATCTTGGGCTTCCCAACCCTTCCACTTCCCTGTCCACTTATTCAGTAGCTGTGCCTCTCCCTGTATCATGCAGGTAACAGACAGGCTATTTTAACTAAACTGTGATTTACAGAAAATTGCAGTCTTGCTGTTCAGAGTTGTTGATTTAGCTAACAGATGCTGAACATCAGCAGATATTACAATCTGATAACTGATCTACACGATTTAGGATTTCAGCCTGCAAATTTATGAGGGAAAAAAACAAACCTAAAACTGTTCAGCTAAGAACTATTTCGTTCTACTCTTTTTCCATTAAGGACCTTAGCCCTTCTTCAATTGAAATCAATGGAAATTCAGCTCCAGGTTAAGCAGACACCACTCAGTAACACTGACAGAGCGATGCCAATTTAGCTTGGGCTGCATTTATTCTATTAGATTGCCTTCCTAGCTAAAACCAAAAGGGATGTTTATGTCCTGTGTAAAAGAAAAGGGATTGCACAGAGAAGACAAACAAACAGTAAAAATACACTAGCTAATCACTTCCTTAGGTGGTTTAAATGGAAGAAATGGTATATTCAGAGTTTTGAACAGTTTAAAAGAGCTCAGTTAACTAATTATAGCAAGAACTTAAAAAAGTTTAATATTATTGAACATGATAAAAATTAAAAAAAAAAAGTTGAATTTGCATACATTTTTACTCTAATTCTACAATTAGAGATGGCATGTGCAAATATTTGATTAACTATGATCTTGTACACTTGCATATATATTTTTTGGATGCAGACATCTTGGAAACTGTACAAAGAATTTAGGTACACGTAGGAAAAAAAAACATTGAAACAAATGGAATCAAACCAAACTCAAAACGACACCTACCCCAAATCCCCAAACCCAACAAGCCACTAAACCCTCCGCCCTGAACCAGCTATTTCTTTTTATGTGTGAATAGGACTTAACCTTCTTGCAGGTCTGTTTTATGATGTTGATTATCATCAGTGATGGATTATGCCCGTACTGAAGGGTATAATCCATACCTCTTTTCCTCACCCATCATCTCACCCATTGCTGTGAAGCAATATGGATCCTTCCAAGTCCAACTTCAGTTTCTGTGACCTAGTGTTTGCTGTGGGTCTATAGCAAGTGTTGGCTTGTGCTAGCAGTAACTGGGGTTTCCAGTCCAAGCACTTCACAGGTCGAAGGGTTCTGACCAGGTGAATTCATCCTGTTATTCTGGTAATGGGAAGGTTACAGCTCGCAAAATAGGTATTCAAAATGAGGTCAGTAATTCAAAGGGCTCACTGTATGCAAAGGGATACAAGGGATGTTAAGTCTCTGCAGTAATGCACGCTACTTAGATTTCACAGACTACTAAAAGCACAAGCTACTTTCAATTACAAAAATACTTTTACAATGATAAAGCCTTGTGAAACAAAAAACCCAAACCAAACAAACCCATGCAAAACCCTCCCTAAACCACAAGAAACTACCAAACAAACAAGCCAAAACCAAGACCAAACCATCTTCCCTCTGCAAAAAAAAAACAAAAACAAAAAAACAAAAAACCAAACCCCAAAACCAAACACTTGAAGCCCTGAAGAATTTGTCAGGAATTTTCTCACTTCAGACTAAAAATATATTCCAACTTCATACAGCCACTTTCTCCTCAGTTCTCAAGATCTTGCTTACGGTATTAAGTTGGAAAGCTATGAGATCATTCTCCTACGGAAAAAAAAATCACTAAGCACTTCATGATGTCAGTTAATTTGACTGATTGCTCTTGATGTGATTTGACATATCAGAGAAGTGTGATTCATGAGCTAAGAGGGAAGGACTTTTTAGCAATTTGTTCCCAATTTATAATGTGACATCAGTGCTTCTTGAAAGTTAATCCCACATACAGTAGGCAACCCATTTTCTAAAGATCCATCTCCATTTATATTGTTCCAGCTAATATTCCTTAGTAAGCCTTTAGATTTTGGTCTACTTAAGATTAAAACTTTCTTTTTTTAAAATTATGAACATTTATCTCTCATCAGAGAAGATAAGTACACCTTAGGAGAGACATGAGAGAAAGATTTGTGAGACCTAACAGATTTGTACAAGAGAATCATGACAGCTATTTCATATTGGAAAGATCCTCAGAAAGATAATTCTTTTGCATACAGATGAGTTTGGTATCTTAGCAGATGTTCACCTTTTAAATAAAAATAAGCTTTTAAGTGATCCTCTGTAATGTCACAATTATCCCCATTACTAAAAGATATCTTGATTGACACTATTACAGTTTTTGAAACATTCCTAAGCAATAGATTCTGAAAGCCATACCTTACCTGACCTGCAAGACATTTAATTAATTCCATATTTTCATTGTAGACACTGCAATTAAAATAATTCTTGACTACCTCATGGAATTTTAAACATTTTCAAGAAATGAAATCAATGCAAGATAGTGTGTGCATAATTCTGCAACTTGGTCTCCCAGCTGTGCAATAAATTGCTGGGAGAAACAATTAGTGTAGAGTCATTTGTTAGAGAATGAACCAAAAATGTATCTAAAAATGCCACTACTAAATGTGCTGACAATTAAGAGCAAATTACTTAGCAAAGATGCCATGTGTTCATATGTTGCTCCAGCTACATGCATTTGGTGTCTAGCACCACACTTTTGTTTAAGACATAATTGTACATTTCATTCAATTTTCTATCTGTACTGAAATAAGATATGATGCCAACACTTTTTAGGCAGGGGTCCCCAGTGACTCCAGTTATCACCATACCTTTTCATTCCAAGGGCGAAAATATTTTTAATTAAGTATGACGCAGGCCTTTCTCATTCATGTTGATTATTTTTCCCTTGCCCCACAGAAAGTTTTATAGGGCAACAGAATGAGAAACAGAAATTGCTTAATGTGGAATTGATGTTACATGAAAAGATCTCTCAGGGGAAGCTGTAAGGCTGTCATTGACCAATCAGCTAAAAACAAGATGAGACAAAGCATTTAGTAACCCTCTGCTGAAGACATTCCTACATTGGTTGGGACTTTTAAGGTGACCTATTGGCTCTCAATCTCATACAATATACTCAGGAGAATAATTTGTGGTGAGTCATTCATTACACATTTCAATAAAAGCACCTAGACAGACACCCAAAATTTGGCTTCACAGTACACACCAACCACTTTCTTTCCCCCCACCATACAAAGATAATTTGATAGTATTTAAGTTTACATTTTTCAGATGTGCTTGAGTAATCAGGAAGTAATCCCTTCCCCTCAAATAAGGACAAAATGTATAACTGAAATTGCTTCTGTCTTTGACATCTCAGGTACAGATAGCACCCTGAGAGAGGCCATTGGCAATGTTTCACCATCAATGTTTTACAAGATACAGCTTTATTCCCCCACAGACTGCTAAAAGCAATGTGTTCCCATTTACCTGCACTACGGCATGAATTTCAGAATGAAGCTGAAATTAAAACAAAATATGGAGATGCAAAGGAAGAGCAAAACTAAAGCACAATATTCATACAAAGTTAATATAAACCTGAAGCTGTGACCTAACTTTCCAAGAAATATATCCTTCAAATCTAGAAAACTATTTGTAGAACAGTAAATCTGTTGCACTTTAGTCACATTTCAGTCTTCTTTCAAGATAGCTTAATTCACTCCTGTATTGGTTTTGAATTTTCTTGCTCTTGAGTCTGGTATTCTGTTTCCCTTGGCCAAGAAGGATTGGGTTAGAGAACACCCAGGTGAACTTGACATCCACAAGTCTATGGGCCCTGACAGGATGCATCCAGGAGTGTTGAGAGAGTTGACAGATACCACAGCTAGGCTGTTCATGGTCTCTTTTGAAAGGTCATGATGATCAGGAGAGGTCCTTGAGGACTGGAAAGAAGGAAACATTATTCCACTCTTCAAAAAGAATGAGGACCACACCTCAAGCCCTGTAACGGTGGTGGAATGCCTCAACCTGCAGTCCATCCCTGTCCTACACGAATGACAAGAAGCTGATCAGGAGTAGTCAGTATGGATTCACTGAAGGTAAATCATGCTTGACCAACCTGATTACCTTCTATGATGAGGCAAGTATGTGAAGGGAGAGCAGTGGATATTGTCTACCTTGACTTCAGCAAGGCTAGGACCACCCTGCTTAAGCAGGGTGCTTGGACCTGATGATCCAGTTCTGTGACTCTCTGTGATTGTGTTTTGGATAACACAATCCAAAGTAGTTTTCACAATGAGTGAAAACTACTGTGTCATGCACATTAATTAGACTGCTGTGACTTAATAGCACTTCACAGTTAAAAAAGCAGGGAAGAGATATTTTTTAGCACTTATAGCAGAGAAACAACTTCTCTTTGACAATCATTTTTTTGTACATGCCAAAGTCTTGGTGTTTTTTTTACGGTAAATGCAGACAATGGGCTGGGAATTTGTTAAAAAGGAACCAGAAGAACACGCACTTCCAGCCCTGGCAACAAATCTCTGAGGTTTATCGCTTCAAATTATGTCCAGATATAAACATTTATAAAATATATAAACAATAATATTATTAATATTGAATATATTTCTATAGATCTATCTAATAATTTTAAAATATCATGCAGTTATAGAGGACATCAAGAATAACCTTACCTGCTGCTATTAATTTATTCTATATTGGTAAGTCATACCATATCTTCAGATGAGATTGATTTGCAATGTAATTCATAAGAGAGTTAAACCAGTTCATTACTGAATAGGTTAATTTCTTCCCATTCATAGCTTTTCATTTCAGTTTTTAGATGCTTCAAAGTTTTTTTCCACCCTGAAAGAAATATAAGCATTATTATCCTTATCTTCATAATGTCTTGTAGATAATGTCTTGGAATACTGTCTTGTAGATACATTAGTTCACTCCAATCCTCTTTTCTAATAGACTTACATTTTGGACAGTGAAACAAAAGAGTGTGGTGGGGAAATGGGATAACTAAACTTCCTTCATCTCTGAAATTTTTTTTCTGGCTAAAAAGTTGGCAATTTTAAAGTCGATGACTAGAGTTAGCCTTGACCTCCCAACTACATAAACTTCTGTCCTGTTAATCCCCTCCAACCAACACTATAATCCGCTTTTCTGCAAGGAAGTAATCTTATCCAAGTTTTTTATTTCCCATATAATGGGGACTTCTTTGACTCTGATTTTTCTTGCCACCCTTCCCCTTTCAACTTACTAATTTCAAGGGCACCCATCTTTCTTGGACTTTCTCTTATTGCTCTTTCATTATCTCCCTTGATCAGTTCTCATTTTCCCATTTCCCTTTCCCTGAGGACATAAGCATGCGCAGGGACAGTACTATTCCTGAACCTACAGCTGCAGCTGTCTGCGTAGATACTTTCTACTCCAGAAGTTCCCTTTCTCTAAGCAGCCTTATGACAACTCATGTTTTTAAACCCTTGCTTATTCTAAAGTCTTCCTTTCTTACTAATTGTTTCCAAAGCTACCTGTTTTTCACCCTCTCCTGTCCTAGTTAATTCTGCATTCAGCCTTACTAGTATTTTCCTTTTTCTTTTCTCCATTTTTTAAAAAAATGTCTTCTTCTGGGAAATCTGCAGCAGGCAAATAATTCATTCTCTCTGTTGTCTATTGTCTTCCTTTCAAACCCCAAGTATGCTTCAAAATCCTCATTCAAGTTAAGAAAGACCCTATCCCCATCTTTAGTCATGTTTCATCTCCCACTCTTCTAAATTTCTCCCATTGTAGTTCGTGTTAACAGAGAAGGACTTGACCAAAACTTACTTTTTTTGTGAATGAAAGTGTTCTGACACATTTTCCAACGCAGGGAACACCTTCCTCTTGCCAGACTCCTCATTTTCTATTCTCATTCAAGTTCTTTTTTTTTTTTTTGTTTGAAAAAAGATCATTTATTTCTTCTGGCCAGCAGTCCATGAAGTCTGTCTTCCCTGGGAAACCATCTTACATTTTTTTCCTCAATTTTATTGAATTTTGAAAATAGTGCTGTAATTCATTCAACAATGAAAGACTCTGTGCCATCTTATTGTCAGGATAATGCAGTGTTTCTTATTTAAATATATAATGCAATTATATCAATACACATATTAAAATAAACCCATTTTGGCATGGTTATATTCAAATCTGATCCAGATTTGCCATCTATTCTTTTTTCCATTGAAAAATATTTTTCTGTGATAGCTGGCCAATAAACTTTTTCCCCTGTTGAAAACTGTGTACAATTAAGTTTCCTTAGTTTACTGAAGAAAATATTAAGAGCTGTTTTGATTGTGATCTGTAAATGGGTATGGATATTTTAATAGAAGTGAGTGCTTTAGACCATTAAACATGGTGATATTCAACATCTAGAAGCTGGATATATACAAATTAAGATGGGAGGTAAGATTCAGTCTTTAAAAGTGAGAGTAATTAGCCTTTGGAATACCTTTAACAGGTATACAATGAATGCTTCTCTATTTAAAACCTTTAAACCAACACTGGATATGTTCCTCAAGTACCTAGTTCAGAGAGAAGCTCTGAGCTTAACACGGGAATACTTAGATGGGTCATAATAGACCAGTCAAGATGACTGTCATCCTTAAAGCCTGCGGAGAAAGGCTTGGTCTCATTCAAGTAATGGAAAACATCCCTTATTTCAGTGGGGTCAAGAGTTTAACCTGTGCATGTATGAAAAATAGGACAAGTGGCGGACAGAAAACACCCAGAAAAACTTCCTCTCCCCTTCAGTCCTCATGGTCCTGTGGTGGAGGCTTCATGCCATCAACAGTTTCACATGGTTTTCACTAGCACTGATTTATCAAGTAAAATGATGGCTGTAAATGTTTGAAATTGCACACCCTATTTTCTTGCCTTGCAGAATAGGAATGGGGTGTGAAACATGCTTTAGGATAAGCAAGTACTTTGCAGAGCTGAGGTAAAACATATTACACTTGGTTAACAAGGTGGTTATTTTCTTGTTAATGAAGGAGAGGAAAGGGTATTTTTATTTTGTTTGTCAGGTTAGATTTCCTGAGAGGTTACATCATGTGAAAGAAACCTTTCAACTCTTTCACGCTGAAGCAGAATTTTATGTAGTGTTCTGGCCTTCCCGTGAGGCCAGAAACATATTTCTGAGTGCAATCACCATTTTGCATTGAAAGTCTACTGCCTGCCAACTCTGAAAACTAAAATTCTCTACATAGCAGCTCAGGCTGCTTGCCACAATCTTGCCTTGAAATGTTCGCGTCAAGAGGTGCTTGTTTTTCACCACATCACTGAGCAGAACACTGTTGAGTTTTTGGCCTCTTTGCTTGTACCTTCCAAATTCAAAGTAGATTGGATTTTGGGAGTAGACATATGCAAATCCAGAGGAGTGCTGAGGAGGAGTTATTTTTATTTTAGAAACTAAAATGCCTCTGAGGACCTGCACCTTTGATTCTGGGAACTAAGCTGAAAACACCAGCCAACTAATCTAATGTACATCTCTTTGAATAGCCATCAGATGGTAGCATCACGGACGGTTATCATTAAAAAGAAAAGTAGACAATGAATGCTCTACTGAGAAATATGCTTGAATTATTTTAATAAATTATGCAGGGTATTTTAATGTAGGTGATCATCTGGCAAAGGTTAGGTTGAGCCCATCACTCATCTCACTTGTGACCTGTCAAGTACATTAAAATACAAACATCTACTAGTAAGAAGCTAATGCCTTAGACTACAGCATCTCCTCACCTTCCTGCTACTCCGAAGTTCCCAAATGAAATACCAGGTCATTTTCAATAATGACCACACAATCAAACGATCAACTATAATTAAAACAAGAGATTAATCATTTTTGCCTGCGTCTGCACTCCTGCTTGCACACTGTCCACATGCCACTATATAATTAAGCACCTAACTGCCAAACTCTCTGAATCCAGCATTTCTCTCTTTATATCTCTCTCTCACCCACCCTGACTCGCATGTTAATATCAGATTGGCAAATGGCAGAGAACCAGGATCTGCTCCCACAGAAGCCAACAGCAAAACTCACACTGGCTCCAAGCTTACTTCCTCCATGTGTGCATATTTACCTGCTCATGACTTCACAGTAAAGATATTTTCCCCAAAAAACTTAATTATGTCTAATTTAAAGGAAAAACTCCACAACCCATAAAATGGTCTTTGTTGCATATCAGCACATTCTCTTCTCTTTAATAAAAGATTAAGAACCCATTGACCCCAAAACTGTCAAATCTCATCCAGAAAAACAGTGCCTAATGTTTAAAGCTGGCTTATAAAATGTGAGAGGACAGATAAACTGTCTTTTCCCCTGGGTTGTCTCTTTTTCTTTCCCTTTCCTTTTCAAATGACCCTCCTCAAATAATAGAACAGTGGTTTATGTTTCAAATGTACCATATGGCATGACGTGAGTGCAGTTTAATTACACATTAGCATATTCTTACAACAAGGGTTGGCTGTTTAGAGCAGCTTGACAAAACAGGAATTAAAAAATTTGAATCAACACTTTTGAAGCAAATCTGTTTTAGTTATTATGACCATTTATTAAAACTGTAACCGTGTGATGATCTCACTAAACTTTGACAGTGCAAGATTGTGAAACAGCAGGAAAAACTAGATCACCCTTTTCTGCTTGGGATTTTAACTATTATATTAAGGACCACTGAAATATAGGAAATATATGACAGCTATTCACATCTCCCTATGATTACCTAATTTTCACTCTTCCTTCAGATTTTGAGGTAAAAAATAAGTAAAACTAATGATGAGGTCAATATTCCTTTAAATTGAAAAGTGAAATTTGCTGGTCAGGATTTACCCTACTTTCTGTCTCATTAAGAATGTTTCTTTACTGATACATTTAACCATCCTTGTGCTGTTCTCAGCACTTGTGGATGATCAATGGCATCATTTGGTGTCTTAAGAAGAAGGAAGCAATTAGCAGCAAATTTATATGAAAGATTTCTTTGAATGTGAACCCTCTCCTACACTCTGCCTTCTCTCCTATTATTTCCTCTACTGTTGCCAAAGCATCACATTTTAAAATGTCTTTTAAACAAAACAAACTAAAAAATACCTACACAGACTGTATAAATCACCTACTGCCCTCAGATAGTGCTAGGAACATGCTTGTATTTGCTAACTAAAAGAACAGTTTTGGACATTTTTGCAAATGTTTAGCCATGAGTTTCCTAGAATTACTTGTGTTGATAATCACTCACACAAGTAATTGTTTTCAGGCTCAGACCCAACATTTGTTAAGTGGTCCAGATCTTCCTTGTACTGACATTTCAACTCCCCAGGGTTCAACGAAGTAGGGGCATTCTCCAAACATGCTCCTGCAATCCTTTATCAGAAATATTTTCCCCACAGTTTGTCTTGAATTGTTTTATTTTACTTCCTATGGGTAAAATTCTTGGGTCTCTATGGTCTGGATAAAGCCTATGTATCCCTGAAGCCTACAGAAGAGGGATTATGTGGAATTCATACCGTGCACTGGCCGGGTGCTGGCTCCATGCACATGGATGAATGGCATCCATGTCAAATTTTTAATCTCCCCAGAATGCTCCCTATAGTGATAAAGACGACTCATGTTTCATGGAGATTGGTGGACAAGCAACATCTGATCAGGCTTTTCCCATCATTTGTTTGAGCCACTGTAGTACTGAATCTTATCTCTGGAGAATTTTTTAAAAATATAAAAGGAGCATTCAAGAGTTTGTCAGTTAAATGTATATCTAATCCAATTTGTGGGATAATTTCTATTTTAAGCCTGATTTTAGCCTTGGTTAATTTACTGCAAGCAAAATAAAAGCAGCATTTTTGCATGAGATGTACAAAAATAATACACTTTCCACTGGTAAGCTGTGTGGGAAGAAGAGCACTGCTGCTGGAAAGAGTTGTGAGGTCAGGAATAGTCGGCCATTTTATCATGATTTCTTTGACAGATGATCTTGGTCCTAGTTACAGAACTTCACCATTCAGAAATTGTTCTTTTGTCAGTTGTCCATGTGAATGGATGTGTACAGTGCACAGTGAAGTGATTGTTTCCCCAGACCAAAGTGCAAATCGTTAGTCTCCATGTGCAGAAGTCTTCTTGAGAGTGATCTTCTCTTCTTGCCATATGAACTTGGGGATACTGCCCTTTCACATGGTCCATGCATGGCATGATGAGCAGGGTCGAAGCAGTTCTCCAGGCAGGGATGGAGCTATAGGAGCAAGGCTCAGCCTCAGCTGGCAGAGAGAGCAGAGAAGAAGAAAGAACCTGCCTGAAAGGTGAGAAGGCATGAGGGCAAAGCTTGCAGCCTGCAAGACAGAGGTGCTGTAGTGGTGTTTCTCAGTAATCTCAGCCTCACTCTTGTCCCATGGGCAGCAGCCAGCCTGGGGTCTGCCATTAATTGCAGACAGTAGGGCTGTTGCATTGGCCTCTGCTATTTGCTGTCCTCCTTTTGTGGTGTCTGGAGACAGATTTGGTTTAAGATGTTTATCCCCACTCAACTAAAAAGTTGCCTATAAAAAACATTAAGTAAAATCCTCCCTTTACATGTTTGCCCTTTGGTAGCATGACCTTGTCTGTTGCACTCTCCTTCAGAGCACAATGGCAGGAAGCACAGGGAAGGGAGGATGAGAGGGTGAGGGAAGGATGGTGTTTCCCCCACCCACTGAGAGTGGGGCAGTGCACTGCCAGATGGCAACATATGACAGTGTGGTAAAATGGGCAGGATTTTCTGGGAGGCTTTGGGGAAGGACTGGATACTTTGGGTTATATTAAGAACAGAGCTAGAAAGGTGGTGGCAGCAAATAGTGTAGAAAAAAAAATGGTGGAAAGAACTTCCTGAGAGGCAAAGAAACAAGGACAGGCAACAACAGAGATGGAGTGTGACTGTTAGTAGCGTAAGAAAGGGAAAGAAAAGTGCAGGGAGGTGAAAAAGGGAAAGCTATCTTTGGATTGGGAAGAACTGTTCTCATACAGGCTCAAAACAGCTGCACAGACAGGAAGTGATGCCAAACTCCACTCCCATCCTCTGGCCACATCTGCATTGGAATTGACAAGCCTCCCTATTCTTTTAGGTGTTCAACACCAAAATTGCTAAGATTTATGAGCAAACAGGTAAAACATTCCCTCTCTTCCTTTACACCAGAGAAGAGGAAACAATTTTGTACTCTTGATTTATTCAGGCAGGTCTAAGTGTTGAGATCAACCAGCTGCATTACTAGTAGTTCAACTAAATGAACTTTTATATCAGGACAACTTTGAAAACAGACTGTGCAGTTTGGCGTATTCAAATTTAAAGCAGGATTTCAGTTTTGCAGTGTATTTCTGAGAACTTTGCTTATAACAAATAATCTCATAAAGTCCATTTTTACTAAAGGACATTAGAGACAGCTAAATCTGAACCAAAAGAATATGAATCAGAACTTGTCCAGCACTAGGTGATGCATGTCTGAATATTTGCAGATGAAATGTGTTTGCTCCCTAAAACAAAGATGAATTTGGGGTTGAAGATTTGGCTTCATCCAGTCTCTTGTAAATGGCTCTTTTGGTGATGTAAGTTATTTGGGGAGTACAGAGTTATGGACTGTATTTATAAATTCTGAGCTCTCAAACAAAGCTATAAATGTACATTCCATAGTTCCCAGACAAAAATAAACAGACCCTGCTATTTCTAATCCATTCCTCCTCTCCCTTGGTGCTGAGCTGATTAGATTGCGTATCCTGAAAGGGATGAATTCAGGCTTTTCCAAAGTTATTTCTTAGAGGTTCATTTGTGATTTAACACAAATGTTTTGTAGATTTGAAAGATATGTGGCACAGCTGTTACTTTTGCCTATGACAACTTTTTTCTGAGCTCTACTGAAGGAAAAGGAATCAACACACTGCTATCCATGGGATGTTTACTATGGGATGCTGTGGCCTTCTTAAAGCCTGAAGAAATCTCATTCCAGAGTCTCAGATAGGGGGATGATTTTGACTACACTTATCTGACACTAATTCCATGTTTAGAATATTGAGGGTTGGTATGTTTTTATCTTCTCTTTTGAAAAAGAAAATACATTTCCTGGGTCAAAATGAAGTACATTGTAACAAATTCTGATAAGCTTAGAGTAGCTAAATAAATTTCGAGACTTTACAAGTAATTCAAGTATCTGTGTTTCAAATAAAATAACGTGTAAGAATTTGTTTCCACAAAAATAAATTCCTTGTGTGATTTAGCTGAACCCATTTTACTGGCAACAGTCCATACTTTCCTCTTGGATGTTACATTTGTGCTTCAAAACCAAGTGGCTAACACCAAGCTCTCTGGCTTTCTCTTTGTACTACTGTCAGCCTATTCACATGTAAAACAGCACCCCACTGCTTAATCCCTAATCTGCATTGAAATCCAGAGTAGCCCTTTCAGGTTTGATGTTTATAGCCCATCTTTCCCTTGGAAAGGCTGTGGGTGGTGTCTCCACAGGCCCCTTCCTCTTAATAGACCACCCTAAGGGATTAGTACATTAATGACGAGAGAAATTTTATAAAGCAGTGTTTCCGTCAACAGGAAGATAAACCAATGCCCCTCTGCCATCAGTTATCTGCCTCACCCAAAGAAAAACAGGGGCATTTCAGCTTTGCCTGTTGAGCACCAATATAGGCTAGATTGAAGGACAAAAGCAAATCCTATTAAATAATATATGGATTCAGAAAATTGAATATGCTATGGAAGTGAAAATAGCCTGAAGCTAATATGTTATGTGTACAAAGGCCTCCATCTCTGTGTATTCCACATTTCCTGTCTGTGATTAGACCTTCAGAAAATGTCAGAATTCAGTGACATTTGAAAACATGCATTGATAATAGAAAAGCATCACTGTTGTGCTGTAACCACACAAACCTTGATCATTATGAGTACAGGAAATTTGTGGTTAAATTGTGTTTCATAGCAAAGGAAACTCATAAAGGTGCGGAAATACAGGTCTAAGTAATAGTAGCTCTGCCCTTTCCTACCAGCAGCATGATGGGAAAAAAAAAGTTAGGAGGAAGTCAAATCTGTGTTTTTAGTGCCAGATAGATTAAACTGATTTGCAATGACATTTTTTCAGACACCTCTCTTCTTATAAGGAGGAGAATGACAGGTTTCAGTATTTAAATACCACAATTACAAGAACGTCATGAAATATTAACTTGATGCAATTGTCCCTTCTGGAATCATAACAGTTAGCTGATGTAATAATTGATAACCACAAGTTTCCTCCAAATGTAGCCTGTTCTGATGACTTATGCTAATTTGAATTGTATTAAAAGTTTAAGATTTACATTTTCTTCATTATTCTGTTATTATCACCTTTGGGACTAAAAAAACCCTACAAGTATTCAAGCATTTTCTGATCTATTTCACTGCCAATTAGCAACTGATTAAAAGATCTGTTGAAAATGACAACAAAAGCATCCCCTTTCTAGTCTGATGGTACTGCCAATGGAGGGAGGTCAACACTTGAGCTTCACTCTCAACAAGAGGGTGTAGATCCTTTTTTGGATGATACGGGTCCGTCATGCCTTACTGAAGGCAGTAACTACTCCAGACTATTTGTTCTTTGCCTGTGGTGATATTTTTCCTCATTCTCTTAGGCATTGTTGCATACCAGGGAAATACCACTTTCTCTTTAGAGTAAAGCTTTTTTTTAAATTATTTTTTTTGTGTCAGGAAACTCAAAGTATTATGCTCTGGGTGCTGGAGGAAGTATCACGTTGTATCAAGTATCATACAAGTGTCATGTTGGTATTTTTGCTGAGGCCTCTACTGTGCTGGTAGCCTGTGTCATTCTTTTTCTGGCATCTCCAGAAAAGTCTATATTACTGAAATGCCAGTGTTAGAAAGAGAAGGATATTTGAGTTCACTTGCAAGGGAACAAAGTAGGCCTGTCTTCCTACTGCCTTCTCTCATCAGCACGGAAGGGTACGGCTCTTGTGAACTCTATACTTCCTTGTGTCCAGTGGAAACAAAGAAAGAGAGGAAAGGAGTAGGGGGTTCTGCTTAACATTAGGAAATGTCTTTTCCTCTGGGAGGGTGACTGAGCACTGGCATTGATGCCTTAAGTTTTTGCTTTCATATTTTTTAAACTCTGCGCAGTTTGGGAGGGTAGTTTTAGGTTTCATATTAAGTGCTACTAAGCTCTCTTCACAGAGTAGATAGACAAAACAATTACTTCTCTAGTTCGATACCAAGAACAACTTTCAGGCCCAGGAACAAAAACAACTGTGAAGTGAGAAGAAAAAACAAAGAGGATGGAGATTCATAACCTGAAGCTATGGTTGGACAATTGATTATAATATGCTAATGGGCCAGAACTTATAAAAATGTGAGACCTTGTGACCCAGGTGTCCATTTTGTGACCATTTTGGGGTACATCTTGGGTGTGGTCCATCTGGACTCTTGTGCTGCCCAGGTGTACCCATTAAGGCCTTTTAATAAATCCCTACTTTATCCTTTTACTCTGTCTAGTCTCTGTTCCAGGTCAGCCTCCAGAAAGCATCATCATGTTTTGCCCAGGCAGGTTGTGGCATACGCTGTCCTTGGAGATATTAGAAAGCTGTCTGGACATAGTTCTGGACAAGTGACTGTGGGTGTCCCTGCTTGAGCAGGGAGCTGGACCAGATGAACTCCCAAGGTGCCTTCGAACCTCATTCATTATGTGAGAAGATTTTGGTACAGGTGTGCTTAATTTTATGTTGGTTCAAGTCAAGATTTCAATCCTGCCTCATGAAATCACCTTAATTTTGATAAACGATAATATTCATCAGAAAGTGATGTTATTTTCTAAACTAGATATTTAGACTTTTTTTTTTGGTTTAAATGATCAATATGAAAATTAAAGAACAAATATGAAATTATGACCAATCTCTTGCACACAGAGTGGATGGGACACATCCCACACATGGGATCTTAAAAATTTTACACAAGCAACATTTTTGTCTTCCATCTTTGAGTGCTATTGGGTTAATGCTCATGAAATGCAATGGAATCATGCATATCATTCACGCCAGGGTAGATGCTGGCAGCAAGATCCACTCCAATAAATCATCTGAATACCTTTTACGTTTCTAATGGTTCCAAAAGAGTCACTGTAGTGTTGCAGTGAACTCACAGAAAATCAGATTCTTGGCCTTAGGTCAGCTCTTCTGGGTAAATAAATTAAGAAAAGTCTAAGAAAATATTATAATCATTTATGAGGGACTAGAACATGAAAAAGTGTGGACTGCATGTACACCAAGGGACTTGATTTCAGCTGATTTTAACTTGTGCCATCATTTCTTTCAGGTGTTTTACTTACTGCACTCTAACTGACGTAGCCAAATGCTGAAAGAACAGTTCACACAGCTCAAAAATAGTCTTATTCTCTCTTCACAAGCCAGAGGACAAACCGAATAATTGTAGAGACTTAATCCTGTGGAACTCTACTCTATTAGATTTCAGCATTAGGCAATAGCTGAGAAAAATTCCCATACTGACATGTGAATAGTGCAAGAGCATGAGTTTTATTAATTCAACTTAATTGCATTATTCACCCTTTATCTGTGCAGCAAGTCAAAATCACTGTTATGCTCCACAAAGACAAGAGTCATAATAAAACCCAAATATTAGAGGTGTTGTTTGACAAGATGCAGCTTATGACAGAAAATGGTTTCCTTTCCTTGAAAAGAATGTCATTGTGACCATGTTCACTGATGATTAATTGTAACCACTGTGTTTTGTTTCACTTAATTCCCTCTAGATAGGTTCATTGGATTTCTGCTCCTTGCATTTCTGTGTGAATGTGTTTTTTACTGTACCTCTCACTCAAATATGAATGCTGAAAATCTTGTATGGATCTGTTTGGAAATGGTAGCTAGCTTTGTTGAAATGCAGAACATCACCCAGCTGGCATGGTGAAAGCAAACGACACTCAAGCTTCAGAGCTTTTGAGAGTATGCTTGAAAACCATTTCCTTTACATTTTTTAATGCATCACAGCATTGCCTCTAATCATAACTAACGCTTACTTTGTGCCTAATGGTGCAAATATCATGTATGATGGCATTTTATCTGAGGTGGCATAAAAACAGTGCAAAAAATCATTAGAGAAAATGCTAAGCAAATGTGAAAAATCAGCAAAGTTTAAAATGAAATGTTCTCTCTTGATTTCATACATTCCTGGCATAATAATACTGTAACATATCATTATCATTAGTTGTGCTGCTTGAATTAAGGCTATATAAACCAGTTGGGTATACCCTTGTGTTATAAGGCGTTCTTGGCAGTCTGATTTCACCACAGCTGTTTTAGCTGCACTTTTATAAGAAGCCCTGGAATGAAAGACAATATATCTAACCACCAGTTTGACCCTTCCTTCATTTTGGGTATGGGTTTGCTACACAAAAACATGGAGAGAAAACTTGCATTTCCACAGCTCTCCAAAGAGAGGCCAGAAACAGTAAGAAATACACAAGTAGAAAGAGATGATCCAGAGGCTGCCTGTAAGGAGTTGAAACCGACTTTCAAACACTGTCTCCAGTAGCTGGGTGTTGCAGTCGAATCAGCAGTTCCAGTTGGGAAATGAAATATTTTGTTGTGATGATTTAAACTTTTTTTCCCTAGTTCCAAATAGTGCTGAACTCTTACTTGAGATCAATGTAGTTACAGAGAGTAACAGGCAGGATTATGGTTCTGTGCATCTGTTTCAGCCTTTGGAAACCATGACTGAAAGAATAATGTACAGGCTAAGTTTTATTTTTCCCTCTTCTCTTTCCCCTTTTCTCCCATCAAAATAATTAGGAATTTTTGCTGTTCGCTATGCTGTTTCATCCCATTCAGCCATACCATAAAGCAGGTATAGATAGCTGAGATACTTTGAGTCCAGAGCTAAAATTTGTATCTTCTGATTATGATGCACATTCCATCTCCATATAAGCATTAAAAATTCAATTTCATTAGTTCTATACAAATTTAATATAGTTATAAATATAGAAGGGTGTACATTTCTAGGACCCCCCACTCCAACCAAATAACCCTAACAGCCCAAGCGGTACCTTTTAAAATTGCAGATGCTGTAATATAGGCATTGTTAACATGTCAGAAACACTCTCTTCTGAGGATTGCTTGCTGATTTCCATTCAGCTAAAAATGTTTAGGACCCACTCAGGATGCCAGCATTTCCAATCACTCTCCCAAACAGAGGGACTGGGCATGTGCTTCAATGCTCACCATACATCACGCGTACCTCTACATCACTCAAAATAACTCTAAGTTTGGTGTAGGATCTCTGAAAAAACACTGCATTATTATGTTTCAAAAGAGTTTTCTCCCTTTCAGTGCATCTGCTGCTCTTAGTGAACGTGCTGGCCTAAGCATTGTGGGGTGGTGAGATGCTGATTGCAGCCTCTGCAAATCGGACTGGCGAGACACAAGAAGCAGAGCCCTGCTGAAAGCCTCTGTGTGTTTTGCAGGGGAATTTTACATCAAGCAACAAAGCCATTTTATTTTTGTGGTAAAAATATCCACTACAAAGTTTTCAGGGAGTGGTGAAGAGCGAGAAGGCAGAGAGGAAACAGAACCTTCAAATACATTTCCTTTCTGCACACTGTCTGCTGAACTGAATTTTAATTTTATAAAGAAAATACTGGTGTCATATCTATATTCTGTTATATTCCCAGGCATTCTCTCAAAAGAAAAACCAACAGCACAATGCAAATTTTTATGCACCTAAGTGATATGTGCTCAGAATAGTGATTGGCCCCCTGTGGTATTGGGAAAAAATGAAAATCTTTGCTAATTAGATGCCTTTATAATAAGGAAATTTAATGGTTACTGTTATGCAATCAAGAATGAGAATTTCTTCCATTACAAAGAGCTATTCTTCACTACTATGCCAGATAAACTACTAATTTTATTTTCAGATCAATCGTTTGTATGTTGAGTTAATAAATGTGAAATGTTAATGCAGTTTTAAGCAGCAATTTAGGCCTCTGGGTCTTAGTAACATCTCTTCTAATCAGCACACTCTGCAGTGATATATAGGGTTATCTATAGGGACAGATGAATCATGCAATACAGAGAGCTGCTGTTAGCTCTTGTAATGATTCCAAGCTGGACAAGCCTCTCCAAAGAGGAACTGACCATACAAGCTCTTAAAAATCTTGTTTGTCTAACAAAATCTGTATAATTGTGAAACTTGTTTTCTCAAGAGGTATAATGCGTATTTATTCTCTGTCTTAGGCCAGTTGAGCTAATAATGTTTGCAATCAATGAGCAAGTCTTTCATGAGCATAGTTTTCTAATAGACACTTTAAGGGTCTCTAGCTATCAGACGAACCTATTTACATCTTGCGGATAATTTACCACACACATCTTACAAAAATTACTTAGAGGAATTAACACTTATTTTCACTTGAAGCTTGTGAAAACCCTGCAAAATCAAGGTAAAGAAAAAATATTTTATCTCTGTATTAGAATGGTAACCAGCAGGTTCAACTTTCAAGCGCCCTTCTTCACAGCCTCTGAAACTACACATGGAATGGTTGCATGCCAGCTTTCACATACAACTCAACATGAAAACATCAGTTTTCCTATGAAAACCAGGCGAGCAACACTGCATTAAAATTTCAGAGAACACATTTGAAAAATTGCCCTTAATTTTCTAGTGTGCTGTGCTTGCAAATGGATTCTCTGCCAAGGTATATTTATGGGACACGTGAAAAGCATTGTTATTCTCTTTTTGTTTCTCTTGCCTGATTTAGTTGTTTGGGTTCTCTAACATTTTCCATATGCAAGGGATGGCAGGAGAAGGCTTTGGCATGAGGCTGTGTGAATGCCAAACTCTTCTTGATAACCAGGGCCATTCTGGAGGCAAATCCTTTGACCTTGTGAAGCCTGGGCTAGCAAGTTGTATTCCAGAATGCAGCTGTGTTGTTGTGTCATAGAACTGACAAATTTCCTGACTATTCTGCAATGTTCTGTTTTTTTCTTTGAAGCTGTGAGTCCTAGCACCAGTACCTGGCTTTCCTTTAAAAAAAAAAAAAAAACAAAAACAAACTATCCAAATGTCTTCTTTGTGAAGGAAAACTTGAAATTATAACCGAAAGGCAAACGTGGAGCACGGAGCTTAAGACTCTAAGTGTTTTTTAAATAAATATCCTTGGTTTTGGGATTATATGCAATAATAGCGCTGCAAGTTCTAGCAAGCACACTTTTATTATTAACTTGTACTTGCTATTTTTATGAATAGTGGTGTTTCTATCCCTAGGTTATTTTAAACTCATGCTTCAAAGCCAGCCAAGCTGAAGTATGTTCACATTAGATTTTGTTTAAATGCTTGGAAACATTGGTCCATCTCAAATGTACTACAAAGATATTATCTAGGATTTCAGATGTAATACCTCTGTAATATTTTACTGAAAGATGAAA
Source organism: Certhia americana (assembly GCA_018697195.1). Lineage (NCBI taxonomy): Eukaryota > Metazoa > Chordata > Aves > Passeriformes > Certhiidae > Certhia > Certhia americana. The sequence goes on from CM031858.1 coordinate 33,459,470, forward strand.
GTAAAAAAATATTGATAAGGTGAAACAAAGATGTTAAACCTTTTAACATGAAGGTTTAGATGTTAAACCTTCATGTGTTGCTGCTGAATGTTTCCCTCCTTTACTCTATGGAAAGAAAGATTAAAAACATGTTACTTCCTCAACACAGAGAACCTGTCTTTGCAGACCTAGTGTAATGGTAAATTAATTTGGCCTATTTCCATTTAAATGTGCTGGAGATTCAGTGGGATGATGCTCATTTTGCTCTGCACAGAATAGTATGTGATAGGTGGATGAGCATAGAAAGAAGTTTCATTGATGTGGGACTTTGAAGTTTAAATGTGAATGGGAAAATATCACATCATGATATAGACCAAATTAGATGAAAACATTGTGATATAGAACAAACTAGAGGAAAACATAGCCCTTCTGAATATTTACCATTTTTTTTTCTGACCTGGGTAGCAGGTAAAACAGCTACTAAAGGGAGAGAATTTTCTATGTTAAACAAAGTGAATATAAAGCATGTGTATGTTCAAATCAGTAAAGTAAGTGCAGAGATAGACAGTTTCAGATAAATTAAAACAAATTATCTTCTAAGTACAAAGCACTACTGCAAATTCAGTGACAGCTTTGCAAATGAGCACAATTCTAGATTGTTACCAAAGGGTATGTGATTTGCCTGTGGGTTATCTATTGCAGACGTTGTTGAGACCTCACAATAGCTATAATGGAAGGTTCAGTCAGTGGTGTAACTCTCCCATCTGATTGTCTCTCTCAGTAGTCATGCAGAGTTCAGAGGTCAAATTCAAGACTTGATGGCAAACCTGAGAAAAATTACCTTTCAGTTTAAGAGTCCAGGAGGAATCCAGCCATTGCAGCAGTAATTTAGAATGGCAACATAATATATGTGCCAGTAGGTGCATTGATATTATGCTAAAATATAGACTAATGGAAAATGTTAGAAGACAGGAAAGAAATCAGTAATGCAACTTCCAAATAGCAAAACACTATTGCAAATTTATCCAAGGAGATCTGAGGCAAATATTGCCTCTCAGCACGGCTGTCCATGCAAGAGAAGTTTTCACATTAAGAAATTATTCTTACCCACTCAAAAATAACACTGATCTCCAGAAGAGCTATACAGAAAACTATTCTATTATGCAATGCCTCAGACTACACAAATATTCACTTTTGAGATACTTCTTCTCCTTACACCATTTAGACTTATATTTTAAGGTCTTTTCCATACCTAACAGCAAACTGAAATGTGAGTCCTGGATGAAGCCTTCTTGCTTAACCTGAATTTCCCTTTATAAGTCTTAAAATACCTGCTTGTCACGGTTGATATAGCGATCTAGACAATTTACACTCTCATTTTAGATAATCTGTGTTTTATTTCATGTGAGAAAAATATTTGAATGCAAATAAGATGTTGGTTAAGCGGACTCCAACCCTAAGTATTTTTTCTGCTTTTACATAAAGACCTAGGTACTGACAGAACTAAATATCAATTAAGCACTGATGTATAATTAGATAGAAGAGTAATTGAAAAAAGGGATTTATTATTTATGAATTATGTAATTTTAATTATACCTAGACAAGTCCTAATAGTTCCTTTGAAATCTTAGGCACTTTACACCTGCGGAAATGAGCCTTCAAAATTACTTTCTATAGACTCATATGTGTAATCATTTAAAATACCAGTGCAGTTTTTCATGGCAGTAATTTGCATTAAATTTTGCAATGTCTGGGTTCAGTTGAGAACTCTTTGGACCTTGTTTGGATCCCCTGTGAGAGCAAGACATTTGCAATTGATGACTATAACACTTAGCATTACGCTGGGTATAAATAGTCCTGCTGCATGATGAGTACTCCTGAGTATCAGTTATAAGTCCTTTTGCAAAAAAAATTCCACAAAAAGAACATTATAGAAAAAAGAACCTCAAGATGTCATCGGACTTGCAAAGCAAAGTTCACTTGCATGATGATTGATGAAAGCTGTGGATAACTTTTCAGACTACTCTGGAATAATAGCAATCTTACAGACTGATCCTCAGAAAATTTCAGCTGATTTTTAGACTCAAAGGGATGAAGTCTGGGGCCTGGTTGCTAAGGGATTATCACTTGAGGGGGTATCCAAAATCCTGCTTAATGTTTTGTGAAGGAAGTGATTTTTTTGACCACCTTGGGCAGGACTTTGGTACCCCAAAGTACCTGGGTACTTTTTTACATGCAGTGTAAAATTTTACATGCAGTGCTGCCAGACCTCTCAGTGACTTCTTCAGCTTCACTGGGCTGTTTGTGAAACTTCTCCTGCCCTTGCTTAAAAATACAGAGGAAGGAGCTTCCACCAGACAAGGGTCAGGAACAATTTCAAAACATAACAGGGGGCTAAAGAAGGACAAGCTAGCTCATATTCCTCATATACTGTGTTTTGTTGAGGGTGAAAATTCCTTGTTTAGGGAAAGAAAGGTGTCATTCAACAGCCCACTCTCCTGATGCAATCACTTCTGGGAGTCTGTAGCTGCATCACCTGATCACCAATTAAAAGACAGTGCTGAGGTTACATTTCTAGACATAATGTTTTAGCAAGAAAGGTAAAAGAAATTTGTTATTTTTCTGCACCAGTTGGAAGGATAGACCAACCATTATAACTTGTTTACTTAAAAACTCCTTGTTGAGATACACACTAGTAAAAATTTCTTCTACCCTCTCTTCCTTCATATATTTATAAGAAAATATTTACAATTAAAATATTGCTTATTCAGTAAACTATAATTTCACAACAAGAACAAAGCTTCAGCAATTACTTTCTTATCAAGTAATTCTATGGATTTATATTATCATTTAGCAGGTGGCCTGCTGACATTCAGCCATTGGATAGTTCTGTATGTGGTAAAGTGATCGTCCTTAAAATACACCATTTACCTGCTGAAAATAATATTATACTATTTATGAAACCACATAATTTCAATAGCCAAACTCAGCAAGATTTTATTGCTCTCTCCACCTGTAATTGTGGAACAGCTGACTCATCAGTCCATAATCACCCCTTACCATTGAACAGATTTGCTAAAACTTTCCAAGTGATTTGTTTTCTCATCATTTCTGTAAACATGCCACTCCCTCAAAATTCCCACACTTTTTCAATCAGTGTAAGGGTTGTCTCAAAAGACTGTAATTAATTACAGTTCAGATTAATAACAGGGAAACATTCATGCAACAAACTCTTCACTGCCTTGCTTAAAGATGTATATTTTTAATAATATGAAGATAAAAGGAAATTCATTAATATCTTAAAAATTAGGCAATCAGTTTACTTTTGGTCTGTGGTGTAATAAAGTAAATATTTCTTCAGGGATGGAAGCAGGTTCTCCATTTTACCTTATTCACTACCATAGAATACTCCTTAACAAGCTTTCATCTACCTAATAACTTTCTCCTTTAAGTCTTTTGCTGTGGCTTGCAGTATTTGTTAAAGAATCAAACATCTGTTAAGCCACAAATTTTCCTATTTATTCCCTCCCAATTTGTAGTCCAGGGGCAGGGGAGAAATCTTTGTTGTCATAATACCTGAAGCTCTGTATTAACACATGACTGTAGTCAAGCCATGCTTCAGGGTTTTAGTGAATTCGTTGCAAGGATCATGAAGAAATACCAGCACTTTGGGGTGCAACTGGAATTTGAATGTGGATTTGTATTTTTTTTCCTCCTGATTAGGCTCTGGCAACATCTGGGTTTGGGATAGTAGGCAGAAAGGCACAGCTGTCTGAGATTCCTTTCTCAGGTGTTTCCCAATATGGGGTGTTATGACTTACATGGAACCAAAGCATTGACCAGAGCTGGAGTGAGGGAAGATCTGGCAGGAACCCCATTTTTTGCAACATGGTATATAGGTCACCATCAGAATAATCTGTTACTAACAAATTCCCTGCCCCTCAGCAAGACGAACTGTTAAATTAAAGAGTGTGGTCACATGTGCAGAGCAGTAAATTAATGCTCTTCAAAGGATAGATGATTGCAGAGTTCACCGTAAATACCTCAGACTACCCATTTTCTGCTAATGGCAGTCAATCAAAGTATGGCCAACCAACTGAAATACTTCAGATTCACCTAAGTCAATCTGTAGATAACTGTACTGAGCTGCCTGGCCTGTGCTCTGCAGAGTGTCAGGCTGAACAATGTTGAAGATCCCCCACGGCCAGAAGCTCTGTGACTCTGGGGCATTTGTGCAATAGAATTTTATTCTCTTGCTTACACTTGCAAGGAAAGAAAAATAGCATCACAGGGACCCACAAAATGCTGCAGTAGAACTCAGCATGGTTCACTCAGTAAATCCAGGATCCAGACTACAGGAAGGACTCTTGACTAGGTCAGAGAAGGTGGTCTTCTTTTTTTTTCTTTTTTCCAGTAGAGCACGTAGCGGTTGTATAAAACCAGATGATCATAATAGGTATTTCTCACAGTCCCTGGAAAGTTATCACTCAGAAGAGAAAGATGACTTTTAGGATTGTTTCTCAAACTCCTACTACAACAACAAGTCCTTGAAGCCTTTCTATTATTCTTTCAAAAGTATTGCTGAGGAAACTGAGTTTTTCAGATAAATAGCATCCTGCATTGGCAGAGCATGTGAAAAGGCAGGGCTGGCCAGCGCAAACTCCTCTCTGTGAATTCCTTGGCACGCCTTTGTCTCTGAATGCTTAAAATCAGAGCATTTTCCCTATTGCTGTATTCTATGTCAGAATAACATCCAGAGTCATTATTGTATATTCCATGCTCCTGCATCCTCCATGCCCTACTTTCTTTTGCTAAGAGGAAGGTGATAGTTGACTTTTATAATTGTCATGCCTATATTTGTTTGAAAAGCAAATTTTTTTTTTTTTTATTCCCTTTTTAAAAGGACTTTCTGTGGTACTGGCTTGTGGCATGTTGAGATAAACCAAGAGGAATTTTATTTGATTCATAGTTATATCTGAAGTGCTAAGAGGTGCCTCAAGGAAAAAGCCAGAAAGATAGAAAATAGAGAGATTGGGTCAGATTCTCAGCAAGTAATAATTGTCATATCTTGACTTCTTTTGAGTGACTTTGCACCATTTGAAGATTTGACCCAGCATTAAAAATGTTGAGAAAGACACTTCATTAGTAATCCCAGGTAAATGGAAAGAATGTTCAGAAAAAAAAAAGAGAACACCCTTTATTTGACTTCTTCAAAACATTTTTAGGCTTTATTGTTAATAAGATTAAAAAGGAGATGAGCAATAAAGATATTGGAGCTGGGTTTATTATGAGAAAATGTACACTTCAGGAAGAGTGCTCTCCCACCACTTAGACAGAAAGTTTGTGTACACATCCTTCCATTCACATTTTTTTATTGCTGTTTGCCTAGGAGGAAAAAAAAAGCCCCTATTAAAAGAATGTGAGCAGAAGTGCATTGCCTCCCCTCTCCAGGTTACTTTTGATGCACTGATTCACGTATTTCCCATAACTATGTAATTTTCTGCCAGTCATGATTGTAGACCCTTCAGTGTGTGGAACATAATACTTCCCTGGAAAATAAAGCAAGTCATCTGACAAACTGCGTTCCTTCTCTTTTGTGGGTCATTCAGTGACTTTATTTTACTGAGGGAACAAGGGGAAGTTTATAATAGGATCAGTTTTGTTTGCAATTTGTTTCTAATAGATGCCAATAAGCCGGTTAACTAGGCTCTAGTTAATGGAAATTTTATTGTGTTTCCCCCTGCAGTGCACATGACCTTTTCTTACAAGAGTTTGTGATTCTTGAAAACATGTATCTGCTGCCTTGCCTCGGGGTCTGCTTACAACAGCAGGGATATGACCATAGGCTCTTCTGAACTTGTTCACCAGCCCTCTGCTTTGACTAGACCAAATTACTTTGATCATCCTGTCAGTGGCAAATTTACAGCAACATACTGGCTTTAGTTCCATGTGTATTTCTCCAAATATAATATCTCCCTCAAGAAATCAATGATAAGCTGTTAAACTAAAGAGCATGGTAACATCCACAGAGCAGTAAATTAATGGTCTTTTGTGGATAGATGGTTACAGATTTCATCATAAAAAATGGATAAAAGATTACATATCACACAGAGCGAAACTTTTAATAACTCAACATGACTTTTCTTAATGGGTTTTATTCATTTTAATCATTATAGTGTCAATGATGATTATAGTCTTATTAGATTCTGGTGATTGAGGAGCCTGTTTATGAGATATTGAAAATCTTAGTCTGTTCGGAAGTGTAGTTGCAGTCTGTGTAGATTTGATGTGTAACTTCATCTGCAGAAGTAGGGCTTACCAGAGAGCTTCAATTAATGCTTTTACTAAATTGCTCCTGTCTGTAGTGACCTAGGTCACAGATGACTTAAAGATTCCACAACATCAGGTTCTCAAAACAGTAGACCAGCAAGAGCGTAAATCAAAGAGAGCCAAGGAGCTAGAAAAGAAAGGAAAAAATGAGGGGGAGGAGAATCACATGGTAAAAGAAAATAATCTGCTTTCTTCTCTAGCAGACAGATAAGTGTCTAGCCTCAAGTTAGCACTCTAGGCTAGGTGTTTCTTCCTAGTAATGGAGCTTTTCACATAGATTTAAGTATATATGAACACCCATGATTAGAATGACTCCTCATATCACCTACAGCATGAACAGCAAAAACAAAGCTGGTGCAACAAAATGTATAATTATCTTTGCTTTCTGTGGGAGAATTATATCACATTTTAGGAACTGTTTTTAAAAATGTATGTCTATGGTAATTAATTTTAATGTTAACAAGAATGCACCAGACCTTTTTTTTTTTTTTTTTTTGGCTCTAGTTTAAAGCTTGTTAAAAGAATTCTTTTCCTTGTGAGGCCACAGATACAATCTAAACACTACAAAATAAAAATGATGCCATACGTTTGTTTATTTTTAAAATGGAATATTTTTAGTAATCACGTGTAGCTCTGTCTCAAGAGTGCCAGCTTACCCTTGCAAATCAAGAGCATTATGAACTATAAAATGTTTAGATTAGAGCCACAGAAATTTATCTAAATCATCTCAAATGAATTCTTCTTTTGGTTCTGAAAATCCAAGGAGTTCTTCAGATGCATTATACTTCTTAGCCTCACTCTGCCCTGTGGGCTGTCCCTGACCAGCAGAACTAAAGGGCTTAGGCTAGCCAGATCTGGGGAGGTGCTAGCAGGATGCTTGTCCCAGTCACTGCTGCTGTCCTCAAGTACTACTGGAGATGGGAACTCCTCCCATTCTAGGAGAATTGGCAGGGTATCTTCAGAATTCCCTGTGTCCTTCCTCCTTCCTTCCTGACTTGCTAGGTGTGTTCCTGGTACAGCAATAGCCAAGTCTACAGTAGCTTCATCTCCTTGGCTGGCAAGAGCTTCTTGACCATGCCATGCCTCTTTCAGATCCTGAAAAAGGATGTCAGGATTTGTACTGCTAAGGATTACATTTGACCTTGCAGTGCCAAATGATGCTTTTTTTTTTTTTTTTTTTTTTTTTTTTTTTGCTTATTTTCTCCTTAAAGCAAGTTTTCAAATATGTAAAAGGCACTTCAGCCAGAATGAAATAAGCTTTTCTGTGTCCAGTGGTGACAAAACAGAGAGTGTTGAGTTTAAATTGCAGCAAAGGAGATTTAGACTAGACATCAAGAAAAAAGCAATATAGATGGCTAACAACACAGATAGCCAGGGACTGCTATTGGCCATGCAGGGACAATGTGGAAACATTGTCTCTGAAAAATTGTTTTAAACTGTCAGGAGACCAACGAGATAATTTTCAGTCTGATTAAGACCTCTTTTTAAAATGATTTCCAAGATTCTCCTCCCTGTTTAAAAGTTTACACTAGTGTGGGTTGTTTTCATTTTTGTTTGTTTGTTGGGGTTTTTGTTTGCTTTTTTGTTTGTTTGAGGTTCTTTGGTTTTGTTTTTGTTCTGGTTTCCCCTCCAACCCACCCCCCCCCTTTTTTTTTTAAGTGTGGGTGGTCAGACAGTTCCTAACTAACTTAAACGTAGATCAGGTCTGAGTTTTTCAATGAGAGTGTTTCATGTACTGTGTTTTCTATCTCTCCAAAGTGTACCAAATATCATGAAATAGCTATCAATATTTACTTTCTTGAATCACTGTATTTGCTACTGAATCCTTTATTTACAGTAAAGAATTACAACAACAATCTGATCACTATTACAAAAATGGATGCCAGAGGAAACAAACGTGAATAAAAAAGTCTGGTGAAAGTCCTTTGACTCAATCAAGATGAATCACAGAGCTGGAAGGAAGCCCTGGATATCATCTAGTCTAACCCCCTGGATAAAGCAGGTTCAGCTAGAGCAGGTTGCACAGGATCATGTCCAGGTGGATTTTTAATATCTCCAGGAAAGGAGACTCCACAACGTCTTCGGGTAGCATGAAATCAGAGTGCCATACAATGGCCACGTGGATCTATTTGCTGTTCTTGATTCAATCTTCTATTGTTCCATTTGCCTTGCAGAGAAATAGTCCAAGACAATATGTGGATGAGCATTTGCTATGTTCTTATAGATAAAGCTAGGAGATGATAAAGTATGGACTCAACCCCTACAGACTCTCAAGTTCCTTTTCAGCGTACCAGGTGTCACATATTGTATCAGATGATTCAGAAAATGTCATTCTTAAATTGCTGTATTATGCAACACACATGTACACAATCAAGGTAAGGAAACAGGCCTTCAGAATTAGCATTTCTACAGCTCATTCACTTTGTTCCTCTTTCTGGCTGAACCTATTGGAAAGGTAACAAATATCTCAAAGGACGGGGAGAAAGGACAAAACATGTTTGTTTTGAAAAATGTCTGGGGATTTTTTTTTTTAATTAATGTGCCAATCACTTAGTAAGCTGCAGGGCAGACTCAGTAGCTGGGACAATCCAAATAAAACCCACATGCTCCCATTTCAGGCACCTCCCTTTCCTTGGGGTATGCTGATTGACTCAGAAATGGGAGACCAAGGTTTAAAATAGTGCTGCTTGCTTAGAGAAAGGAAACTTTCCAGCTCTGTGCAGATGAAAATTTGAGAATCAGCCTTTCTCCTTCTTGAGGTCTGTATCTGCACCACCTTATATGTAACTTCTTAGCTAACTTCATGTCTCTCCTCCTCTCCCTTCCCTGCTATTATTTTGCAGGAATACTGTTAAATGTTTTCAGAAAGGAGCAAGAAATCCAGCCTTCAGTTTGTCACGCCTTCAAGGCTCCCTGCAAATGGGGCAAGCAGATTTTGAGCCTTGGAAGTGTTGCACAGCTTCACCTGGATGGGTTTGGGTCTGCCCGGGTGCTTGCCAGACAGCAAGCTCCTCCTAAAACACAGAGCTGCTCTCCACTGCCTAGCTCTGGGAGTCGGGGACTGATGCTTTCGTCTGTGGTTCTCCCATTAATCAGGCAGCAAATCAGACTGCTCCTGGCCCAGATCACCAGTAAATTACTTCCCGCTGGGGTGCTGGGGTAGTGGAGCAGGGGCTCGGGCTCCACAGGCTCCCTGGCAGCCTGCTCTGCCTGTCAGGCACAGACAGTCGATATGCAGGGGCCACCCAGTGAGACTTTCAATTCCTCATTCCCTGGCGTGGGTGCGTGGGGCAACCTTGCCCTGTATTAGCTAGCAGGAAACATTCAGCAAATATATCAAAAGCACCAAGGCAGAAACTTGCAAACCGCAACTTCTTTATCCTTATGGGAAAGGCTGATAGCGTTTAATAGAAAACACATACCTTTCTGAGCTCTCATATCAAGTTTCACAGGGATTCCTAAAGACCAGGCTTCGCAGGCAGGCATGGAGATGAACAAGGCTATCCTCCTAGCTGGCTTTGGTCAACTAATGAGCTCTCAAGGTTTTGTCTCTATCAAACATTATGAGACACTACAGACCTGATGTTGTTCTATCAGAAGATTGACTAAATTTCTCTAACGTGGACAAACATTAGATGAGGATGTGCAGGTATGCTCAAGTCTGCATATGTTACCACCTAGTGACTGCTTGGGGTACATTGCAGCACTTTCTGCTCAATGTGGAGATGCATTAGGAGACTTGTAATGAATGCAAATATAGGATGATTTATTGGAGTGACTGATCAATGCCATTGAATTAATATAGTGTAGTATCAGTAGTAAAACGGGCAATGAAAAAAAGAAAAAAAAGCCCTGGTTTCTCTAGAGAGATACCAAAAATACTGTCTCCAAATATTTGGGCTTTTTGCAGTAAGGTCAAGAAGCCTATCCTGTTTCCTGGAATTTGTCTGGCAGGTACACAGTCCCATCTTTTCTTCCTTTATTGAGGTAATGACTAATTGTTTCTGCTCTGTACCTTTGTCATATCTAATTGCCATTTTATTATTCCCTAAGGTAAATTTTACTAAGACCTTTAAAAACCTGAATTTAAAATTACTATTGCTGATTAAAAGTAGGAATTCTAGGTTGCAAAGCCTATGACAGCCTTATGCTATTTCCTGTGGCTGTATTTTAAGATAATTAAGAGCAGATCTCCCTGTACTGCATCTTTGTAAAGTAACTGCAAGTATATCAAGAAGCAGGCCTACCTGGTAAATATTAATACTTGTTTGAGAAGCAGGGAAGCCTTTCCCAAATGTTTTTCTAAGTTCTTGTTCACCGTCAGGTAAAGGCCAGTGACAAGGGGTGCTCCTCAGGGTTTGACACTAGGTCTGGCACTGTTTAATGTCTTTGTTGTTGATTTTGACAGTGGGATTTCACGCACCCTCAGCAACCGTGCCAACAATACCAAGATGTGTGGTGTGGTTGTGGCATTGGAGAGAGGGGATGGCACCCAGAGGGACCCTGACAGGCAGGAGAAGTGGGTCTTTGCGAACCTCATGAAGTTCAACTAGGCCAAGTGCAAGGTTCTGTACCTGGACTGGGGTAATCCCAAGCACAAATACAGGCTGGGCAGGGAATGGATCAGGAGCAGCCCTGTGGAGAAGAACTTGGGGCAGTTGATTGACAAGGAGGACAACATGACCCACCAATGTGCACTTGCAGTCCAGAGAGCCAACTGTATCCTGGGCTGCAGCAAGAGCAGCATGACCAACAGGTCATGGGAGGTGAATCTCTCTCTCTTCTCTTGTGGGACCTCACTGGAGTGCTGTGTCCAGCTCTGGGCCCCCAGCACAAAGAAGATGGAGTGGGGACCTGCTGGAGTGGGTCCAGAGGAGGGCCACAAAGATGATCAGAGGGCTGGGTCAGCCCTCCTGTGAAGACAGACTGAAGGAGGTCTTGGGTTTTTCCACCTGGAGAAGACTGTTCCAGTCCAGGTTGGATGAGGCCTTGAGCACCTGGTCTAGTGGAGGGTGATCCAGCCCATGGCAGGGGTGTTAGAACTAGATGATCTGTGAGGTACTATCCAACCCAAACCATTCTATGATTCTATGACTCTGTCTGTATACCAATAAAAGTTCTTCCAGCTGGCTATCACCAGAATTACTTTAAATTCCTTCCTACCAAGTAGTCAGATTCGGGGATGATACCATGTCACATAGCAGAGTTTAATCCTGTCTTCTCTTCTTACTCACCTGAGCAAGACTGATACAGCTTCTAATGGGATTGATAATGGCTCAGAGTGGGATCTCCAATCCAGAACTTCCTATCTGGCTGAAGAGCATTACCTTCAAACTAAAATCTCAGCTGTTTCTCTGGGCCTGTCAGTGTTGGAATCTTTGAAAATCAGGTCTACTAGCTTATAGTGAGAGATTTTGCATGTTTGAAATATTTAAACCATAAAAAAGCAGAATGTCAGTAAGTTGGACAGAATTAGTGAGCCTGGTCACTGGGTATGGAACTTTTAGCAAAGGCAGAGAATCTTGCCTTTCATCAGATTGTCAGATTTAGTCTATTTCTGCTTTTAATCCAAGGGATTTGCTTTTCAACCTGGAATCCACAGCTGAGAAAAGTAAAGGTAAATGCTGAAAGTTTTTGGAAGGACACTACTGAGCTGGTGAAAGAAAGTTGGCTAAACTATCATATAAAGGAAATATTTTTATCATAATGACTATGATTTTTTTTCTTTTCTATGAAGCCTCTTCTTAAAGCTACTATAAACATTATTCAAACCAGGTTCCCATTATTAGGAAAGGTCAGACATTGCAGTTAGACTCACAAAGTCAGGCTAGCCATTAGCAAATAAGGGTTTATGGAAAACTCATAAAGCACCTAAAGTGCCAGCTTATGTAATGTATCTAATATAATAAAGACTCTGATGGGAGTCTAGGAGTGGAAAAAATGCAGTTTCTTATTTTAAAATATTTGAACATAGTCAAGACTAGAAACTGATCAAACTGTGTGAGCCAGAAGGCTTTGTCATGAAGCCTGAAAATCCAGGAGACCTTCAGCTTGCTGGGAGGAAGCATTTTAGCAAACCCTACTGGGTGAATTGTTAATGCAAACTTATGTTCACAGTGGTCTCAGAAGTTGTGTGGGAGAGTTATTTGGCACAGCCATTGTTAGATTCTTACACTACTATACAAACAACTGTCTGGTTTTAGATTACAACAACTATACTGTACTGCCAGTGAGACCAAGTAATGCAGGAGGAACAGAGCATATCACTCATTTCTGTTGCCTGGATGCCTTTTAAACAGAGTTCCTGAGAAAGCCAGTCATTGATGGCTAGTTGGCACGAAGTTAGACTGTTTTCCTGAGCAAGGATATTCCCACAACAGTTTCAGTCACCTGGTATTGTACAAACTACCTGCACAGAGGCATTTGATTTGAAACTTCATCATTGTGCTATTTTTGGCACACTCCTTCCTAATTTGTGATTAACAAGGTTAGGTTGTTTTCACTTTGTAAGGCCTATTTATAGTTCAATAGGAGATTTCCCCCATCCCTTCCCACTCCTACAGTTCATCAATACCACGATTTTAGTCTTAATGTGTTACCACAGTTATACAGTCATGTTAAGTAATTTAAAAAATGAGAGCTGATTATGAAATAGAGAGGACTAACTAGAAGCATACGGACAATGCACTGCATTTATGCAACACAGGAGAAGTAGATACTGACAAGACTTTGATGCTGTTACACCTAACCTGCCTCCTTCTAGTGGGGTATGCTGTTTAGCAGTTCCAAAACAGAATAAAGTCACATGGGATAGAAACTGTAAAATAAACCTGAAATTGAAATAATAGTAGAACTCAGTGACCCAATCATTTTGGCTCTAAACACAATAGGATTTTTATGACTGAGTTCAGTGGGAGCAAGTCTGGAAAATATTTATCTGTGATGAATTTGTAAATTCCCAGGAGAGATCAGTGTGACATAACACAGTGCCCATAACAAATTAGCTGGAAGGGTATTTTAAGTGGCCTGTATATAAACTTGATTTAGGATGAAGTTATTAAAAGGACTGAATGCTGGAAAAACTGTCCTCCCATTGAATTCAGCAAAAATTAAATAAATAAAAAAAAAATTAAATCTTTTAGTATTTGTCTTAAAAGCATAATGTTTATAAATCTTCATATTGAGACAAAACCAAAATGGATTTAACCTATTTTCATCTCTCTTACGGACCCCTCAAAACAACACAGCAATATGAGAGGCAGCAAACAGCTCTAATCAGAAATTACTGCAGTATACAGGGGTCATCTATGCTGGTTAATGTTAGCTTACCTTCCAATAGTCAACAATTGTACTGGGCTGAGATAGAGAACAAATGCACATGCAAATAGCAAAAGGAACAGTTGTGATTTCATGAAGAGGTATTATACTTAATGGAGCTGTATAAGCACTGTAGTTTTCTGAAGTGGAAGTGCTTTTGAAGTAAATCATCTGAGTTAAAGCAAGGTGAGAGACAAGTGGCAGAGATATCAGTCACAGGTCCGGGAGAGTGGCTTATATTGATGCCTTCTCGAGGCTGACCTGGAACAGAGACTTGACACAGCAAAAGGATAAAGTAGGTATTTATTAAAAGTCCTCAATGCTACACTTGGGGAGCACAAGAGCCTGGCTGGGCTACACCCAAGATGCCACCTAAAATGGTCACTAAATGGATGACTGATCACGAGGTCTCACAATTGTCCAATTATAGCTTCAGGTTATGAAGTTCCATCCTCCTTGCTTTTTCTTCTCACTTCACTATTGTTTTTGTTCTTGACCTTGAAATTTGTATCAGTTGTCCTTGGTACCAAAGTAGAAAAGGAATTGCTTTGTGTCTCCACTTTGTGAAGAGAGCTTAATAGCACCTGGTATGAAACCTGGAACTATAGAGTAAAACAGCCCAGAATCCAAAAAATATAAAAGTTAAAACTTAAGGCATCACTATCAGCCTGCAGATATCAGTGATCCCGACCTCTTTGATAGGTCAGCTGTATGTACTACGGGTGGGATCCAAACTATATTGTTGCCCATCTAAAAAAAAAAAAAAAAAGAGGTTCATAGTCTAAGCCAGCCATTGAGAAAATGTGGTGTTTTCATCCCATTGTAAAGCAAGTGTGAGAAGACTTCTGATGAGATCTACTCTGGAGGAGCTTATCTCCTTCCAGGGACAACTGCAGGAGTCTTGACAGCTGAAATGCCAAGCTTTTGGACTGCTCATGGTGCATGAGCTACATCTAATGTCAATGGTTGCAAAATGCCTGCCTTGAAGCTCCGTTCTCCCTTGCTATGCATGTCTGTCTATTCTGATGCAGCCGTATGTCGTTAGTGGGTAACTTGAGCCCGAACAGCTAGAGAGCTGGGTCTGTACGTGTGTCCCTGATCCCTGCTGTTTGTTTTGCCAGTTGTGCTATCTTCATGCTCACTTAACAGACTGCACCAATCCCTTATGCTTGTCCAACTGAGCCAAACCTGTGCTGTGCTGTTGCAACTCTTGTTTCCTCTGGTTGTCTATCAGCTGAGGGGTCCATCACCAAAGCTTTGTTTGTTCTGTGATCAGACTCTTTCCCCATCATTGCCCCATGGAGGGATGCAGCAAGCCTTGCTGCAGCTGTATGTCTTTGCTGAGCCCCAAGACTGCATTTAGAATAAGCACTGGGACATCAGAGTGCAAAATCCTGGTGGACAGCCCTACTTGCGATTGGCAGTTTCCAGGTCTCCATCTCCCCATAGCATGTCTCTCAGTTCAGAACTTCCTATCTTTTTTCCTCTGGGTTTTCCTCCCACATTCTCCTGCTTCCTGGCAGCCTTCAGTCCAGCCAGATTTCTGCCTCAGGATCTTCCACCAGTGACAGTTTATGCTCTAAAGGATTGTGGCCCAGAAACGTTGGTTGCAGGCTGCAGCCAACTAAAAGGTGGCCATAATTTTCAGGTCTTACATCCAATTGCTCCCCATCCAATTCTTGCTCCCTCTGTTTTGTCCTCTTACTAGATACGCCCTTTGTTGCAAAGATGCAAATCTCAGCTAGTTTTGATGTCATGAATACAAATGTTGTTTTTATTAACCTTCCAAACGACTCCTGTACTGGGGCACATCCTGCTTTTAGTTAGTCAATGTAAATAATGTTTCTGCTTGACTTCTTTTCTGTTTTCCAGATACTTCCAGCTTTGATATAATTTTACACAACAGTGTTCTTATTTTTGTGTGCCTTTTTGATTAGTTGGTCACTTACATATATTATTCTCCTCCATTGATCATTCTTCACTTTGCTGTATAACTGCCTACCTTTGCTAAAGAGTGAAACATGGGTAAGAGACACAAGCATAGCCAAATGTATTGTAATGTACTTTAGGAATTCATTGCACTTGTTAATTTGAATTCTTTACTGCTTGCTTTTCTTGTGAAGTATCAGGAAACATGCAGTTTACCATTTTGCTTTATTACTTAAGACTTCTAGCTATCCTTACTTTAGATTAAAGTCATTGTTGTCACAATAGCTCTTCCACTTCATCGCAAAGGATTGAGATTGCAGTGAAATACATGCAGTATAAATGGGTTCTGCTACATCTCCAAGACCTCCTGCCTGGATTAGAATGGGTTTTTAAGCTGGGAAATGACATATCTGAGTTGTGATCAGTTGTGCTATCCAGGCAAGTCTATTTAAAAGCACTTTCCATTTTAAATATAGCAATAAAATACCACACTAGCAAACCTTCTTGATAAGGGTAAAAGCAATACATCCAAATCCAATCTAAATTTGACATTGCCTAGAACAAGAATTCACATTGATAAGTCAGGACTTGTTTACAAGGCCATAAATGGGTGGGTAGCTATAATTTGGGTATTAAACTTGTAAAATATATTGATGGCATGCAAGGGCTAAATAAATAATTTACTACAAGAAAATTGGAAATCTTTACACAGTACTTAATTGACCAGCCACTCTCCCATGTTCTTGATAGTTTCCTATTTTGCTTTTTCTTTTTTTTTAATTTTTCACACACTAAAATGTTTCCCATGCGTATTTTTTCCAACTTCAGTGGATGTTCATAAGTCACTATATTGCTGCCTGCATAGCCTGTTTCCATCTTTGTTTCACCAGTCAATTACATTCTTTCTGACGTTTTCATTTGTTTGTTTAAAAGTGTGAATTAATTGAATGCCTTTTCTGGGCAGAACTCAGGTGGTGTTATTTTTAAGATTAAAATAAAGTCACCTCAGTGATCAGGCTGACTTTGAATGTTAGTTAAATCCATTTCCAGTGCAAAGCAGACTGAGTTTATGGGTATTCCAGTGATCACAGTAAGAGTGGGATTGGAAACTTTACATAAGTTTGTAAAAATTCTTGTGACCACCTCATTGGCCAGTGTAATTCAAGGCAGTTGCAGTGAGGCCAATGAATTTTGGCCTTAAAGGGGTTTTTCCATCCACACATGTTGAAAATATGGTGTGAGATTACATATAAGCCCTTGATTGACCTGCCCTTCAAAGCACCCCAATCAAACCCACTAAAGGTGTAAGGTTTTATTTTTAAAATATCACACTTGCTTTTTTGTTAGATTTCTCTTCTGAAACTGGACCTCCATGATACGCTCTCACCACCTTTGCCTGTGACCCAAGGAAGAGAATTTGGGGCTTTCATACACCTCTCCATCTATTGCCATTTGCTTGGGTGGCTGTGGTGCTACTGTACGTGTTGATATCCCTGTGCTGCACCTGTGGATTCTCTATGTCCCTGCTGGAGCAGTGAGAGGACAAAAACCTGCCTTTATTTACTAGGGGTACTGTGGTCTCACTGTGCAGTGGCTTTTACTGGTAAAAAATTGCAATTTGTTTTTGGATGAATCATAGACTCATAGAATCTGGGCAACCTGACCTAGTGGCCCATGGTGGGATTCCATGATAGAAAAGTTTGGGTTGTAAGGGACATTCAAAAGTTATGTAGTTCAACCCCTGAAATAAGCAGGGACATCTTCAACTAGATCAGGTTGCTCAGAGACCCATTCAACCTGACCTTGAATGTTTCCAGGGATGAGGGCATCTACCATCTCTCTGGGCAGCCTATTCCAGTGCTTCACTACTCTCATCATAGAAAAAGTTTCTTCCTTATATCTAGTCTGACTCTATAATTTTCTATTTTCAAACCATTACCCCTTCTTCTGTTGCTATAAGGAACTACAAAATGTTTGTCCCTGTCTTTCCTATAAGCACCCTTTCAGTACTGAAAGGTCACAATAAGGTGCTCCTGGAGCCTTCTCTTTTCTGGGCTGAGCAGCCCCAGTTTTCTCAGTTCAGTTCCTCTTGCCCTTTTATGATTCACTCTCATCTTTAGTCATCCACAGCAACCTACTATGCTGCTACTATCAAGTATAACTTGATAGTACAACATCTTGACTAATTTTGCTCTTAGACGGGCAGTGGTGGTGCTTCCTCACACAGACATCCTTGGAGTGCTTCCCACTGGAAGCGCATGCAGCAGAGGAATTTTGCTAGTACAATCTGTACGAGTTTCCCAGGAGATACAAAGCAGAGTGCCAGAGGACTTGCAGGAATTAGTGCTTCTTTGTGAGGGCTTTTCCAAGATCAAATGCCATGATGAAACACATGCCTTACCATGCCAACTCATACACCAGGCCCCAGGTGAGAAACATAGAAGTAAAGAAGTAAATCCAGAGGGAGTGCAATAAATTTGGGGTAAGCAAAGGGACAGCTTTGCTCCAGCTGCTCTGGGTCACTGCTATCAGCTTCCCTATTGTTACAGGCACACAGAGACTGTCTTCTAATTCTGCTTTCCACCTGCCCTCTCCAACAACTTCCTTTTAAAATGGGAGTTATTTTTCCTCAAAATATTTCTATTGTTTTCTGAGGAATGTCACCCCCTCTTAGGTGGGACCCTGCCCCACAGATTGGATTGACAGCACTTTGCTTAGCAACCTCAGAACCATTTTGGAGCCCTTACTGAGGTTCAGTGTAAAGTATTTGGGGAATGAGGGAAAGGTTCTGTGCTCTTTGGATGGTGGTAGGGTGAGATGGTTATGTTTTTAAAAAGGGTTGTTGTACCCAGATTCAGACGTATAAAAGCCTCTTGGCTGTAGGAGAAAAGGTACACAGTGGTTGAACCTGCATTCTAGGGAGCTAGAAGAATGAAAAACTTGATGCTGTGTTTTACATGTGTGCAGGACGCTGCTGCCTGAGGGAGTAAGAACCCACTTACAACCCCGCACGGATTACCCGGGCTTTGTCCAGGTGCACGAAACAAGCTGGGCCACACATCTGCTTACTTCCTCCCTGGGGATTAGAAACTGGAGGTGGGAAATGAATGGAGCCTGGAGTCCATTCTCTCTGGCCAGCTGAGATGAGATGGTGAGTGCTTGGGCGGAGGTTGAACAAGGAAGGGTGGAATATTATTTTATTTCTGATTCAGGCTAGAGGTGAATGACTGCCTGAGGGAATGGGCAAGGAGAAGGTGTGTCGCTGAGTTACAGTGCCTCAGGGGGTTCCTGCTGCAATGGCACAACTATGTAATGTGCCCACTGGGGGATTGCATCTGAAATAAAAATGTAGCCTGTTACTTATTGGCATTAATGTTCACTTACTAATGTCTTATATTGCTTAACTCTTCTATTTTGGCACCTGGGTAACTACTTAGGTTCTTTTAAATTCACTGGGCCAAATTCAGTGATCACATATCAAGAGATCTACATAGAGTTCACAACTGGCAGAGTAGTGTGGATTGAAAGTAGTAAATTTAATAAAGACTATGGAGACAGTTGTATTGAATAAAAGGATCATGGTAGATAAGATTCCTGCTCCTTGAAAATTATTTCTGAAACTGTGCAGTCTCAGTGAAAAAGCATACTGGCTCAGAGTCAAGAATTGCTTGTAGGCTCCTAGCATAGTCAAGAAACCTTTCTGCAATGTTTGTAGAACTTGACTGTACAACATCTTAACTCTCTACTAATATAAAGTTCACAGACAAAACAATATAATGATAACCTCAGATGAGGCTTTCCCTGAGTAATCCCAACAGTAAGCCTGTTCTCAACATGAAAAGAACTTCCGATATTCAGTATGTTTCCGTGATCAAACCTCTACCCCCTATTTCCTTATTTAAGTACCATGAAGCAAGTCACCACCCTGTCTGCCCTCTATTCCGTAACTCAGACACTATTTTTTCTACTGGGCGTTTCTCTGAGTCCTTGTCTCACGTGGGAGAATAACTGTGAAACAGTCTTCCTCACTCAGCTCATCTTGGTGGCCACAAGCTCAATGAGAGTGGCATTGGCTCAACCCTAAACACTGCCCATGCACAGCATGGGCATGGATGCTGACGAAGTACTGTTTAGTTTTCTGGTCTTGACTAGCAGACTTGTGGCTACCTCTTTGCTATTGAGAATGCTGCAGTTAGGTTTCTTTTCTCAGCCCATCACTTGGTGCCCATCATGCTTTTCCATGTCACCTCCCGCTTGTGGAATATCTGCATTTGCTTGCTCTCTCTTACATTCTTTTCTAGTATTTTCATCTCCCAATTCTCATCAGTAACCATCCTGGAAAAATATTTTATGCTGTGTCATGTATTTTTCTTCAGATAGGAAAGGTGCATCCCTAAATCCTTTCTAAACAACCTCATTATCTGCAGTGGAATTCTGTCTTGAAGTTCTGCTGTGGCCCTGTAAAGGCCACTGGACCCAGTGACTGCAATGGGCACTCCTGCTCCCTCATTAGCACCTACCCATCCAGTGTTTCCTGTCTTTTAAGAGAGAGGGGAAAAAAATGTTTTTACTGTTTGTACAGCTCCTTGTGCCCTGGGACTGACATCATTGCTCCAGCCATACAAAATGCATGTAACAGTATCTTTCCCAAAAGCCACGGCCATCTTCCATAAGATTAGAAATTACATGCTAGCCCAAGGGTCCTCCCATGCTACTGAGCCATCACACAGCAGCTGTGAAGGAGTGGGGGTAAAAGGGTATATACAGGTCTCCTCAGTAAGGCAGCAGGAGGAGAAGAACTAGCTCTGTGTATTTGGTTACAGTTAATTATAAGTTTATGACCTTATGATGCAACTGTTGTAACCCTTGCTCAATATACTTTTCAGGCAGAGCATGCTGAACATACAGAGGGGGTGTATTTTATGGCTGGAGTGTTTGCTCGAGCTGTGCAGATAAGAGAGCTGTAGTGAGGTCTCTGTGCAGGATGAAGTGGAGCCATTTTGGCTGTGTAGTGTTGGCGGGAGCTGAGTGTCTCTGCCAGAAGAGCTTGTGAATTGTCGGTGTAAACCTCACTGATCTGCCACCCTCTGCTTTCTTGGCACCAGGGGTTGAAATTTGTTCTTTCACTTTAAGAAGGGAGGAAAGCTCAGGGAGGGAATAAGTGTCATGAACCCATAAGGGAAACCAGAATAGGATTTCTTCCCCCTTAATCGAGGCTGCTTTGGAATTTGACATTTGTTTCACCCAAAGATTTTCAAATGCTATACATTTTTTTTCCACCCAGTTCATATATTATGCCTATTTTATGGGTAAGCTAACCGATTCAGAAAGAGTAAATAGTGTGTCATTTGCAGGTCCATGAATAGATTCAAAGGCCCTTGAAACCTTAATCCACTTGATCCCACTTAATGCCTTCAAGATGCATTAACAGGACAAAAAGAAGTTTAATCGAAGTGCATCAAACTCAGTTTATGCACTGTAACTCTTCTACTTATGAGGGTAGCTATATTAGTAAAAATAAGGAAGCATTAGCTTGCATTTCCCTGGAAAATAAGTGAGCGGGAATGCATGCCACATCCTGGCTGGCATTTTAATCTCATCAAAGCAGAGCTCTTTCCCTACTGTGCTTTCCAAGATGCACAACACAAATGTGGTCTGAACACAACAGAACTAATTGAACAATCACAGCAAAGGAGGTCAAAACCCAACAAACAGTGTAGCATCTAAAATGACTCTGGAGGATTTTAACAGATGGACACTTGTAAATCTAACAGGATTTCCTACTGGTGAGAATGCCTTAGGTAAAATTCAGAATGTCTCATTAAATTGTCAGCCAGCTATGAGGCATTGCTTATGTGAATATGAACAGCTCTGCAGCTTTACTGTAAATACACACACCCGTGTATGACCATAGGCCTGAAAAGCAATATTTGGACATGAGTTCAATTAGAAAACCCGATCAAAACTGAAGAAGGATCAGATGTAATGTTTCTGGCAGGGATCCATCAGAGAGATACAGCAGGGAAGTTAAGCCAGGGGTCAGGCTTTTTCTCTCTCTGTTCTCCAAGCTGTATGGCTTTGTGTGCACTTCCATGTAAATTTGCAAGTCAGTTTGGTCTAGATTCCTCTAAGTTCTTTTGCTATTGCTTTCTTGTAACCTCTTGTGTTCTTAGGCAGTTGATGAAATGCATCAACAGACCCAGTACAGGTATAACAGTGCTCTGCCTCCCAAGTAGATGCTCCCATGCCAAGAATTTGAATGTAGGCTAATGCAACAACACAGCAGTTAAGTGTTTCCATTTTGACACCTTTGTTTTACATAGTGCCAGTGATCTGGATAAGGGCAATTAGTCTGTTTCTCACCAGAGAAATTAGTCTGGTTGTGCCCCTTTACCTCCTCCAGCAAATCTACTGCTTATGAGATCTGTGAGGGTGTTGTTCAAATCCACATTCCTGTACAGTCCTACTTTCTCTGTAAGAAATAGTCTCTGCTGGGTTTATTGGCATTTCTCACAGTATCTGAGTTCAAAGAAAATGATTACAAGTTAAGACAGAGCTCTGTTCTTTAAAGCACCACAGTGTATAGATCTGTTGAGTGATATATAACATAGAACAACTTCCAACTGAGGAAAGCTTAACACAGCTTGGGCTAGCTTGCTGATAGCTGCTCAGCTCCTAGAATTACTGCTTACAAACCATAAAGACCCCAGCTTGAGTTTCATGGAGGGAGGGGGGAGAAGTGTGTTGTGCACACCGCAAGTACAGCCACAGGGCGGGTAACCTGCCAACTTCCTAACCTCAGCCAAAAAATCTGGCCACTGCCTGACAGGCAGAGTATGTGTATTTGCTGTCTATCAGTGGCAGTGAAACAGCCTAAAGTCAAAAAAGAATTGTGTGAGAACACTGAGTTCAGTCGTGGGACTATTAGCATGCCAAATCAACAGGCTTGGTGTCTGTTAAAACTGCCCTTCACTTCTGTGATATTTTTGGCAAGGAAATGGGCTGTAAATATAAACAGATCACGCCTCTCCTGACTGAAAAGCAGGCACCTCAGAGGGAGGAAGCACACTGCATGTTTATTAGAGCCACAGATTCCACACAAGATCTTAGAACTGGCATGCAGGCATAAATTCCTGGTCAAGCTAAGAGTCTTAAGGAAGGACAAGCTAACTATGAGAGAAAAACATGTGCAGTGTATCCCCTAAACCACAGAATTTGCCTCTGTTGGGGACTGCTTGCACTACCGAGAGTGGGGTAATTGTGCCAGGACAGGATACATGGGTCTGTGATTACTGACCAAGTCCTTCAGCACAGAACACATGCTTACTCCTGGCCTGGAATAATTACCATAGAGTTTTATTCCCATACAGCATCTGGCTGGAGAACCCTCGTCTCCCTAATACCCTCGTCCCTCTCCAAAGGCTCTTGTATTCCAGGCTGGCACTGGAGGAAGAGCATCAAATGTGTATGCATAAGAGTGTGTTATGGTAAGATGCCCACACTGGTACAAAAATTGATCTTGGTGTCACTGTAATTCAAAAGCAAATAGTGTACACTCTATTGCTTCACTAAATGAAGCAAATGCTTCATCACAGCTTAACCAAAAGAAATATAGACCACAAATGTCAGATAAGATCCCTCAATACTGTTATATGAACACTGTATTTACTGCATATGATCAAAAGTGCAAATTACTTTTAATGGAAAATTGTTGTGGGGCATGAAGAATGATAAAAACCTATTGTTTAAAGACTATCTTTTGTAGAGGTTATGAATTTTTCTTCTTTTTTTTACCATATAATTTTTCCATCTTTACTGACCACTTTTGTCTGACTTCTTTCATCACCAAGTGTACACTAGCACATTATTACTTCATCAGAAACTTAATGATCAGCACTCTGCTTTTATCCTTCAGCATCCATCTAATTTCTTCATACTTGTTTATAAATTGAGCCTTAAGGAAAGAAGAAGGAAAATTACTAGAGTATTAAGATATGCAGCACTTTCAAAACAAGAAGGCTATGAAAAGACATGAAATTGGAAATGCTGTATTTATCCAAGCCCAGTGCATGTTAGAAGCCTTTACCAGAAAAAGTAATAAAAACTTGAAACTCTGTCTTTTGCACAGGAGTGATCCTGGGTTTTGTGATTATGAAGTTGCACTGGTAATCCAGGGGAGAATCAGGTACCAAATCTGTGCAGTGGGAGAAACCTCACCAAGAGCTGCAGTGGTATCCTGCCCTGGCAATGCTGCTTCCTGAGCAAACTTTGCAGGTGACAGAGCAACGTGCCTTTCTCTGACACTTTGTCAAACCAAAGAACTCTAAAAGATTTGTGAGATGGGACTCGTTGACAAAAACCTTGTTAAGTCTTTCCACTTATTATACCTATTTCTGTGAATAGCTACTAACATTCTTCTCTGCTATAGCCTCTACCAGGGTGCATGGCAGAGAAGTCAGGTTTACTGATCTGTAATTCCCATACTCCCCCCAAGAGTCCTTTTTGATATCATCTTTATTACTTTATATTCATCCTGTGTTAGGGTATATTTGATCAGGAATTTACCTGTACCACAATTAATAAAATGTTTTTGTACTTTAGTTTGTTTAGACCTGATGTTTACATATGAGGTCTAAACACATCATCTGATTTTGGCAATTTTTTATTGTTCCATTTACTGAGTTACCCTACAGCCTGGATTATTATGATGAAAATATGAAAATGATCCTTAGATTCCTAGAATCATAAAATCATAGAGTCACAGAATGGTTTGGGTTGGAAAGGACTTTTAAAGGTCATCTTGTCCAACCCTGTGCAATGACCAGGGGCATCTTCAATTAGGTCAGGTTGCTCAGAGTCCCATCCAATCTGACCTTGAATGAATCCAGGGAGGGGGCAACCACAACCTCCCTGTAGATTGATTCCTTTAAAGAACATCTTTATAGTAAGATGAAGTCCTCCTGGTGAACATAAATGCAAAAGATTGATTAAGATTATCAGTAACAGTTCTATCTTTCGTAACAGTTGCTTTTAGATTTTGTTAATATTTCCACCATGCCTGGTCTTTGGAAGGCATCCTGTTTCTGATAAATTTGGTATTATTAGTTTTTATGGCTGTAGCATAAAATCTGAATCCAGAATTGAACTTTCTGAGATTTTAGAGGTTCAGATTCGGACTATTATAAAAATAGGAACAATATGTGGAGCCTGGGGCGAGGCTTTGAGCCTGACATTCCTTGCAAACAAGGCAGTGGCCTTGCAAGGTGACTTGGTGAATTAGCATGGTTCCAGGTATTCATTTTCAGCTCATTTTTCTACATCTGACTACTCAAAAGAAAAAAATATATTGTTCATGCTCTGCAAATGAGACACAGAAACCTGATTATTTTCTCTTCAGGTGCAAACATCACCCAGCCTGCACAAAACTCCCCTCAAAATACAAGATAGTCTGGAAGTTCCTCACTGTTGATCACGTAGGAGAAAAAAGGGAGCCAGCTGTGATACAAAGCCTTTATGTTTATCTCTTACAGGTCTGTTGGCCAACAGTTGTTGGATCATCTACAGGGAGCACTTACACATTTGATGTTTTGTTATGAGCCACTGCCAGCTTCCTGCAACTGAGCAGCTTCTGAGCTGACTACCAGCCATGGAGCTGTAGGGAGGGTAATACCCCAAATAATTAAACTCTTCTGAGAGACCCAGATAATTAAATTCTTCTGGTATATTGCCACTTAGCTGGGAAAGACCCAGTTTTTAGCTGTTTTGTGGTGTGGGCTTACATCTGTTGGGATTGCACCATTTGGGATCTTCTGCCCAACAGACAGGTTTATGGACCTGCCTTGAGGAACGACTGACTGGATGACTTCTGATTCTTTACCCCAAATCAGCAACCTCATTGCTAAGAGTAAAAGATGACCCCTCTGACAAGTGTCCATCCACTTTCTTCGCCATCTTCTCCTTCCCTCGTATATGCCATGTGTTTGCAGGATGTCAGCCCTCATTGTAACTCCGTATTGCATCACTGAAACAAGACAGGCAGGTGAGTAAATACTTTAAAATGATGGTGGTGCATTTAGGATGTGCTGTGCTGGTTTTCTGTCATGATGTTTCACTTAAAGCAGGTGAGTAAGGAGAAATTAAGTTTACTTTAATCAACTTAATTTGGTAAAAATAAACATGGTGGGCAAGGTTAATTTTGATGGGATGTTTTTTAATTCTTAACTTCATATATCAGCTCTCTACATACTAAATAAACTCTATGACAAACTCTTATTATGTGATTTTTACCTTTCTTGTACTAAACTAAATTATCGGTTGTCAGAAAGTTAAGTGTGAAGTAAAGAGATGAAGAGAGAAATCAGCCCAAGAGGCTTATTAAAAAAAAAAAAAAAAAAAAAGGTTCTAATTTGCAATTTGTGTTCATGCATTACGTTTCCCTGAAAAAAATCATATCTTAATATTAAGTACAGCAACACCAAGGACCTGATTTACCCTACACACCAAATACAGCAAATATCTTTCCCATGTAAAGAAAAGAAAGCTTTTCTATAATTGATCTCTCCACAAGAAGAAAATAAAGAAGGCAGGGGAAGACACAATTCCAGATATTATTCACTTGTTATATGCAAATTTAAAAGATTATTCAGACAACTAAAAAAGATCTGTTTTGGGTGTTTTTTTTTCTTCCCTTTTTTGCAGGAAAATAAGCCATTCTTCTGGTGTTAAAATTCATGTATAAAGAGGTAAACTCTGAAGCAATTGATTGGACTTTCTGACAATTCATTAAATACAGAAAGCTTTATTTTCCAGGAGAAACAGAATGTGGAAACAATGTAGACACACTGAAATAAAAGAATGCTTGTATTGGAGGAGAAGGAGAAGTGTAAAAAAAGCATCTCACTTATTACTTGAATAACAACTATAAAAAGTCATAAGACTCTAATACACTTTTTCTGTCTTTTTTTTTCTTTTAATCCAGTCAAGGAGCATGTCTATTGTGCTTACTCATTCACTGCTTTATCAGCTCTGAAGAGAAGGAGGAATTAAATTGTATTTCCAACATGAATGCAGTTGCAATGAATACATACCATGCTCACAAAGCAAAGCCATCTCATTTGGCTGTCCGGGGCTAAGGAGCATTTTGCTGAGGGTGCTGATCCTTGCAGAGCTAGACAGCCAAGAGCTGTGCTAGGCATCCTGAACCTCCACCTACCATATTTCTTGAATATGCTGAGAAAATGTTGGTGCAGAGAGCGGTTTCAACTCCCTGACACACTTCTCAGTGGGTAAAGGCATCCATCTGCTCTCAAGCCACTGCTAGTGTGCATGTTAAGCTGGTCCTGCATGGTGACAGCAGACCTATTTCCTCTGATTGTTCCAGGAATTATCAAATCTCATTGAACATGTGAGCAAAGTCTCTCTCTGTGGCAATCATAAGGTATGTGGTAGAGATCTGTAGCAAAAATATTTTGGCAATCAATTCATGCTCATGATAATCCTCCCAAATGGCACTACTGGGAGAAGACCTGAACCTATTGTGATATGAAGACCTGATCCTATCGTGATATGTAGACCAGCTTGGCTCTCTGATTATATCCAGGACCAGCAGAAAACAAAATGCAGTGAGACCATGTTGACTCCATTAGTTTTTGAACCTTGAATTAAATGAGCTCAGCTAAGACCTAGGCCTGGGAACCAGTGCAAAATCCTTGAGGCTACTAAGTGTCCCAAATAAATGATTACTTGAAAGTTCTCAGAGAACTTTTAATTTTCCCTGTGAATTCAGTGAGCTGTCTCCAGATAGGTGGGTATTTTAATGTCTAATATTTGGGCACATACCTGCAGCACCTGAGCACACCTTGTGCAGCTGGCAAAGGCTGCCAATGTTGTGCTTTTGCTTGGGAATCCAGCAATTAGGGCTTTCCTCTGAGATAGGAAAGACCTGAAACCAAACCATTCTTCTACCTGCTGAGACACGCATGCACATCCTCTTTGAAAAGCCCCATTGCCCCAGGCAACATGGGAAGTTAGATTTCAAGCACTTCTGCTGAAGCTGCTTTACTACATGTACAGTAGTTAAATATTCATGCTGAGGAAGAAAGGAGAAAGAATAGCAATGGGTGGTTGGGGCCAAGCAGAAGTACTGCTACCTGCTCCTCACAAGGTCATGATATCCTCCTCTTCTTGGAGATCCTTGTCTGTGCCCTGACATTGAGTGATAACTGATGCTGAGATCTCTAGGGAATCACAGGAGAGAGGCGCAGGATGTGCTGCACACAGCTAGAGAGAAGTTGGGAGGAAGAAGAATCTTGAGCTGCCCTTTCTTTTTGCCCTGATTGGATGGCCTCACCATTCCAAGATTTCTACCAGGGATAACAACATTTATTCTAAAGAATATTTAATTACAACATACAGTGATTAAGTTTCATAGAAGAAAGAAAAGCTTTCCCACCCCAGATCTCTGTGAGAGCAGGCATGTCCTTGTACAGTAACTGTTCAGGTCCCCACGGGCTTAAGGCAGCAAAGGCACTAAATGTGACAGTGGCACCTGGTCCTCTAGCAGAACCAGCTGTAATTGCCTACTAGCTGAAAAACACACCCATTTACAGTATTTATACATGTGTTTCCATCTTTCAGATGGGAAACAAATAAAGCAATTAATGTAACCTACGGATACAATGTGACAAAATAAGTCAAAAAATATATTTCCTGAAGGGATCGATTTTTTTAACAGCTCAAAAAACTTGGAGGTAAAGAAGTAATTAATAATATTTTATTTTAAAGAAGTAATTGATGATTGTTTTATTTTAGAAAATGATGTAAAATTACCCAATAACATTAGGATAACAAAAATTCTTCCAATAAAACTACACAGTTAGAAGATTTTACCTGAAGTGATTTTAAAGTCCCTGGTATATCCAAGAAAAATAGGGTATATAAAGACCATGGTATGTCCTAGCTCCATGGGCTGTTACACGTGCATTTACAACAGCTATTGCACACAATGCATGTGTAGAATCTTACGCAGCAATTTTGCATCAAGGGAAGTGCTCTCTTTGACTTCAATGGGAATTGGAGAGGCCCTTGAGGAGTAGAAGAGTATATCATAACAGAAACAAAGCTTAGTTTAGATGTGAATCACAATGCTGCCATTGAGTTTATGCTCAGTTTAACCTATTAAACAATGTGAGATGAGCAAAAATTACTCATTTCCATACTGCTGATTTTGCAGACTTCAGAAACCCTGAGCATGAAATTAATAACTTACTCTTAATAACTTTCTGTGTGGATAACACATTTAAATGTATGAAGATGTAAATGATGTATTTTTATTGTATTGCTGGTTACCTCTCTGTATCAATCCAGCTAAATGCAGAAGTTTAAGTTTACAAGGAACTACCTAAGATTTGTCTGTTCTTCACAAATAAAACAGTGGTTGACTATGCTGTCACGGAAGGTTCCAAAGATTAAGTCAACTCTACAAATATGATTGGTACTGTATTTCCTGAATGCCTGCCCTGAGTGTGTAATTCTGTCCATATTATAAAAATGCAGTAATAAAATTGCACAGAGGAAAAGATGGGATGTTACTGTACTCAAATCTACATAATATTCCTCTATGCCACTCTTCCTTTGATGGATTTCCTGTCTCAATATACTGTGGTTATTCCTAAACACAGCACTCTGAAAAGACAAGATCACTCTAAAGGGCTCTTAGCACTTGAGAAAGGTGTAGCTGCTGCGTGGATTTTAAAAAAAAAAAAAAAATTATTTATGAATATTTCTTAGAACTAATGCTTTGGGAGTTTAAAAGAGAAATTACGCATATTGCAAGATGTATTAGAGAAGGGCAAGAAAATTTGTGATTTAGAAGTTTGTTTGCTTTACTGATAGCTAATCTGCTGATAAGAGAAATTGTTATGAAATTGTCCCCAGTCTTGATAGGTAAAGTTATGGTCAGTGCATAGCTGTTTACCTCTGTGAAGCCTTTTAACCTGACTTTTTCTGCTGGACCTAGTTTATGACCCTTTTGAACTCAAAATCTTAATCCCACATACAAAACTGTTCTAATAATAGAATATGCCAAAACCTCTCACCTTTTCAAATTCATACCATGAGCCTTAGTTTGTCCATTTTCTCCCTTTTACTGCCTTTTCCTTCCAGGTTTCTTTTCTTGTATCTCTTTTTCTTGCCATAACCACAAAGAATTGTGAGAAACAAAGGTGTGCTGACTTCCTGCAGATATATAATTTCTACTAAGAGCTGAATCCCTTGTACCCATAACCATCTTGCCCCAGGCTCTTTCCTTTGCAACATTCCCTGTGAATGTACCTTCCTCAAAGAGCAAAACAGGGTAATTAGATTCTAAGGAGGCACAAACTGATCGGGGCATCAGTCGACTTAGAGTATTATTGGGGAGCATTTAAATACATGAGATTAAAACCTAGTGTTTTTGTAAAGATCTCTCTAATTTAGAAATGAAGCCACAACATTTGCACAAGTTTCCATGAAGGTCTTCCTGAACTGGCCACTTTCCACTGGCCATTTATTCCTTTTTCCTGAGCTCTGGCATCATGAGTCCTCTATCTGTTTTGAGTCTGGTTTTCTTTGGATTTGCCTTACTAGAAAAATGTGTCATGTCCAAGAGCAGGAGCTGGGCAAAGGAGATACCTACAATAGTGCTGTTGGCTTTGCGAGTGAAGACAGATACAAGCTTGATGGGCACACAGTATCCATCCATCCATCCATCCATCCATCCATCCATCCATCCATCCATCCATCCATCCATCCATCCATCCAT
>CM031858.1:33489834-33842401 GCA_018697195.1 Certhia americana
CATCCATCCATCCATCCATCCATCCATCCATCCATCCATCCATCCATTCGTGAGACACTGGACACTAACAGTTTCATGTGGGTCAGAAACCTTTTGAGTAAACAGTGACTTCCAGAGCTCTGGAAGTATTTGACTTCTTCCTGAGGTTGGAGCATAGCAGTCCCCTGAGCTGGACCTGTCCTTGGACATGACCTCCTGCAGTGCCCTGCAGTTGTGCAGCAGCTGAACGCATGCACATCAACACATGCTGCATGACCTATTACTTCTGTAAAAGTCAGCGTACAGAGGGTTGAGCTAAAAATCATAATGGATAACCAGGAATGGAAAAAAATACTTATTGGTTTTCCAGGAATTGGAATTCAAGTCTCACTGCAAATGAGGGAGAAAAAGGGAGAAAGGGAGGGAGTGGGAGATCTCTCTAAGTCTACAAGAATAAATATCCTCCAGAGCTTTCAGAATCTCCTCTCTCAATATGAATTCATTACCTTATTTACAGCAAAAATATTGCATTAGGACATATACTAATCTATAAATGTAATATATCATACATGGCCCACTTTACACACCAATCCAGTTATCTGGATCAGTGCTGTAACTCATTTGGGTAAGGGCCAAATTACTTGGGAAACAGATGACAATTTCATTTTAGATAGTTTTTAGGTTATTGTTCCCTGTGTGTTTGAAAATATTAAGCTAAATTAGATTTTAAGATATAGCATGCTTCATTGTAATTTTAATTGCAAATTGTGTTGCATACATGTTAATTTCCTGCCCCCTTCCTAAGAGAAAGAAGGAAAATAAAAATTTTCAATATAGAAAAACTTTTTCTGTGTGTTTTTAAAGCAGTGAGTATGAATGAAACCACCTTTCAAAATAAGCTTGCAAATTTATAATTACAGATGACAGCAAATTTGCAGGAGTCTCTCTGAAGATATGCTTAGTAAGACTGCAAACTCTGTATAGTTCTTTTCAGTTGTGACTTTTTTTGGAATGGATGAAGATAAGATTTGCAGCAATGGAACTCATTACAGCTATACCTCATTAAACAAGTTTGTGTACGAAGAACACTGTGCTTTAGTTGTTGCTTTCTTAACTTTAATTTTGTTCTCCATTTGCTCCTTATCTGATCAGCAAGAACATAACCAGACTGGCTTTACCAAAGCTTTCTGCAGGCAGTGTGCCAAGAGGAAGGAGTCAGGCTCATTTTGGTTGTGCTGAGCAATAAGGTGAGAGGCAATGGGCAGAAACTGGAACACAGGAAGTTCCACCTGAATATATGTGAAAACTTCTTTACTGTGAGAGTTAACTGGAAGGTTTAACTGGAACAAGCTGCCCAGAGATTGTGGAGTCTTCCTTACTGGAGATACTCAGAACATCTGGAGAGACCCCAGAGCAACATGTTCTAGGGACCCTGAAGGAGTGAGAAGGTTGGACTAGGTGAACTCCAGAGGTTCCTCCCAACCTTACCCATCATGTGAATCTGTGTGAAAGGCATGTAGCAAGTTTCTCTACACCAAGGAAAAGATATAGTAAGTGTTAAGGGATCACTATAAAAATTTTTAGCATTCTACATTGTTGCTTTCAAAATCACCAGTTCTAAATTCTTCTATTAACTATTCTTCTTTACTAAACTGTGTTTTTTTTGAGTGCCACAGCTCTAAGGTTTTATGTCCTAATCTCACTATGAAAATGATTTTGTCTCTTAAGTTATTGCAATCTCCAACTGATCCACCAAATAATGTAGATTCTACTTTCTTAAAAATATCCCAACAAATGTTTCCATGTATTTTTATATGTTCCTTTTAAACAGAGGTGATTATGTTTAGCAAGACCAAATGAAGTTTTGTTCGCAATATGTGTAAAGAAACTCAAAACAGAATCTCATATGCCACTGGAGTGACGCCATTAATATTCCACCTTAATGGTCATGTGCATATTGATGTTCCTCTGGCCAGGATTAACAAGCCTTTCTAGCCACATGCCATTTGAAGCATGTTCCTGCCATGACCCATTTGGTACTGGGATGGGAGGGTTAGCTGCAAACTGAAGCCCAAGACCATTCACCATGGCCACTGTGATCATGGAGTGAGCCTGTGGTCTATCTGCCAGCCAATTTCAGTCCTTGCTGACATCAAAAAGTGGATTCCTGTGGCCTGTTGGGCTCCAGAGGCCTCCTGGAGAGAATGTCCCACCCTGTCATGCCTGTCAGGCAAAGAAGTTCTTTTGGTTTCTCTCAGGCTAAGCCCCAATGCTACATAGTGATGCTATTGTCAAATGTAAAGCTTGAACATTTTCACTGGGTGAAACAGGAAGGACTATGGTTAAAAGCATGAGTGAACTCCCATATTGCCATTAGGACAGGTGCTGCTAACCCCATGTGACGCTCACAACAGCTCCTAGATGCTGACTTTAGCCATCACTAAAACATTTGTCTTAAACTACCTGAGGAATGAAATAAAAAGTGTGAAAATACCTACCGGAGCAAAGATATCCCTCAGAGACAAATCCAGCATGTTCTGAAGTCTGAAGCAGTGGTACTTTCAAGTTGTTGTTGACCTCTTACATAGAAGTGCTACACCTGAGATGGGAGGGACTAGACATCAGAGGGTTACCAGTGGGTTACTGATTGTTTACATAATTTTAATGCAACCCAATATGTACAGTTGCACATTATATAAAAATCTGCTGTATTTACTAGATATTTGATAATCTCTCCATGCTAGTGGTCATTAATTTTTCCCCTCTAGGTGAAGCAAATGAGATTTTGAAGAGGAAAGTTGCATCCAGAAGCAGAAGATAGAGTTCTCTGAAGTAACAAACCCCAGTGCTTCCTGCTGCTGCAATTGCCATAGAAACAGAAATGCCACTTACACTCCTCTCCCTGCTTTGTAATGAAATATTGCTACTTGAGGGGATTTAGAGGGTTGCAAAGTCCTTGATCCTGCAGGGTGCTGAGCATCCCATGTGAGGTGCTGGAACCCTGGTTCCCAAGGTATTCATATGTATGACATCTATTGATTTTCAAAACCAAAGGAAGCTTGAAGTAAAAAGTCTTCTGAGGATGTGAGCGTTGTGTGCTTTTAAATTCTTGCTGAAAGGGCTGAGGGTTTAGGACTTAATTTGTTTCCCCTTGCTACTGTCTGTGACTTCTGCTGCTGAAACAGTGATAGGCCTGGTCTCTTCATAGGTCTGCTTAGTGTTTGTCTGAGGTTAGAACAGGCAACAGAAGGCAGACATTGATGTGGCACAGACAGATGTCAGTGTAGCCCTGGACGCCTTGGTTTAAATTACTATTTTCATATGCTTATTTTTATTTTATCCAATCAGGTGGCTGAAGCGTTTTATGTTCCTTAATTACTGCCGAAGCTACCAGAAGCTATCCAGAGCAAGTGGCCAGATAAATGTCTACAGCTTAAATAAAATTTGGATGTTTTTAAGATCTACAAAGGGATCTAATTTTTTACAGAGAAAGAAAACTAGGACAATAATAATTAAAGTAATATTTACTCCTTAATAAATGCCTATTTTTATACTGGTGTTAGAGGTTAACAGCACTGTTATTTACTCCTCTGCCAAAAAGTACTGAGGGGTATGAAATGTAGCAGCCAATAAAGCTGAGCCGTCAGATAAATAACATTCATATTACTCTCCGACAAATTCTTTTGCTACACAGGGATATAAATAACACTAAGAAAGCTGTTCCTACATTACAAGTTTACTGATGTGTAAAATGTAATTTTAAAAAGAGCCCAAAGCACCAGGAGTGTGACTCGCTGTAACATGATCTATAGGAAGGGTTATGTGGCATATCTAACTCCTGTAAGGAGATTGAACTGGGGAAGTGAGACATCTTTGTGAAAGTGGGATGCAGCCCTGAAGTGGAGAAAATAGAAAGAGCAACTTTCACTCAGAGAAGCGATGATAGCTTTATGCACTGAGCAAGGCTTCAAAATAATAATGGTAATGTTTCTGTTTCTGTGTCCACAGTTCTCAGAGGGATGGATTGGCCAGGAACTGCCTGACTCTCAGAGCAAAATTGCATTGCATTTATGCTCAGAAAATGGAGGGTGTGATGAGCTCCTGATGCAACACAGGAGATTTACCTCTGAGAGTTTTCTTTTCCATGAGCACCCTGGATGGAACTGGTTGCATCTTTTCAGCAGCAAATAGCCACAAAGAGGGACACAAGAGTGCCAAATTGCCTTACCTCAGGAAAATACTTTGTTGGTTCAGCCCCTTGAAAATGAGAAAGAGTGCTTCTGTTTACATTGGTTTTTGGAATGACTTAGTAAGAAGAGATATATGGGCAGGTATGTAGGTAGGCAGATAGATTAGATAGATAGATAGATAGATAGATAGATAGATAGATAGATAGATAGACAGACAGATAGATAGATAGACAGACAGACAGATAGACAGACAGATAGATAGACAGGAAAATTGGAATGTGTTTCCTAAATGAAACATACCGGCATTAGAATAAATTACTCACACTAGAAAAAAATTGATGTGGAAAATGGCAGCATGCGTGAAATGGGCGTTGGGGACAAGAAAGAAATGGAGAAATGTTCTTCAATGTTGTCAGTGCTTCATGCAAACATGTTCCTTTATACCATGTGTGATGGAAAAAGAAGGAATTGCTTCATCCAGGAGAACTATACCATTGCTTTTAATTACTCTGTCACTAGTTTCTCTGCTGTTTCTTCCACTTTTGGAAGCCTTTCTTTGCAATACTTTGGATATAAAACTGTTGCCTGAAGTACTTACCATGGAGAACACTGAAAATCAGTGAAATCTTCAGCTGCTTCAGATATAGACCATTAAAACTAAATTCATATCACTACAACGGAGAGGCCCTGCAGGCTGTCCTGTGCACTCTTCTTCCTTCTGTGCTTGTCTGGGGAGAGCCAAAACTGAGTCCCCCTCAGACCCACCTCTTCCCTGCTGTGGAGAGCTGAGCTGTTTGACAGTTCTGTAGCTCTGTAGCAGGCTGTGCACACTGCTTAAAGGGCTATAAGGATAATCTGTGAATGACTATTTCTAACAGGTTTTATTTTGGGGCTTATTGAGTAATTACATTCCACACACAGTCTGATGTACGTATTTACAGCAACTCCTGTCCTGCAATTTGCTGTGTGCTGTATTTTTTGCTGTTTTGTGCCATCAGAGAGAGTTTTTATATTGTGTTGCCTATCAGTAAGTACAAAATATAAAATTCGCCGTTTCCTGAAAATCTGGTTTGGGAAATATCAGTCTTGTCTAATGTTTGCTGCAATAAGTGGTCCTCTCTGCTATCACCCATCACAGACTCCAGTGACATCTGCTCAGTGCCTGCCTTTCACAGAGAAGAGAGAGAGGTGAAAGAAGGACAGAGAGAAAGAAGAAGGGTGGACTGTCAGCTCAGTTATTGATCTTACAGCTGAGCTTGGCTGTTGCTGAGGTGGTTGACTTCTTGTAACTAGTCCTGGATTTTGCCTTTTTTTTTTTTTTTTTTTAATGAGAGACAATAAAAAGATAATTTAGGATTACTGTTCATTATATTAATACTTCAAAACTTCTTGGAAATATTATGTTCATATTTTAGGTTCTATGTTTCCGGAACAATTGTATATATATCCTTTTGCTGAACTCCAAATGAACATCCTCAGAGCATTAACAAGCACACAAAAAAATAAAAATAGGAAGGCCATTTCTAAACAGCCAGAAATGTCTTTGTCCAACCAAGAAAAATTGCAGCACAAACCAAAAACAGGTAGTGTTTAATCTGTAGCAGCATAATGACAGGAATAAGCAAGTGCAGTGATATTTTGGACTAAATGTGTAAGTAATACCTTTCAATGAGATCTTGACACCACAAGATCATTTAGATGCGAGTGCAAAGATGTCCCTTCAGACATTTCCTTACTAATGGCAAAAGCATTTTTGTAATCCAAACAATGTTATGCTGTCTTCTTCCAATAAAAGAACTTTCTCAAATCAAGTTGAAGACATATGAGAAAGTATGTCTGCAGCAGAGTATTAAGACCTTTCTAATCTCTTTCAAAATGTGTTTCAAACTTGGTATCTGCCATAATCAAAAGGATAAATTTTGCCAACATTATGAACATATCCATTTGGGAATTCAAAACAAGTATGATTTAGTTCTGGCTTTTGTCATAGATAAATTGTTCTTTTTGTAGTGAGCCTGGAGTACTTAAAGCAACCCAGCAAAGTCCAATGAAGTGCCAAGTCAAGCCAGGAACATTATTATTTATTGTCAGTTAGGACCTTCATCACTTACAGACATCACTGGAAATATTACTGGTGATTGATACTGATGGCAATGATGATTACTCTTGCAATAAGCTTAATTAAAATAATGAAGTACTGTTGCACAGAACTTGGTTGTTGCCCAGGCAGGATAATGTATAAGCAGCACAAGGAAGTCATCAGCTCAGAGTGCTTCATATTTCAAGTGTGACATTGCTAGGGAAGCAAAAAGGCATTGTGTGCCATTTCTCCACTATTTCTGCTCCATCTACTGTGTGTATGCATATACAAATAATTGCCGGAACAGACACTACAGAGATTGCCTTTCAGATATTAATCCTGACTCTCTCCCTTAATGAAGTGTAGACTGGTCATAGTGGTTGTATTGCTTTTTTTATAACATGCTGCAAGTCTCTGAGAATTTTTTTTTTCCCATTATTCTTCAGGGAGCTCTTCTCTGACCATTTGGATGTGGCAGTTTAATTGGTCTTCACCTGCCAGAGAGTAGCCCATGCAATCAAAGGTTATAAGGGACCTGGAGGGAGGAGAGCAATTTCTGGCCTCTCTTGTTCTAGGTAGTAAATGCCAGCAAAACCCCCCAAGCACTAAGATGTAACATCATCTCATTATTCTGTTCTATTCTATTAGCTGTGTATTTAAGAGCCCAGAATACAGATGTAAACTCTGAACCATCCAGGTCAGCTGAGCTGATCTCAGACCCAAGTTTCCCATAGCACAGGAAACAGCTATAAAGATCCTGGGCAGCTCCAATTTCAGAGCAGGAAGACCTGCATTTATAAAGGATCTGCATTTATATGTCACCCCATATGAAAGGCTTTTTGACTAAGGTTAATTAAACTGGTATACTATATAAACATTTAGGGTTAAGTTGATTATAAGGTGTTTCATAACATTATTTCTATTTCTCTTTGGTATGGCCTAAAAATTCAACGTTAAGGTCGACGATCATTTTAAAATCATTTATAGAGTAGCACATCTGTAATATTAGTTAAGACATGGATGCTCATTTAGGAGGATATTTCACAAGAGCTTAGGAAAAAGCCTTTTCTGAACAGGTAAAATGCAACTGTGCAATCAAATTAGGAGCCAAATCTAGTGTTGCCACCACATTGTGTCATTGAGATGGTCTAGTTTTAGATATTCTATCTCTTGTCCTTCCCTATTTCCAGGTCAAAGATCGATGATGTTTAATGCTATTTTGCCTGGAATTTTGTACCTTGTCCCTTTGCCTGTCCATAGCTTATGAAACATGCCAAGTATTTGTTTGCCTTCCCTGCTACTTTCCACTTACTTTAATTCACTGAGCACTTCCCTTTACACTCACACCACTATTTTGAATATAACCTTTCTCTTGAATGAGAAAATACTGTAAAGCTAAGCAGTATCTTGTATAAATTACATGGCCTGCAAGTGAAGAGACAGGTGATGTCCAGATGAAGCAGAAAGGGCACAACTTAGGCACTTGTGTTACTCATACAGACCTGCAGATTCCTCCAGCACAGCTGATGATGCACCCTCACCATTCTGGTTGCTCCAGTCACCACTGTTCCAGTACCACCAGTGTTCTCTTAATTTATGCCAATAAATTATTTTGTCTGAATAGATTATCTTTTCTCATTAGTTAAGCCTGTATCCTGTCTCTGTTAAGAGGAAGGGAACCACAAAAGAGATATGTAATCATCTCAGTAGTGGTGGTTGTAAAACTGGTTTCACATAAGATGATATCAGGGTTTGAATTTTCTTGTGCATACCAAGAAGGTATATTTGCCTTTTCAATGAGGTGTTTTGCCTGCTAAACATCCCATAAAATGCCAGCTGCAGAGTGGGAAAACACCTGAATCCTCTTTTACAGTTGTTACAGGCAATTATAGAGATTGAAGTCTAATATTTCTTAAAGAAGGAAGAAATAGTTCAACTAACATAGATGTGTTTGGATAAGCATCCTATTTTTGATAGAGGCTGACTTTTCCAGAAGTTGCATTTGACCCAATTTTGCAGCAAAACAAAATGCCTGTGGCTTTATATTTTCATATACCACCAAGAAACTGAGAAAAAGGTTCCCCCATTTAGGCCACTTGACAAACTTACAGGAAAATACACTCAGTAATAGTTTCTAAAGAATTAAATCAGGAGTGGAGCAGCAGAGGGACACCAGAAGAGAAAAAGGATGGTATGGGTATGAGTGTGAGTGTGCCCTGAGAGAAGAGAATTATGCAGAGGAGAGTTTGAGATAAGCAGGAATAAGAAGTCTATTTGGTGAAAGTAAAGAAAATTGATTGACTCAACCAAAACTTGAAAGGTTCAAGCTGGTGTGAGGAATGCCTGGGGAAAAAAAAAACAAATTAATATAAAGCAACTCAGTGCTCAAGACTAGAAATCTGTGGGGCACACAAAGCAAAACAGCACTGCGTGCTCAATTTTAAGTAAATGTGCTTAAGTGCACTATTGAAAAAGAAGAAAATGGCAACACTTAAATGTATTTCTACATAGGAAAGTAGTGCATATTATAAAAACTAAGTCTTCAAAGAGTTTCCACAGAGAAAGAAGTCCTTCCTTCAAAAAACTCAAACATAGAAAACCTGTAAATTTTCCTTTCAAACCCCAAATGTGTCTATGCAGGCATGCTATTCATAACCTGAATTCCTTCCTTTCGTGTTGATTCACCAGTTTTGCCTGTAATATAGCAAGGAGTCCCAAAATGTGCCATCATACCTCAGACAGAGATCCTCGTGTAAGGGCAAATACCTGGACCAATTAAGGAGTTAAGAAGAAAAATGAAAGCATTTCAACCCAGAAGGCACCTTTGTAAAGCCCTTGTTTAATTGTTTTTAGAAGTGCAAATTTTCAGTTCTGCTCAATGCTTTTTTTAGTGTGAAAAAGAAGACTCTTCAGTAGAAAACTTTGATGACAAAAATCACTTTTTCCTAGGTTTGACAAATTTTTGAAAGTGCTAATTAAAACACTACGTTTTCAGTCCTAATGTATTTTTTACACCCAGATGCAGACATTTCATGCACACAGGTCAATAAGAACAATATCTTAGTGTTAAAAATTACTTACCTGTTATGTCTCAAACCATAATTATAAATGAATGAGTGTGTGAGAACTATCTAATCATATCTGTTTCTGATCTCACTATAGCTGTTCTGCAATCACCTGTTAGCACCGTCTGAAATAGCAAAAAGAAAAAGAAAAAAAGAAAAAAAGAAGAGAACAAGGACTAATCTAGGGATTATTATAATGGCATGGTATAAATCTTGCCAGAATTCTTTGGTTTTTCTATCTCAAAGATGACATAACAGATATTGGAGAGCTTGGAAATGGCTAAAAATGATAAGGAGTCTGTAAATGCTTCTTATTTTGAGAGGATTTGCATTAAGAAGACAAATTTAACAGCTCATAATAAGATACAGCATCATGTCTAGTGTAAAGATAGAGCATGCACTTTTGGTTACCCTCTATCCTAATTGAAAAATGAAAGGCAGTCTATATAATTAAAGGGCAACTAAATTTTTTATTTAATTTTTTTTTTTTCTCTCAACAGAACCTAGCCAGTGTGACACAGACCCTTGTTTTAGCCAGGTACTTAATTGACTGAAAAAGGAAAAAATGTTTAGCTAGAATGGCTGGCATCATCCTAAACAGATTTTAAAAAAGACTTTTTTCCTAGCTTGCAAATAAATCCCCATGCCCCAGGACAAAAGCCAGCCACTAGACCTAACGAGCAGCTTCCCTAACAGAGTAGTTATTCCAGAAGGCCCCAGCTCAGCAGTTCTTCAGTCCCTAGGAAAGCATGTTGAGTGGAAATGTTCAAAGGGGTAGAAAACAATTAGGTGTGTAACTCCCATCCAAAGCTGGGGGAGGAGGAGAGGCAAATGCCAGACTTCCACCAGGCTGCTGAAAATCTTCCCATGCCTGAAGTTAAGCATGTGCTTAAATGCCTTGGACTTTCATGGCTGAGACAGGACCCTGGATTAGAGCACTCATGTAGTGGATCAAGCATGGGGAGCCCTATGCTGCTGTACAATAAAGCTGAAGTCTCCTTTCCTGTTGTTAATCTCTTTCCTGTCTGTTAGCCTCAAGGCACAGTGAAGAGTTAATTGATTTTCATCCAGGAAAAGAGGACTTCACTGAAAAGTGCAGTCATGGAATTTTTTTATTTTATTTTAAGCACCAGGCACACCTGCCAGGCCCCCAATTATTCCTCAGGAGGAGAAAGTCTACTGTTTTTCCTGTGAGGAAACCCTCTGATCCAAGCACTTGTTGGAGGTTTTTACCTCATCTATATACTGTGTTAATCTGTCTTCCCTTTTAAAACCTGGCTGCTGGTGGAGGTTTTGGGGTTGCTTGTCCTTTTGTGTAGGTGTTTAGTGGCTAAGGTATTTAAACAGGGAAAGATAAAGCCGGGGTTAGTTTCCTCCTCAGCTGGGGGTGCTAAAAGTCCAAGGAAATGTTCCCTGCAGCCCTGCTGGCTGCCCAGCAATGAGGGAGATTTGGATTTTGGGCCCCTTGGGCTGGACATCCTTTCCATCTAGCCTGGAAAAGGGGAGATTCTTCCACGTAGTTCCTTTTTTAAAAAGCATTTTGTGGGAGACCTGACCCTGCTGCTGACTGCTGGGGCTCTGGAATTACTCAACTGCCTTAGGGAGTGGAGTTGGTGCAAACATCACTCTGGGCCAAAACTACCCTCAGAGATGCAGTGCATTTCTGAGAAGATCTGGAATTTGATGATTAGGAAGCACCACGAAGAGCCAGGACCTGAAAGGGTGTGTTTCCACCATTTTGTGCAGCAGCATTAGATGCAGGGTTGAGCTACACAGGCTACTGGAGCTGCACTGGGATGTTGCCTCATAGCAAGATCTGGACCGTTTTGGCTAAAACTGAACTGCAACATCTTTGGGAGAGCACAGAGTGCTCAGGGAAACCTACCTGTGCTGGTCTGAAAACTCTTCAGTTGCCCCCCAGCCCTGACACAGATACTGTGGACATTGGGCCTTCAGTAGAAAAAAATTCCCTCTACATCTTCTATATCTTCTCCTTTCTTATCTCTTTACATGCAGGTGAAGTCTTAAATGTTCCAAATCAGTATAAGTCTTATTAAGGTGGCTTGGTTTTTTTTTTTTTTTTTTTTTTTAATCATTTTGAGCTACTACTGCAGTACGCTGACAAAATAGTTTTTATAATATTACACGGGGAAATTATGCTCGTGTTGCTGAGGCTTGAAATAACAACAACAACAACAGCAAAACCAAGAAAGCAAAAAGTGAAAAATAATTGTGCTAAATTCAAAGTTGGACAGGAGGCTATAATGGCTTTACATTTTTTTAAATACCAGAACAGGTTCTGTTGTGTGTCTTGTAGCCACTAATGGATTTTAACTTTATTACTATTCAGTTTTATTGGAACTAATCAGAAGACTGTAGGAATGAAAGGACTCCCACATTACTGAAACAGTTAATTTTTTTAAAGCCAGGCTACTGAAGAGCAAGTTAAAAGGGAGGAGCAGATCAAATCCATGTGTGGGTCATTTAAGAGGCCAGTCTCATTTTTGAAATATAGATTATCAAGGATAACATGAATTCAGCATTTCTATGTAATGTTTCATTCATTGATCCCTTAGGCCAGCAGTGCTTGGCTGTAGAGAGATATGTAAAAATGAGTTTTAAAACTTTAC
This sequence comes from Certhia americana, assembly GCA_018697195.1. NCBI lineage: Eukaryota > Metazoa > Chordata > Aves > Passeriformes > Certhiidae > Certhia > Certhia americana. The sequence goes on from CM031858.1 coordinate 33,501,779, forward strand.
CCACTTTTAATATTTTATAATCTGTCAAAAGAATCAGTTAGGGGCTCTGCCTTTTCTCAGGTTCTGATATCATGGCAGCAGATCTTCAGCAGAAATGTGTTTTTTCATACAACTAAATGGTAGTTGCCATGAAAGCACATGGCGAGTCATGACTCTGAAGAAATTCCTGGGTGAACAGTAGCAAAGGTGAAACGAATGGCTAACACCTGCCAAAACCTGCATGGAGAGTGCTGATGTCATCAGCAGTGCCATCACTTCACAGGCAAAGCCTCCGCTCAGGTCTTGACAGGCGAGGGCAGGAGGCTACGACCTTCAAATAGTCTATTTTAAGATGCATTTTCTGTGTGGCCTTTATAAGTCTCACTGAAGCCTGGGCAGGACCCAGCTTTTTACTCATCAGTCCTTATTTATGTTTATTTATAAGCTTTTCCATGGACGTCATCTTGTTGCTGTGTGAGTGCATTATGTATATTAATGGCCTTGTCCTCAAGCTTTGCTAGTAGTGATGAAAGAGCAATACCTTGCTCTGACAACAGGGAACAGGGATGCAGGGAGGGGTGAGGTGATGGGCCAAGGTCACACACAGTGTCTTTTGTCCCCCAGCCTCAGCTTTAACTACTGCACTCGATTTTGGTTAAGTTTACTTAGCTCTTTACTTTGGTGGGAGCTGAAGTTTTTATGACTCTTCTTCAGGGTTAAGTCTAAAATGTTTCTGGCATATCAGTAATGTCATAGACAGGTACACATGGCCACAGATTTCAGGACTGAAGCCTCATGAGCTGTTTCACAGACACCCCCAGAGCATTGCTTGGAACTTTCTGTGAGCAATATGGAGAAAATGTCATCCAACAGACAATAAGCCAGAGGACGAATTTCTGGCTTTGCACCATAGGATGAGCCCTATAGGCTTGGCATGGGAGTATTGGCAATGTATTTAACTTTTCTGTCTGTAAAACAGATATCCTGATGCTACAGGCTTCCTCACAAAGCCATTTTGACCAGATCATTTTGATCAAAGGAGGTTGTTCAGATTTTTATATCCTCCATGGAACAATTGACTTTTCACACTTTGGTTACCCCAAGAATTCAATACCATGCCTTAAGATACCATCCTCTGAAGCACTGTCATCCCCAGTCAGCAACATGAAGATGCTTAATAAAATATAAAAATATATTTTAAAAATATAAAAATATAAATAAACATGTAAAATAAAATACTATTAAAAATATATAAAATAAAAGTTAAGTGTAATATTTTCTTGTTTGCCAAGGCCACTGTTTTAGACAAAACTGCACATAGAAGTAGTTAACCCACAGGACAGTAAAATGTTAGTCCTCTATATTATGTTGACATTTAATTATATTATGTTGACATTTAATTATCAGTCAAGAAAGATCAAAAAACAGAAAGCGAATCACAGGTAAGTTGAAAAGAAAAGCATATTACTCTCATCTCTTAAAAGACTACCATGCTGTAGAATCAGAACTGAGAGTCCATGCTAACTGGCAACTGATTTAAAGTTTCAAGACACACAGCAGCTGAAACTGAAAGTAATGTGAATGAAGGTGATGTGTTTAGCCTCAGGAAGCATGGAATTAAACTGTCTGCTGGTAGGAGGTGAGAGGGGAAAAAACTGGAAATGGAGCAGTCTCTTGTTTTGTAACAGCAGCCCACAGGAAGGTGGCAGGGGGAAGGAAAGAGGGGGATGAAACCACAGCAAGATTTCCCTTCAGTGTACATAGCAGGAGATTAGCAGAGAATATGCTTAATTATTGCTTCCTGCCCACCTGCCTTGTTCTTTCAAGAGCCAGAGCTCACTCAAACAACATTCACTCCCTTGGCAAATGCACTCCTAATGGAATTGGTTACAAATTAACCAAGTCAGTTGCTTCTTTTACCTAGAAGGATTTGCAATTAATTTTGTCTATCTTTTTTTTTTTTTTTTTTCAGACGGGCGGGTGAACTTTCAGTTTCCAAGGATCAAAATCTGGATGTCATGCTGGGATAAATCAGCATAACTTCTGTTCAAGGCAGTGATATTGCCTGTATTCACACCAGTCAGTCATCCATCAGTTCTGGATGATCAAATTCACTGTCCTATTTACTGCCTTCGGTAATTCTGTGTTATCCTAGCCAGTGCTAGATTTATTTTGTTAATAATTCATGGGTTGCCTTCAACTTATGGCTCTCTGTGCTACACAAATGATATGGGGTAATTAAAATACCTTTAAAGCACCTTGAGTGCTGTTGGCAGGAACAACAGCAAGTATTTAAAAGAATATTTAATATCGTGCACTGCCGGCATGCATGCTGGGAAACAAGCTCGCATCCCAGACCCTACCCTGGGCCAATCACAGGAGAATGGCTTAATTGGTTAATCATATAAATTACAGTCACTTAATCATTTTAATCACCATCAGCCAATTAGCTCGGAGTTATGGGCTCTGAGGTAACAGTTATGCAAATGTTTGCTCCACTGCAAGCTATTAACAGCCATATTTTCTATATCAAGATGACAGTGACTGATGTGAAAAGGGAAGTAAAGAAAGTGAGCATTTGTTTAGTATAAACTTCCCCCTCTGATTAGAATGAAGCACATTATTGCAATGGACTGAAAATGAAGCAGTTATCTTTCTTCATCATAGAAAATAACCTTCCACTGGTTATGCTGGAGTGGGCTTGCCGAGGTGCTCTCTGAGGTGTTTTTGCAGAACACTACCATGATTGCCCCAGTGTCCCAGAATCACTGTCACTTTTAATGAACCACTTCAATAGCAGGATCAGCATAAATCTTACCGGAAATCTGCAAAAGTGAGTGTGGGTCAGTTGGTTATTGTTTATCAACAGTGGATAATTTTCCAGAACAGAAATGTTACTACATAACATGGTCTCCCTTGCTCTCTCTCTCCCAAAATCATCCCAGTCTTATACCCATGAAAGCAGTGACACTATCCTGGCTTAAGTGGAGATAGCTGCTACTCGCAGTGAGGATCAGATCTTATCTCCAGCTCTTTCCCAAAGTGAAAAAGTGCAGATAAGATTTTTCAATATTTTATGGCTCATTTGCATTGTCTGGGTAAAATGGGGCTGCATGACAAAAACACAGAAATGCAGAGCAACAGAAATTTCTCTGATACAGTGCATTGGGACTGGAATATACAAGACTTTTGTGTGATCAGGTGTCCATTGGTGTAGGTTCTGTTCAGGAAATACATTGTTCTGACCCATTGCCAAGTTGGTCTCCCTTGACAGTCATGGGGAAGTTCCAGACCTTCATTCTTATAGTGAAGATATGGGAGGAGAAGTTGGAGAGGAGTAGATATTTGTTAACATTACTAAATTTTTTTAATGTTTATCAGCCAAAAGCACACTTAGAAGTCTAGCAGATAAAGAGGGTACAGCTGACATGATTTTCTGCAGCATTCAGAAGCTTGTCATTAAAGAGTGACATGTACCTCAGAGAAACACCTAGGTACAAAGATGCTACCCCACATAGAAAATGCACTTGTTACATTTGGTGTGAGAAGCCACAAGTTGTCCATTTTCAAAATATTTCACTACCATCAAGAAGCTGACCTACATGATATGGAGGAAGGTTTCCATGAAACTCTACAACATTTTGATTTTTTGTGTTTGATTTTTGTGTGTATGTGTCGTTGTTTTAAGACATTTGGGGTTGCAAAATTACATATTTGAAGCTCTTAGCGGAGTAGCAACATAAATAGACATATCACTGCCACCAGAGTCATGTATTATGGCTTAAATTAAACATGCCTGCTAAGGACATTAGTAGAAAGAATTAACAACAGTTTTATGCTGTGGTTATTTGAAGCCAGTTAGCCTGTTGCACTCTATTCAATTAACAAATTATTACAACATCTGTTGAAAATTTATTAGTCCTTTATCAATTGCTCACAAATAGAACTGTAATGTAAAGCATGATCATTTTGGCTACGTAAATTAACAGTCAGTTTGGGGAGATGGTGTATGAGTTATGAGTACTGTACTTCAAGACAGAGGGGCTGATTTGGTCAGTTAGAACAGAAAACCCAAAACCCTCACTATATTCAGAATCACAGAATATTCTAGCTTGGAAGGGACCCACAAGGACCATGAAGTCCAGCTCTTGACTGAATGGTCCATACAGGGATGCAGCTTTTGTGAACTCATGACCTTGGTGTTATTAGCACCATGTTCTAATCAACTGAGCTAATTTCATGGTCAAATATTAATCAACAGAGAAACAGCTAGGGGCTGGAAAGATTGTTTTCAAAGTGTTTCCACTTTTGAGCAGAGAAGGAGGATAGGTTCCTGAATTTCAGCTCAGGTTCAGTGATTCTATGAGTAAATGAGCTGTGTATGTTCTCTAAGAATCCAATGAACCAAGTGCTACAAATAGAGTCCTACCACTGAAATGCAAAAATACCTGGCAAAGCTGGGCAAAAAATTGCTGCTACAACTGCAGATGGGTCTGGACAAGAAAAATAACTCTGATGCCAACCAGTAAAGTCTGTAGTAATGGCAGCCAAGCTGAATGGCAACCACCCAGAAGGCAATCCCCTTCATAATAGGTGAACTAGGAAAATATTTGCGTACAATTTTGTGGAGGTAATTGAAAAAAAGATTAAAGCCTTAATCTTCTAAAAAGATGAGACCAGCCAGGGTTCTACGGTATCTACAGAGACAGGATCTGTCTGTGGCACACCACGTAAGCACAGCAGTGCACCAGCATGGACAGCACGGCCCCAAACAGCTTGGTGGTAAACCCAATCTAGGGATCAAACCTCAGAAAAAAGACCAGGCTAGGAATGACATGTCCTCTCTGTGTAAAGGAATGAAATGCCTCATTTTACACTTCCAATGTCCCAGTGCTATTTCTTCTTTCAATGACCTTGTTTCAAAGATATCCTGATAAATACTGAATACTTTTAAATTTCTGCTTTTAAGCAATATCTTACCTTTCTGTAGCACCAAGGAAGCTCCTGTTGAGTAGCAGTATCTTTCAGCTGTGTTGACAGGATCCCCTGGCCTTTGCCATGCCCTCAGCAGAGATACTTATGCCTGGTAAGCACTGCTTGGTCTGTCAAGGTCGTTCCACAGCTTCAGAGACATGCTCTGCCTGAAATAAATTAGTAACACAGCACATCTATCAATATTTATTACAATTACACAGGCAGAATGTAAAACATAGGCTTTATCCATCAGCAGAGTGCAGTCAGACCATTGCTATGACCCCAAGCCCAGGCCCCCAGAACCTTCAACCCTTGTAAATGGTGTCATGTCCTGTCAGAAGCAAGAGTTGGAGCTGCTCATATGCTTCCGCAAGGAAGATGGAGCCAGGTAAAGAGTTCAAACAGGAGGAGATCTTCCTGCAGAGAAGAGAGTTGCTAGGGCTCTAATTAGCCTTCCACTAAAACATTTCCCAATACCAAAGAGGAAGTGTGTTTGTCTAGGATATTTGTTTACTTATTAGGCTGGAATCTTCTATAATCTTTCTATGAAGATTTCTTTATGCCAGAAGATATCTTTATGATGGTGGTTGTAGAAAACCATTGGCTTCTCTAGCTTGATGGCATTCAGCTTTAAAAAATAAATACAGCTGTGATTTTGTATGCATCCATGCACTCGTCAAAAGCCTTTAGGAGAAGAAAAAACATTATTTTCTCGCTGCTTTGTTGATGATCACCAACAGTCATATTTTGTATTTGCCACTGTAAAAAAAAAAGGTTTTATGGATGTTTAAAAAATACTTTAATGACAGGTTTTCTTCATTCCTTTACTAATGCTATGGTTTTTCTGTTCTGACGTTCACGTCAACCAAGCAGTGCACAAGGAATGCCAGATCAGGCTTCCTGAAAATTTGCCTCAATTAAGCCAGGTGGCCTTTGATTGTTAACGATTGATTAGAAAGCAAAAGACAGATTTACAGCAAATTAGTCAATACCTGAGCTTTTTTCTTCTTTATTGGTAAAAGAGAGCTCCTTTCTGACTGTTGTTATTTTTGATATTCCATTAAAATGCCTGTATTTATGTCACCATGTCTCAATAGAAAGGCTGTTTTATTCTATTGACAAATCTGTCACTTAAGGAAGAACATAATGCTGCTGGTGGTTTTACTGATTAATGATAAGCTTGACTATATTAAATACAATAATGATCTTAATGTCTTGTCATTTAGGTACACGATGGTGCTTGGTTTTTGCTTGCAGGGAGGTCACACTGTACCACACTATTTTTCTTCATTAGTGTGTTGAGGGTGAAGAGGTGCATTGGTGCATACCCCCAGAGTAAGAACAATCTCCATTCAGGAATGTGTTGTGCAAAAGTCTTTCTCTCTGAGTTTTCTAACTTTACAAGGAGCATGATGCATCTTTGACCCACCTTAAGGAACAGTGTGCCTAAGGAGTGGCATGCATCCCAGACTTGATCAATATTTGTTTCAGGCATTTTAGTCCAGACAGGCAAGTTATCTGAGGTTGTGAATATCAGCAAACACAGGTAGACAGCTAGACTTAAATTCAAGAAAGAGCCCAGTGAAAATTTAGGCATCTCAGGGAAGAGTGTCTGAACAGGGACTTTCTGAATATCACTTTTGGCCTGAATTCCTGTTTGAGTTGAAGCTGAGGTGTTGATGCATCCACTAGCTGTACTACTTGTTACAGTTCAGCAGCAAGCTAGCTTTGGAAAAAATCCCAGCCACTTGTGGTTTTAGAGGCCTTAAAATTTTTTTTGAAATCTGGCTCCATAATTTACTGCATAAAGAAGGATCATAGAGACCATCAGTGAAGCACAGGCAGCTGACATGAACAAAATTTTCTGTTTTTCTTCCTCCCCATCTCCTTGTCTCTGACATCTTCACCAGGCTGCTGAATGGTTTCCAAAACTGAGAGATGGGTGCATAAAAGAAGGCTGGTCCTTGTGTGGCCTGCAGGTTGAAATCAGATACCGAAATCAGAAAGGAAAACAGTCAAACCCTCTTCTTTAGTGAGAGTTAAGTATGAAAAGCCATGGCCCTCCTTCAAGCACCAGTATGATTGGGTGAGCCTTGTTTTGGGCTTGTCAAAGCATTAAGTGCACCCAATAGCTATTCCCCTTTTCTACAGGACATGTTTTCCCAACAGACAATGCAAAGCCAATGAATGACTGCAGATTTCTCGAAAGCACAGTGAACTGCAGACTCTCCTTTGACTTTCTACCTTGGCAGTGACTGCAGGTATGGATGTGAAAGATGTTTAAGGAAACCTTAGGAAAATAAAGACAAAATCACAGCTGTACTACTTAAGAAATGTAGGAATAGAAAGGACATGGTTAAATTAATAGGGGTGTTCTGTTATTTAGATCTGGGAACATGGAATACAAGCCAGATCTGGGCAGTGAATGTTAAAGCGGCAGTAAAAGGGGCAACATTAAAAGTATAAAAGGACTATTATAAACTCCTGATTTAGCCTTCTTAATAAAAACTGAAAGCTTGCATTGCTGCCAGTAAGGGCTACTGAAAGTGTGACTGTGTTAGTACAGGTGGGGCCAGGGAGAGGGAAAGAATGAGAAAACAGAGCATCAGGAGAAAGTGTGCTTTTATTGTCTGATTTTGGTTTTTATTAGCAAAGTTTGTAATGCAAAAAGGGTAGCTGGATTGCTCTATGTAGTGAAGAAAAGCCTGAAGAGTCCTCAGAGAGAAAGAAGAGAAGAAACTCATCCTTTTTAGTGTGCTCCATTTTTCATCTTTGAATTCAGAGATCTCAGGCCCCAGGCAATAGCTAAGGCAGAAGTTAAACTAAGGAGAAGGCAGAAGAGTTTACTATCTTCTTTTTGGTCTGGCCATAAGGAAAAGGTCATTTGATGTCTCTTAAAGCTTTCTTACTGTGTGCTGATGTAAGCGAAATGACCTTGGACAGGTTATGGGATAAAGAAAGCAAGCTGTTCTTAGTCCACAAGAAGTATGACTGATCCTCTGAAAGGTTCCCCATCTATGCCTCTGTTGACTGCATAAGGGCCTTCATCAGTTATTCTTTTGATGCCTTAGGCTTTAGCTATTATATTTTTTAGACTATGTGCTGTTTTGGTGAGTAGTTTTAGGTTTCATATTAAGTGCTTCTAAGCTCTCTTCACGGTGTAGACAGACAAAACAATTCCTTCTCTAGTTTGATACCAAGAACAACTTTCAGGCCCAAGAACGAAAAATGGTGAAGTGAGAAGAAAAAACAAAGAGGATGGAGCTTCATAACCTGAAGCTATGGTTGGACAATTGATTCTAATAATTAATGGACCAGAACTCATAAAAATATGAGACCTCATGGTCAGTTGTCCATTTTGTGATGACTTTGGGGTGCATCTTGGATGTGGTCCATCTGGACTCTTGGCGGCAAGAGTACCCATTGAGACCTTTTAATAAATCCCTACTTTATCCTTTGCCCTGTCTAGTCTCTGTTCCAGGTCTGTCTCCAGAAGGCATCAGTTTGTCATGGAAGTCCCTTGGCTACATGCTGAACTAAGGTGCTGTGAACCTGGGGACACTGAGTGACAAAATGGGAGCTTTTGGGATACTGTGAGTGGCTCTTGCTAGTGCCACTTTCATCAGAGACAGCAACCTGTCCTTCATGTGCGCTGGATTCCTTGCAACATGTCACCAGAAAGAAATTCAAAGCGCTGAAGGCCTGACCCTTCCCTGGACAGTGGCTGGAGACTTTATTATTAGCTTATGACTAATAGAACTCTGCTCTATTTGCTTCTTTTCTCATACACCATGTGTTGAATCAACTGATGAATTGTTCCCTGAAGAACTCTGTCTTCTTCCCATTGCTCTTTCTCCTTTGACTCTTTAGGATAGCTTCTAAAATAATCATGAACTAGACTTAAATTAGCTAAAAATTAAACAGATGTTGACCCTGATCTTTCAACTGTTCCTTTCAATTTTAGTTACTCTTGTTAAGACTTTTAATGAGGGACACAGAATATTTTTATTATCTTAACTAATTCCAGTAATCTTCTCATTTGTGTCATGCAACTGCTGCTATTGATTAAGTTAAAGCAGCTTTTTATTCTTAGAAAAAAGTGGAATAGATCTATTTGTGAATGGCCAAGGCATTTGGTTTATTCTGGTGATCTCTGACAGAAATCAGAGTAAAATAGACAAATCACTGAAAAATAGTTTCTTACAGTTTTGAGTTAGCAATGGATTTAGATTGACCAAAGTCTTCCATAATGCATGTGTGAATGAGGATCATTGAGTATAATTAATTTTTCCTTCCTCAGTGAACAGTACAACGTACTTCTCTGCATGAATGCCTCTATGTACAGGATAGTGCTTCAGGAATAATTTGGCAGATCAGATTCAGAGAAATGGTGTGACTTGGTGACATGAAGAACAAGGTAGGTGGTACACTGAACCCTCCTTCACAGAGCGTTCATCATCTTGCAGGATTAATCCCTTACAAAGGGTTGTTATGATTCACATTTATAATCAGCAGCTCACCCTAATAAAGAGCAAGCTATGTTTCAAACTTTGATCCAAACGTGAATTGGCTGCTGGTCAATTGAACAGAAATTAGATCATCACTCACTAAGCCAAAGGCATCACCAATATGTTGATGTATTTCTCAATAGCAATTTCTCAAAATCATTCTGCAGCTGTAATCAGAGAAGGCAACAGAGGTTTGTTTCTCTGCTGCCTTTTAGCTCTGTCCCATTTGAACAAGAGGAGTCAGATGTGGTCACGCTCTGGTGCATGGAAGCTCTGGAGAGCCGATGAAAAGAATCAGGTGAAAATTTGAAAGCTCTGGTTCCTGATGCTGCAATCCTTAACTTGAGCAGGGTGTAATGCCTATTGTGCTGGGAGTAAAAGTCTGTTTTAGAGAGTTAGAATAAAGCACATTATCATCTGGAAGATAGGCATGGATAAGAGCAGGAATTTCTGCAGAATTAGACCCCCAGAGATTATAAAAGAATGGCAAGATGTTATAGGACAAAATGACCTGATCAGTCCTTGAACTTAAGAAATTACAGACAGAGGTGGGGAATCGACATTAAGTGAGATACTAGTGCAATAAATACAATTAATTTTATGTCAGGAACACATTGTAAAAAGCAGGAAAAGCAGTTGTTTGATCCTGTGTACATGAGAAATACATGTCTTACAGGTCTGTGACTTTACTATGCATCATGTTCTCAGTATTTCCATTTTTATTTTATTCCAGACAATTATAAATGGCTAATATTCCCACAAGTACAAAGCTACAATGATGTACTTTCATCTCCTTCTGAGGACTTCATGTCATTTTTAAGAATAAGAAAACATCCTCTTACTAGATCATTTACTCCAAACCAAAGATACACCCACAACTGTAACAGACTACAAGAGTGTCTCCCATTCCAAAGGGTGTCTGAAGATTCCTGTCAAAGATCAAAGGACTTGCAAGGGGTTGTGTGCATGTGGGAATCTGTGTGCAGTTTATGTACTTTGCTGGATAAGAAAAGCTGTGGGCATGGCTCCAAAAAGAAGTCCCTTTTGACTGTATTAACATGTTTTGAACCACCATTATCGTTATTTAACCTTTATTTTGAACTGAAGTATCAAGGATTATAGAAAAAAAAAAAAAAAAACCAAACTGTAGGGATGTTAAAATAGACAATTTACCACAAAAGACAGTAATTTCCAGTGGTCTAGCAAAAACTTGCATGTAAGAATGGGAAGATACTTTCAGAGCCAAAAATGATGACTGAAAGAAAACCCCAGCTTGAGTTTCACTGTTCCTCTGTCAGCAAATAAGTGTGAAAACTGGTAAATATTTCTAGCACTTCAAGAATGATGATGGCTTAGTATTATTATTGGTTAGTTGATTAACTCACCTGATAGAGATCCGAAGGTCCAACTCTGATGGCTCACAGAAGTGTCACTGGAATGCTGTGTGATGCAGTTTGTTTTTCCATATGATTTCCTGAAATCCCTAGGAAATTTTTCTCACAAAAGTATATTAAAAGGTCTTTATTAATATAGCAGAGTTAATCAGAGTGTAATCTAGGAAATGCCAGAAGTGCCACAACCAGCAGTCTGTTACTCCTCTGAGTTATTACAGCCTCCACTAATAAAATATCACAACCAAAATTATAATAAAAAAGCAAACAGATTTTTTTTTTTTTTGGGTCAGTCATGCTGTGCTCACTTTGAAAATGACTGCATGGTAAGGTGAGATTTTAAAAGTTCCAAACAGAAGCAATTAAGTTGGTTAAAGAAAATATAGCTATTTGCAAATCTGCCTTCGTCTCCTTCACTCTCCAGCACAAGAGTACTCCTAAGGGACCAGTTAATTTCTGCATGTGTATGTACTGTTCTTTAGGTCACAGTACAGCAGACTGAGACACAGAAGTTCAAGCCAAAATTGTTTTGCAATTAAGAAAGTGTTGCAAGGTGAAGTTGTGAGGGGAAATAATAAAAAGGAGGTCTTTAGTATCATAACTTTTTCAGTGGGTCTGAAACATATGTTTTAACCTAAGATAAATACTTGAGATATATAATTTTGAATTAGGTCAAACTTAGATGTTTAAGAGAATTCATGAAAGAGGGGCAAAAGCTATATACGTTGCACATTGTGTAATGTTTAGGTTTAAGGGTCTCTAGTAATCAGTGAATAAGTCTGATGTAAATTGTTATTAGTGACATACATTAACAATAAAACCTGAGAAAACAGCTATGTTTTTCAAATAGCCCAGATTTTGAGCACTTTACAGCTAATGGAATCCCTGCCTTACAGCAAGGAATATTTCTCCAGCAGGCCAGTGGGATATCAGCACAAATTAAGACTTTTCCACTGTCACAAAGAACACTTTGGATTAAATCAGGGTCTCCTGAGCCTTAGCCCAACCTTCATAGCCCTAAGCAATTGCAGGTAAACCCCTTCACGCTAACTAAAAATAGGCTAAATACATTTTAAATGGCAAGCTTTTGAGAATTGTATTTTCTCAACAACCAGCCATGGAATACAGAACAAAGCAGAGCCCAAGTGTTAATTGCTCCAACCTCATAATTAAATGCAGACATACTGTACTCTGACTGTGATTCTTGAAAGCATGCCCACTTGGTTTTTTTCCATGCAATAAAAAAGAACTCCATCAATATTTTGTTAGAGTAAATGCAGTTAGCAATAGCTGACGTGACAATAGGTTATTGGCATAGCTATGATCAGAAATGCCTTCATACATTAGCCACAAGCTGAAAAAAAAGGCAGTAGTCAAGCCACTACAAATTATTCTGCTCATTAACATCCAGTATACTCTAGAAAGCAGTGAATGCGCATGTGTTTATTTTGTGGTTCTGTCAGGAAATGGTCCTGGGATCAGATTTAGTGCATGCCTGTCTGCATGAGCCCATGCACTGAGTTGGACAGATGCAAGCCTGTCTGGCCCAGAAGTCAAACACTCCCAGCAGCACAGTACCATGAGCAGCCTTGTGTGCACTGCTTCTTTGCTGTTATGTCTTCATAGGTCTGGACCAAAGGCCAACCTCCACATACCCAGACCAGAGTGTCTGCAGCTGGAGCCAGCGTCACTCCTCCTCCACTCGTGTCCTGTGAGCTGAGCTAGCACCAGCAGCTTCCCCCCCCAACACAGAGCATGCAAGTCCTGTTATCCCTCTCCAAGTCTGACCTTCACTGTTGGCTTTATTTAGGAGCCAAATGAAAGTTGAATATTTATGATTTAAATGTGCCAAGATCAAGAATTTACTTTCCAATTAATTTCAAGTGGTTGGTTTAATAAACAAGAAATCCCTTCCAAAAACTGAATCAACGCGTTATATGCCTTCAGGGCTTGGACCCCCTAGGCAACCTTCTGCTTATGTTTTTATTTGCATCCTGCACATTTGCTTTGTAAGTGAGTGTCTAGGTCTGCAAGAATGACTGAAGCTGAGATTTTGTATGATTACTTGTGGATGCTTAAGTCAAACACCAAATTTAATAGACCGCTGTTAAATATGGGCAATTTCCATTTCCTTTAGAGGATGGGCAGCATTAGGGCATTACTCTTGTAATAACCTGTACGTTGGTAAGGACCCATCCAGTGGGAAGGAAGGCAGGGATATTGTTGCTGTCACTGGGGGGGCCCTCTGAAGGAGCCCTGGTCACATGGTTGCACTCTGGAAGTGCACTGAACCAAGATACAGATTATCTGAACCAAAATGCTCATGGTTCATCTCCTTCCCTCCCCCTCAGCACCACCTAACCTTCGGGCATTTACCATCTGTTTCCAGATTACCATGCAGAGAGGGGTTAAAAACATTGCTACACTTATATCCTATGCTCAGTGGACTTTGTTCCACAATGGTTTCTTCTGTGCCCCAGCAGTACTGGCTGGTAATTTGAAAGTTGCTTTATGATCCCTGCAAAGGGAAATAAACTTGTAAGTGAGAGGTAATGCCTTGTGCCTGAATAGTGCTATAAAGCTGTTTAACTCCAGCAAGTTATACAATCCCAAATAACATCCCCTTGGGGGCTGAGTAAATTCTTGTGGGAGAGGAGAGAGAGGATCACAGCACTGTGAGGGAAATGCTCGGTAGATGCTCTGCTGCCTATGGTGTCAGGGCTTTTCCCTGTGATACAGCTTGTGCATCCATTGTTCCTCCTTCTGCAGGCCACTTGCTTACACACCCCACGGGCAAAGCCGTCCTCTGAGATTGCAAAGAGGTCTTCTGACTTCCATTTGAACCTCTGATGTATCTCTAACTCTGAACTGACTACCTGAGCAGGTATACCTGGGGTTTTTCCTTCATTGGTACCCAAATATCATACACCTAGTGAATGAATCTATGAACTTTTTCCTCCTGTATCAGCACTATACCCTACTGTCACATTTGAATTCTCTCTTACATATTTCCTTAGAAATAAGACACTAAACCTGAGGAACCTGTGCTTACTTTAGGGAGTCTCTGACACAATCCAAACATCTTTCTGGAAAAAACCATAAATTGTTCCTTTCTAATTTTGTACTGTGGTTTCAAATAAGAAATATAATTCTTCTGAAGCAGTGAAATATGATGCCATTATTAGAAGGCAGATGTGTGTTCAATCAAGAGGCAATACCATCACTTTGAACAGGTAAACCATCCTTGTACACCGCTTTAGAAATTCTTATTAATACCAGTAAATAATACTATTAGTTCTATATCCAAACTGTTTAGGCCCATGGGAATGCAGGGAGAGAGCTGACTTTAACAGTGAGAACTGCAGCCATTATTTTGGCAGCATTGAAACCTAGATTTATGGTATTCCATTAAGAAGGAATGCATTAACTCTACAACTGTCACCACTGCATTGATGTCAAAGGAAGTGCTCTGCCTGGCTTTGCTGACTTGATTGATGGAAAATAGTATATCAGTCTGGTTGCTCTCTCTCTGATGAGAAAGGCAAGTATCCTGGACCCCTGAAGCTATAGCAGAACTCAATTTTTTTTTTTTTTTTTCCCTACTCTTGGCGAATTTTCCTACATTCTTTGGCCCTGACCATGGAAAAGGAAAAATAATACAGTTGACTTTTTTACATTGCCCAGAGAGGAAGCAACCCAACAGTCAGAGCAATGAAGTTGAACCCGTCTCGTCTTCCAGCCCGGTTCAATTTCAAGCTACAGCTTTGTACAAATGCTATCAAGAGTGGGCCAGACTTGAACAGCAAACTCAAACAACTACATACTTGGAGATCTCTGTAGATTGAAACTCAGACAGAATCTGGATTTCAGGACAAAGATTTCTTACCATGCACCCACTCTCCCAGCAGACTGAAAAAATATTGGCTTCATCTCTGGTGAATATTTAAAATAGCACCTATTCCTGTAGCACATTAAAACGGCACTTTTTTTTTTGTAAAGGGGGAAAAGTTCTTTTGCTCTTGAATAGACAGGGAATTGAGAAACACAGGAAATGTCTAGTGAGTAAAATAACCAGGGACCATGCTCTGCCCCTGAGGCCAGGCAGCATAGCATGGCTCAGCTCTACATACCACAGACTCTTCTTTCCCTTCCCCACCCCCCAGACTCTGGGTGTTTGAAATTGCCTGATGGGAATGGACCCTGGCACATGCTCTCCCCTGAAATGTGATTGTGTGTTGCTTGGAAGAAGGGCAATAAGCACAGCAATCCCTGTACTTGGGAGCGTGCAGGAATTACAGAGCACGGACAACTGCCGGCCTTCTGCTGCTGCCCTGCTCCGCCTGGCAGGGCAGGCCCAGCAAAAGGAGCTCTGCGTCCTTTTACAGCTCCTAAAGGGACTTGGCAGAACACCAGCATTCAAATCCGTGAATATGATCCTTGAAACTCTCATCTAAACCAATTGGCATTTCAGCTTCCAGCAGCAAGCTGAACCAGGAGGGTGACATTCTGCATCTGTGAATGTTCCCAGTCACTTTGGTTGTGGCAACCCAAGATGTTGGCCTTTCTGCTCTGAAAGCCTTCAATAAGATCATGGAGGGCACCACTGTCAGCCAGGTCAAAAAAGTAATGTAATCTTGAAAGCTTGATCACATTTGCAAATGAGATCGCCAAGTGTACGCACACACATAGAGACACACAAAACCACACACAGACACACAGATACACAAAACCACACAAAACCACACAAAACCACACAAAACCACACACAGACACACACAGACAAACAGACACACAGATACACACACACACACGAGGTGTGTACGTGTGCATGCACACTCCAAGAGGCAGTGCCCAGTAAAATGTCTCAGCACCATCTGCATCAAACAGGTTCTGCAAAAAACAGTGCCAAGTGACGTTCCCACAGTCACGCTGTGGGGGGGACTTCCCGTGTCTCCCCACGTGCTCCCTTCTGTAGAAGACCCAGTGGTTATGGTGCAGATCAAGGGCTTGAAAAATCTGAATTTCTCTAACACCAAAAGAATAGGATCACAGCTAGCAGATTATATTCCATATGTAAGAGAGAGAGGAAACAGTAAAACATATTTTTTCAGAGTTTTGTTTTCACTTTGGATCAAGAAGTAAATTCACATTATGGAAGATAACATTTCATCAGCTTCTTGCCCATACTCATTGTTGGTTTTGATCCTATGGATGAAAAAAAGAATTAGGATGCTTTCTGTTAGATTTCTTTCTTTGTTATTATTAGAAATCCTCCCTGTAGACTTAAAACTAATGTTCTCTTTACAGAAATAATCTCTATTATTCATAATATTTTTGGTCTGAAATTAGTCCTTCCACAAAGCCTTCCCATCTCAGCTGGGAAAGATTAGTCCCTGTACTCTCTTCCCCCACTGCCCTCTTCTGTTACTCATCTGCTCATACTTTATTTCATCCAAAAGCAAGAGGCTTACACTGAATTCATCAATCAGCATTTCTGGAGTTAAGATGTGGGGAAATCTCACCCCTGCACATCCTCTCATCATTGCTGTGCTTATCATCATCTTAAATTGGTTTGTCAGCCAGCCACTCACCTCAGCTGATGTTTCTTGCTATGCCAGTGTTACAATCCTTAAAAGAAATCATAAATTATGGCATGTAGCAAAGTTGATGTACCCTTGAGCCAAAAAAATCACTCAGAACTTTGTTGCTGACATTTCCCTCACAGCAACTTGTAAAAATGGTGTTTCTAATTTAAGTTTTTACATTTTCCTTCCAATCATTTTGATTCAATTCTCATGCTTTTATTAAAAGTGAGCCATGGAGCTAACTCATTGAGTTATTTCAGAAATTATTAACAAAGATTATTCCAGAAACACTGTATCTTGATTATTTATCTTCTAAAACGTATTTAGAAATCAGGTTTCCCTAAATAGCTCCCATGTAAGAAGTGATACTGCAGCAATTTGGTGGTGTTGCTCAAGGGCTACTTGTATTCACTGCATGGAAGATCAATGTGAGCCATACAGAAAAGGTTATAAACAGAACTGTGTACATGATGGTTTGAAAACAGGTCTTTTCCACAGCAGGGAGCAGATTTTTCTCTACATTTGCTTGATCATCATCTTGCCCTTTGTAATGCACTTAGTCATCACAGTTTTAGAGTACCAGGCAATGTGATTCAGCAATCTTCAGGCAAAACATAGCACAGATGTGTTTGCCAGTCTGCTGGCTAATTGATAATATATCAGCTGACAGTCTGCAGGGGCACTGGCTGCAGATGTCTCTCTTTGAGAGTTCTGATGACCATTATGAGATTATTAAGCTTTTAATTTCGTGGTTTTGTAAAGAACTCTGGTAAGCTGATGGGCATTTAAATATTCTAAAATAAATGTGCTAAACATATTCCGGACTATCAGATTTTTACTACCAAAATCTGCAGATGCCAGGGCCGTCGTTTTTTGTATATTCATAGAAAGCATAGATGGAAAGAAGAAGCATAAGCTGTATTTGATAACACAGGTTTTTAATTGTTTGCATAAACCCTGGTAGGAAACCAGAAAACCCTGTGGAGCAACCTAACACACACAAGCTCATCTCTGTGTTTGATTTCAGACTTTCAAATAATCATTGGCAGGACTAGCAGAACACAATGTGCATCTGTGTCTCTGCTTTGGTTTCCACTGCCATGACAATTATCTGTGTGAAACTGGTTCATTACCAGTAATATGTGCTCCACCATAACAGACCTAGTCAGTTTGGTACAATGACTCTTCAGAGGATTTAGCTTTTTATTACACTGAATCTGACTGTATGGCTGACTCTTGAGCTGAAACATGTTTTATCCTTTCATTTTTCAACAAGCCTTCAAAACTCTATTGCATAAAGTTTGTTTTAGCTATCAAAACACCCCTATCAAGATGTGTTACTCATTTTAAACAAATGTTCCTATTGTAGTGTCAGATTTACATGTTTTTCTGGCTCTGATTCAGATGGATTCTTCATGGGGATCAAAGCGATAAAGTTCATTACATCAGAAAACTCACTTGGATCAACTTACAGTACTTCAATGAAAGTGAGTTTCCTTTGCTGGAACAACTTAAAGTGTATGCATATATTTTGATGTTCTTGGTTGCAGTCTTCTGATTTTCTCAGCTCAAATACTCTGCTTGTCTCCAGAGACACAGAAAAAGTCATGCAAATATTCCACAGTTATGCCCATTATATATAGGAGGCAATGTTGAAAGCTGTAGCTTTAATAGAAATTCAAGTTATTTAGCAGTCTACCAAGAGCTTGAAGGCATCTTTGAGGAAGCTTTTTTACTGTCTTCTCAGGGTTCATGATTTTGGCAGCAGGCAGACACAGATAGGTTGCATATTAAATGAGCTATATAGTTTTGGGTCTGACAGCTTCTCCTACAGAGTGTTGTCCTACTGTTCAAACAGTACCATTCCTTTGCATCTTCTCACCTACTCATAAAAATGAAATAAGATTGGGTAAATAATGATTTAAACAATTTTTAATGGAAAAATGCAGCTCCAACCATTGGAACATTTTATGAAAAGATGTCATTTCCATAAATTTTGAAAAGGTTTGAGGGAATTATCCAGAATGGAGTGACTGGTCATAGGGAATAGGGTAAGTTGTGAACACACAGGATAAAATTCACAAACAACACATTTCCTGGGTTTGTCTCAGCTGTTAAAATTCTGGATCTTCTGAGCTGGAATTTTTTCTTCTATTAAAACTGGTTGAACTTGAGGCCTCATTGCATTGCAAGACAAAAGCAAATGACAAACACTGGAATTTTTTTCCAGAACAGAATTCTTGTTTCTCAGACACCCACCACTCTGTGTAAGTTAGTAAAACTGATGGCCCCATCATCTTTTATTTGTACAACATTTCTGATGTTATGCCACATAATTTTGTTGAACAGCATTTCTTCCTGAGCTGATCCCCATATCTCATGATTATTAGTCAACTGTGTTTTCAAACAGTAAAATATTTCTGCCTGCAGTTGATTGTCACAAATCTATGTATCATGAACTGTGATACGGCTGTCTGAGTTACCCCCAAATTAGCTTTTCCCACCACTTTAATTTCTGGTGGGGAATTTCCTTTGACATGCCCACCTGGACAGAGCCCCTTTCACAATTGCCAGCTAGAAAGTACTTCCATTCTGTCCCCAGTCAGATCCTACAGTAAATGGAAGAGATGAGGCAAAGACAACACTTGAGGAATGCAGAGTGGTTCATGCCATGATTACAGAGAGTATTGATCAACTATTATACTGCCCAGTCTGTGTGACAGAAATGTGCTGACCTGTGCAAGGATAAGTAAAGTACTCAGCAAAATGGATTATCCCAGAGCTGGAAAGTGATGGGTTAAAGGCATGTGTTTCCCTGCTTTCTTGAACTGCTAACTGTGAGTAATTGTAAATGATGAGTGGATAGTTTAGGGCTAAGTCTAAGTTCTGCCTAAGTACCTACACAGTTTTGTCTGTGAGTCTCAAAATGAGTCTCAAAAATGACCAGTGAAGACTTGCAGAGTTATGCTAAATATGGATCAGTAACACTACAGGGTATTGTATATCAGTGTCCTCTCTTTCTCCTTCAAAACTTATTTCTATGTTTGGCACTAAAACCAAGCCCCAGAGAGACTACCAGGCATGAATCCCTGCTGTCCAGGGCTTTGCACTAAGTCATATTGGAAAACTTAAACCCAGTCCCACTGCTCCCTCATCTTTCACAAGCTGGGGAGAAGAAACTTATTTCAAAATGAAGGAAAATGTGAGAACCTTAGGAAAACAGGTGATTTCATGAAATTTTCACAGTGTTGAGATGAAATCTCACTGGAGATTCTTATGGAATTTCATTGCCACTATGCCAGAATTTGAATCTTAGACAAGGTTCAGCCTTTAACTTGAAGCGCAAAACTTGACTTAAAGGCGAACTTGACCCACATCTGGGTCAACTTCTGAATTTATGTATTAAAGAAGCCTTGAGCTATTTTTTTCCCTGTTATTGTTGATGTGCTCCTGATTGTAAAGGAATTAATTTCGTTATTATTATAGTAACTTTACATTTATATGGTATTTTTTATCCCTCAAATTCTTAAGTGCTTAGGAAGCCAGACAAAAGGATCACTTAATCCACTTCTGTAAAACAACTCTTAGTGCACTACCATACAACAGCTTACTAGGGGATGTTTACCTGAAGTCTTTAATGACGACAATCAACCAAGCAACCAAGCAACCAAGAAACCAAGCAACCCCTTGGTTTTAAGATTCACCCAAAACACAGAAGTTCCACCAGTGCCCTAAACTCCAGACTGAGCTGGAAGTTCAATTCTAATTCCACAGAGACACTGCCATCCATGAAATCACAGCTGCCACTCGCAGCAATGCCAACACATTCCTCAGAGCCCTTCTGCTCAAGCTCTTGTCAGCCACAAACCCACTCCAATGCGTGAGATGCAATATGCCTGTGCTGGAAAGTGTACAGAAGGGTGGTAAAGGAGAAAAGAACATCAGAGAAAAGATACTTGCCACCAATCTACACGTTCTTGTTGCCAACACACAATCCTCCTGTCACCTCTACTTTAAGTCATCATCGTGTTTATAAAGCACATGTAAAGGGACTAGCTTAAAACATAATACCACTGAGGCACAGAAGTCAAGCTATTAACACATAAAGCTCAATCATTAAATTACATTAATTCATGTATTGATCACATAATCATTTTAAAAATAAGCATAACAGCCCCTCTGGTAATATAAAACATGAACAAACATACTGAGCTATCCTTCTCCCCAGAAATCCTCGGCTTATCCAATAACATTGGCAGTTCACAGAGGCTGTCTATTTTTTAATGGAGTGCATCGGTAAAAATAAATTCCTGAATCCACCTGAATATTTTGATAACAAATTATCTAAAAAACCTTTTTGCATTGTACTAAAACTCAGCTTAAGATTTTAACTTTTTCCGTTACCAATCTTTTAAAAGTATGCAAAGATGAAAAGCATTCCTTGAAATATTTGGGTGGTATGTATGTATGCAAATCAAATAATGTAGGAGCAGAAAGTGAAAAAAAATTTGTTATAAGGGCAGATGACGAGACTACAAACAAAACCAAAATACGTTTCAAAGGACAAGACTTGCAACTGCTAAAGCTGGAGGCTTCAGCAAGGCTAACTATCAAGCTGGGAAGCCTCATTTTTTATATGTACAACTAGATACACCTCTAGTTTTCACAGGAAGTCTTGAATTTGGCACTTCACATTGCAACAGTTATTTGAGTATTTTGTCTGAAAAGTGAAATTCCTGGACAGCTATGTAGCTATGATTGAAAAACAGCAGACAAAACGGAGTATTTTTTACAGGTTTGAGACTCAGCCATTTTCCTTTTCCAAGTAGAAGGCCATAAGAGCAATACAGGAATTGGGTCCACTTGCATGACCCTGGGAAGCTGTGAGCACTGTATCAGGCTAAGGCAGCTGTGAAGCAGGAATCCCAAGTGATAAGCAGCAGTAATGCTGGAATGCAAGAACTAATGAATTGAGTCAATTGAGTCTCATTTAATTCCCTTCAACTTGTCATACATTTCTTTGGTAAAGTAATTTCTTAAGAGCTTAGCTTGATCCAGAAAAATTAAAAATACAGCACTAGAACAGGAGAAAGAATATCAAGTCAGCTTTTTCCCTAGTAAACTATGCAAAACCTTACTGTACTATTAAGGTACACAACCCAATTACTAAAATATGTAAAATTGAAATAATAAACATGTAGTTTGATTAGACAGGGATATAAAAGCTGTGGTAGTAAAATCAACATTTGAATCAAATCAAGTTTATGAAAATTAAACTAGCAGAGCCTGCATATATTACTTAAGCATGCAAGCGTTACTAAAGCATTCAACATTTATTAGGAAAAACAGTGGAAGTTTTGTTTTCATCCAGAATGGTATCATACACAGGCATGACCTTTGTCACCTCTTCAGTGCAAAATAAGTGAGCTTATCATGCTGAGAGGTAAAAGACTTTTCATTAATTTTCATTGTTTACTATTTCCCATTTAACCCCTCCCCAAACTTTCAGGACATTATTTCTGGCACTGCAATGTATTAAAATAATCATAATTTTACCCATGCAATGATAAGCATTTTTTTCACTCACTTGGAAAGTGCAAAAGAAGGCCCACCCTGGCCAGACTGCCTAATTCAGGCTGAACACAGAAATGTTGTTTCTGAGCTATGAATGCCTTTTTCTATGACAGAATGTTTCTGTAAGTGAAGTTATTCAGGTTGCTGCCCTGAAGCTTTCTCTGTTTTCAGACTTCAGCTCTATTGGTTGCAACAGAAAAAGGAAACCCAAAATTAAAATTTCAGCTCAGTCTTTGTATTTCACTTGCAAAAATGAATTCAGAAAAAATGAATGCACCAAAACAGATGGAATGTGGATAATTTCCCCCCATGTGTTGACATTTCTATCAGAAGATTGTTTCATATACACAAAAGTGAAGGGTCATATATTATGCAAATGACAATAAGAAGAAATGCGGTATCAAGTCTGAGAAACCATCATGTGTAACAACACCTTGAGGGCCACTGTCAATTGCTAAAAGAAGAAAAGGTGGATGCTGCCTAGGGATGCATATCTGCTCTGTTTATGGCCCTTCTGCTTCCTTTATTATCCCAAATTGACACATTTTCCTTGATCTCTTTCTGTTGCTCCAGAGATCCATTCAAAGGTTATTTTCCCAATGAGGAAGCAAAGCTTTAGGCTTTTTTTTAGGCTTTTAGTCTTGTTATCCTCAGTTTAGCAACTGTAAGGCTAATTCATCCCTCTGCTTGGAGGGGAGATATCAGCTCATCTGCTGACCACTGTAGTCTTTTTTCAACCCTCCCCTGTGGCCCTTGGCAACAGATTTGAGTCGCTTGTCTTCCTATCAGACAAGGTAGTCTATCTCCTCTCAACCCTGACAAGCTTAAGGGTTTAAAACAGCTAAAAGGGACTTGTTTGGTTTTTTTTGTTTGTTTGGGGGTTTTTTGTTTTTTTGTTTTTTTTTGTTGTTTTTTTTTTTTTTTTTTTGTTTTTTGTTTTTTTTCCCTTAGTAGCTGCTTTTAGCCTTACCCTCATGTTTCAGTGAGTTTTCTCCCAGCAGGGAAACTGCCTGCTGCAGGGTGCTTTGTTGCTTTCATAAATCTCTAATTAGGTCCCTATCTGATTTAACAAGAAGTCAATCCTGTCCCCAGTCATCTTGAAAGCTTTACAAATCTTTGCTTTTTGAAGATCCCAGTGAGAGAACAGCCTTCTACCTATCCCACAACTAATCTTTTTTTACTTGCTTTGAAGGTGTTCCCTAATACGTCCTCTCTAAATAAAATCAGAGCAATTAACTAGGAAAACAATGTAACACACATTTCCATGCTCAAAGGACGTCTGTCGGGTTGTCAGGAACAGTTCCTGACTGAGCACAAGGCTTTTTACTGGTAATGACAGTATTTATTACAATACTACAATGCTTTGGCAATATCAGTATATTATTTGAACATCAGAGCCTTTGGTTTTTTCTTGGGATTTTTTGTTTGTCCACCTTTAGAGGGTTAATTTACTTTCATGTTATCCAGCAACACAATTCCAGAACTGACAAAAGAAGGCCACCAGTGGAACTTGTTAACATTTTCTCCACTCAGATGCTGGTTACTTCTTGCTCAGCAGGTAAAGGAGAAAACCAAATGAAGCAGCCTTTTAAATGTTGGAAAGTCTGGAAAACGAGACCAGTAGAATACAAGCATTGATTGTGTGCCTGAGTTACACCCCTGGGCTTTTAAAAGGAAATGTAACATTTCCAGAGTCTGAAGACATTATTGCTGTACATGTAACACAAGTGGGATTAAGAACAAGCATTTTCCCTGATAGCACACACTGAAATAGTCATACTCATGTTATGTTCCTCCACAACTTACATGAGCACTTCTTTTATGCTTCTGACCCTAAGAGAAGCTCATCTTAATCCAGTATTGCCTGTGAGGCCCACCTTCCTCTGCAACTTTCAGGTCAAATGCCAGGGACTTGGATAAATTAATACATCTTTCATGAAGCCAGGCAAAGCAGGTTGTGAGAGGTGCTGAGCACCCTCCACTCACTGGATCAGGCTAGCAAAAAAATGGAAAGATGTGTACAAAACAGGGAGAGAGTAGGAGAGGAGAATAGAGAAATTTCCTGGCTTGCTTTTCTGGTCATACTCTTCTGTCTACATCCATCACTTACTTCTGTATGACAAGAGACAGAGCTACCTGCTGCACCTCCTGACCTGGTACTTTTCAATTCTTCCACTCTTCAAAGAGAACTATTTCATAGGAATTGTTTCACTTTGATTATATGAGCAGATATTAACATAGGAAATAAATCACAGCATTTATTTATATGAGGTGCAAGCTTCAAATTTTATGGATTTCTTCTCCAAGCAATTCTATAAGCAGTCCTTGAGTCTGAGGGAGGAAGGAAGAACTGGAGACACAACTGAGAACATAATTAATGTCATTAAGAAATTCAATTCTTGATATCATTAAGAAGATAGACCCAGAAATGATTTCCATTGCTATGACATAGCAGTAAGTGCCAAAATCCATCAGAAATGTACTTGTATCCCACAATTAGCTATCACTGGGTGTTAGTATCACAAATCATTAGTACAAAAGCTGAAAAAGCCACCCCAAATCCTAAAGGACAAATGTATTGAACAGTAATTACTGCATCTTAACAAGGCCAGAACCTCTGTTTAATATTGAATACAAAGAAGAAGAAAAAAAATTCCAAAGGTGCTGTCATGCAGTCTGCAGTGATCCTGACTGTGAAACCCAGTAGCTGGGTGACTGAGACAGCATTCCCAAGGATCAGTTTGCCACTTTTTCTTGGAAACTCTTTGAGGATAAATTACTGTCACTCTCAGCAAACAGTGCTTTTATTTCCCCGACTTGATTTTTTTCAGGCTTCAATGTCAAAAGCTGGAGGGGAACTGGAGGTTACGTCTCTGTGCCACTACAGGACTGCCAGTCTTACGTGTGTGTCAGAGTTCTTTCAATCCCACGTCTCTCCCGATATGAGAGGCCTTTTCAGAAGTCCTTGTTAAGAAGGTGGCAAACGGGACTCTTGGTTGTTCTTGTTCTCCAGGTTATTATTTTCTTATTAGCAATTTCTGCACACCAGGCTTTACACCAGCTTGGTGTGCAGGAGAAAAGACACCAAAAGGCCTCGAACACACAGAATCAAGGTTCTCCTAAAGAAAATTCACCCAATTATCACCAAGAACATACATTATTTCTGTTTTTCTACCAATAACCAACTAAATATCTATTCATGTAACACTACACTGCAGCAAATTCTGACTAATCGTCCTGTGTCCCAACACTGCAGAATATGGAGGAGATGAAGGAGAAAGAAGCCCAAAACCAACAAGGATCCTCCATCTTGTCTTCATCTACTTATCATACTAACAAACCAAAAATCTAAATTTCTCACCCTGTGATAAATTACATATTATGCTATATATTCTTGACAGTTGTTTCATCCCAGAGCCTAGGAAAGCCCTCTCCACGGACGAAGGTTAAAAGTAGTGTCTGTCAGAGGATTTGGATCCTTCAAAACATGCAGAGAAATATTCTCTGCATTTTGGGTTCTAACACATGTGTTATAACAGCTCGGTTCTTCACCTCATCTTTTGAAAGCCAGCAGACTCACACTTCCTCAGCACTGCTCTTCAGGACCTTTTTCCACACACCCAAGGCCATGTTTGTGCAGCAGGATGCCACTGGCATGGTTTCGCTGTGCAGGGTCAGGGAACGAGATGCCCTTGACCAATGTAGCAGCAGAATAGGTGATGTTCCAGCAATAAAATTACACATCTGCTAGCGTAACCTGCCCACAGCTGCTCAAAGCACATCTTTGCCTATCATAGTGCACTCATGTGATGAGTATTTTCCAGATTGTTGTTCTTACTGTATCACTAACATATGCCCTTGTGCATTTGGCCAAAGCACACTTGGAACTTTATCCAGGATCACATCCAACTTTCTAATGTGCGCATAGCTCTAAATATCAAAGCTAGCCACCTTATCCTAAAAGTAACACTGGGACATCACCAGTGCTAAGGAGGAGCACTAGGATATTGATGTGCAAATGAGCAGACTCTCAAAAATCTCAGGTTAACTCTAATTTAAAAGCTACTTGGTGGAGAAATTATCAGACACAGCAGGTCACTTCTTTGGAGCTTGGTTTTGCATGTCAATGCACAGCATGCTCCCTCCTTAAAGGTAGATGGCAACTGAAGGGGGAACATAAGGTAACCAGGAGCTCTTTGAGGAGGGTCTTTATGAGAATAGAGACTTAATTTTTTTGGGGTATATTGGAAAATGCCTACACATTGAACATGCAAACTAACTGTGGAATAAAAATGAGATTTGTCACTTGGCACTGTTTTGGAAGTGGATGAAGTCTGTTGCAAGGGGCTTGGTCATGTGCAAGTTCTTTTGATCTAAATCAGAAGAAACAAAGCATAAAAGCAGCTCATCAGCATATTAAAGGCCCAGGAATCCTGTGGAAAAAAACCTGTAGGTACATTCACACTTTACAGCAATACTGATGTCATGTTTGACAGTGATGAGCTATAAAGCAAGGGGTGGAGGAATACACCCATTTGTGATCCCACATAAAACCCCTCTATGAATGAAAGAAAACAAGCAATCTATTAATGTATATTGGATCTATTAAAAAACTTAACCATTAAGATAATAAAAGAAAACAGTGACATTTCTGCTGCCTGGCTCTTACCTCCTGTAAGGAACTTTGCATTATTTCCAAGCAATGACAAACAAAATTGAACACTTCTCCAAAGGTCACATCTATCACAGTTTTTATTTTCTCATTTGATTCAGTGTATTAGGGTCTTGTTATTTTTTCTATTTCACCTGTTTGGTGAAGTAAGTCATTCTTCCTCTGGAGAGAAACAAAACGTTATTTATAGAGCTGGGTGAAGATTTCACAGCAAATAGCTATCCAGTCAATTCAAATTTTCCTTCTGTTCATTATTTGTTTATGATCAGTTTGCTATTTGTTATCTCAATTTAGGGATAGTATTTCAGATTAGACCAATGGAAGATTTAGGTTGTCACATACAAAATCATCATACTTCATCAAATTACAGCAAATAAAACTATTGACAGTTAAATTCTAAGTACATTCTTCTGCCATTAGCAGAACATTTTCAGATAGGATATTGCCACTACATTCAGGGTAGCCTGGCAAAGTTTGCATTCCACCCTGATTAAGACTTTGACAAGTCATAGAGCCAACAAAAGATGAAATTACAGCACCCAGTAGAGTATCAGGCAAAAGTCTTTCCCTCAGTAATAAGCATTTACTCCACAGTTAAAGCTACTGCACAGTAGGAAAAATTTCTGCCTTAGACCTCTGTCTCCTTCTACACAGTTGGGTTGGGAACCAGCCCAGTTCTTTCACCTAGAGCCTGGTTTTTGCTGGTTTTGGTTATTATAGCACGAATAGAACAAGTTAGTTTTATTTTGAAAGGATGGTTTATTCTTTCATTGAGGCCCTGGAGATCTATACAGTTGTGAAGTGGTCCCTTTGTGGGCAGAATGCTACAGTGAAGCCACAGGTTTCTAACCTCACCGTGGCATAGAGGAGCACGAAGCCATCTCATTGCAGACCAGCAGGGTTGCATGTCTGTCCTTGGTAGAGGATGTGCAGAGAACAAGAGCTTGGTCTCTGTTCCTCCCCAGGGAAGCCCAGCCATTGGGAATTACAATAATGTGTAGTTTTGTACATGACAAAAAACATACTGAAAATAATCCAACAAAGAGCCAGGAAGATGATGAAAAGACTGGAGCATCACTTCAGTGATGATAGGCTGAGCAAGCTGGTTCAGCCTGGAGTGGGGCTAAGACAGGATCTTATAAATGTATACATGTACTTGAAGGGAGGGTGCAGAGAAGATGGAGCTTCCTGGCCTTTTTCAGTGGTGCCCAGTGACAGGACCAGAGGCAAGGGCACAAACTGAAATACAGGCGGCTCTGCTTGAAATCAGAAAACATTTTTACTGATAACTGATACAGTTTTCCCAGGAGGTGGAGTCTCTATCCTTGCAGATATTCAAAAGCCATCTGACATGGTCCTGGGCAACTTGGTGAAGATGGCTCTGGCTGAGTAGAGGAGTTGGATGACCTGTAGAGGTGCCTTTCAACCTCAGCCACCCTGGGATTCTGCAATTCTTCAGCCTGAAGCCACAGGGATGACAGACAGCTACTGAGCATAGCAATGGCTGCAACTTTCAACACTGGGTACACCTTATTTACCACTTGACCTATGAAAATGTTAAATTGCCCATGTTCCTAATTCTGACCCCCCAACTTCTAGGTATCTAGTATTTGGTTACCTTTTATCAACAAATTTGTTGATATTAAATTTCAAGTCCAGACAACTTTTTCCATTTTGAGAGAACCTGTCATGCACTAATATAAATCAGGTTTCAGCTTCACTCTTCATATACATAATTTTTTGCAAAATTATTTGACTGAATGATACAATTTGATCTTTATAAAACACCTGACACGTTTTTAAACCTGAATTTAAATTTTAATTGTGCCCCTCAAATATTAATATGGAAGAAAAAGTTACTGAAATATATGGTAAAATTTCCATACACCTCAGAAGCACTCAGAGTTTTTTACTTGCTTAAGGTAGGATTACATCCATGTGGCACAACTCAACAAAGAAATAAAAATGTGTGCATACATCAGAAATATGTGTCACATTTTTTCAGAAGTACACAGCAGTTCTCAGGTTTCCCATACTGTGCAGCTGATGAACATGCCTTATGCTATCATAATTTTTCCCACAGAGGTAAGGAAGTCCACAAGAAGCAGAATTACTTTTGATATCATATATTTTTTAGTAAATACTTTTGTAGTATTCTTTTAGTACAGTACAATTTGTTAGGTTTTATGATAGGCAGTAAATTAATAAGGCCTACAAACTGATTTTTATTACTTTATGTAGAAATATCCCAGCCATCTCAATGTAATTGAGCAACTGTAAATTACTGTTAACAACTTCATGAAAGAGAAGAAAGTGGAAAAGTCGCTTCCACATTGATGGCTGTTTCCTATTCTTCCTTTGTGGCTTCTGAAAAGAAAAGCTTTAAAAAAAAAAAAATAAAATAAGGTGGAGAATAATGTGTTGGAAACCCTGTATTACTACCAGGGCTACCAAGGACTTTGTAGCTCACGATCAAAGGAATTCCTTACAACTAGCAGGATTGTCAGCCTTTATGTTGTTAAAATACATTTTTCATGAATGCAAATGTATTTTGAAATCTTTTAAAATCCAGGGCCATAAAAACAATCCCCCACAGAGAACAGTTTAAAAATCAAGTTACTATATATCTTATTTCCACAATAATAACCTGGCTAGCTCTGTAAGAATATAAAGCTGAGTGTTGCAACTCTTGTATTAGAAAAACAATTGCTGAGGCCAGTTTCAGAATCCTTCCCAGACTAAGCATTTAAAAAATGCAGAATATGGTCACAGATATGACATTTCACCGAACAGAAGATACATTTCCATGCAGATCTCACTTTAGATGACATAAAGGGAATCCCTGCGGAAGTCCATAAATGTGCTTGAGTATAAAATCAATGTCATTAAAAAAAGGATCAGCTCCACACTGCCGAAAGACTCAGGCTTGCAATCTTACATTGATCTGGTGAGGCACAGATACTTCTCAAATGTTAAAATAATAAACTGATGTTTACAGCATCAGTGAAAAATCACATCTGCTGAAAGGATGTACAGGATCTGCCTACCCCAGCAGCACAGTAGGAGAAAATCTGGAAAACTACACAGTTGTTTTTGTGGAGCCAATGCTTACACTGTAAGCGTTCTACATCTGGAGCTTTACCCCAGACCAGCTGCAGTCTGGTCTGGTACTCAGAAAGACCGTGAGCAAATCAAAGTGCCTGAGACAGGCCTGGAGCACTATCCTGCTCTTTTGCCTCATTTGAAAGAAAACCTACTCATGTACTCTGGGTTCCCTCTGCAATGTGCATACAAGGATGGGAAATGGGTATGGTCAGAAAATATGCTGTAAAGCAGGCTCCTGTTCTGGACTACATCACTGCTTTAGACACAGCCTTAGAGACTGGTATTGATGCAGCTGCTTTTGAAGGAGAGGTGAGAGGACACTTGATGCTAATTTAGTCGAAAAGCCAATTGAGGGAGCAGGAGTAAGATACAAGGTGTGACAACAAGAGTGAATGTGATGACATAAAATCCAACTTCCTTAATGACTTCAAGAGTGATTTGGGAATCACTCTTCAGACTGACTGTACAGCCTGCATAACACCTCTGTGAGCATTAAGGGTTGCAAAGCTACAAGAGAAATAACACACAGTTCAAATGGAGCATAAGAGCTATGGGAGACAAGCCAAACTACTTAACATGGAAAAAGGTGGATTCATATGCTACCTTTAGGGATGAGAATGATGGATCTTTGTGGATGGTGTTTTGGGCCACAAGAAATGCACATTAAGATACAATGGAATAAATGAGGAGAAGACCACATGACAGAGTAGCTATGGGAGGAGGCAGGCGAGAGATGCATTTTATAGACTGTGATCTGGAGGCAACAATAAAAGAGAATGGTCAGAGAGGGGGAACTGAAAACCAGCAGCAAGAGCATCAACAGAAAGGTTGGGTTTATACACACTTAAACTGCAGGCATTTCTTTGTCCGCCTTGGAGAAGACATGAAGCAGTACGAGCAGATTCAGGCATCTAAGCAGTGGCTGAAGACAGGTGACAGTTTCAGAAGGTTCAGAAAAATGCAGGAACTGTTGGATTTGTGGGGCACCTAATATGTGAAGCCATGTGGATCTCTGAGCCCGCTGCTGACCCTGGTTGGACACAGATGGCTGACAAGGGAAGGTGGCATTAGCTGCAGATCTGTGGGGTGAGGATGTCTCACAACTTTGTCCCTTCAGGTTCCACTCTTTGCCCATAGCCATACTCAGCACTCAGAACATCAGAAAAGCAAGGCCTGCAGTGATTTGCAATGAATATTGAATAGACATGGCCTAAAGTGGCTAGAGACAAAATAATTTTCTGCTAGCTATTTATATCCTTAAGCATAAGGTTTTACTATGCCTTTTGGATAGCTAACTATTTTATTGAGACCTTTACAATAATTCCAAGAATTTGGCACACTGGTTTCCAAGAAGAGAGCAAAGAATTCCAAAAGGTGTTTTACATGCTGTGAAATTGCAGGTTCTTTCCTTTGTTCTAAATTTACTAGTAATTAATTTCCTCTAGCAATCCCATATTTGAATCTTGGCACTATAAAACTGAGGGGCTGAACACAAGCCTTCAAAGGCAGACGGTTGATGGGTTAATGCAGAGTGCCCTGTAATAATTCAGATTTTATTTCTTGAGGAAGTCTTTGGGTAATATTCTTATCATATCCTATATGAAAAACTAGCATCTGGCTGATGAAATAAATGATGAAAACCAAACTACAGGGAAGAATTTATAACTATATTTAGCTTGCCTGTGAAAATGATAAGTAGTTTCCTCAGTCCAGCCCTTCACCCTGTGTTTCCAGGCACAAAGGCAATAACCTAAGTTATATATATATATACTTTCCAAGTATACTCTCCAAGCAAGAGGGGACACAAAACACAAGTAATGTAATCAGTGAAAAAACAGATCCATAACATTTTTCACAGTTACTAGGGCAAGGAAGAACTACACAATTTACTTTCCTGTGTCTAATGTCAGTACTCTGTTTCAAAACACACACACCTACATTATGTCCTTATTTGTAGACCTGTCGCCCTGAAGTTTGTGAGATCATTAATAAAGAATCTAGTCTATAATTTTTAAGACCTTTCCAGCTGCAGCAGGCTTGCACTGAAACTTCTTACAGTTGGTTTCAGGAATACTGTGCGTTTTTTTCAAATATACTTCTGGTATATTTGTCTCCCCATTAGAAAAAAAGTTGTAGCCTTACTGCTTTCTTGATTCAAAGAAAAGCAAACTGCTGGCCAGGCTGAAATCAACTGAGAAGTAACACACTTTAAAATGCAAAAGACACTGAAGGTACTTGTAGCTTTTCTATACTCTAGGGTGAACCTCACCATCTGCTGCGTTTGTGGCTGAGACTGAGCTGCGTTTGTGGCTGAGACTGACCTCCCTTTGTATCAGACAAAAGTAATTGTGGGGATCAAATGAAGTTTAAACAGGGAAAGATGTGTGACAAATCTGCAGGCTGCACACAATCTCTGCACACAAACCAACAGGCATCCATGAGGCATTTATTTTTTATTCAAAGGTGATGAGAATTTTATAGCCTAGCAAAATCCTCTTGAGTGAACATTTCAGCTCTGGGATCCTTCTCCCGCAGAGACAAACGTCTGCTTCCCCATCCTCTCCCATGTATGCTCTTTATCCAGCTATGGCTGAAAGCCACCCATGAATGGAGAGAAGTAACTCTTCTCCAAATTTTCAACTATGAGCTATTCTAATTCCCACAGCTGTTCACTAAAGAGGCTCAGCAAGCACACCAAACTGCCAGTCACTACTTGCTTATTAACATCCATGCAGAGGAACAGTGATATTTCCAAATCATGATCCTGCCCCTTCTCACAAAGCAATCTTCTACTGAGATTTCTAACTAAAAGGAAACCAGTAGCCTTCCTACAAGTAAATAGCTTATTAAGGCTGGAAGTAGGGTTTGTGTGCAAAGACTGTCCTATGCAAATCGGAGCTGATGAGCACTTAACTAATCTGTTTACAGACCAGAGCTGCTGGGCAGGCCTCAGCGATTTTCTATCAAAGCAAAGAACCATTCTTTATGGGCATCTGGTTGTCCCTGAATTGGTAGTTTAAGCATATACCCTTGCTTCAAAGAAAGATCAAAGGATTTATTACTTCTAAATGAGTGCATTATTTCCACTTACTACTTTCTTGTTTGCAATGTGTTATTAACAGCACCATGGCAGGGTTACCTTAAGACTCGAGTTTCTCTACAGATCCCCAAATGTGATTTTAGATGTTACATGTAGCCTATAATACACAGGCTGTTACACAGATGGAGAAGGAAGTAAAATACCAGCAAACAGATTAGAGCATACATTTGCAGGAAACTGATTTAAAAAAAAAAAAAAAATCCTACAAAGCAAACTAGCTATATTTTAGTACAAAAATTAAAGAGGCTTCTTCATTTTTACTGTAAATTTAAACAATGAGTTTGTTTCAAAGTGACAGCCACAAGTCAGTGGACAGAGCCAGTTTTGGCTCCTCTTCATCTGAAAAGAAATCCACATTGCTCCTGCTCTCAGAAAAAAGCCGAGATATCACAGTCACAAAGCAGAACAACGATCAGTTCAATGAACAAATTCCTACTACCCCATAAATGCCTGCCATCCTCATCCTTTTGGCTTACTGTTTATAGCTTCGTTTACTTATTAAGTCTGGAAGAAACAAGGGAGACACATTCATTATGTGTTTTCTGGCACTATTGAGAGCACATGGAGTGCAAGTTAAGACCTAGCATCTTATTAGCAGGCATACTGAAGGCCTACAGTCATCTTGGGCATAGAACTGGAAAAGGAATTTTTGGGAAGAAGAGCATAAGTATATTCCAGGCAGCCAGGGCCAAGGCAGACAAAGCTGCCAAAACTAGAGCCACAAGTGGCCCCAGGGAGAGTTTGGAGAGGCTGGTGTGATGTTTATTGCTCAGAGAGCAGAGCTGGGTGGTGTGATGTCGGACAGGAACTGCATTCTGCAGGCTGTGACTTTAGGGTAGTATCTACAGATGTCTGCAGACTCAGTGTCTCCATCTTTATCATGGCACTGGAGGGAGCAGATTGCAGTGCCCTTATCTGTTTTACAAGGAACCACCTTCTCCTGACAGGTCCAGTAGGTCACACAGCACAAGATGCTGCTTACTTCTCCTCTTTTATAAAACAGACTCTGCTTGCATCCACATAAACGAACAGTTACC
This sequence comes from Certhia americana, assembly GCA_018697195.1. Classification (NCBI taxonomy): domain Eukaryota; kingdom Metazoa; phylum Chordata; class Aves; order Passeriformes; family Certhiidae; genus Certhia; species Certhia americana. The sequence goes on from CM031858.1 coordinate 33,535,704, forward strand.
TACCCAGGGACAAGCAGAGGAAAAAAGTCATAGCAGGAGGAGGTGGGGACAAGATCCAATGGCTTTCCAATGAGAGTAACGTCTTGTCATCAGGTCCTGTGACCTACCAATCTCCATTTGCTTATTAGTGCTGTTTTTCTCCCTGTCTCCTGTCAAGGTCCAGAAATTGTTCCTTCTTGAGCCTGAACAGCAAATGTAGTTTTAACACAGTCAAATGCAGGAAAAAAATCCAACCAACTGACATACTGCAGGCTCTTGGTGCCTTGCAATGTATAGGTTCAACCAAAGGAGAGCTTGTGTGAAAACCTTGAAATTAGAAATGGAGAGGAACCCAAGCACATCTTAAATCCCAGTATGGAAGCTTCAGCTTCAATCCCAGAGAGTGACTGATTTCAGTCCTTTTTGTGGACTGCAGCCTGACTGCTGCCTGACACAATTGCACAATGCCAAGGGCACCTCTAGGCATTGTGCAAGCAGAGGAACAAGCAACAGGGCACAGACTGCCAGAAGGATGCTGTAAAACAGGTAATAGCTACAACACCCAATGCATTAACCTACTAAATGTTGGGCAATGAAAGCTTCCAGGCTCTACAGCCATGGAACAACGTGACTGAGAAGCAAAAATGGCCCACTGTTGCTAGCCACAAACTAGAGAGTTTAGATACTGGAAACAGCACTGCTGGCCCAGTACTTACCCAGGAACATCTCTGGGATTAGGGAGCTGCAGGTACACAAACCAGCTACCTCACAGGTGGCTCAGGTATGCCTGCATCCAGTGGTTATAGCCCAGTTAATGCTGTTAAATCAGTTGAAAGGAGACTCAGAGTAAAGCAGACAGCTGAGAGAATTTAAGAAGTATTCTTTAAGTTACTTGCCTACTGCTGTTGGTACCGTAAGTTGCCTGCATATCATATTTTTTTGTCATGCTCTCAAACTGGAGTCAGACAGCAGCAACACTTGATTCTGGTCAAATAAAGCTTACAGCTGGCTACATTTGAAGCCTACAAATTTTGTTTTACTTGTCTGGTTTCTCCTTTGAATTTCAGCAAGACAAAAATACAACTAATTAATTTTCTAAAAATGCTGCAAAGACAGGAATGTATTGTAACAACATTTGCATTTTCTTCCAGAGTAGCTGCATTTTAGGTACAGGCAAACATCTTTTTATGAGTTAGATTTCAGTTGGTTTTGGCCAGTGTTCCAAGTCTTTTTGAAGTCAATGAACTTCATAAAACATATGTTAGCACATTTATTATCTCCATATTCAGCATCTACTCTAACAAACCAAACTCTGTCATCACTAACAGAGGCTCAGTAAAGCTAGATGAAGAAACAGACTAGAGTTATTTCTGACTTCTAATGAAAATCCAGACCTCATCTTAGGGTCAAGGTCAAAAGGAAGAGCTAGGTGCAAATGCAGAAAGAGCCAGACGGCTTTTAATTATACAGTAGTTGTTATGAGACATTTAGTACTTTAGAAAGGTTTATCCACCTGTTCCAATTTACCCCAAGTGCTCACAATCCATGATGAATGCCAAAGCCAAAAAAAATCACTGCCATATGGATGCCTAGTTCCATGTCATACATTTATTGAACATAGCAGCTATAAAAATATTAATTTTCTGTCCACCCAAGAAAACTTTGTAACCACTGCTATTATTCTTATTGGAAAAAATTTAATGTGTAACTGGACCAGCAGGTTGGATAGGTTGTGACAAAGCATATATAGAAAGCAACAAATCTTAAAAATACCAGCAGTCTTAAAAGACCACACATCCATTACGATGTTGCACAGAATGAAAACACATTATTGCTACTGAAAGCTTGAGCTTTTCAAAAGCACCATTTATTCTAACTTGTAGATGTTGAACTGAAGTTTTCCCACTCCTGAAGTGTAATTTTTTACTTTTGCAAGGCTTGCAGTATGAGTTCTAAGAACTTGATATTGATGTCAATGATGTCTGCAAGTCCCCCAAACTTTAAGAGGATTTTAGTAAACCTTAAGTCTAAAATAGTGCAGAGAACTCTAATTCCACATTGTCACTGCACCAAGGAAACAAAACAGAAATTTCTAAACCATGTCAAAGTTGCCACAGCTTACTAGCCAGTCTTATAAAGGTAGACAATATTTTCAACTTGTCTTGAGGGAAGCTGAGTTTCTTCTGTCTTTATATGAAGGAGATTATGATGATGTAAAAACAAATCAAAAGCAACAGGTATCACTGCTGATCAAGTTAGTACCCTCAGACTTGTGCCTGGATAGATTTGATCTTACAAATCAAGCTGGCAGACTAAAAGAAAGACATCTACTGCGTAAGTACAGTAACCCTTGTATGACGGCAGCCTTCCTCTGCCTGCTTCAGGGGTGGCCCCAGTCTTTCAGTTCCATAAGCCATTTGATAAAAATCTCCTTGTGGCAGAGCTCCAAGATGTAAACAGCTGAAACGACAGGTAGCTCTGTGCTCATGCAGGCAGGGACAGCAGCTATTTTGTACTCCTCAGTATCTCTCTCATCCAGTGTGGGGCAAGGCTTGGATGGAGACTGGCAATACAAACTTCAGAGGCTTGCCTCCTTCCTCTCACAGCCACCACCTCAGCTTCTCATAATCCTAATGCCAGTAATGTGGAACAATCCCAGCCAGAGAGATGTGCTTGAGCTGCTCCACAGATGCATCTTGGCCACATCTGTAGTGTAACCACGTGGGCATTTAACACACACTGTGAAATCTTGGCAGTACTATACTTAATGGCCAAATTCCCATTGATTAAAGCAGAGCAAGACTATCACATAAACCTTTACTTGGTCAGAACACCTCCTCCTCCTCCTGAGGCTTGAAAGAGCCATAAATAAGGTTAAAGCAATATAGCACTTCGAGGTTTTAATAGAAGGCCTCCTCTGTTAAACAATCACCAAAAATAGTTGCTTAAGATGGGTTATACTGAATCATAAATGAGAGAAGGCTGCTGAGGACTTCTTAGAAAAACATCACTACTTTTACTGGTTGTCAATGTTTTCTTATTAGTCAGTAAATGCACTTGGTATAGATGAGTTTCCAAAGTAAGCATGATGGGAGGGCTAGTCTGAGATTCAAACTAAGTTAAAAAGAAGTTACCTCAAGTTTCCCTTTGAGACATTTACAAAATATGCCATTAATTTGTTGCACCCAATTTATGTATATGTACTGGATGGTAATTAGTGTAGAAATTCAACAAGTTTTACTATCTTTCTATTCAACTCAACAAATTACAGATTTCAAAACCTGTCTCTGACAGTGACAATTGTTTTAGTATTTGCCTAATTTCCACAGAGCAGAAGTATTTCTCAAGCAAAAGATACATTACAAACATATACACAAGCAGAATAGCCATAGCTAGCATGTACTGTCATCACTATACATATACAGTCATACAATATTCTCCTGCAGAATTAGCTAAAAAAAACCCAACTGTTTTAATATAAATCAAATTACTGGCTTCAGGTATGGGACATCATTGAAGTTTTCAATGCAATTTCAATTATAACATTTATTTAAAAAGTTGTTTCTGACTTTGCCATACTAACTGCTTGTTCTAAAACTTTACGTGCTGGCTGTCTGCCCAGTAGCTGGGGTTTTGGCTTTTTTTCTTTTGTTTATTTGTTTATTTTTAATTTCAGCCACAATCTTCCTCCAAGAAGGAGACCACAGAACACTCTCGGTTTGCCAAAACGGCATTTTGGTAGCCTTTCTTCCAGCTTGAGCACCCTGTGCTTTTGTTTAGGGGCAAGAATTAAAAATGATGAGAGATTGTGAGGGAGGACAAAAGACCACCAGGAAGACTAAGCTACAAACTTTAGAGAGGACGATAAAAATAATGAGGGTTCAACATATTTAATAGAAGCTTTATGATTTCAGAGGCTAAAAATTTAAAAGACTCTCTCACTGAGCATGTTGTTTTTCTTCATGACTCCCAACAATTACTTGCACATGTAGTATCCTTCAGAAAAGAAATTATCATGCTTCCTGCAAGGCCAGGCCTACAGGTAAACCCAGGGTTACCAGCAAACACTTTAATAGAAAATGCTGCCACAGGCTGGGGTGGACAGCCAAAGTAAGAGTCTCTCATAAGTACTGTGATGCCAGACAGATCTCCAAGCCAAACACAGAGGATAAAAACTTACAACTCGAACAATTCCTTACCTCATCCATTATAAAACGTCCAAGTTAAAAAGGATCCCATGGTCAAAACCAGCCTTCACTACTTGACCCCAAACTGAACGAGATTAGATCTACCCTTGGTATTTTGTAAGGCAGACTCAGAAATAAACGTTGTAGTATGTGATCTTGTTTGCAAAGGCCAAACCACCCATCTGCAACCATGGTGCCATGTTGCACCTGAGTGGCCGTTTGTGCCGCAGGTAGTTTTGTGTCTAATTTCTGAATGAATGCTATCCTGTGGGAACAATACTGTTATCAAAAGAGAGACAAATAATTTTTGAAAGTACGATTGCTCTCAGTAGTCATATACTTGATTTATAACAATAATGAATCCCAAATCCCTGAATCCCTTGGAATGTCTAACAGTTTTCAAAGAAAGCTGAAAGGAGAAGAGATCAACTACTACTCTTTAATAACTTTTGCATGATGTTACTAATTTGTTGCAAGAGTGTTCAAGTTGCCTGATTATTGACAGAATTGAGCTAATTCAAGCACACAATTTTCATAACTTAATGTGCATCTATAAAAGGATCCATCACACAACCAAAACAGGAATGCAGAAGCATAACTGATCATTAAGCCTAGAATTTGAATGTAAGTAGTTCTAGTAAAATCAGCATGAGTATTTATAAAGCCAAATATGTACCTGTACTTTGGCAAGACCACTGAGATGTGAACAGTTAAGGTAATATGTATGCAAATACATTACTTTCTGCATTTCACAACAAGAGCTTGGGTTTGCAAGATGATCTGATAATCTGTAGAAAACCCAGCAAATTTAAAAATAAGACCACTTAGTATAAGGTTTGGTTAATACTGCGTGTACAAGACTGGACCAAAACAAAAAGCAAATAATCATGCAGCAAGTATTTACCAGTATAGATTTTATTTCTTTTCAAAATAATGGGGTTTGTTTAGATTTAAAATACTTCAGTAATTGCCTAAAACAAATGTACACTTTGTTAGAACTTCTGGTAAGTGCTGATTTTGAGTTCTGAAAATGCGTGACAGAATACAAGAAAATATAAAATTGGGTTAGCAAAATACAATAACGGAGCTTTACAAGAGGGACACACATTCTATATTATTTGACCTAAATCTATCAGGTAAACATGGTGTAACAGCTTTCCACTTAGAACATGTGCCTATAAACTTAATCTGCAACCTGAATCCCAAGAAAAATTAATTTCTGATCAACTCAAGGCTAGTAGGTCCAAAACAAACAAACAAAAAAATCCATCTCAAGTTGTGTTTCCTCATTGAACATATATTCCCTTTTTCCATAAGGTATTAATTTTAAATTTTAATAGATCACTATATATGATAAAATTGCAATAAAACATTCTCTTATTATTCATGATTCAACTAAGTTTGTAGCCATAACATGTTTTATATGTGAACAGTTAAGTGTTTCATAAAAAAAATATTTATTTATTGCATCTAGTGAAAAAACCTGACGGTTCTTAAAAAAAAAACAAAGAAGAATTTGCTGTTGGCTAATTGCCAAACAATCCCTTCCCTGTGACTTGCTTTTTCAAGACTTATAAAGAAACTCTGGAGTTCGTTGTAATCTGGACAGCCAAAGATGATTAATCTGTATGGGAGCAGGATGCACAGTACTTGATTAAACTCACAAACTTCTCAAATGAGCTATAAGGATAAAAAAATGTGGTTTGTTATTGTGTCCATTTGAAAAGTACAGCTCACAAGCTTTCCTCCTCACGTAAAAACTGGAACACAGCTGAGAAGTCTTTCATGGCATAGCCTTTGGCACACATCATCCTGTAGATCTGATGTGCCTGGGAGCCCAAAGGAACTGGTGTCTTCGTGTTGGTGGCAGAAATCTGGGCCAAGCCAAGATCCTGTGGGGGGCAAGAAGAGGGAGAAAGAGGCAGAGAGGAAGAACGGCAGGAAAGAAAAAGAGAAGAAGTCAGGGGAGGAACAACAAGGACATAAACAACCATGTACATATTGTAGGTTATCTGGCTTCCATTATAACTCTACTCTAAGAACTCTACTGCCAACAAATACAATACTCCAGCCTTAAAATTTCAGACCTGGAAGAAGCAGGTTTTTTGTTTGTTTTCATTTTTTTAAACAGTAATTCAATGTTATTCACAGAAAAACTCAAACTCTGCTAGGAAGGCACCACCTTAAGAACAGGAAAAATTTTAAGATTCTAGATCACTATATAAGCTGGTAGCAAGATTCAGACACTTTTCCCCCATTGAGTATGTCATCTCTAGTCAAAAAATCTCCCTGGCTATTCACTGAAGCATTTCACATAGATTCTAAGAGCATAATTTAGTTCTTTTGGCAAGAGGAATTCTTTATTACTATAAACAGGTTAAAAATCAGGCAGAAGAAATTTCAAGAACAAGAAAATGGAAGCCACTTAACAAACATACATTCACTATAATGTAAACAGTTAATAGCAAAATAAGAGTCACAGGCCACTTAGTGAATATTACTGGTTTGCTGCCTAATTTGAAGGCTGTATTAGAGAGTTGCTTAGGGGGCAGTCCCAGGTCTGCTACAACTCAAAATTCTTCTTGAGCCACTTCTTTAATGACTTTCTTTAATAGAGGCATATAGAGAATAGTTGCACTGTATTTTTAAATACTGTATTTGGGATAACAAAAGGGAGGGAGGGTTCAAAAGGATAAATTTGAAACATGTCCTCCTTGGTCAACTACAGTTATAATCTGAAATAAATAGGACAGAACCCAAAGGTGAGTACCAGGTACTATGACTAACCATAGTTAGCCAGAAATAGTCAGCTGCCAGCTAAGCTCAAGGATGTCTTGAAATCTAAGCTGAATCAGACATGAAAAATCCAAAGAAGGAAGCACTAACAAGGGCCTGTATATATATAAAAAGATCTCTTGACTAAGTAGGAAAGTAATTCCTGCACTGAAGGTTGCCTTTAAGGTCTTGTTAATGAAATCAATGTTTGGGGTCCATATTTCAAGAAAGTTACAAAAGAACCTCTCAAGTGTTACTATGAAATGCCTAGATTTCCTGTCCATTCAGAACTATGGTGGTTAATAGAATCTGCTGTGTGATTGATTTTTTTCCTGTTTTTCAGTGGTTTGAGTTGAAAGGGACCTTAAAGATCATCTAATTCCAAGCCCCTGACTTTGAGAATGGGCATCTTCCACTCGATCAGGCCGCTCCAAGCTCCATCCAACCTGGCCTGGTAAACTTCCAGGGACAGGGCATCTACAACATACCTGGGCAACCTGTGCCAGTGACTCACCACCCTCACAGTAAAGAATTTCTTCCTAATATTTAATCTAAATCTACCCTTTTTCAGTTTGAAGCTATTATCCTGTCACTACATTTCCAGAAGAACCACTCCAGGTCTCTTGCAGGCTTCCTGTAAGTATTGGATGGTGCTATAAAGTCTTCCCAGAGCTTTCTCTTCTCCAGGATGAACAACCCAGTTCTCTCAGCCTGTCTTCACAGGAGAGATGACTCAGCCCTCTGACAATCTTCACCACTTTCCTCCGCACTCACTCCCACAGGTCCACGGCCTTCTTATGTTGGGGGCTCCAGAGCAGGACACAACACTCCATGTGGAGTCTCACAAGAGCAGAGCAGAGGGGGAGAATCACCTTCCTCAACCTGATGGTCACACTGTTTTTGATGCATCCCAGGATGTGACTGGATTTCTGGGCTACAAGCACAAATTGCCAGGTCACATTGAGCTTCTGGTCCACCCACACACCCAAGCCTTTCTCCCCAGGGCTTCTCTCAATCCATTCTTTACCCAGCCCATATTTGTGCTTGGGATTGCTCCAATCCAAGTGCATCACCTTGCACTTGGCCTTGTTGAAATTCATGATGTTTGCAAGGGCCCACCTTTCACACCTGTCAAAGTCTTTAAGTATCTCAGCCTTCTCTAAATCCTGGGCAACCAAATCCTAACTCTGTAAATTCACGTACCTACAGAAGCTTTTCTTGTTGCCCTTGAAGTATCTGGTCAGGTTTAATTTTATCAGGGCTTCAGCTTTCCTAACCTGATTCCTGGCTGCTTGGAAAATTTGTCTGTATTCTTCCCAGCCTACCTGTCCTCGCTTCCAACATCTGTAGGCTTCCTTTTTGTTACTTAATTTGTCCAGGAACTCCTTGTTCATTAGCACAGGCCTCCTGATAGTTTTGCCTGACTTCCTCCTTGTTGGGATGCACTGCTCCTGAGCTTGGAGGAGGTGATCCTTGAATATTAACCTGCTCTCTTGTGTCCCTCTTCCCTCCAGGGCCTTACCATGGTACTGTACCAAGCAGCTTCTTGCAGAGGCCAAAGTTGGCTCTCCTGAAGTCCAGGGTAGGGAGTTAGCTGTGCACCCTCCTTGCTGCCCTAAGGACCTCAAACTACACTGCTTCACTGCAGCCAAGGCTGCTCTTGAGATTCACATTCCCCACCAGCCCCTCCTTGCTGATGTGAACAAGGTCCAACGTAACAACCTCTCCTTGTTGGCTCCTCTGTCTTTGGAGAAGTAGGTTCTTACCAACACATTCCAAGAACTTCCTATATTGCTTATGCCCTGCTGTGATGCCCCTCCAGCAGACAGTGTGGTTGAAGACCCCTGTAAGGACCAAGGCTTGTGGATGTGAGATGGATCCTATTTGTCTATATTTGTCTCATCTGCTCAGATTTCCCATCAGATGTGCTGTAGAAGGTCCCCACTATACCATCACCTGTCCCTACTCTCTCTTTAATCCTGACCCATAAGCGCTCAGTCAGCTCCTTCTCCATCCCCAGGTGAAGCTCCATGCACTCCAGCTAGTCACTGACATAGAGCCTGAATCCTTCCACTCTCTAACATCCCAGTCAGAGGAGTCATCCTATCATGTCTCTGTGATGCAGAGCCCTGCAGGCATGAACATGCAGCATTTGCATAGGGTCATTTAAACTGGGCCCTGATGAAGCCAACTTACTGGCTAGAATGACTGTAATTCCTTTGTGCTGCTCTTCAGGTGCTCTCCTGTTGGACCTGCAATCCATCTCCAGGCTCCGGACAGCTCCTGCTGTCACTGGCATCAAACTAGCAGGAGTGGGATGAGTTTGGGTTACCCCTCCCCCAGTACCTTTAGCTTAAAGCCTTCTTCACCACAGTTCTGCAAGCCTGTAAGCAAAGATGTTCTTCCCGTACTCTGACAGATGGTCCCCATCCTTGATACAGAAGAACTGAAAGACTGTAGTACTGCTGAGAACACCTTTGACTTCTCAGGGATGACTTACAAGACAGGTCTTTACTTTCTGTGTGTCTGGATTTGAATTAGCACAAGGAAATTCAAGATCTTACTCTACTCTCTAAATGTCACTTCGATCTGTAAATCGGCTCTATAAAGGTCATTCTGATACAAATCAGAATTATAGTTACTTTTCCTATTACCCTCGAATGACTTCAAGCTCTAGGAAAATGGGAAAAACATACATATCAGATGTCACAGGATCCAAAATAGTTTTCATCTGCATCAGGGCAGATGATTTCTTCTCTGTTGAAAGACTGATGAGCTGACAAATCTAGGAACCCTTACTTTAACCTGCATACAGTAAAATATTTCATGACATATCAAAACCCTCTTTGAGAAAGCGGTATCCACATTTTTAATTTTATTCAAGAAAGCTTAACTCATTTAATGAAATATTAGAATGGGAAAATCATCTAACTCCAAACTAGTGAAAGTACTTGGTATTGGTAGTGGTGACTGTGATCTGCCTCTCTGAAGGGACATTCCCAGAAACAATTCCTGAAAATTTTTAATGGATAGATAGCACAAACACAATTTCATAAATGTCCTGGTTTTGGCAAGGGACAAGGTTAATTTTTCGAAGTAGCTGTGAGGGGGTGGAGCCTTGAACCACGTGGGCATGGCCAAGACCTCAATGCTATTTGCTGCCATCCTATGTCATTGCTGGGGTGGGGAAAGCAACTCTCTCTCTGGCTTCCTGGAAGAAAGGATGCTCCTTTCCGGTTGTGGAAAAGTGTGGTGGGTGGGTCTGTCCACCATTGTTTTTCATTGTCCTGGGTTTGGTGAGCATTTTGCATTTAAATCATCCTCTCTTTTGTTATTAGTATTGTTGTTGTTACTGTATGCTTTCTTATCTCGTGGCTGCTTTCAATAAATTATTCTTATCTCAACCCATGATCTCTGCCTCTTGTGTTTCTGACTGGAGGGGGAAGGGAGCAGCTCACAGGTGTTTTTTTTGTGGGAGTACTAAATTGGGGAATAGCATTCCTAAACAAGGCAATAAAGTAGCTCTGTTCACTTTAGTAAGGAAAGTCTTGCTCCAAGATCTTGAAACATTCAATAACATTTCAATAGTCAAATGGACAAGGACTTCTGACTGAAGTGCAGGAACATCATTTTGTTTTTGTTGTTAAAAACTCCTTTCTATAAACGAGAGCTTTGAAGGAAAAAAACCCAAGAAAATGTACGTAAAGCTTATCTTTAGTTCCAGATTGTGAAGTATTTTACACCTTTTCACTTGAGGCTGGAGATTCCTCAAGTGAAATAGTACAAAACAGCTCTGAAAGAAATTTCCCTTTGCTGACTTATTTGGAAAAGTAAAAATGAGAACATAGTTTATGGCTTCTCTCATACTCTTTGGAACTGACAACATCCTCCAGATGTCTCAGTGCACTGAATATTCTAACACTTTTCCTCAGCTTAGAATAGGGAAACAGATTCTCTTTCACAATTTGCTTCCACGCTGGAATTACCTGGTTCCTTGTATTTATTTTGCAGCTGATGTAAATGAAACTGCCATTTGGAATAAAGCTCAAAGGCTGTCTTGACATGATTCAAGAGGAGTATGATGTAAATCTATTTCTTCTCAGGATCTGGATGAAGTTGACATTTAATTAGCAACTGCGCTGTCAATGAGAGATGGAACTTCTGGCCTCCCAATGCCTTGGACACAAACATGGCATGGGCAACTAAACTAGATTTTTTAAAATGCAAAATCTTTAAAGCAGGTTTCACATTAAGTTGACTAAATGGTGTTTCAGTATCAAATTTCAACACCAAAGAGCTTCTCAGAAGTGTCTGGGAAACTTTTCTGACCCAAACACTTAAAATAAGGATCCTCTGACTTTGAGAGATTTTGCTGACAAAATATTTTTAAGAAAGCCTTTGACTTCCACCATCTCTGACATGTGAGCAGGAATTGAAGTTTAGTAACTGTGTTTAGTGACTATTTAGGTACTCCTAGATATTTTTTTACTGTGGAATATTTTCTCCTCAACCTCAGGGTTTTACCTACTTCTTTCTCCTTTAAATACATACTTTTTAATTTCTTAAGTGGCAAAATAGTGCTCTGCATTTCCCTTAAAAACATCCCATCTCAAACAATTCACAAACTGCATAGTATGTCACACATCAGGATGAAATAGATAGCAGCAAGAGTCTTTCCACAAACTAAAAAGCAGTGTCTTAGAAGGGGTCACCACTGCACCGAAGAATAGCCTGAACACAATCAGCTGTCTTAGCTACTTATTCAAGAAATCTTCCTTCTATATAGAATAACAGCGCATAGTTCAAGAGGCATGGGAGGAATTTAATGTCTTTCCTTCTTACTGAGGATTCTAGCTTAAAGAAGGCAGTCTTCAGAACTGTCAGGAGAGGCAAGTCAGAAGAGGTGAACAGCAATTACAAATCTCTCTGAGGAACTCTCTTTTGGTTATCATTGACGCTTTATATCCAAAAGCTGGCAGTTTGAACAGGCACAAACCAGGCTGCTATTCCTTCAATTAAAGAAAGATCATTCAAGGCATCTTCCAGCGGAGATGAAGGTGCCTCTTAGAAGCAGACCAAAGGAAATAAACCAACCCTTTAGAAAGAAACTTAAAAGGGAGGGAAGATGTGCGTCCCATTTGGCATTTATACTATGAGGCAATTCTGGACAAGACTGAGAGCTATCAATCATGAGAATACAGACTGCAGTGAGAAACAAGGCACAACAGGCAGAACAGATTCTGAAAACAACACACAACGTGGCAACAAGCTTTGAGGCAGGGTGAAGATCAGGTCGCTTATCTCTAACTGCCTGGCAAACTCCAAGCAATAACCTAATGCTTTTTATAAATCTGTAATTTAAACAACACTTTATTTTCTATGATGTTCAATGACATGAACACAATGTAAAAACTGCTACTTTTCAATATTTTAACACATTTCTCAAAGAAATGAAAGTTCCTGGCCATTGGTCCATAAACATAAAATATAGCAGCCATTGAGGGGTTGTGAGCCATGCAGCATTAGCAAAGTCTTTCGGTGCTACCACATAAAAGACACTCTGGACCTGCTCTGAAGAGAAGTTGGCTAATTTCATTGAGTGTGCAAATGCACCAATTGTCCTAAATCAACTGCAAAATTACATGAACAGTATCAATAAGGTGGTATTATATACAGGAGCTCCAGCACTTTGGAGATTTGCATGGTGATATCTGAGTGTGTTCACCAGCTTTGAGAATGCTGTTTTAGTTTTAAGTGCTACATTTCCACTTACATGGAAGAGCTGAAAATGGACAGAATGCCTAACCAGCTGGGAGCACTCAATAAACTGGTATGCATAAAACCTATCCTATATGAACTCAAATGCCTCCCTCAGGACAGTATCACCATGAAACAGATATTCAGTTTGAAATTATTTCCTGCACTTAGATGAGACATCTCTTCCAGAGCTGATTTTATAATTTACCTTAGGCAATCACTGTGCTCAGTGCAGAAGTAGTTCAAGAGTCAGAGTTCTGTATCTCCTTCCTCCAACTGTGTGTCCTATGCAGAGGGATGCAGAGCTCTGACCTCCTTGCCTACTTTCCTTTGGCCTCTAAAAGCTTTGCTCTCCTGACCAGAGAGTGACTCAGAACAGCGCTTTTCCTGGAAAAGCCAAGAGCATGGCAATTATTGCATTCTCCTGGGATGGCATAACAGTAGGTTTTCAGCTTCCTACTGCAGAGAATGACCTAAACCCCAGATCTCCCACTTTGTGGACAAACAATTTAGATTATTAGGTAATAACTCATGAGAAGCCCTTCTTTTGTCACCAGCTAAGACAATTCGAATAGGAGAGCTCACAGAGTTCTGCAGAAACCTGCAGGAGATCAGCCTGTGGTGGTGTGCGTTGCTTTCTGCATTCCAGATGGACTTAGGCAGAAGGACAAACACAAAAGCAATTGGCTTAGCAAGGAATGGCTTGCTAGAGAGCATGTCCAGTAGCACATTTAAAGGTATCTGGAAGAGAGGGCCCAAAATCTGAGATGCTTATGCCACTATCAGCACCTAATTAAGTCTAAAAATTGGATTTCCCTGAATTCTCTCTTGAACTCAGGCTCCTAAATTCCAGAGCAGTCATGCAAGAGACACCTAGATGGCTTGCTGGACGCTCACTATACCCACAAGTCCATTGGGACTCCTTTGTTAAGGCAGAACTCAAAAAGATCATGCATATAATCCCACTGAGTGGCTCAGCAGTAATATTGGCTAGAAGAAAGCTGGAGACTATGGAAAAGCCCTCTAAACAACTCATTAATTCAGAGCTACAGGAAGAGCTCAGTTCCCCCTTTATTCATGCCTCCTGTAATCACATATTTTCACTGAGAAGACCGTTTGCTAGAAGCCCAGAGAGAAGCAACTGCACATACTTGACATGCAAGTGTTACGTACCTTAGCCATGAGTGTTGTTCCAAAGCCACCTTGATAATTGTTAGCTGAGGGCACTCCTTCCATCACTCCAGGAACAGGGTTGTACGTATCGCTTGACCAACAGCGACCTGAGCTCATATTTAGGATTTTGGCCAGCAGCTTTGGGTCAAGGCCTAATCTGTCAAAGGTCAAAAAAGAGAAGTGTTAACATCAAAATGCACAAGACATGGGTGACTTGTTTTATATCTTAGGACCCTACCATCATTCCTCTCCCTTTATTATAAGTCATGAAAAATGACAGAGTATTGATATTGGGGGCAGGGATGCTCTATCTTAAATTAAAGAGCATCAATCCACCATTTAAGCAGTAGATTTTCAAAGCTTTTTTCCTCTTGCACTAAGCAAATTCTCTTCACCTAGCAATTTTGAAAGTGCAAGCAAATTAAAGGTCCTCTGAGAACAACAGTTACCTAGTATTTCAATTACTAGAAGGCATTCTCTGTTCTACTACCTACTAGGTCACATACTTGTTCTTCATATCAAAATATTCTCTGAACAAAGCAAAAAAAATTCACAAGCAAGTGTGGCAACATGAAAATTGTGCAATGCATTTATATGTGAACACTAGTGCATTTCTGAAGTAAACAAGATAACAACTGATTCTGCTCTAATAATGTGAATAAAAATGCTGCACTTCTCAAAAAAACATTACTGTCGTATACATCTGTGCATTCTTGTCTTTGCTATTATTAAATCTTCATTATGTGCTCCTGCTTATGAGGCAAGTCTGCATTTCACTGTGACATATGTTATCTATTCGCAAACATATATTATAGTTCTGGGTCAGCTGCTGATAAGGTTACTGATCCCAATAAAACAAAGCTTGTCCAAGTAGAAACGTCATTTGTTCTACCTTGGAGAGGATGGCATAAACTGCTGCTCAGTGCAGACCCTGAAAATTCTTCAACGTTATAAGAAATTAACCCTCTTATGAATTCACATTTATGCTGCTAATAAGTTGCAAGTGTAATTTTACATCAATTGCATTAATACCAAGGACAAGCAGCAGCAGTTTACCTAGCACTGTACAAATGTTCAGCTGCACATAGGACAAAAGAGAAAGCAAGGGAATGATCTCCAGTAACAATTCAAGATGACAAAGGAACATTTTAATAGGAATATATCACAACCTTCTACAAAGTTTTTTTTAAATAGATTTCAACATTTTTTATGTTAGTTCTCACATCACAGACTTTTGCAGATCCCCATAGCCTAACAGTGCTTCCAGGCACTGTAGCACTCAAAGTTTTAATCTGTAGATGAGCAAACCTCATTACCAATGGAAGAGTTGCTAAAATGCATGTCTATCTATTCTGGGAGGCATTCTGGATTTGAAAAAGTACTTTTAGATCATCGGCCCTACAGCATGGCTCCTACTCCTATAGTGGCACTGTGTCCTGCAAGTCTACATTCCTAATGCAAAGCAAGAGAATTTTCTGTAGTACTGCTGTGCACCCTTATTTACGATTTGCTGCAGCAGCCCCTGGAATTCAATGGAAAGTCTCTGCTGGCCTAAATGGTTTATGCTCCTCCCCATTTTTTTTCCCAACACTCTCATTCAACTGAATGCTTGTAATGATCATTTATTTAAAAATATAAACTGTATTTTCCAGCACTGGTATGTTTTCACAGAATTTGAATTGTATTTTTATTGTGCATGGTGTATCAAAGTCCTCACCATAAGTCTTCATCAAGAGCCACTCCGAATAATGGCTTTAATTGTTCTAATCAAAAAACCCCACACTGGGAGCATTCAAAGCCTGAACTTTCAAACACACAGAGGTTGCTTTTTTCCCCCCAAACAAATCCTTTGGCTGTCTGTTCCCTTATCATTGTTCATTCTTATCATACATCCAGATCAGTATTTTTACCAATGTAGTGCCTGCTTGTGCCATATCCAGCTGCACGGAGAGGCCTGCAATAACAGCTGTGAGTATAGGGCAAGACAGAGAGCTTATTATTTCAAAACACATATAACCCTCCCAAAGAATGCTCTTTTTACAGTGTTCCAACTACCTCTTTCTGAAAGAATACTTTAAAAGATATGCATGTATTATACAGATATGTAAAATACTGTCTTGCACTAGATCTGACATATTTTTGCTCCTGGAAAAGAAGAAGGAAGATAGTGTCGGTTTGTATCCCTGCTTCTCCAAAATTCCTTGCTCTTAAACACCATGCAGCTTCTCTTTAGGAGACCTGAACCAATTTTTTTTTTCTCCTTTGCAGCAAGTGTATCACTAATAAGAGCAAGTTAGAAGTGCTTTGCATTTCATCTTTCTGAAGATTCATTCACTGGTGCATATATAACTGACAGTTAAAATTAGACATATATTAAAATCAGTTACTGAAGAAGTCCTCTGTCTTCCACTGTGCCCAAAGCTTGTAATGGTCTGAAACCAGCCAGAATATACAGTAATTGTCATTCAGCAAGAGTCTATCCTAGAAAGTCATGCTTCAGTGGAGAAGACTGAGTTTCCATTTGAAATCAACAAATTAATCCAAGACAGGTATCTGAAAGGGCAAGTTTAATAGGAAGCAGCTACTGGGCTCTCAACCATGATAAAATGTTATTGCTGTTTCCCTGTAAATTGGCTGGGAACATACGATACTCTCTGCATAAGAGCTCCATTGCTGTTCAGGAGATATACTGCTCAAGCTATCAAAATGATGACAGTCTGCCAGTCCCCATAACAACTTGCCATTGGATGTGGCAAGAGCTTGTGCATGTGCGTGTGAATTTACAATTACCAAAATGTTCTTCTCTCTTATAAGCAGAAAAGAAGCCCATGTATTAGCTGTACTTATAATAGAACAAAAACAATTGCTCTCTCAAATCAATGCTTCTTCAATAACATTCCTAATGAAGTGAACAGCAGAAACTAAGCAATAGATGCACATACTAGAATAAAAAAAATAGGATCCCTTTACGCCATTGCTCAAAACTCAAGTTTTGCTGAGCTCTAATAAAGCCTCAGCCTGAATTTTTCATACATTCCTCCAAAAACTCAGTCTGGAACATACATAAAAATTGAAATAGTGTCTCACAAGAAAGATACATTCTGGTCTCCTTTTAGGGTGTAACAACTGAAGTAGCTGAACCCTTGAGAGTTTCCTATCTTAAGGTGCTTTGGGTAATCACTGTCAAAAGGTGCAAATATTCAAGCAGAACCTTACAAGCCCTCCACCACAGTTAAAAATTATTTTGCTATGGTGTTTTAAACAAGGTAAGTGCTCTCCAGCGTCATTACTAAACCTCATGAGATTTAGTTATAGTCCCATGCCAAAGGCAGCAGAACCACACCTTGGAGTTCTTTTCCAAGGTACTCTATAAACTTTCCAGTGGGCTAGTTATTCCTCAGCCTGTTGCACATGCTCCTCTCTATTCTGTCAAGTCTCATTTCTGCTTGTGTCTTAACATGCATAGCTCAGGGGTGCCCACAGAAACCAGATCTAGAGACTGAGATTATGTTTAAACTCAGCAGTTTAAAGGAAAGAAATGAGAAGGAAAAAGTTCTTTTACCGTCTTTTCACTTCACTTATCTAAAAAACCAAGCAGGCACAAATCCATAGAGTAAAATTGCTTAGGAAGGAGCTGTACTTGCAGCATTTGGTATAAATTTGGGTGGCACTGCAGTCCCTCCTCATAGAGATGATTTTCTCTGCTATTGGAAAGACAAATTGATTTTGCAGCGAGGTTATTGCCATAGAGCCCTTACTGAGCTCCTGGTCCTTTATATCCCAACCACATTAAGCACCTTGTCCTGTCTTGTGTCACCACATAAGCCCTTGAGTCTTTGCAGGCAGTTTCTGAGGGGACCACAGACAGTCTGTCAGGCAGCAACATCCACCTGACCTAAACAGAAACCACGTATCAGCAATATTTAATTTCTGAGCTTTATTTTGCTAGTATTAAAAATTGTTTCACTGGAGCTTATGGCTCAGTAGAACAAAGTTACTGGCACTGAGATGATCAGCAAAATGAAAAAGAAAAATATTTTCTGACTGTGGACAGTATCACTTCATGTTTGTACTTCTTATTTGTGCAGCTTACATGTACTCTCTGTGACAGTTTGACACAGTAAGTCAGTATTTTGCAATACGCACACTACTCATAAAACTGTACAGCAAAATGTGCTCAAGATTTTTCTAGTGACAAGTTGCACTAACATGCTAGAAAGAAAAGAAAATATAAATGACAATGTGAATTAATTTCTGCAATGTCTGCCACACCTTTTAACTTTTACTAGTAACATTCATAAATCAACAGGAAAGTAATGGAAAACTGAACATAAACATTTCATTGGACAGAACTAAGGATGGGAATATTTGTAAAAAGTATTTATGCAATTTAATCCAAATAACTTCCAGTAAAAATGGGCATCTTCATTAGTAAAGAAAGATGATGTTAGAGTAAAGCAAGTGAAATATAAATGCAAAATTACACAGCAATATGGCCTATTTTTCTGGGAGTTTATTGTAGGATTTTTGTTCATTAATGTCAGTTTTCTTTCCTCCTCACGACATTCTATTTGCTACTTAAGCTGAAATTCAGAAAAATTATGTAATTTCAAATATAAGATAAATAAAAAAAAACCCCTAAAAATCTGAAGTTAGTAAAATAGTCACTCTAATTGCTTCAGAAAATGAAAATTTAGACTGCATGGTTTATGAAAACATTAGAGAAGAAGCTGCTTACTAATAGAATTAATATCACACTGTTTTGAAGAGTTAAGTTCAGAGTATATATTGGTTTATGGAAGGTGTTATGATTTTTGTAGCTACATCTTGTTCAGATAGAAGTATTTTGAATAATTAATTATTCAAAGTCCCTAGAACTCAACTCAATTTAAAACGTGTAGTAGAGACATGCAATGCGTGACATAAAGACAATTTATATTCTATCTTTAAGTTAAGAACACATCTAAGTTCCACAATTCCTATTCTAAATTTTTAGATTTTCAATATCCTTTACCATTATTAAGTCAAAGTCCAACTTTCTTCACCAGATAAGCACCAATTTAATAAATCAAGTTCAGTTTCCTATTCTCTCCAGAGTAAGCAGCCATACTATCCTTTGAGCTTTGGACTAGGAAAAAAAAAAAAATCCCTAAATTCATTAATATACCAAACTTTCTAATAATTAGAATGACAACTGCAAACGTCTACATTAGACATTTTTACACACTCCCAAATAGAAAGCTCTTATTCCAGTTATAAGCAGAAGTCATTTTCTCAAGATTTAAATCACACTAAATTAAAATCAATGCAAGGGTTCTAAACTACTTCATAAGGTTTTAAATAACCATCTCTGTCTTAAACTTCATGCAGTTTTTGATTAAATGAGATTCTGCTTTTTGTATACTTTAGTTTAAAATCAGCAGGTGTCTTCTACAATAAATATAGTTCCTTCTTGATAACTTAATTATAGGGTAGGGAGGCTTATATATTGTTACTTTCACACTGGATTGTTGCTCACAAACGATAAATAGAGATTCAGTCACAATTTAAACTGGAAAAGGAAAAAAATTCTTAACACCTTCAAGCTACAGTGACTGTAGACATCAACTTGTCTCTTCACAGGGCTCACGCGCCCAGAATACCCCTCTTCCAAACCTTTCGATTTTATTCTAGTCATTCCTACAAATGTAGATAAAACTATAACAACAAATTAGTTGTATATGCTCTATTAAGTGAATCATAACTTAAAGCAGAACCCAATGCAAGTTTTCTGGATAACACTGGATTACAAAAGTTGCACACAATGCTACTGGTTTTATTATGGCTTGATGCAGACATGCTTCAGTATATTACAGACTCTCAATTTTAAAATGTAAATGGTACAGGATATTGATAAACCAATTAGCACTGATGCAAAGCAAATTCCTCTTTTATCTCAATTACAACATGACAACTTAATAGGTCAAGACAGTCTAACATCTGAGACAAGGGCAATTCAATAAAACAACTGCATCTTGATATGGTAATTAAGAGGAAATGTGAATCCATTACATTGTCTTGTGCATGTGTGCATATGTAGGTGTTCTTTTTTATTTATTTAAGCATTTGATGCCCTCTTGCTGTTTTTATAGTGTATCAAATCCACATGAACGCAGTTGAGCCCAGTTGATAAGTACCTACAGTATCTGTAGTCCTAGCAGGCAAATTTTAAGGATGCAACTGTGCAGATAAATAATTCATGAAAAGCCCTTAAAAGATACACAATTGCAAGATAATCTCCTCAAACATGGCACTTCTCTATCTATAAATTTGCAAATTATTTTGATCTGGATACAAGAATTTATTAAAAGTTCAAATACATTGATACTGAACTGGTACATGCACTCTATTGGAAAATAAAACAAAATGACAAAGACCACAGCAAAATAAATACATCATCCATAAATTGGAAAATAGAAATAATTTTGCTCAAATATGATGTCATTTAAAAGTCAGATGTACCACAAGTTAGAAAAGAAATGGTGTCTTAGCATTGTCAAGAGTGTAGTGGAGCATACTGCAACTTTTTGACAAACTAGGAGTTTTGGCAATTAGGACAAAGTGCTCTCATAAAGTCAAAGAAAGGTGGATGTTCTTTTTTATGCTTTCATCTTAATTTGATATACACACTGTAGTAGAAGTTTCACTTTACAATGTATCTTGGAACAATTTAAGAAACAAACAAAGCCAATGAGAGCCATATGGGAGTATAATACTCTGAATAAACTGTACATTAGCTTAGAATACAAACAAAACCTTACCTCTATATTAGCTCTGGATGTTTATACATCCAGACATTATTGTATGCTGCACTAAAGCAGAACAAATAAACTCATAATTTCAGATGCAGAATGTAACAACCTATGCAGCTAATACAAGAGACTATTCCCACGCTGAAAACACCTCCTTTAGTTAAACAATCCCTTTAGCCTGTTCATGGCTTTGTAAGATAACTTCTGGCAAAAAGTGCACCTATTTCTTTAATCATTGTCTCAGCAAAAGTCAACCATAGGACATAAAAAAACTGTGAACATGGAAAAAATGTTTTTGTGCTGTTCAATCCACCACAAAAATCAAACCAACCTGATTCCAAGATTCATAGCCTCAGCAGTTCCAATCATACTGATGGCCAAGAGCATGTTGTTGCAGATCTTTGCAGCCTGAAAACACGTGAAACCATCAATAAGTTTATGAATTTTCATAGAATTGACATACAGGAATGAACTAGGCCCAGGACAGTATGTTCTGGCAGCTTTCTTCTGGAGTAAACACAGACCTGTGATAGCACAAAGTTAATGGAAGTTGCTCTATGGCTCCTTCACCGATTAAAAAATACCTTTTTTTCTTAGTACTGCTCAGTTAGCATACATGCCATGTAGGGGCTCTTTGTCCTTCAGAACATCCAGTAAATCTAAATTCAGATGAAGCAAATTTAAAATGTCTCTCCCCTAAGAAGTATAATCTCAACAAGCCAGTGTGGAGAAATACCAGCCAGATTTTGGTGTTAAGTTACACAACATACTGGACAAAAGTGCCATGATGTTACTTACAAACAGAAGGTTAGAGACAAGCAAACAAGTATGAAGATATATTATCATGCATTTAGTTCTGGAGAAAAAGGGTAGGCATCAATACATAAGAAGCCAGAAAAAGGAGACTGAGATAGCTATTAGCCCTTCAGAAAGCATTACCTGTCCGGTTCCAACCTCTCCGCAGTAAACCACATTAGAACCCATGCATGTCAGCAACTCTTTGGCAGCATTAAATTCTTGTTCCACTCCACCAACCATGAAAGTAAGGTTTCCAGCTCGAGCAGCTCCAACACCTGAATCAAGATAACATTGGATTTAATAACACCATTAAAAAGCCTCAAAACTTAGGCAGTTTCTCTTACCAGGGTCCGATGATGCAAAATTAAAACTGCACTAATGATGAACCTCTCAAATTCTATGTAAAAGTAACCTTATGCTCCCAGTTCTGAAAGGATCAGCAATCTAAATTCTCAAATATCTGATGGAGACAAAACCACCTTATCTTCCAGGTACACTAGCAGAAAAGTCATAAGACTTGCATAAAACTGGCAGTCACTTTTTATAGTTTAACAATCAAATTTTCCTGAAACTTGTCACTCCACAAAATTGACTGTATCTGAATTACTAAATAAAATTTCTCTTCTTTCACACTACTCTTCACATACAACCATTAACAAACTCCTGATCAAAGATAACTGCTTTTATCAGCCTTTCTAAACCTAGGCTAATTTTTACCAATGCTTCCTGATTTTCTCATGATTGAAACCACCAAAAGACTCAGGCATATAAAACCAAGTCTTCTGAATTTCTGGAGTTAATTACGTTCTTAATCTGAAGCAAAATCCTCCTGAGAAGCTTTAAGTTAGTTTCCAACACATAAACTTAATGTATGTACAGTGATACAATTACTATGTAAAGGCAACGTAAGAAATAATTCATACACACACACACACACACACACACTATTCCCCGTTTTATTCCTGTAGTCTGTCCTGTCTTTAGCACAGTTCAATAAACACACACCATGGTTCTCTGAATACACAGTTCTTAAGCACAACACTGGAAAATTTTTCATGTGATATTTATTACCTCCACTCTATGAAATAGTCTATTCCTTAAAAAAAGCTTAATTCTAATATGAATAACTCTTACATCCTAACTTCCTCATCCCCAGTATTTAATGGGTATAACTGATAGGAAAATTCGGCCTAAACTGATGAACAAATCAGCTTCCTCACTAATTTTCACTCTGGCAAGAAGCATAGCCACAATAAATTTTCTGTGGTATGCATCAAACATTGGCCGGTTAGGGTGTACAGCTGCAGATAACAACTGATTTTCAAATTAAACATGCTCAATTAGGTACAGTGCTCTGAAGAGCCTGTACCACAGCTAAGGAAATGTTCAGTTTTGGACTTTGCTTACAACATCAAGGGCAGTTACACTGCAGCTTTTCACACTGAAAAATTTGTTGAATTTTTTTTGCTTATCTTAATTGATGCTCTCTCTGTGTGCAACTGCTCTGTGTGGCTATGTCTGCACATGCTCCTTTCTGTATCTCCCAAGTGTTTATTTTTCTCATCCTGCCTTACAACATGTACCATCTTTTTAAGTAACTGAAGACTTTCAGACAAATTTGACAGACTGAAGTCTCAGAAAGAATAAATACCTACCAGTTATGCAAAACCAGGCAACAATAAAGATGCTCCCAGTGATGACCTGCTCAGCCTATATTAGAACCCAGAATCTGGGGATTTCTGGGGCTTGAAGTGACCTCTCAAGATCATTCAACCCCCCTGCTCAAGGAGGGCCAGCTGAGGCAGGCTGCCCAGGACCGTGTCCAGTCAGCCTTTGAGTATCTCCAAGGATGGAGACTTCACAGCCTTTCTAGACATCTTCTTCCACTATTTGCCTACCTCTACAGTAAAAAAAAGTGTTTTCTTGTGCTTCAGACGGAATTTCATAAGTTTTGATTTGTGTCTCCTTGTCCTGTCATTGGGCACTACTGAGAAGAGTGTAGCTTCCTTACTTAATTCTCTCCCACCAGGTCTTCATACACATTGATAAGATCCCTCCCGTGCCTTCCCTTCATGCTAAACAGTCTCAGCTCTCTCAGTCTCTCCTCATATGAAAGATGCTCCAGACCCTGTGCCATCTTCATGGCCCTTAGCTGGACTCACTCCAGTAAATTTGTGTCTTTCTTGTGCTGTTTAGTCCAGAACTGGAGCATCCAGAAGAACTGAGACCCATAGCTTTAACAAAACAATCAGTCTGTATACAGAACACTGCTGAGGCACTGAAATATACACAGTGGTGAAGATCTTCCTGCCCAGGTTTGAGAGACACCCAATTTTCAGCCAATCCTTTATCTCAGTTGAACAACTCCTCTCCAGGCAACTCACAAGAACTGGGCTAAGAGCAAAGCCCAAACCAGCTAGCACAAACAGGTCACTGTTGTCTTTTGGCTACCAGTTCACTATGTACATGACCGCAAAGATTGCTACATTAATAAACACAATGATTTTCATTCCATTCCTCCAGCTATTTTTATTCAAACCACATAATGGCCTTTACCACTAATCCTGTGATCTGACCTGCAGCAAATTAAGTAGACAATTTAAGTCAAAGCTTACAAACAAAATCCAGTACTATCCATCATAGGTCAATAGCCTTGTATCTAGATTACAGACTGCTAAATAGCTTCAGAGATTCATTTATTAGAGCAAAATTAATGCTGACAATAGTTTTCAGCTGGTTAATCTTCTGACAGCTGCACTCTCTCACTTGTTCAAACACATTTCAAGAAGCAAAAATAAATTAGTTAAGTAGAAAAAAAGAGAGCAATTTGTTGTATAATGCAGAAGGCTTGGAAAATTCTTGTTTTAAAAACAAAAATCTATTTACTTCAAGGTAGATTTTATCATCTAGGGTCCTTGCCGGCTATCTGCTATTTTATCAGAATCAAATGAGCAACACAGCAAATTTTTAAGACTGGCAATTTAAAAAGAAAAAAAATTGGCATGGAGTCTAGGAGTACAAGAACTGTAACTTCAGCTAAAAATAGAATTTTAAAAAAAAAATCATTATACAAGAATGCACAGCACTCTTTCACAATCACAGCTTCCATAACAACACTACAAGCCAGTTAAGTATTATCAGTTTTTAGCACTAAAGAGAGCAGTGGAGATGCAGAGCAGCTAATGCAATTTAAATTGGCTAACTATTATTTTCCACACTTAGATTTTTTTAAGTCTTACCACCTAAGATAATGTTTTATGTACTGCTGCTGTGAGGGTCAAGTTGTTTAAAACCTGTCTGTTCTTTCTAAAATACAAAAAGTCTCTTTACATCCTTCGGGAATAGTTTTCAGAGAAACTGTATCTATGATTAGTATGTGTTAAGATTTCCTTCTCTGCTGCAAAGCAAGACTCTTGGAGTCCATGGCTGCAGTCTTATACTTGATTTCTCTAGGATGATAACCCACACCTATGTGCAATCCTGCAAGGTCGTCACTCCAGCAGATCCCACAGAGCAGTTCAGCTCCAAGTCTGTTGGTCACAACAGCACCACAGTTTGTCCCAGACATAAACTGGCAGGAATAGGATTGCAGAAAAATATAAGGGATCTAGCTACCTGAGGGGATATGCAAGAAAATGACTCTGGGGAAAAATATGGTGAGAAGTTACAGAGTATCACTGCAGTATGGCATATACACTTGGAGACTGGTTTCCCACTTGTATACTAGCAGATTTTGGATAAATATCTGCAAAACTAAGTTTTTTTCTCAAAATAGGTACATAAAGAACTTCAAAACATCATGTCACATCTGTCTGTGCTACTTGAGGGGCAAGTTTAATCCAGGTGCATCTCGGTGGATTGCCAATGGATTGCTCAGTGAACCTGCTACAGAGCGGTTCATAAGTTCAACATTTTAGACAAAAATAGGAATGGAGACTTAGGAACCCTCACATGACAACAGCAACTGGTTGCAACTACCCTGGAACAGTCTGAAGACGACCTCAAATTTTAGCATCCAGACCAAGAAGCCTCATTTGACAGACACACTGCCCTTCCATAGTCACTTTCCTGTGCTTATTTAAACAGTATTTAATGTTGCTGCAAAAAGTCTTGAAATTTGCCACTGCTTCCAGTTCCAAAAAAAGCCCAGAAAGGTCTTAGGTCTATAGCTACATTATTAAAACTGCTTCATTTATATCAGTTCACTTATTATTAAGAAGAAAATTTGCAAACAAAGAAATATTAATGTTAAGATATTATATGGAAGTATCTACTTTCAGTTTCAGCTTTATTAAAATCTGTAAGAACAGCAGGCAGATGAGTTAAAAAGAAGTGATATTTTAAGGCTACACATTACAGCACCATCACAGTGGCAATGCTGAAAACTGCAACACTGCTGGAAAGACAATGCACCCAAGCATATCCCTGTGCCAACATATTTAAACCACTGTTGCGCTACACCTGCGGATAAAAAAATTCATTGCTGACAAAGTTGAGACTGAAGTGATAGGAACAGAGCTGTTTCAGAATTTCTGAAGGACAAGCAGGACATGAAGGCTGTAATATCAAGAAGCTTCAGAAAAAAATCATCTATTTTGTTACTTTTCTACTCAACATTTAGTTGCAATTTTAACAACTAATTTTGTGATCTAAATTATATTAAAAAAAACAAACAAGAAGAACACTGCCAGAGTTTTAATCCTCTATCTTGTTTTATAATGTTGTACCTTCAAACCCAGGAGTTGAGGCTTTGCCTGTTCCACTTTGGGAAGTGCAAGGGAACACTGTTCTTTTATTCTGATTTTTTTTTTTTTTTAATGCAGTTTAAGTGGCTGTAGCTGCCTCAAACAAGCAGGTTCTTGTCATGTTTGCTCTTTCAGATAGGCTGAGCTTGAGAGGCTGCATCTGTGTACCTTGTGTGAATGTGCATTTTTAAGGACCAAGCAGATTTTTTTAAATACCTGCCAGCTCATACCAAATACTTTGTCTTTGCAACTCACGAAAAGTTAAACCAAGATACACAAGGGAAGATTAACTGAAAAGGTTACTATTGTTTTGCTACATATATAAATCTAAACCCAATTAAAAGGCATGTACAGGCAAAATCAGCCATAAATCCCTACTGGAAATAAAAGAATATTTGAAACCATACTATCAATTTAAAATAACCATGAAGAGACTAGTTATTCTATAAAACATAAACAGGGTATCAATTATTTCTACTTGCTTTTTAGACAATGTCTGCCATCATCAATCTATTTCCAGGAAACAAGTAAATGGAACAGACTCAGAAAAAAACCCCACAGCACACCACCACTCCAAGGGCTTGTGTTTCTCTCTATTATAAAAATCAGCATCAAAGCTAGACCTATGAAGCTATTCTGCTGCCTTATAACTAAAACACAGTAAATCACTTAATTTGCTCAAAAGAACTTAAATGTTGTAACCAGTCTGCCATCAGCAGAGATAAAGAAGAGGGCCGATGGGACCGGGCTGCAATGCGAGCCGTCTTTAAAATGCAATTGTTCTAATCATTTTCTACAGATGCAGCCTCACAAGGGGCTGCTGTCACAGGGACCATTTACGACTTGTTATGGTGTCTCTATTGTTTACCGGGCGACATTCGCTAAAAAGGCGACAGCTGGGACAGAAAGCTGCTCCTCAACGAACAATATAATCCCGTGAAAGTAATCAACAAATTTAAGGGTGTTAATTAACTTTACACTTTATCATGTTCAATTAGTTGTCCTTTCTCGAAAAGATTGCCGTGCACAATCGGTTTAGAGCGTGCCATGTTTGATTTGTAAGTGATCACTGTTTCTGTTTCGAAGTCCATGTCAGATGTTCTCTTGGGTTTTGGTGACACAGATGAATGGCTCTGCACATGTTAGGGGGTGATCTGGTTTAACATAAACCAGCATAACATAACCCCTTGTTAACGTATCGCTGGCCTTTCCAAGCAGGCACAGAAACGCCCGTGCCCGCGGACGCACACAAACCTGCACAAAACCCCTGCGGAAGCACGACAGCCAACGAGCCCAAGTTTCGTTTTTGCTGAAACGCAAAGACACAAGTAAATGGGCAATTTTTCATCATTATATCTCAAAGCAAGACTTGTCTTTTAGGGGCACGCTTGGGATCATTTCTTCCCAGCAAGATCCCTAGTTCTGCCGCATTATGCACTAATGCACAAGTGCCTCCGTACATTTTACATAATGCACGCTGCCTTTTCTAATGGCAGCTGAGCAAACGCTGGGTAGATGCACTAAGTTCTTCTGTGTATCAAATTCTGTGGTTTGTGCTGTATTTATAATGCTAGGGATTCTGGAAGAAAGTTGGATTAATCTATTATTTAAACTTGCCATTTTCCCTTTAATGTACCATTCCTACTTGCTAATGGGACAAGCCAAGCTCATGATGAAGCGACAACATACTTGGAAGTGCCCCTTAATGAAAGTCATTGCTGTTTCTCTCTTCTGACAAATAGAGCTTTGCATCACCGTACCTCATAAGCTAGTGATTTTTGAGCAAAAATGGAAATAGAGGTTCAGGTCAGTGATTTCAAGATTTATACAACAAGCACTCAAATATTAATCCAGACAAAAGCACGCTTAAGGAAGTAGAAACATCTCTTTTACAGCATAATCGAATTATACAATTTGTGAGATTATGGCTGTACAGAGAAAAAAACCTAGTGGATTTTTATTCTGCAGCAACAGGCAAATTAAATACACATGATCATCATTATTTAAGCAGTTACATTGTACATAAAAACAAACTGCAAAAAACCCACCCACAAAACAAAACAAAATAAAAATGCAAAGAAAGCCCAATGGAAAAGTTGTTAACTCTGAAAGCTAATAATGGACTAGGTTAAATATTTAAGAGGAAATTATAGACTGTATCAGAAATAGCTGAAACCACAAAACAAAGCAATATAAAACATTAGTTTTCTGCTAGGAAGAAGATCTGCAGGGAAAAGGGAAGCGGTCGATAGATCCTTAAATTGGACGCAATAGCTGCTCTTCTATCCCAAGTTGGCAGCTGCTACATTTGCAGACCTAGTTCATTATTTACCCATAATGACCATCAAGCTCCAGTCAAAGTCAGATCACAACAACTGTCAGCAGCTCTTTTAATTAGCCTTGTTTGAATTCAGATAAATATCACAATGGCCCAGCTTCTGCTGAAAAAGCAACAAGAAGATTGCAAGGAATAAGCTTCCCTGACTTCCTAACAAACAGTATTGTGAAAAAGTCCAGAGAACCAAAGTTGTTTTTTTCTTTTAAATTAAGGAAGGGATGGTGATGTGCACATTATTATTTTTCCCTCACGTGATATTCATATTACTACTTACAATTCCTGTTTATAAGCAAATTTGTGCATCTCAAATGCCAACTCAAAACACTATTTCACGATCTGAAAGGTAAACGTGAAGAGATGGCTTACAGGTATTAATTAAATTTCTAACCTCTGTGAAATCACAGGTTTTGAAAAACTGAATCAGAATTAAGGAATGCACATATTAACAGGATTATCCTCTCTCCTAATTTATCTCCTTCTGTTTGTTTATCCTCAGGGAACATAATCTTCTGTTGCATCAAGCCACTCTCATTCTCCCTGTGTCAGCAGCAGAATAATAATTCCCTCCTCCTCCTCCTCCACCCCCTCTCCCACAAGCACTGGCAAGAATGAAGACGAGTGGATCAGACTGTTTGCATCAGCATTAATGCTCCATGCAGCTATTTTCCTAGCAGTAGTAGACACTGAAAGAAAGATGCAAGAGAGGTGAGCAATATGCTACCTGTTCTGGGCAGC
Organism: Certhia americana; assembly: GCA_018697195.1. Classification (NCBI taxonomy): domain Eukaryota; kingdom Metazoa; phylum Chordata; class Aves; order Passeriformes; family Certhiidae; genus Certhia; species Certhia americana. Next base: position 33,564,982 of record CM031858.1, read on the forward strand.
CCAGCATGAGAGGGTGTAATTAAACAGATTTTGCCTCCCAGAATAATATGAAGGTAGAAGATGCAGGCAGAGACTGCTCTAAGAGCCTTTCTTCAGCGTACCACTTGCTGCCACAGTTGGGTCCCAATTTTGCTAGGTTCTGTCCAAAGACAAAGCTAGTTCCAAACTTTCCAGTCCCACATGCCAATCTGAGAAGTGCTGCTGTATATGCGAGCATCCTTGAAGGCCTCAAGGAAAACATGTTTAGGGATTTACATGAATCATAAGGATACATGCATATAAACAATAGGTACATACATCTGTTACAGTAGAAGAGGATATCCCTTTTGGGAACAGAAAAAATTATGTAAACATAATCAGAAGGTAGAAAGTAGTGGAGGAGGAAGAATAAACAACTGATTAAACAAAACAGGCAAAATGGTCATGAGAAGCTTCATGTTTTCAAAAGAAGGTCTGAGATTTGTATTGGGATTCATACTTGAACTTGGCCATGGATGTTGGAATAAAGATCTTCAATTTGATTTAGATGTATTATAGAATGATGCCAAAACACAGAAAAGAATATGCCCTCTTAATAAATCATGCAAAAAATGACTAGAAGCTGTTGTTTGAGGCAGTTTAATATGGAGGGGATGCATAAGGAAAATTTTACAAGATGGTATAAAGTAGCAACTGATGCCTGCAAGGGATCAGCCAAAGAAAATAAGTTGCAAAAGGCAAATGCACATATAAGATACTTCAATGTTTTTCAACAGAAATACAAGCTGAAAGGCCTGATGAAATTGTTCTGTCTGCAGCATTTTTTAAAAAGCACTACATTTAGTTCTAGTCATTGTAATGCCAAAGAGAAATATCAAAGCACCTGAAAGTTAGCAAGTAAAAAGGTTAACAGCAGTGCAATAACAAAGGAAATACAGTATGACTGATTAGCTTATTTGCTTATTTTTAATACCCAAAATATCATATTAAAAACATTAAAAAACAGCAGTTCATGACAGTCATCTTTGCCATTCTCCACCTTTGATCCATACTCCACCACAAAATTATAGACAACAGAAACATCCTTTTGGTGTTGCTGGAGTACCAGATTTGGTACCCCTTTACACATCCCTAATATTTAACTATATGGTCTAAATCTCATCTCCAAGCCTATACAGAAATATGAAAACTTAACAACAACATGCATGTACATGTAGATACTGCCTGTATCTACAGCTGTGGACGGCACAACTACATGCACAGCACAGAACTCAGCACAGTTCAAAACAAGTATTTAATTTTTTTATCCGAACATTAGAAAGAAGGCTGGACAGCTACGGATGAATACCAACATCCCATATATACAAGATCCCAAAATTTCAAAGCAGATTTCAGAGCATAAAGCACGTGACACTGAGCTGTCTGATCAACTATTGCTGGGTTCTGAGCAAGCACAGCATCAAATACATGTGAAATATCAAATACAAAAGAAAAAAATAAAGTCCCTCTTCAAAGAAAACAAATCTCACCCAGCACTACTGCTTGAAATTCTGGTCTTTCAGAAGTCCAAAAACTTATCATGAACATGCATGCAGTTCCTCCATTATGTGGGCCACTGATAACCCTCCACACAAATAAAATTCAGCAGACACAATTCTGGTCTTGACCAATAAGACTTCAGGTCCTGGAAATAAAACCTTATCCCAATCACATAGTGCAAAATCAAGAATAATTTTTGTCTAGTGCTAGAAAGAGTAGATAGCTGCATTTCCAATATCATCATAACTCGCTTTCTTGAAAAGCTTCTACTCTATACAGAAGATCAGCAACCAGAAAATGGACTGTTTTGTGACTATAGAAGAAAAAACTCAAAGGGATAGATATTTACAATGTTCACTTCGAAAAAGAGAAGGTAAATTCCCAGAAGAGGGATTTTACCTTCTTATATTCTTACAGTTAGTTGTTCCAACTCAAGTTCAGAGACAATACCAAAATGAACATCAAACCTCCAGAAGCTTAATGTTTGTGTGGAATAACCAAAAGCCACAAATAGATCCAACAATCCACCTTGTCATCACAGCTTTTCATCTCATCCATTTTGACCGAACAACACACATGCAAATGCATGACCAACAAAACCAGATGTGTGGTCAGTCTTGCTAAGCTCTTTAAATCACAAGAAGCAGTTAGTTGTAAGTCACCACTTCTGCAGATTTTGTTACTTGGAGTTGAATGTCTCTGGAATGTATAAAATACTTGCATATTTTAGCTTAACTCCACAGCAAAATTCCATTATGTTTACATAGTGCTGTGGAACAGATACATAAAAGCTGAAGAAACCCCTTCATTATAACAGCAAAACAAGAACCTTCAAGAAAAAATAAACCAGGGATAATTAACATTATTGTTTACCTGTTTCTCCAGTATTAGTACAACTCTAACACGATATCAATCCCCTTTTACAAAAACAAAATACTTGAAACGATTTAGTACTTAATGATTTTATCATGTTGCCTTTCTATAGGTGCCTAAACCAAACGAAATATAGCATTTTTCTGAATAATGAAGGTATTAAGCACATCACTAAAAGCAAAAAATATAATCACAGTGAAATATGTATTTAGACCGCCTTACTCAACAGGTATGGGTTCAAGTGTTCTTAATAAAAGGTCTGCTTCTTAAAAAGCCAGCTGTAGAAGCAGAAGAATTTCTGTTGATGCATTCATTAGTCCTTCTGTATCATATAAGAAAATAAAGGCAATAAACACAGAAAAATGAAACAAAAAGCATTTCAATGGGGTGGATAACATAGCATTTCTGGTTTATCTTAAAGAGCTGAAGATGTAGCAATACCACATGCCACTCTCAATCGATAGGGGAACATTTACATTCACAACATTGTAAAAAATACCTAGTATTTAGTATCAGGAATCTAACAAAATTTTAAAATAAAATAGAAATGTATAGCCAGAAAGAACTGTCAGACCGGTAATTTTAAAATGAATCAGTCTCCAGTATTTTCTCCTGGAGATTTGCTCAACTGAAATTTTTAATTTTACCTGTTTTGGGTACAGCCTATGAGAGGACAACTGACAGAGGTTTACCAAATTAAATTGAAAAGAAATGCATAAATAACAGGAGTGAAGATTGCATTGAACATTTTTGAATGAACTTTTGAACTCTGTCCCTTCAAGTGTCATTGGTGGTATGCAACCAATAATTTTTCTGACAATCTGAACCATCATCAGAGTGCATTGCTTCAGCTATGTCTATGCTTTCCTTAAGCACTCTGGCATTGAATCTTGCCTTTGGATACAGTCAAGAGCCCACACAGTCTTATCTTTCAGCTTCTCCTTTAAATACATGCTTATTTTAAAGCATGCCTAACTATTACCTACAAAGCAACAAATCATTTTCTGCTGCCTGATTTCAGCATAGTCAAAGTTGATTCTCAAAGCTTTAAGGAACTGAAAGGCAAGGCAGTACAATAATGCAAGATATGAGAACTGCTAGAAAAACAGCCTAAATTGGAAAGATTCCATTTAAAGAATCCCTTTGTTTCAAGGCCTTTCCCAGTTCTATTTCCTGTTCAGGGATCCTCCACACATAATTCTGTTATTACCTCTCTGCAAAACAGATAGTACATCTCTTTCAGAGAACAAGATTTAGCATTGCCCTCCAGCCTAAAATGCAATGCACTTTCCAATGTTCTTAAATTTATTTGATGCCACTTATACAATGAGTTCAAACCCTTGTAATGTAATTAAAAGTTATATTTTTTTATGAATAAACTAATTCTAAGTTTAATAAGAAAAGGTACTATTTTTATTATTACTTTTATTGTTTCAGGATGAGTGAATATGCAATCATATGGTTTAAATTTACAAATGTTTACATGCTCCAAATGCTGTACTTTCACAAAACAAAACAAAACACATTTTCATATTTAACTGTGCTGAATGACAACTTAAGGAGAGCCACTATAAGACTTGTGTATCTCTTTTTTCTGTACTACCTGTAAGAATTCCAACACTGCAACTTAGGCAATTTTGCATGAAACCAATTTAACCTTTTTTCTGTAATGTAAAGGTATTGAAAGTCAGTACTTGGCCTGGCCTTCCATTTAAAAAACAAGAAAGAGAAAGACTGCATTTTGCCAACGAACAGAATCAAGAGGGTAACAAAGTTAATTATTTCTCATAATCAGTAATTATGATTAGATAAGAGACTCTTTGGTAATGAACTGCTCTAATGATGGAGGACCTCCATCCTAAGAAATATAATAGTACATTAACATAACTGTGTATGCAAAGTACATAGAACCGCTGCCACAGTTAACTTGTCATTGAATGATTAAATAGGAATTCATAATTAGAAAAATCCACAGTGTAATTTATTGGCCTTCTCGACAGTTCTGGTTCATTAGAAGTTGATTACCAAATAGTGACCTCTAGCGGCCTACAGCTTTTTCATGTTATCCCAGTTCTCTTGGCAGTTTTAGCAGCTATTTAACCTCAAGAAAAAAGAAAAAAAAAAAAAAAACAAAAAGGTAGTTTGAAGAATTTAAAATGCTTCCCTTTAAGACACCCTTTTTAAACTTCCCTTAAAATATACAGCGTGCTAATTTCTTCAGAAAATGGTTTCCCGTTCTGTAGCCATTTATATAAATTTTATAAAAACGTACATTTATATGAAAACAACTTCTCCGTTTTAAAGCTAATACTGAGGTTAGCACGGTACTGATGATAATTAATATTTATATCCTGATTAAATATAATGTCTTCTACTAAAAATATATCATATATTAAAATAAAATACTTTTCTAGTGTCAAAATTACAAAGACCTTGAAAAGCTCATGCTTCAAGCCAGACTGCTTATACCTTAAGGTGAAGTGCCTCTAAGTGTTGCCTTTGAAAAACAGACAGTTTTGCACTAAAATAAATCAGCTGGCTCAGTTGGAGGAGGTAGAGAACAGGGAGAGAGAAAACTCCACAGTTCTCTGCTCCAGGTAGAAGAAAAAAATTCCAACATTTCTTATTATTTGCTGGACACATGCCAAATAGAGTACAAAAATACTCTACTCAAATTTAATTTAAGAAAAATGCAACTTAAAAGTAAGTAAGATTTGCATTTACCTGCAAAATCTGCTTAGCATTAGGGTGGAATTTTCCCTCATTCAACTTAGCTAATCCACTGCTCGGCTATTTAGACAGTGTTCTATTTTAAAATTTTCCATTATGATAGATACACTTTTTCTTGAACTAAGACAGTATCGGATTTTTTTTAAAGTATGAATGTTTCTAACAGGAAGTAGCACATCTGAAACTAATATAGAAGCCCTTGAAACACAGCATTAAATAAAAATTCATACTCAATGAATACAAGCAATTTGAATTTCCATTGTTTTCATTTTCCATCTTGTTTTTTTTCCAATACTAATGCTGCAGCAATGATGTGCATGTATTTTTCTTCACTTTTGTCTAACACAGAACTGGCTAAAAAAATTACCCCCCTTTTTTGGACAGAAGCTAGAAAATAAACTGCACAGTCCTGTTTCATACATAAACAGATTTTTCAGGGAAAACTATTTCAGTCTCCCAAATGGGAAGATGTCCATCATCCTTGTATGCTGGAAACAGCTTTAACAATTGCTATAAACAGAGAAATGGATAGCTACAGGACAGAGATCTCCACCCTGATTTCCATGTGTGTGTGTGTGCAGATGTGTGCAGACACACACACAGGACTCTAGCTGTTTGTGGCGATGATTTAATATAGTGACTGGATAATGAGCTGTGCTCCCTGCAGCAAGTGAATCACCATTTAATGCTATTATCAACAGTTCATGACCCACCGGCATGAAATGTCAACCTGATTAATCTGAACACTACTGACCTCAGAGAAGAAAAGCTACCTTATTGTCAGAATTTAATATATAATAAAACCATACACAGAATATAAATACCTTATTGAGCATGGCCATTAACAGCAAATCTACTTTATTTTGCTCTACTGTTTCTTTCAAACTTGATTGGGCATACATTAAAAATAAAAAAAAAGGAAAGAAATACTTTTGCCTAGTCAAGCAGGAAGCAATCCATTAGGACTTATTATTTTGATATACAGCGAAACATTTCAAAATGGCTGTCCAAATACAAACCCCATGTTGATACAAATAAGAAAAAAAATTAGCATATGCTATTGTAGGACTTGCTACTGTCAATTCATATCAGGAAATGATCAGAAATTGTTCTTGCTTTTCTAAGGTCACTGAGGCAATAAAAATACTGATTTGTAAATAGGAAACAGCTTGTATGAGTGATGCTGCATAGGTCACAGAAGAAAGCTACCTTAGCTTTGTAAAATGAATACACTACAAAAAGATCAGAAACTTGTGCCAGTTACATTCATGAATATAAGTGCATCCCCAACATTTTTTTTTACATTTGTAGTAAAGATTTTTTTCTTTTGTAATTCAGTGCCATGATAGAGCCCCACTCAACAAAATTTTTAGACATTTTTCCTGTTCTCTTTGGCAAATAAACCAGGAAAACAAGAAAAAAAGACATGTTTTACCAGTCACAATGAGGTTAGTACAATCTCGCTATGTATTCTCCATATGTCTTTTAAATTTAACTTGGCTAGGAGCCTTATTAAAAGATGCAAAACTTTTCAGCCAGCTTTTCAGGATTCTCTACATAACAGTATATAAATAACCGAGACTGAAGCTGGGAGGACTACATGGCATTTATCTGTCAAGTTATATTAACTGACACAAGCACAGTAACTACTATGATTTATTGTTAAAACATAGTAGAGTTACTTTTAAAATGAAACCCACAATGGTTTCATCCCTCATTTTTTATCATTGTCACCTGGTACTGAAAGGGCTAAGGGATTTTCAGGACATGGGACTGGAAGAAAACGGAGTGAAATCCCCAAAACTGCCCACATATGAATGGAATGACTGTGGGTGGGACAAGAATGAACACTCCAAGTACTGACTTATAACCACTAGCAGCCAAGGAAAGAGGAACATGTCAAACTGACTTGACTAAAACTTGGACAAAGCCCTGATGTCTGAATTCCCAGTTGAGAGCTCTGCTGGAAATGCAAAGAAGGAATAAAGGAATTCTGGACACTTAGGCAGGAAAGTAATTCATGCTGCCAGCACAGACACATGTTTAAGCTTTGCTTTTCCATTCAGAAACCAAACAGTTCTTGTGTGCCAGCTGACTAGTAAGTGTTGGCCTGTTTAGCAAAGGCTGTCCTGTGTAGCTGCAAATACTGCTGGCTGCAGTGTGCCCGAAGGGGTAACATCTGACAGCCATTAAAACCTCCTGTGCACCCCTCCTCCAAACATTGAGGCAAAGAGGGGTTTGCCAGAGTAGCACAGCCATAGTGCTCACTCTTAGGAACTCCAGACACAGTAATAAGAAGAGTTCACACAGAGGGGTTGCATTTAGATCTCCATCAAGCACAAACTGTAAACTGGTCTGCTAGGATGTCAAAACCATTTTCTGTTACCTGCAACTAATGATCACCTTCACAATCATGGTGCTCTTTAGTCCACTGCAGATTAGCTCACCTAGGAGTCTTGCAGATAGATTGCATCTTCTGCTCTCACAAAGCCATGCAGCCCTCTCCTGCTACGTAAAGCTGCTTTGCCTGCATGATTCCTCACTGTATGCTCATTCTATGTGCCCTTTTAGAGACTCTGTTTGCCATACACATTTTTGTTCTGTTCGAACAAACCCCATTTCATCCCTTTTACCTTCTGCAGAAGAGGAACAAGGGATTGGGAACTTGTTCTTTTCCTTTCTAAACAGCTCCTTGACACGACCAAAGCCCAGAAACTCAGCAGTCCCTTCAGACTAAGATAACAACCCTCCACAGTCCTGACTGTGCTAAGTAGGTGCTACAAGTCACATCAAGTTGCAGGTTCTGCACCAAACAGGGTATCAAATACACAACCCGTATTAAGTAACAGTTTACCCAGAATTCCTATATTGGACAGACATATTGCTAAGCCATCTCACAAATATTTTGAAGGTGGTGGTGGTTTCCTATAACAGTGGCAACACAGAGTTCACTGATGAACTTGGAGGAAAAAAGGGACCTGCTACTCCTGCAGGTAGATGACAAACAAATAAACATATCTTTCCAAACTGTGTAGTTCAGTCTGCTCTATTTACATGCTATGTTAGTTTGGCTTCCCCTCTTCCTCATCAGAAGGAGCATATAAGAAAACAAAACAACCAAAATAAGATAGAAAGCTTTTAATTGCAATTCAACCATTGTAAATAAACTCAGTAAAATTGCAGGTATCAAGTCTAGAGTGGAGGTGCATGTAGTAATCAAGAAAAGATATTCTTTTTATCTTTTAGAGTTTACAGTGTGGAGAGACAAGGATGAAGGACAGAAACTGCATCCTCTCTGGGAATATTGTTGAAAGGAAGAATCAGAAATGAAGTAGAGAAACGACATCATTCATACAATTGAAGGACAGAAGCAGCCATCCTTAAGGGCAAATAATTTTATCATCATGAATCACATTGACTTAATATTTTCCAAATTTTTGATTTAGAAAAATCAGATTGCAATTGCATTAGAAATGCACTGAGTCATATGCACTGAAGAGATGCAATTATGGTTAATACTGAATAAAGAAGACAAAGAATAGTCCAAACCCTCCTATTTTCAAGTTTTCTCTAGAATATTTTAGCATGCATAAAATTGGTTCAATAGATTCAGACTGGTTTTTCCTCCTCACTCACAAAAAAATAATGAGGAAGCAAGGACATGGAATAAGAAATGTAATTTGGCTTGCTTTCTACTGTGTTTATAGCTATCTGTAAAATGCCCAAGATAATTTGAAATGCTAGCAAAAGATAAAACAGTGGCTAGAATAATTTAAAAGTATGCCTCTAAAAGCTCTTAAATGAAAAGGAAAAAAAAAGTACCTTCACAGGGAGATAACATTACAGTTTCAAATTAACTTTTTAAGTACACAGAAATGTAGATGAAGAAAGAAGAGCACTTCCTTGACATAAACATAGAAAGTAAGTTTTTTAAGAGGTTATTCTGCAATCTTTCTGTGCTAACTATGGTCTTAAAATAGGTAATTAGGAAGCTTTCTTTTTTTTGTTCCCAAATGTAACTCAGGCAGTGATCTGGGCTTTTATTCATAAAGAATGATAGGAAAACTGGGAAGGATAAACAAACTGCAGCAATTTATTTCAGAATACAGACTTAATTCTAATGAACACTCTCCAACACCAAAGTTCTCCTAATTTTTGTATTTTTCCTCTTCTCTTAGATTAATAGGGGGATCATGCACTCCAAGTACGTCTCTGGCTCTTTCTGTGTCCACTATTCATCAACATACTACAGTTTCAGGGGGATTTTAGTAAGGAAAATAGAGAAAAACAATCAGGTCAGTACTCGGTAAAAACTTCTTTGGCTACATATTCAGAGTATCAGCAGGAAGTCAATCTGTGCTTTCTGTGTTGAAAAAACTCAAAAAAGCAGCTTTGATAACACCTGCATCTCCCTTTTCCTGGAGAGCAGGAGAAAGAAGGAAGAGCGAAGATAGTTATTTACTTAACTCACCGTAATTTCAGCTAAATAACTGCTCCAAATTAGAATTTAATATTCACAATTACGTAAGAAATTAAACTCCTGAACCAGCTACTGAGCAACTGGCATAAAAGTAAAGCCTCCACACCAGAAATTACTAAAATTGGCACACACTACACACCAACAGTAATCAGATCTGCTAAACACAGCCTAACATTATGCTCTTATCAGGGAAGGTAATCGTACCTGCTACAACATCTGAAATACCAGTTCCTTAATCACTTTTGGCTAAACATATTAGGTGCACTTTGGCATTGCAACATTCATTTTTCTGAGTGTAGAGTACAGTTTTTCAGACTACATTCCTTGTCTCTGTGTAGTCCCTATATGTGTACATCTTAGTATAACTGCCTGCTTTCTTTGTGTAAAATACACACACAAAAAATAAAAAGAAAGGAAAGGAGGGGGATCAGAATCATCTACAGAAAACAAAGATATATCATTTAATCTTAAAAAGGCTATTTTTCATCTTGTGTCAAGGCTTAGCTAGTAAAATGATCATGTGAGCATCTCCAAAGGTTGCCAAATCTCTCTTCTTGAAGTAGCTGTTCAGTGTTTTCATTAGAGATTTGCACTATTGTGTCAGGAGAGAATGGTCTATTAATGGTATTTTTCAGTAATATTATCTTTAAATAAATGAAAAAAAACCATTCAATCACAAGTTGATGTCCTAAAAAGGACATTTCTGGCATCAAATAAAAGTGCATTCAAAAGGTTTCTGCTTATTTATGTTATGAACTTACAGGGATTATATACATTATATACTTCAAGTACAATACCCAAAAACAATACAAGTAACAAAAACTCAGGGTGGCAAGGGAAGACAGTTTTGTTGAGTATGTTCTCTACATGTCTTTTTTTTTTTTTTTTTTTTTTTAATCTGAGGGACACAAACCAATGATTTTCTCATTCATCACTGCTGTTTGAACAGAAATGCTTTGAGGTTCCCATTCTACAAGCCAAATCTTGTGAGGTTTATGTTTCAGCATCACAGGACTCAACAAAATTTATAACCTGTTATTTCAGCCTTCTTTGATGAACAGATATAAAAATTAATTAAAAGGTTTAATGGCATTATTCCACTTCTTTTAAAGTAGAACTTTCTGTAAAATACTTACTGCATGCTAAGCATTTTTTACAGTCAACAAGAAAAAATACAAGTAAAAATGTCTAAAGCCTATAAAACAATCAAAGTGGTTTTTATTTTGACAATTTATCTTATTCATTTTCCACTCATATACAGAGCTCTTTTCAAAAAAAGAGAACACTTTCTGGACAGTGTCTGAGGTGGTATCAAAATGCTCTTGATTAAAAAAAAAAAAAAGTACCTGTTCCTCCAAACTGTCAAGCTTTTGTTCTTATTTTAACAGTCTCATCTACCTCTCCTTGAGACAAAAGAGAACTTGTGTACCCTGCAGCAGAACAAGATGGATGAAATGGATATATTACAATAGGACATTATCCAGTTGATTACAGACAGCGCCATAGGGGCACTGCTAAAACCAGGGAACAGTAGTTCAGGTGGGAATACGAGTCTGTTTACAGAGAAATGGATCCAGCATTAAACAGTGTGCTAGAGTAGACTCACAGACTGGATGAATGGGATGCCTCATGAGGCACTGCACTCACCCCTGTGCACAAGGTTAAGTCCCTTCTGATATGAAGTAACCTGAAGTGAGTTGGGTACAACATCCCCCTTTATCAAAAGAAGACTTCAGCCTGACTAAAGCCAGAAGTCTAAGTGCCCTGACTAAGTGCAAAAGTCCAGACAGAAAATCCCACTCTCCCTGCAGAGACACAATCCATTAAATAAAATGAGTCTTCCAGGGGTAGAAGAATATTGAAATTATGAAGTGGGTAGTAAGAGACTACAGCCAGATTGCCACGACTTCAGAGCAGTAAAGGCACCCAAGCTTTCAAAAGTAAAAAGTAAGAACTAGATAAAGCTTGTGATAAGGGTGATAAGTGACAGGACTAATATAGTGAAGAAGACAGAAATTTAGTAGCAGAATTTAAACTGAAGCAGAACAGGTTTAGATTGGATATTAGGAAGATATTCTTTACTGTGAGAGTGGTGAGGCACTGGCACAGCTTACCCTAGAAAGGTACTCCTTTTTCAGGGTAAAGGGTGGACTCCCCGTACCTGGAAATGTTTAAGGCCAGGTTGAAAGGGGCTTTGAGCAAAAGGTGTCCCTGCCCATGCTAGGTGGTTGGAAATAGGTGATCTTTAAGGTCCCTTCCATCCCAAACCATTCTGTAATTCTGTAATTATTCTGTAATTGACTGATTTGGTTTAGAAATGCTGAATGCTACTTGCCAGGAAGAAAGAAAGCACAGTTAGAAGGATGGGTCTAATGTTCAGTTTTGACATTGAATTTTTCAGAAAAAACATAAAAGTTAGGGCTACTGTCTTGCAACTGGACTACTTGGAACTAGATGATCTTTAAGGTCCTTCCAGTCTAAACCATTCCACGATTCTAAGATTCTGTGACTGGACAGAAGTCTATGGATGACTAACCATATGAATAACCCAGAAACTGACACCTGAAGAACATGTCTCTCCTCCAACCTCCCCAAGATTAATACATTTGGAGAAACAGTAAAATCCTTTTGAAATTAGGATGGCCAGGGGCACCATATCCAATTAAAAAAGCCTACTTTTAGTTCCTTCAGTTTGGTGGGGTTGTGCATACATTAAAAAAAAAAAGGAATGTTCAAATAAGTAGCTTCTATGTTAGACAGCAGTTTAGTCACCTTGTAAACAGGGCAAGGTAAGGACAGAAACAATAAGTGAATATGTAACTCCCATTAGTGCTTTTTTACTGTCTTGGTAGTGGGAACAACCTGAATTCTAAACTCCTGGTGAACAGGAACTTTCCAAAGTTTGCAAGGGCATACAGAGTTTAAATACAACAGCTTAATGCTTAATGGTTGAGGCTCAGGGATGTTAGGACCAAGCAACTTGGACTAAGGCAGCAATAGATCAATTTTTTTTCATCACTTCTTGCAGATTGAAAAATTTCTAGTATTTCTAGTACTAGATATTCCTATTACTAGGATTTCTAGTACTTTGGATATTCTTTTCCTACCCACACAGAATATTTTTGCGCACCAACCAATTAAAACAGTTCTTGCCTCTATTGTTTCTAATGCCTTCCTTTACAGTGCATTTCCATAAACTGCTCTGTTTAACTGAACTGCTAAATCTAGAATACAGAAATATAAGTATCCTTGTAAGGGACATGGGAACAAAAGCTTTAGTATTTTCACTTGTGAAAGTAATAAGCACATAAAATGTATTTCTCTTACTGACTGGGCATGCTTGGTTAGATGCAGAAATATTGGTATTGAAACTAAACGTGTAGAAACTAACACCAAGTAACAGATTTCCAAACAAAATGCTGGAGAACAGGTTAGTCCTGTCCTTGTTAAAGGATGGAAAAAGCTTTCAGGAGGTTCACTCTCAGCGGTAAAGCAGCAGCTATTTAACAGAAGCAGGTTTCTGAAGCATCTTAACAACTCTCACTGGTGACTTGTTACATCTTACCACTGGTCCCTGCAGGTCCTGTACCCTGACAGGCAGAATGAAAAGATTCTCTAACGGGGCCACTGGCTGTCAGAAGCCACCAGCTGGCCTGCCAGGGCTTTGCAATTGCAGAGGCCAGCTGACAGTCTGGGTGTTGCTGACCATGCTGAGAAACGTGCCACCCAGCTGCTGTGTGGTCACGTCCATCTGGAGATCTCCAGCCAGACAAATCTCTGGGCCTGTCACATCTCTTCAGCAAGCCTTGTTATGCAAATTCAATTACTCAAGTGTGCCCTATTACTGCTGGCTAACTGCTCCTAGAACCAATCTCACACTGACAGTCAGCTCGCATTTCTACCCACCAAAAGTACCTCATTTATTCTTGCTCAACTATTCCCTTGTATCATTAAGGCAGAACAGACAAAGTCCATAGTACTGTAACCTCTCTGCAGTGGGTTACTATTCCTTGCAAAGAGCTTAGAGAGAAATTAATTTAAAAACATACAGCATCTAATCAAACATGAGTTAAAGCCACACTACCTACATAATTTACCACTAGAAATGGGAACTATAAAACTTTGATAGAATGCTAGATCATCTAACCAGTATTTTAAAATGCAAACAAACATGACACAGAATATTCAAGAAAGCACTTGAATTGCATTTGAGATATTTGCCTTAACACAGGAGTACAGGTAATGAAAAACAAGATTTCTCATTTTAACTAGCATGCTGGTGTTTAGATTTGTTCAACTAGCAGGCCTGCTGTAGCAGTAACTACCTGCTTCTCTCAAATTTATTTAGCAAATTTAATTTAGATGTAATTCTGAGCTATTGGTAGTTTTCCGTGATGAAGAGATATGAAAGATTTTACTTGGCGAAGTCATCATGTAAGCACAAAATCGTAAACTAGGAAAGTTTGGTGAAGATTTAGAAACTAGGAGTTAAATATCATATTGTTGATTTGTTCAGCATATAAATCAAACTTACTGCTCAAAATATCATTGTGAAATTGCACACCTTCATTCTGAAAAGTTATTCAAAAGCTGGCATAAGAAACATTAGCACATAAAACACTGTTAGCTAGAACAAACTGGTGTAAATCTTTATATCTAGCATTTAAGACAATATATTTTTATATCTCAAACTGAAATAGTTTCAGTGAAGGAGAATACTGGAGAGGTTTTCTAAACCAAAGAATGCAACTACAGTGAGTACAAAGCTACAGCATGGTTCCCCAGCTAGATCAATATTCAGTGCATTTTATAACCAATTCAGGTCTTAGGCCAGATGAAAACAAATCAAGCCACATCTTAGTAACCTATTTCTCTTTACCCTCATAGGAATGAAGTCGCCTTTCTAAGTGCTGATTCATCTTTTCAACCTCTTTCAACAGTGAGTACTGGTAAAGAGAGATGGAGTAGGGGGAGATTTACTTTAAAAACTTACCATTTACTCGAAAAGGTTTTCTCTTCCAAAATGACTGCTAAACAAATCTATAAAATATCATTGTTGGAAGGTTGTGGGGAAAAATACTAAGATGCAGTCGTAAGACAATGACTTGATTAATGCCCAGGAATTTAAGCTTTCATGGAAGGTGTGAGTCAAACTTCGGGACAAAGTGGAAAAATGGCACAGCACACTGCTGGCAGAACACTTGGCATGAGTGAGAGAGATGGGAAGAGATATATTCAAGAGAGAGGCATTGATGTGTTAAATTCTGGAAGAGGAGGAGAGGTGATGCAGACTGAGATCAGAAACCAAGAAAAGGATTCCAGAAACACATTTACAGCAGACTGCAAAAAATGAAGACTTAGGTGAAAGAAAATAGCAGAGAGATAAAGATCATGAGATGCCAAGGAGAAACTGAAATATGCAATTTGCCAAAGCCTGAGATAACTGGGTCATGGACCATGATCATGCCAATGCTATGGGAAGATTCTCAAACCAATCTACATGCAACATCTGTAGTATTTATTATCCTAATTTCTTGGAAAAGAAAAAAGTCAAATATGATAGCAGGACTGGAGTGTGAAAGGGAAGATTACTAGCGATGGGGAAGTACTTGGATGATTAAACTGTACAACAGCAAAACTGTAAGACTGTAAATTGGTGGAAGGGAGATGGAAAGATAATTATGTAAAATAGAGCACATGATAAAGAAAATAAGCTACATACAAGTACATTTGAAAATGGATATTGAATTTCATAACAAAAATGTTACAAACAGGAAAAGTAATTTTGAAACAGCCTCATGTTTATTTTTAAAATTTTATGAAGGTACACAAATCCAATTAAGCAAGGTAACTTAAGCAAAAACTTAACAACCTTACAGAAGGATCCTTACAAATGATGTGAATAACCTCAAAGAAATCAGAAAAATAATCATTCAAAAAAATTTTTTTTGTTGAGTTGGGCAGGAGTAGATAGAAAAAGGAGCAAAAGAAAACTACACTGAAAATACACACTATTGGCACATCTGTTTTTGATTTAGAAGCACAGCTTTTGAAGGAGCTTTAAGAGTCTCACTCCTAATGAAGCCAGAGATACTCTTGTGAAATGCAACTGAGGATGTGCATGGAACTCACATTTCTCTCCCCAACCTCTCCTTCTCAAGAAGGTGGCATAAAACAGCATTTTCTAAAAAATGGAAGGCTTAGGGAAGTCTTGAGAGAATACCAAATCTCAAATGAGTTTAATTCTACTTTCTATCTACAAAAAACACAGTATCCCTATTCAAGGCTAAATTAGCACTATTGGAAAGTTCTGTTTCCTTGAAGCAATTCTGAGTTATACTTTCCAAACAAAATAATATGGACAGTTCTGATGAAACCATCCTCAAACTACTGGTATCTGACAAAACACATCAAGTTTGCTACAAACTGTCTCAAACAATAATGCAGTTGTTGTTTTTGTCAGTCTCAACAACAACAGACTCAGGCTACTCTTCTCTATTTATGTGACATTAACATTTATTTATTTATTACAAACCAAGATACAACTATATAAATAGAAGACAAAGAAGCGATAGTGTCCCATGCAAAAAAGACATCAGCAGATAGGTATGAAGATAGGTATTTCCATAAAATGGAGACAATCTGATGTCAGCTAACTCAGTCACTTGAGATATACTTTCAAGATGGTAGGATTTCACAAGTATTATCCAGTACTGATCCACCCTAAACACATCAACCAGTAATTTCACTTTCTGTATTGCTTAGCTGCAGAATTGCCAGCCAAGCTCACAATAGTTCTCTTTCCTGCTAAGAAAAAGAATATAGTTACTTCCCACCAAGAAAATTAATACAACTAGACATTGGAGAAATAGTCCTTTTGTTGATTCTTTTATCCAAATCTCTTGATCCCTTCCAGAAGTAAGAAGAGGTGCACTGCACAGGCATTTCTACACCAAGCTATAAAAGCATGGTGGTTTCCTTTCAAAAACACCAAAGAAATTCGAAAGTCCGTTCATGCAATTCTCACGGGAAGTTTTAGTCCTGTGTTATTCAGGATTCTGCACTGATATTTTGTGTCACCTTTAACGCTGACATGCTCTCACTAAAACTGATAGACCAACTTAGTCTCACCTACATATATGTCCTAAAATTCCAGAGTTAAGAAGAGTCGAGCAGTTCTCTTTTTCAACACAAAATGCTGAAATACTACATGAGAATAACATGAAAATTATTTATTCTTAACCTCTGTCATTTCCTAGGTGCCTGATGCAGTGATGTATGAAAATGCACATGCCTCCTAAATTTTTATTTAATTGTGTCTAATGAAGCTGTGGGTGTTCTTGGTACATGTGTATACTGAATTAATTCTTTAATCCTAAAAAGTTTTTGAGTTAAAATGATAAATCAGTACGTTTATTTAACAGATTAATACTCCACTACATTAGAAAAACACTGGGTGTTAGTTTTTTGCTTGTTGCCTTAGAATTTGGTTGAATGTCCCTTTACCATCATACCTTGAGAAAAGCCAAACATGATGCCAATGTATTTTCCAATACTATCTACTTTCACAGATTAATTTAAAAAACTAAACTCTTATTATTTTCATCCTTTTACTATTTTTCAAATTCCATTTCAACAGCCTGAAAGTCTCCCCATTTTACCTGCATCTTTGTGAAAGTAGTAAAACCAGAATACGTTAACCATAAAATTGTGTGCCAAATCACTTATAGCTATACTGGATTTACAATTTAGTATTATTTTTTCAGGCCTGTTTCTCATAAACTTTAGTATTTATTCATTTTGTAAGCTGATCCTTATTGAATAGAAGCTCTTAACAATTAGCATACAAGGATATACAGGGAGTGGGTGGGAAAAAAAGGAAATGTTTGAAGTGCATTCAGCTAATTCAAAATCAAGCAGAGATGAGGAATTAATCAAGTGCTTTTTCCTTAGTATCACTTTATATTTATCAACACTGAACTGTATTTGACTCCATGTTGCTTAATCACGCATCTTCATTTGTTGCCTTACAATTAAATTGAATGTGCTTTTACCATTATATCCCCCCCAAAAGCTGATGTATTATGGTATTTTCTACTCTCAAGTGACTAAAATAATTATTAAGGACCAGTAAAAGACATACTTTTTTTTTTTTCTTTTGTCACAGATAATGAGCTCCCAATGTGGAGATGAAATTTTTGGGAAGGAAAGGAGCTTTTACCACCTATTATATTTCTAGGTTGATACAGGAGGTAGTGAAAGGTGCAGAACAGAAAGGAAGAATAAGACAGCTGTAGTTTTCCTATTCTGAAAGCAGAAGCAGATCAGAGAGATTAAGAGAAGTAAATCACTCATTAGATCAGCAATGGTTCACTTAGGGCCACTGCCATGATTAAGGGGCATTTTAAAGGGTTAAAAAGAGCAACCTTTACGTCTAGCAAAGTTGCCAGAAAACATTTGGTCCTCTCCTTTTTGTAGTAATTCATTCATCAGACCACTTACTGATGCAAGCCAGGGGTTTTCTGGGCTCACTGGAATATTGTTGAGAGAGAAGAGATCCTTTGTACTGAAGTTGGCTTCTGCATGGTGTTGAGATGCTTTTAAACATCAGCAGTTTGCTATCTGCTGTACCCCTTCCACATTCCTAGCAAACACCATAATTCTTCTTAGAGACTGCTCTTATAAAGAAATTAAGAGCAGACCAATTGTATACACAAATAAAAAGAGCAGAGAACAAATGGGCCCAGAAGAGCATATATGTGTAGACCTGAAAGCAATTCGTTCAGTATTTAATTTGGTGCCAAAATGTAGCTCATCTGCTTTTATAAAATTGTAACCATTTTTATCAAAACACAGCCTAAAGAAAAAGAGAAGAAAGAAGGAACATGCACTTTCCTTGCCTCAGCTCATTATGAGCAGAGTACTGAATGTTTTCTGTGAAAACCATTTATTTATGTACGTGAGATTAATAATGGAGACTATAAGGTCATTCTTCAGCAACTTTCAAGTTCTCTGAAAACTGAAGTGGTCAAGTCAGAAATATAATCAAGGCAGAAACAGAAGGATGTCTGTGACAAGTGTTCACCTTGTAAAGACACTATGACAAGCAATTTATTCCAAAACAGATGGGAGCCATTATTTCCATATAGCGAGCTTCCATCCAAGTCACGCTAAAACCCACAAATATAGTTAATCTACAAGACTTAATCACATGTGATCCAAGCAAAAGAATAAATAATAAACACTTCCCAACATTTCACAGAATTTGCCAAACGATGAACTTTTGGATGTCTTAGATGAACTTAATGAACTTAGATGAACAAAAGATGAACTTAGACTTAAGACTTTGGAAAGAAAAAAAAAATTAAAAAATAAATTAAAAAAAAAAAAATAAAAAAAAAAATTAAAGACATAGGCAAGGACATGGCCTAATAGGGGTACCTGTAAAATGGTGGCAATGGACAAAAACTACTTGGACAGTGCAATTAAGAAAACAAAACCAAATTTAATAATGGCTCCCTCCAAAAGACAGTCAAATCTCTAATATGCAAAAGAATCAAAAGTTGCTCCATCATTTATCATTACATGATAAGACTTCTTTCCACATTTTTCTCCACAGATTTGTTACTCACATTTATGTTCCATTTCATCAATTTAAAAAGAACACTTAAAAAGACTAAAATGTACAAGAACATTTACCACAGGTGTGTTTCTGTAAATTTTCTGTGGATACAGACTTTACTGCAATGATGAATATGTAATAAAAATGCACTGTCTACTGATGCAGATCTGCCAGGTAAAAATCTGAACTTGACTTATTTTTGTGCCAAATTTTGATTTGTACAAATTTGACACAGCAATAGTGCCCTATTACCTCTGCTTTATTACTTTATAAAAGAATGTCTAGGCAAGAAACATAAAAGTACACATATTTTTCACTGCTTTTGGCTCTGCCCTTTGATTTTATACTAATATATTATCAAGACTGGGTAATAAAAACTTCATAATCATACTGAATTATTTTCCAGTTTTTAACCTCATGCTAGTGTCACTAGATTTCTGCTGTGAACATGGGCACAACACAATCTGCACTTCATGTCAGACAAACAAGTCAACTACAAAAGAAATCAACTCAAAAACCCTAATTGTACAACCAGACTAACAAAGTTCCTGCTCCTTTTTACAGCTATCTCATTTGTTTATATAGCATAACATACTCTGACATGCAAGTGCAACTTCATACACAACTGAAAATACCAAAATTAACCAGAATTAACCAAAAATGCATTTAGTTTTCTTATGATAATTATCTTGAGAAAATTGTTGTTCTGTTCAAGACAGAAGCACAGACATACATGCACATGGAAGCATTATTTGGAGCCACAAGTATGATTATTCCTTTCATGAAATATTACAAATGATAAGTCACCCAGTTGTGAGGCTGATGGCAATTATAAACACACCTTTCCAATTTCAATTATATTCTCTGGAACAAAAATTCTTGCAAACATACCCCCTGAGGTTTCATATAAAAAATGTTTATGCTAACTAAACTTAAGAAGTTTGGATTTAGCCTCTATTTTTTTCTGAGCAAAAGCTACAAATCACACTTTCCTCTACAAGACTGCTTTGGACAAACAAGCTGTTACCTGAGATTTTTATGTCAACCATTTAAATAGGAAGATATAGGTGAAGTCACTGTCAGACTTCTGTCAGAAGACACTGTCAGAAGACACTTCTTATCTTCTCAGTCCTGACAAGTCCTACCTTCTTTATGGCAAAGGAAACTTAGTTTTTCTTCATTGAACCCAGCATCTGCTAATGACTTTTGATAAACTGTAAAAAAGGGGTTACAAGTCACAAAGCTGATGAGTTAGGAGACAAATATGGGGAAAAAATCTGCAATCTGAGGAATGAAAGGTGATGGTAAACTAGAGAGATGGCTGGAAGCAAACTTGCAAATAGGAGATTGAGAAGAGGAAAATGCAATTACATGAGACCCTGGAGACCTAAGTTACAAATAGGAGATCCAAGGAGAGAGATTTATACAACAGGAAGTGTTCCCTGCATGAGAAAACTGTTTCCCTTGAAACACTTCACTTGAAGAATGTAAGATGATGCCATTTGGCCACCTGGTCAAAGCAAGGAAGAGTGGCCCAACAGAAGGCTATCATTAAAGAGGTCAAGAGACATGTACAACTAAACCATCAAAGTGACAGCAATACAAAGATAAGAAAACACAGAACAGAAAAAAATAGAATTTAGTCTTATGGAATGAGAAACAGGAACATTTTAATAATTATTTTCAGTCATTCTAGATAAAGAATGCTTCCTTCTGGCCCCTTGAATGGCTCTTTTCAATTTGCTTTGCCACACATAACAAGCAGTTTTTCCTCCCTTGCTGCTTCCACTCTGCTAGTGTGGCACAGCCTGCTGCATCAGCTTCCAAGCAGAAGAAAATCTTACAGCAGGCTTCAAAGCAGGAGCACTGTATTGAATTTCTTGCTGCCAAATGCACACCCGTAAAACATTCTGCTGAACACACAGTGGGTCATAGATTTGGGACACATTGAACCCTGTGCCACGCTCCTGCAATTCTCCCCAAGCCCCTACAGCAACAGGCCCACCATAAATGCTGGTCCAATATGTCCCCTTTCACTAGAGGAGCTCTTTTGTCTTATCACTCTGTCAAACCTCTTGATCAAACCTCTGCTCTAGCTGTATTAGCTAAGGGATCTATTCAGAGTAACAGCTGCTCTGGCCAGCCCCCCAAAGCTGCACTGAACACCTAGCAACTGCAGCAAGTACAAGAGGACAATAATCATTAGAGTAAACACTCCCCAGCACTCCCAGCAGGGAGAGCTGAAATTGGAAATGAACATTTTATTAATTACGTATTTCCCTTCATTCTTGAGAGCAACATTCCAAATCTGATTCATACAGAATCCATGACTCTCATCTTTTAAAGAATGACAGTTGATAGTGCTGGAGACACTGCCAAAAAGTGGAACCCTCAGGAGTGTTTCCATAAACATCTCCCCAGCCACCACAGAAGGGAACAGAAGAACTTGGGTAAAGTCTTCTTAGCTTTTACAATTATACTGTATGAGTTATGTAAAGAAGGGTGCTTGAGCTCTAGGAGTTCTGGAAATACTGCTAAACCTGAGGCACTGGAGGCTGTGTCAGATGGAATGAAGAAGATTCATCACCCCAGTGAGTAACAACATTTACCCAAGCAGTACTTCTCCAGCAACATTTTCAACCCTTAAAGCAAAGTCTTCTTTACTGTCATCTCCAACAGTAATCTCCATATCTATGCATAGCCACTTTTATTAACCTGAAAAGGCATAGAGGTTCCTTCCTGCAGATCTGCTGCAGAGATTATTTCCCATGAGGAAAAACTGCATAGATGTTATCAAACCAGACAGACATCAATTCTTTCCATCACAAGGTATGAAAAACCCTCTCTTATTATCTGTACTTTACCTCTGGAGCTGGAGAAGACCCAAGAGTGTAATCCTTACCTCCTGACACTCATAGGCATTTTAAGTGAAGAATGCAGCACTAATAATTTAAATTAGATGCTAAATATCATTCCTTAAAACTCTTACTTGAAAAGTATTTATGGTCTGTAGGAAAGCCAATGAAATAGCACAGGCTGAAGCATCAGAAATATGCAAAGGGAAGCTCAGAACCACATTTTCTCTATAATTTCTCTTGACAATCACCTTTCTCAAAGTTAAAAGGAGGTAACCAGAACCAGTGCTCAAATCATTTAGCTGACTGAAATAAATGCCAGTAGCAACAAGTATTTATCTGGAGAACTTGCACTCCATGACATGAGTGCCGAGGAGGAGACAAGTAAAAGACACTGTCAGAGCTACCGTATCCTTCCAAATGTCTGAATGTAAAACATATACACCCAGTGTGTGAGAAGTCTGCCAGTTTGCTGGGTTTTAGACACACTGTAGTAGCAGACTTCAGACACAAATCAGGCCAGAACTCCCATGTCACAGAACACAGGTGGTGGCAAAGAAGGTCCATCAGAGCCACAGGAAAAAAATCCCCACCACACAGCACCACGCAGAAACTCCAATCAACACCCAAATGCACTCCAAAATTATGTAGTAGTGTAGGACAGTGCCAACAAACAGGCCCATTCTTCTCCCAGTAGCACCCTGCTACTTGGGTAATCAACTACTAATCCCTTTTGACCTAAGGTGATTTCATCATCTTTACAATTTTTTTCTGGAGATATTCCTAGTTGAGGATTTAGCTACTAAAAAGATATTCTCTTCCACTGATAAATACAGCCTCTAATAAATATCATCCACCATTGAACAAAGGTAGATATACATATGCAAATTATTAAAACTGTATGGCAGTTACTGGATTTCAATCTGGTGAAAGGAAAATCAAAGAAAATAATAGGAAGTCACCCAACTACAATGCATTCCAAGCTACAACAGACTGTCGTTTTCCTCACATACAAATAAAAAAAAATCCTTTATAAACTAAGTAAGGTTCAAATAAAGACATTTATTGTACTTGCTGCTTGCTTTAAAAGCAAAGCAGAAACAGCTCAGTTACATACAGAGAAGTTTTATAAATGAAATTTACAATTCAGGCCTAAAGATTTACAGCTCTTATGCCTCATTTCTCAAAGTCAGAAAAGGACTTGACTATCTGACCTGTTGCAAAATACATTGGTACTGACTGGAATGATAACACATCCATGTGTTATGCAGACAGTGTTCCTACTATGCACTTTTCAAAAGGGGTTCTTAAAACCATCTTGCTCTAGTTCAGTCAGAAATTACCAGAAACTAAATCCTGAGACCCTACTAGAAGTGCTCACACCTAGCATTTTTCTAAAATAGTATTTTTATCCAACTTTCATTGATTAATCATGTGCCAGTTCATGAAAAAAGTTATTTTTTGTTCATCCATTCCTAGAATACTTAAGGTCAAGTGCTCAGTATCAACAACTTACTTGTATTCCAGCAAGTAAGGCAAATGATTTCATTTGATCTGTCCACTTAGCATCTTCTAGCACTGACAAGCATCTTCAGAAGAAGTTATTTTGCATTTCCACATAATATTGGCAGGATGTCAAGGGCACTTCTTTTAAAAATCATTTATAACAAAAAGCACTGCAGAATAACACACTTTCATGTAATTATACTTGCTGTCAGAGAGCAAAAAACAAAAAATGCAGCAAACTAAATTTCTAGGGAGAGATAACAGAGCATATTTCTTAATATCTTCTTGTTAAGAGGGTTACTGAAGTATACCTCAACATATGTAAAAATGTGGTTACAGTGCCATAAATTCAGAATGTGGGAAGTGTTGGTACTAATTACTGGTATGGAACCTTGACATTAGACATTGCAAAAACCGAGCATCAACTAGACTAGCTTTTTGACAGCAAAGAGATAATTACTAGGCTTCCACTACTAAGGAATTCCCAGGACTTATTAATGCTAGCACACAAAAAAACCTGATTGAAGAAGAATAGAAGCTTTTTTCCTTGTGATAAAAAGACCCATGTCTAAGAAAAAGTTTACATATTGTCAGGCCATGAAAGATCCATGTAACAAATGCTTTGTTATGGGTTTGCTATAGATGTACTGATCATAAAGTTTTCACTTTAGAGAAAGGTGAAGAGGTGATTCACTAAATATGTCAACAGCTGCCAGAATTAAAAATATACTTATATTGCCTATTTGTTTTTCTCTGGCTTTGGCATTATCTAGCCAAATAGGCAAGCCAGCATATTTATGACTGAATCCATGCAGTGAGAAGGAGATGATCAAAGAAATTACAGGATCAGGTATCAATTTGTCCAAATT
Organism: Certhia americana; assembly: GCA_018697195.1. Lineage (NCBI taxonomy): Eukaryota > Metazoa > Chordata > Aves > Passeriformes > Certhiidae > Certhia > Certhia americana. The sequence continues at coordinate 33,589,435 of CM031858.1, forward strand.
CTGGATCCCAATCACAAATTCACGTGGAAAGCCTATTTTCAAAACTACTTAGAAAATCAGAATCTTAGGTCTAGCTACATCTATCTTTGGATCACTGGCAATGTTTCATATTTTAAGACTAATTCTGAGACTTTCAGAACTGTTATGTTTAAAATTCCAACAATATGTCTAGAGTACATGTTTATGAAACAAGACACGGAATTTTCCTATCTGTCACAACTCAAAATATCAGGACTGAGTAAAAAAAAAAAGTTAATCTACAGAGTTTTCACTCTTCTTTTCCCTAGAATTCTGAGATACAACTCTGGCATCTGTATCAGACCTCCACATGCTGGCTACAAAACCTCCTCACTGGGAAGGAATAGTCTGTCATTGAAGCTGGTTAACTGGATAAGGGTGGTGGAATCTCCATCCTTGAAGACTTTCAAGACTCTGGCATAAGAAAACCACAGCCTACATCATCCAATCCTGGCAACAGTCTTTTTTTCAAAGAGGAGGCTGAACTAGAGGACGTCCAGACATCCCTATAAACCAGGGATTCTCAGAACATGAAACCCCAGGACAGTATACTGGTATTTCCTTTCCAATAAGTGACAGAAACATCTCCCATTAACAGAACAGATTTCAGAACAGCCTTGGCATGCAAGAAGCAGTCTGGGATGTGCTAATGAATAGAGCTTTCTAGATTTTCTAGTTTTGTGCAATGTTTTCTCAGTTGTTTGTGCCCATGCCTAAGCCCTGAGGTGATTGTATTCTTATCCAACAGGTCTGTAATTTTTCTATTAACCAAAGCCAGTTTGACATGAAAAAAGCTATTTCTTTATGGCATAGTATACTCATTCAGACAAACTCCTCCCAGAAACACAAGATGCAAAAATTTCTCTTTCTTCATTTGGTGAGAGACATGAACCCTTGGCACTTGGAGCTCATCAGCAGAGAGCTCTAACAAGCCAGCAACCATATGGATAAAACCCCTCTCTCCTCTGTGACTGCCTTCTTGGTTCCAGTTAGCAACCCTGGATCATCTTACCTACATGGAAGACAAGTCAGGATTTGGGTTTTTTTGGCAGTCTGTAGTCCAGCAGTGTCACGCTCTTTCCCCAATACTCATTACAGTATTTTCTACTCAGATGTTCTTCAGAGCACACCCCTCTAGAAGAGCTGCATGCTTCAGGGACTACATGAAGAAAACCATGGGATGCAAAGTGGCATCTTCAGCACGCTGCTCTCACTTCTAGAAAAAAAATTCCCCTATAAAAGTTAAGTACTGCTTGCTCCTCAAGAAATTTGATGAGAAAGTTTTAGGATAAGCTAAGCTTTCTAGGACAGTCCTATTTCTCTCTGCTTTTTGACTTCCTGCCTTCGGAGAATGTTCTTAGTTCAGAACAATCTCCAACACCTTATTTGCCTATTCAGTTTTACTGGGAAGCACATACCTATCCATCCTCAGTTTTTGTCACCATACACATCCATGGCCCCAGACATTCAAATTGGGCTTTCAGAAGAAAACCACACTGCTCAGTAACTCAAAGTCATTCAGTATTTACAGATATATCCAAGGTATGGATGGGAAGGAACTAGAAGACAGCAACTGAGACAAAGTACTGGTTACTCCTACTCTTTGGTATTCCTCCTATAGATTACTCTTACTCTATTGGTCTTCAAAGGATACAGGTTATTTTCATAATACAGGACACGTGTGTCACTCAAAAGCAAAATAAAGTTAACAGACAAACACGCATTCTACAGTGAGGGGAGACAGCCTAGAAAAACATAAGGAAGATTGTAAAGTATTAAATAATAAAATCTAAATCTGTGGCAGTGTGATTTCATCTAATGTGTGAGATGCAAATGCTGGCTAGTTTTCCTTCAAAACCATCAAAATAACAAGTTTCCTACAGTCTAGCAATACAGATAAAAAAATCTTTTTTTAGGATTAAAAAAAATGATTTTTTATCTAAAATGTTATAAAACCTGACACTATTAAAAAACATGAAGTGTTTGTACTGTATTTAAAACACAATCATCCTCATTCAACACACTTTGTGGAACAAAGAATGCCATTTTTGCAAAACAATGGTGACAAGTATTTTTTCCACTGCCCTATCCTATTAATCTGAGTTTCCTGTAATACTGTGCATTATAACAGAGGCATTATTAATATATAAATAATTTCAAAGTTGTCTCAGTCTTTTGAGACCTTGTAGTATTTCAACTTTTAGCCATTAAATGATTTTACACAGATACAAAATTTGAGATCACAAAGTTGTTACTGACAAACTGAAAATCTATTAATTCTCCTTTCTATAAAATTTTTAGAGTAGCAACAAACATTATTTTACTACAGAATCATTAATGAATAGAACAATAGAAACAATTCAGAAGGAATATAAGGTGTATGCTACTACAATTATTATCATTTTATGGCTCCAATACATATTTGTGTTGAAGGTTGACTGCAGTAAACACATGAGAGAATATCTTATTACCCAATAACACACACAGTCAGCTACCTCATTGGCATTATAAAATGGTTATTTTAGGTTCTTGTTGTTGTAAGGAAATTTTACACATTTTGTTGTTCATTTTATTGGGCCATTTGTGACATGTAAGGTAGGGTACTGTAAGATAAGAGAAAAGAACACGGATATAAATGTGCCTACACGCTATTTAGCATGTCCTATCTACTAGCCCATGAAAAGTATATAGTCCATAGGTGAGAACTTTAAACAGTTTATGGACACTATTACTTGCTTTAAACATTATTTCTGAAGTCATTGAAAAAGTCAAAGTAGGAACAAGCAATGATGTATTTAGAATTTCAAGACTGAGTATTTTCAGCTTACTCGCTGTCACCTTATTTAATAGGTGCTTTATTTTTAAGAAAACAAACAAACAAAAAAAATACCCCAAGCATTTGTATCAGCCACATTGCTCACAAACCAGCAGAGAACAGAAATGCATGCTCTTCCAGGATGTGTAATTATTCCTCCATTAGAGGAAATCCCTCACCTGTTACTCTAATAAGTTGAGTTTTTTTCATGTTTTTTTATAGAGTAATAATCTGAAACAGACAACAAAACACAAGCATTAAAGATCTTGTCTGACACCTTCCCTCTTTTCCTTCTTGTCCGATGAGGTGGGCAACAAGAAGACCATGAAAGAATTAGGATTTTATATTCCCATTGCTCTTGAATACTCCAAAGTAGTGTTTCCCTCACTGTTCAACATTGCAACTACTTATTTCACAAATGCTTCAGTCTACACCCCACTTTCCCACAGAACAGCTTTCCTTATTAGTTACTCAGTGTCCAGGCAGGGAGTAGGTCTGCAATCTTGTCACACACTTCATCTGTCAGGCACGGCCCTGAGCAAAGGTACAGGTATAACAACAGGACAAAGGCTTCTGAAATGAGTAACAGGACTGACCTTTGAGAAGTTCCTTCACTTCTTGAAGACACTGCTCTTACCTGTTCTCAGTCCTGCTTCATTATACTTCGTAATCTCTTTATTTAATTTACACCCAAGTTTTGAAAAGGTAATTCTCTAATCCCAGAAAAGAAATATAGTGGTCTTAGGCATGTACTTTAAAGCTTGAGGATGTTTTATAAAGAAGCAGCTTAAATTTCTTCCTCTGTATTTACTTCCAAGCAGGTAAGAGCTAGAGTATAAATCAGAGTTTAGAAGCTTCAAGTATTTATTATTAGTTAGCATATTTATTTTGCCACTAACTAGTGGTTTTGGGTTATTTTTAATGAAATAAAATTAATTATGCTTTTATTTTAGTAGTACATCCAATACATCTACTACAAATCTGAGCCTTTTTTTGGAATACAGAGACTTTTTTCTCCTTATGAAAAAGTCTTTACGTACTGTCTAAAATTTCATGTAGTGTTAAAACAAAATATTACTAGGAACATATGCACATCCTTTCTACACATGTAGATATATCTTAAAAACCCCAAATTTTTTGCAATAAGGCAGTCAAACATTTTTCAAATTTTCTAAAAACGATGTGCTACATATTTAAACATTTCTATTTTTATTGACTGAAGCTAAAGCTGTTCACAAACAGAACGATTAAAAAAAATAGAAGTGCCTATGTAGGAAATAACTCTTATAAAGTTTAAAGCAGTAAGAACACGAACTATGAAATCTAGACACTCTAAAATGACGGTAGCTGCAAGTGATTATAGTAATTGAACACACCCATTATATCCTTGTATTGAATTTGTACTTTGAAAAATAAGTTTCTCAAACTGTTTTAAAAACAGGTAAAGCAATACACAACATTGCCATGGTTTTGACACACAAGTCATACACATACACACATTACTCAGGTCAAATGAAAAGTCTAACCGAATTTCTGTTTTTTGAAGTCATTAAAATACATTTTATTACTGCGTTCTTATCCTTTCTTCCCCCATTCTCCAATTTTTATCTAGCTTCCCCAAGCGATACATCAAATTTTACTAATTATTCTTCATGTCCTTTCCTTTGTTCAGATATTCCTGTTTTTCATTTCTGTGCTGCGAATCCTATAGCAGCTCTCAACAGAAGTGGTGTCACACTGAACTGAACCATAGACAGGGAATCAAAGCTCTGTTATAGTGAAACAGGTCTAAAAGCAAACTGCTTCAACTTACAGAGATTCTTTCCTCAGCAACCATTATTTTTAATGAGGCCAGTTTACTTTAGGAATCTTGGCAAAAACCAGTCATTTACTCTAGTCCTAGAGCAATGACTGTGAACTGGGCAAATACAAAGATTACATGCAATGTAAAATCTGCATGTGCATATCATTACACAAAAACACAGGATGTGCTGGGAAAGGGGCCTGTCAAGCTATCATGTTTGTTAATGAAAAATAGCAGTTTTATTCCAAACCAGTCTATTGTATCAGATTTGATAGAACAAGTGTTAACTAAACATCATGCTTAAAAGCTTTGATGAGAAAATCTAACACGTTAAACTAAGAAACAGTTCAAGGACAGCAGGAGGCAATTCCAGAACACAGGCGCAATCTATAAAGGCAAACTACCAGAGCTTTTTGATGTTAAGTAAGTAGCAATATCAGTATACAACAAAGCTTAGAGGCAGACTGTTGTATCAAGTTTAAAAGTTTAATATCCAGGGTCAAAAGCCTCAATTACCTATTGTACTACATTTCATAGTGAAGAAATCAGAGTTAAAGCATGATTTACTGAAAGCATTACCTAAATTACCACATGGGGTTTTTGCTTGTTCCCTTAGCATCCGAATTTTTAGTATCACAGGCGTGCTGCTTCTCAGATACTCAGACTATAGCAAAACACGTTCGGATGTACGTACATTCAGATTTCGACAAGGTGGGAGGTCAGAGACACTTACTTTGAAAGCATATACATTCCTTAAAATGGGTTATGCCTATTTAATGGCCTAAGAAAAAGGGCACCAGCTCAAGAGGAGTGGCACTTAGTAAAACTGTGGATAAATTACTGCATTAGCACTTTACATTCATACCTTTCAGGAGAAAACAAAAAAGCATATATTCAAAAAATACAAAACTGTGGGGAAAAATCCCCCTTAATCAAACTAGAGATTTATTATGATTTTGACAATGTTGTGTTAAATTTGTCAAACAGGCTACATGATACATGTTAATTAAATAACTTATTAAATAAGTTATTTAATTGGTGAAATATGACTTTCAAGTTATTTTTCATAGTTATGCGCTTTCTTTTGTCCATTTATAAGAGAATGGAAGGCATGATTAAATGGGTAATTCAAAACTGGTAATGGGAAATGGATGAAGGATAACTTTTTAAGGCAAAAGAGAAAAAGAAAAACCAACTTCATAACTGTACTTTTTCATCTCTCTCTAGAATACAACAAGATATCTTTGCACTGGATACAGAAAACCACTTGGATTATTCTATGTGTTCTTCTATGCCTGTCCACTCCAAAGTTTTTCAGAAATTATTGTGACCTTTACTGTGGATGAATTTAAGATAATTCATTAAACAGGAACATAATTCTACTGCTATCATGTTACCAAAGCAAAAAACGTTTTTTTGATACCCTGACATGACATCTTTAATACTTTAACCGTTGCAAAAAAATATTTCTAGAATTAAATCAATATCGATTTTAGGAATATTAAACATCATGATAAGATATTCTAAATTAAGCCCTAACAGTTATAGCATATTAATGGGGTGAAGGGAGGAAATGCCTTCCATTTCAAATCTTTATAAATTATAAATTGCCAATTTTGACCAGGCTGGGCTGCAATGCCACCTGGTGGCTTAGAAAAAATAACATGATGCAGTTTGAACAGTGCTTAATGGCTTGGAAAATATGCAATATTCTATAAAGATGCCAAACATGGCAACAGTGTTTAAGTTAATCATTTGCCTTTCTTCGCTAACAAGTCTTTTTTTCATTCTGCTGCTCCCAGTGCACAGTATTTTAAGTTTTAAAGTTCACATGTTGAGATCCAACTTCAACTGGAATTTTACAATTGATTTCAGTTGTGACTTGAACTTGCTGATGGGTATATTACACCGTAAAGGGTTGCACACATACACACAGGGTCTAGTTCACACAAATAAAGCATAAAGTTGAATTTTTCCCTACTTGGGGAAAAATCAAATACAGCAGAAGCCTAAAAGAAGGGTTACTGAAATGCTTTGTAAAATTACACTGTATAATTAATTCCATAGTAAGAACGTTTTTATGGTGTGTGTTGGTGACCTTTTATTACCATCAAGTTCACAATGCTGGTGGGCTGCCTTTTAATCCCTCCGCAGACAAAGGCCCTAAATAAACACAGATCCCTTCCTGGGAAAAAGTCCTCTCTGGTTAAATGGTAAGGAAATGAGTAAATCATTAGTAATCTTTAAAGCCAAAGCTATAAACTCAAGTTACCTTAAGTTAAAATGAAAGTGTCCTGCAAGAGTTTCAAAGTTCTGTCACAGATAGAAATCTCCAGCTCTTGACTCCAGACTAGGCGCCAGCTGATAAACAAACAATTTAAGTCAAGAGCTGGAGAATTCCCAGCTTTTTCATTTAATGGCTTTGGCCAAGAGTATTTATTGCCTCCAGTTTTATTCTCACTTAGCTCTAAGAGGAAATTTAAACTCATCATTATCTTAAAGCCCCATATGGGCCACAGTCAGCTCACCTGATAGAGCTCCTTTTACTCTGCCTAAATTCTGCTCCCCACTAGAAGTGATGTAATAGTGTAAACTAATTAAATGTAGTTTTAGGCTGACTTTTTAATAGGCTAAATAAATTTTGTTCAATATGGTTTATATTCCCACTTGGGGCAGTAACGATTCCAAGAAGTTTAACTTTACAGTTTCCAGTCTAAACTACTAGTAGTTTACTCCATAAAGGACAATTGAAACAAACAAATAAACAAACAGTCTTCAGAACAAGGGCAGCCAACTGCTAAAAGCAACTGTGCTGAAAATTCTTTGCTATAAATTGATCCACTGGCACCAGAATGTACACAGAATTGTAAAAAGCAGACTGTGTGACAGTTCCGATATTTCAAACAAAACACTTTAGGAATGCAAGGACATACATGCAATTAAAATTTCATGTTTAGTACTTGTTCTGCTTTTGGAATGAAAATAAACAAAGCAATGGAGCTGGAAATTAAATATTATCCAAGCATCCATGGATAAGTCAAGATGTTGAATATGGTGAGAAGTCCAGCATGAAAGTACTTAATTCTAATTCAACAGGAAGGTATCATCATCCTGTGCCTCAGATGCCAGCTTCCTCATCCTTCTCTAAACATATGCACTAGAGGAGGTTAGACTTCTTTGATACATATTCTAATGCTTATTTCACCTCAGAGATTTTAAAATCCATCATGATTTAGATTTAGCACTCTCTACCTTGTGCCAGGCAACTCCTTCTAATAAAGCACATTTATCCTGTATATTAGAAACTTTTCTCTTAAATTGCACATATATCAGAGATGGAGAGAACTGTGCTTAGCAAAAAGTCTGACTACCATTCCTAAAGAGTTAATAGAACTCAAACTTGAAACCAGGATGTTGTATTCCCCTCCCCCCCCCCCCCCCCCCTCCCCACAAAATACTTTCCTAACCTGACTTGGCTGAAAAAGCCAATTAATTGTTCCAGTGTCTGCCAAGACTTCTTATTCCTTTAAAAATGTGGATAGTGTTTGAGACAGCTGGCTATTCCAAACCCAGGTAACACCCCTAAATGTGGAAAGAATGAGGGAACATGAATTATGATTAGTATTTTACATGAATTTCTAATGAAACAGACAGAGATATCTTAAACCTACTGTATTTCCAGCGTACATTATTTAAAAAGAGGAACACCATGTCTCAGATGTCTCTGCTACTCCACTGAGTATATGGAAGCAGATTAGTGCAAAGTCCTTTAAAACACATGGAACTAGGTCTGTCTTTGTTAGGAACTGATAGCACAGACACTGTGATGTCATGCTAAACACACACACACAGCAAGCAGCCACCAAGTGACAGACAAGGAGCCTTCTGAGCCTAAGCCATTGCAATCCCTACAGAATTTAGTCACTTTAGGTCAAGTTAAGGTCATGGCAAAGCCAAGAAAAAAACCTTTATAACAAACCTTATGCCAAATATTGGGCTTAGTATTAAGCAAAGTACTGTAATTAGATCCTTATTTACATTTCTATGTGAATAAGAGATCTGAAATATAATACAGTACTAGGGAATGCAAGAAAAAAGTCCACAAAACTAATTTTGAAACACTTCTGCTCATTAAGAAGCTCAGACTAAAAAACTGCTGCTGAGCTGTACATGAAGTCAATATAAGGAGGAAGGAGCAGCAGTTATTTAAATTTGTTCACAGCATTTTAATTATCATCAACTAAATACACTAGATTTATTGTATGTCTTTCCTGTCACTTTAGGTTTAAGCCACAAGTTTTGTTTTTTGAAACCATCTTCCATTGAACTTAATAGGAACACTTTAGAAAACGAAACACTTTAGAAAAAGTACACTTTTGAAAATATACATGTGCTATGTAACACAAGTAAGTTATGAACCGGTATTAACAGTTTCTAAGTACTGGGAAAAATTTCAGAGGTTTTCCCAAATATATGAAAATTAAAATACAAAAAAGGAAAGAAAACAAGCTGTTTTTTTGGGAGTATGTTTGCAACTTTCTGGCCATTTTTTAGTTTGTTTACTTTTGTCTGTTTTGTAAGGAGAAGAAAAATGTGAAAGCCCATGTGCAACACTTACAAACAGGGCCTTCATGGCTGAACTGTGACTTTTACAGCTTATTTTTTCCCTCCCAAAGCTTAATTTTCATGCAGTTTACTTAAATCCCTAAAAGCTATGGAGTTCTATTATTACAGTAAGTACATATTCATCGAGACAATTAAATTTCTAGGCTTCCCTAAGAAGTATCTGACTAGGGAGGCAATGTAATGATGGTCTGCACAAATTAGCTCCAGATTTCTAAGGTATTCAAGTGGTATTGCCTTCCAAAAACACATCACCTTTGGAAGTTCAGATCCAATTGAAGCAACAGACAAGGTGACCAAGTACAGGTAGTTGCCTTCTTAGTAAGGGCTGTCAGTACAGGGGCGTATTCCAGTAACCCTTGACAGAGTGGCAAAGCTTCAGTGGTTTCAATAACGTATACCAGCATTAGGAACAGTTAAAACTCTTTGCTAAAGCCATGCATCGATAAAAGAAAAACTCCTTCAAAACTGCAATCCACGCCATGTACTTACAGAAAGTACCTTTCAGGTAATAAACCTTCTCCAATTACCCTTTCCTACCAAGGTATTGTATATTTTGTCATTGGAAATCCAGAGCAACACCCTGAATTAAGAAAATGCGCCTTATTTCATCACTAGCGTAGATGCTGATAGAGAATAAAGTAATGGAGATTCAAGAATGCTCACTCCCCGCTGTGGCCTCATGAGAAACAGCAATATTCCTACTAGAGTATGAGGGGAGAAGAAAATTCTGCTTCAATTAGAAGGTTAGGAAGTGAGGGACACATTTTAAAGTGAGTCAGCCATTGCTGTGCTGAAGATAGAGAAACAGGGCACTAATGAAATGTAACAACTTGCAAAGCTTAAATACTTAGTTCTGTTTCAAGGTCATGTTTGCAGATGGGCTTTGAAAATAACCATAAAATATTTCAACTCAATATGATCCCGTTTCCAAGACAGGAGTATAAGTCATTGCACTAAGTTATATTTCAACAGGGTTTAAATAATGTATCAACAATGTTAGCTGTTGGAAATAACAAACAATAAAACCTTGAACTTAGGTGACACCAAATAAAAAAATCCTGTATGTTTAGTTGGGGATGAAGGATATTGCAAAATAAATGAAAGAATTAGCTTATAGTTGCATGAAAAGTCCAGTCAAGTCATGCCCATGAAGTCAGCTCTACACAGTGCTTTGCAACCTTGGAGTCTGAAAGACAACAGCTCAGTAGTGTAAGACAGAGAGACGACAACACAGACACTTAACAGACACCAAGGACGCATCTCTTCAACTTGCACTAAATTCCCATTCAATTGGACAGACTTAAGCAGATGTCTAAGTGTTAGGTGCTGAATTGGAGCTTTAAAGCTGAGTTCTATTAAGTAATTTATAATGATTTTGTTTGCCTTGACTGTGTACAGCTTATAGTTCTTGATCCTTAGCAATAAAGGGATACCAGGGAAAATATTATTAAAATATTCTTTGACAGTGATCAACTAATCACATGCCTTGTGACATTTGTTGTTTATTTACACTTCTGTTTCCAAGTTCCAAAGCTGAAAATAGCAGGTTTTAATAGATACTCAACTTTTAGTCTTCAGTGCTCTTAAATGTTAATACCAACAAACTAAAAATAGACCAATAAAATTTAGAATGAGTTGTCCCTAAAGCACTTAAAATTTGGAATGTCTGACCTATGAATCCATTAACCTCTGGAATTAGACAGAGGAAAGCAAGATGGAAAAGACTTTCAAATACTTCAATGGGATCTAATGTTTTATGATGCAAAAAGCTGTTTGTATCATCTGCCATAATTAATTATACTCTTTTACCTTTTGCTAATAAAACAGAAGACAAAATATAACAAAGTGTTTTTATTACTTGTCCGATTAGTAATCTGCATGAATTACCTGAAATGAAAAGATCCCAAAAGGACGAGTACACAAGAAGCTGCCAAACCACATATTCTCTCCCTACTTTGTTTTCCATTGACTAGCTTTTTCTTGTAATTCAGCAGCAAAGGAAAAACCCAACAAACACTATTGTACTTTACTGCTTCTTGTGTAATGTGGTGAAAGAACTGACTCAGAAACTTGTTTTCCATTTTCAGCTGTATTATTTGGTCTAATAAAAGCTTCTACCTCTCTGTACACCATTTCCCTTCTTTGTACTCTTAAGTCACTATGCAAACACACAGTGGTACTTTGTTACTATGATTAGTACTGAAACATTATAGATACCTATTATTTGTGAGGCAAGAATTTAATTAGCATTATAATGGAGTACTATGACAAGAATTTCTGACTAAAAAAAGTGTTGAAATCCTCTGTGGTTCAGTGTTGAGGAGCAAGGGAAAACGGCAACTCACACCACTTTTAGACTCTGAGAATTACTGCACCCAAGCAGTAATTTACACAGATCCCACAAGAAATGGCAGAACCATAGGAAATGCCACTCTTAACCACACAGGGTTACATTTGACTGACAACTGCACTCAGCCCGTCTTTTTCCAATTAAGCTCCATCTGCTTCCTCGGTTGGACTGGTTGGCCTAAGGCCTCTCAACAGGACATCCATTGTATGTTACTTCATCCACTTCCCCAAAAAAGCTTTCTCTGCCAGAAGCCTGGGGATACTTCCTCAAAGCATGTCATTGGGGAGGAGCAGGCGGGTGGGTGGACGAGTGGGAGTGGATGCGTTGCATGTGAGCATTGGCAGAAACCTGAGAAAACATGAGCTTAGAAACTTCAACACATCCAAGGAAGGTTTAAGTCTCTACAAAATAAAATAAAAAGTACCATTTTTCTTTAATTTCTTTCATATCGTCTGACCAAAAAGCTTCTGAAACCAAAATTAAATAGCGTGTTCCCTTCCACTCCCCAACACACACACTCTAAAATAAATAATGGCCAAACTGATTTAAATGAAATTCTGTAGAAGAATTTGTGCTTGGATGAAAATGGCACATTTGAGCCTGAAGCAAAAGTAAAACCACCAAGTTATAAACCTCTCAAAGGAAGGTTTATAATGGAAATGCCAACAGAGCCTTAACTATAGTGGAGCTGTTAGGTGCCAACATATAAATAATTCTAGTTTTTGTGGTCGCTTACAAAAAATTAGATACAGTGCAAGTAGAAACAGTAGGGTTCTGATTCAGTAAACAGTAACAGCCAAGAGTATATGTTTGAATTTTTAGACAAGTATAGCATAGATTTGATGCTGGCTCTGAAATGGAGTCTATAAGGACATTTGGACTTTTTAAAGTAGTAAGCAAACCATATTCTGAATTCTTGAGGGCTTGTAAAATAAAAACCTCCTTAACAAGCTTTGCTGCCTACTGTTTCAATCTCCTAAGATTTCTTTACCCCGGTAACCAAAAAAATGCTCCATTCAAGATTGGTGTAATTGTCTGCTAAAAACCCCAACATACTAAGTAAGTGCAATAGTCACATTTAATGTTAAGCATTGCTAAGCATATTAATACAGTGGGAAAAAAAGTACCAGTGACCAAACAGTAACAGATTAACCACCTTCTTTTCTTCTTTAGTTGCTGCACTACTAATAGAAATGCTTTTATATAGTCCCTTGTTCTGGAACTGGAATGATGCATTTAGGTGATCAAGTATGTTCATTTTGGTCCTGGGAGGAATTTATTGCATTGTTTCACAGCAGTTAAGTCTCATGCCTTAACATGATTTGTTGAGGCAGTGAGGGATGCTATTAGGACTCTCTGCAGGAACTTCCATCTTGGACAGGGTGGGAGCCCTCTGAGGCAGCCAAGATTCAGGCTGAGGCTGTTAAGAGGATGCTCTATCTCAGGAAACTCTCCAGCTTGCCAAATTCACATCAGTTTCTCATTTAGTGCTTCCGCTACCAAACCCTACCACTGCCCCAGCACCACCCTTAACTCCCCACTAATGTCAATCCTAAGATGAGCATCTACAGAAACAGCAAAGTTAGATACACTCCTAGTTTACTCCAACTATATAGGGCTCTACCATGACAGCTTTTCACATGCTGGTAACCTACTGAAAATTCCTTTCTCCAGCTGTCCTTTAACTGTTAAAAAGAGGAAGGAAATCGCTGTTCTTCCTGTGCATGCGACATAAAATGTCTTATTCAAGACAAAAAGCATCCAGCTGCTACCAAATACTGCTTTCAGACTACTAGTAATGGTAGCAATTCTGGAAGTAGTTTAATGAGAAAAACATTGGACCTCAGAAATCAACCAAGTTGCAAATCAATCAACTACATACAACTATACATAGTTGTTTAGTCATAGGTCTCTACAGGTTACCTTCATGTTACTTTCATAATGAAATCCACAATTTTAAGCAAACCTAAGAAATCTAACACGAAAACACAAGCAGTATGCTCTTCAGCCAAAGCTGGAAGTCAATGCGATTTTCCCTGTGGCAAACACACTAAGAGCCACAAGCTATACATTCCCACCATACTTTCTCAGAAAGCAATAGAAACATGTATTGAAAATGAAATGACAGTCAAAACGCACATTTCTGACTGTGTATGCTTAAAATATGTGATTACTAGGTAACTAGGATCTTACACAGTTTCCACCAACTCATTAAATAAAGCAAATGGATAATAATTACATGTCAGATTAGTATTCCTGTCCGCTTGCTAAGCTTCACATTAAAAAAAACCCTAACCCCGTTAGTTTACCAGCAGACAAACAACATACCAGGATACTATCAAATCATTATGTGGATTTAAAATATGTAAAGAGTTTATTAAAGTCTTCCACAGTGTTTCACACTGCTCTCCCCATTTTACCACAAATAATTTAACATTCTTCCACAGCACAGAATAATTAAAACACAACTGCTTACAGAACTAGGAATAGAAACTGAAGGAATGGCATCAGGGTAACGTTTCCATGCAGAACTCTGTTCCCATCAAGCCATCTCTTAACCTTTTCTTACAAACAGATATGGGTCAAAGCTGTATAACGTTTAAGAAAATTCCACAGAATGTGTCCCAGCACAAACAGGAATTAAAATAAGAACTAAAGTTTAAGAGTTAAAATTATAGGTCAAATACAGTGCAATAAATAATTTTTTCCCACTTCAGGCCCTATGTTGTGCTTAGCATGAATAGAACTGTTGTTAAAAACTGTTTCTTCAGCTCTGGAACCGCAAGACTCTACTCTGTCCTCCGTTATTCAGTAAACTGATGAACCAACAGGACTAAATACTGTTGGACAAACTGAAAGGTGAACATTTGTACAGTTTGTATGATGATAGCTGGATTCTAAATGCTTCTTAATGGTAAAAGGCAATACTCTTTCCCTTATTGTTTTATTTCATGATATAAACCATTTTTTTTCAAATGTGGTTGAAGGAAGAAGAATTAGGAAATCTTGGTATTTCTATGTGCTCCCCGTGGATTAACCAGGAGCTGTTCTGCTAAGGACAAGCTAAAGCTCAAGATACTGAATTGTTTCACAATGGACAGTACTACACTAAACAGTGCAAATATGGAGTACTTTTCAGGTATATGTTTGACGTGCAGAGAGAGTACTTCTGCTAGAATATTCTCCCCCTTTTTATTCACACAACTTAAGACACTTTTCAAAACATAAAAATGTCCTCCACTACAAGACATCATTTTGCAATGATCCAGTGACTTAGAATGTCTCTGGATCACAGGGTAATATTGCCATAAATAAATCCAATACTTGGCCAACTCATCACTATGACTTTGAAAATGAAACATAAAGAACCCACAATACTAGCATCATCCGGATGGGTGTCAATAGAAGATCAGCTTTCATTCCTACTCATCTTGGATTCAGCTGTTTAGGGGATCAACAAGTGATTTACTTTCAAAGGTCTGCACTACAAGACAAGGTTAGCTGCCCCTGCCTGCAAAATTTACTCCATGTGCGTTTGTTTCTTTTCTTTTTTTGCTCCTTTAATTTAAGTGTTTAAAGGCCTTCAAAGGAGCATTCTTCAAAACAGAGCAGTTTGCACAGATGTGTCCCAAGGCTTAGGATGTGTCCTAAGGTTAAGACACTTAGGAAATCAATGTTTCTTCCCATAAGTCTAGTGTAAGAACTGCAGATCTCCCCTGATGAATAAGAGACAAAATAAAACACATAATTTAATGTTGGGCCACATCTTCAGTGGCCCAGTCCATTTAAATAAGTGTTGTGATTTAACCCCAGCTGGCAAAGAAGTACCATGCAGCCACTCATCCTTCCCCAGTGGGATGCAGAAGAAAAACATAAAAAAAAGGTAAAATCCGTGTGTTGACATTAAGAACAGTTTAATAACTGGAATAAAATATAATAATTATAACAATAACAAAAATGGTGATGAGAAGGGAAGCAACAAAAAGAGCAAAATAAAACCCAAGAACAACAAGTGATGCACAGTACAGTTGCTTCACTGACTAATGTCCAGCCCATTCATGAGCAGCAATCAGCCCCTCCCAGGCAATTCCCCCAGTTTATACACTGAGCATGACGTTCTATGCAATGGAATACAACCCTTTGCCAGTACAGGTCAGCTGCCCTGGCAATGCTCCTTCCTGGCTTGTTGCGCACCTCCTTATTGACAGTGCATGGGAAACTGAAAGTCCTTGACTTGAAGTAAGCACTACTTAGTAACAACTGAACATCAATATGTTATCAACTTTATTCTCATTATAAAACAAAAAAAACCCCAAACCCATGGCACTGTACCAGCTACAAGGACTAAAATTAACTCTATCCCAGCTGAAACCACTTAGTCAGGTTTCTCTGGACTTTTTTTTTTCCACACACAGACTGAAAAAATCTGTGTAAGGCAACACTGAATTGCAAGTACAACTGCTTTTTATTTAGAGTCAGAGAAAACTGCATTTTCTCCAGCGGCACCTCTGATGCTCATGGCTGGTGGGGCTGTCCCCATGCTGATGGCCACTGCACAGGCACAGGGCACTCCACTCTGTGCAGTGCCTTCCACTTTGGATTTCCCGATCTGGCGTGCCTGGGCTCACTACTGACATGTGCACCATCTACATTTAGCATAGTGCAGAATTAGGACTCATACGGAATCAGGGGATTGATTATTAAGGTCTGGTGCTCATCATCCCCACTGTCCCAAAAGCACAGGAATCACGCTAGGTTTTTTTTGACTAGAGGAAAAATACACACTTTGAACAAGGCATTCCATTGAAAGAGAGAAAAAGAAGCCCATGAATGTTTAAAAGCAAAACAAACTTTGTAGAAAGCTTCAAAGTCATCACTTCATTCCAGAAACATTCCCAAATACCACCTGCAACCCCTTAACTTTAAACATTGTCTAGGAGAAGCAATGAAAAATTAAAAAAATGAAATTAAATGAACATTTATTCCCTTGGATTTATGACAGGCTGGCATTTCTAGATACTTCTTACTCTGGGTATCTCAGGACATTTGACAGGAAGAGGCAGATACTAGCATTAAAGTAACCACAGACAGAACAATTATTAGGAATGTAGTAAGAGCTCACATGCAGCCATGAATATTAGAACCATTTTTACTGAGAGAAGGAATGTTGGCTTTAACTCTGCAGTTATTCCTTACTCTTTTTCAAAGAGTGCCACAGGGATTTCTAACTTCCATCTGGACAGTTTTCCTTTAACTGTTTTTGAACACCATGTGTGAGAACACAACAGGATTGTAGACAATGTAGAGATGGAAAAGATCGATTAGATCATGTAGCCATCCTCCTGCCAGTCGTTGATTTTTCCCTACAGAATAGTTCCTAGCACTTTGCCCAGTACAGTTTAAAGCATGTTGAGATATTTGGCTTCAAACCATCTCCTTTGGAAATTATTCCATAGTGTATGAAGAATGTTGTTAGGACATTTTTCCTGGTAGACACGGCACGCATTTTTCTTTCCTTAATGATTTCCAGCCCCTTATTCCTGGTTATATCCCATTGAGCCAGCCTGAATAACTCATCTTTACACCTTTGAATAAATGGAGACAGATATGTTTCTCTGCACATTGGTCACTATTTGGCCAGACTACACACAATTTTATTGCCAAAATAAACAATATGCTTTAATAAAATCATTTATTCCACCCTTTTAGTCATTGTAGGGTAGTTCTCTCCACCCCAGTGAATATTTTAGATGATACTCTTAACAAATCTGTTTATTCCTCCTTACCTTCTGCTACCTTTTATTTTATAGAGAATGCAAAAGGCATAATAGACTTAGAGAAGAAAGATAGCCTTGCAAAGTCAGCACATAAGTAAATACACTACCTAACTCTTCTGAAACAGCAGCTGCTGCCAACATTGTGATATTTGTACAAGGTTTATACTTCCTCCCCTCCCTGTGTGAAAATACACATTTTACCAATGTGTAAGATTTTCAAGATCTTCAGTTCTGCCTTCTCTCCAACAAAAGAGATCTATTAAACTAGCTTTATTTTGACAAACAGGTATTGTTAACTAATTTAACTGTAAGTTATTAGAAATCAGAAGCTTTTTAAGCATCACTGATTTCAAAATGCTTCTTCATCCTCATTTCAGCTTCCTTAAATCAGTTCAGCCAATTCTTCCCCTTTTTTTGTTATCAGTTACTTCCTGCATTATTTTCTCTCATCTAAATTTCAGAAAAACTCAGTAATATTTTTCACATTTCCTCTAATATTAAGGTAGTACATTGTAATTTCTACTACCATCCCTAGATTACAGGCTTTGCAAAAAATTAATACGATCAAATGCATTCAGCAAAAAATGGAAACAGAGAAATTAAGAAAGATGTCAGGAAAGAAAAATATAGACAAGGCACGTAGTGATGGAGGAAGAGCAAAGCAAGTGAGGTAAAAGTGTTATGCCCAGTACCAGGAATAGAGAACATTGTGGCCACACACACATTTAGGCTTTAAAAATAAAGCATAACAACATAAATCCAGAAAGAATAATGGAGCAAATACTATTATGCCTTTAGATGTTTTCCCTTACCAACAAGAACACTTGCTGTTGAGGGGGATAGATCAGAACCATTAGTTCTAAATTCATGAACCATCTTTAAAGTGTTTCAAGGACCCTAACAGATCCAAGCACTGCATTGCCAAACCAGAAAGTCAAACCTACACCAAACCTCTCTATCACTGAATTCAGAACATTCCTTATTTTACTTTTCATATTTATTACAAAATACATGATGTCTCAAATTAGAGACATGCAATTAACCCACCCACTCTTCCACTCACACAAAGCCATAAGATTGCATTTCTCTAAAGGTGCACAAAGCTAAAGAAACAAAGCAGACACAACTTAATGAAGCTAATTCAGGTAGCTTTACAAAGGATCCCCAACAAAGACAAGTCTATTAAATCAGTTTAATTCTGGCAAAGATATTGATTATGCATCTTTATTGCAACAGAATTTACAAGCTAAGAGATAGAATGTTTGAACCACCCATTCCTTATTCCTATTATTTATAATTACTATTATTAGTCTAGTCTGAAAGCATCTTTCAAATCATCTTTGCAAACACTGGTGTGCAGAAAGTTTTAACTCCTCTGCTTCCCTTGGAAAAGACATTTTTCAAAAGGAAAAAGCACTAAGTGCCTTCAACATTCAAGTAAGAGAAACACAGAATTAGTTTCTCCTATTTTAGGAAGGTGCCCTTTCTAAGAAAATGGGGAAAAAAAAGCTGTAATCCTGAAATATATTGCTCTTTGAAATAAAATAAATAAAATTAAAAAAAAAAAAAATCTCCAGAGTGTTTCAGAAAAGTGTTCCTAATAATTTTTTTCCCTTGCTCCATATTAAGTAGAGGTCTAGTCATGGAGGGAATAAGTCTGCAATCCACCGCTCAAGGACTCACACTATCAGTGACCTGAAGTCTTAACTTGTCAGTGTTACTACAACTACTGCTTTTTCCATCACTTAATGATTAGCTAAAGTTTATGGAAGCAGTACTATAAGATGAAACAGTTTGAAATGACAGCTAGCATGGAAACTACAACCTCTTCTAGCCACCTCCAACACAGTTTCTAAAAACAAAATCTTTTATTCTAATCTTTATTACAATTTTAGCATGACTACAATTCTCTACATGACAGCTGTTATTAACAATTAGCAGTCTGACTTTTTAACTGACTACTCTCTTGTCTAAAGGATACAGTGAGGAGGAAGATCTAAAGTTTCATTATCAGATGTTAAAGAACCAGACTTACAAAAGAGTTGAAAACTTTTTTCCATACCTTCAAAACCAGAAAAACAAATCAAGTTGTCACATAAGTTCCAGTAGAATGCAGTACAATGTGTTTTGAGCAGATACAGAGCTGATATAATTTAAACAGTCAGTGGAAAGGGAAAAAAGTTGAAAGGGTTGTATCTGAACATTAACAATGCTTACGACATAGAAAGAATTACATTAGAAATTAAAAATTAAAAACAAAAAAAACAGCCAATGTACTTTATGATATGAGTATCTTGTATAATGAGTTAAAGAGAGAACTATTACAGCAGTGTCGTTCAAGCCACTAGTGAAGTTAGCTCTGGATTACAAGGTGAGAATCTGTACCATACTTTTACTGAAATCAGTGGAAGGACAAATTTGACACAATTCTTGAAGGCTAAATTTAGATCCTGTACTTAGCCAGTAGTACCTTGTGTCAACAGAAGACAGTTTTAAATATGCTTCTATGATAACGTGTGCTTTAAAATACTTCTATACATACAAAGATGAAAAACCCAACCTTAGGAAAGAGATAAACTTCCTGTCCAGATTAAAAAAACAAAAATAAATTAAAAAAAACCTCAAAACCCCAAAATAAAACCAACTAAAAACCAAAACCAAACCAATGCGTTTTAGAGATGCTTTCCCATCTGTCCCATGCTCACAAAGAGGTCACAAACCAGGGCAGCACTGGGAACCATGACATGACTTTCTCGTGTGGGCTGCAAGAGATCCTAATCCCAAACTAAAGCGATTGCTATCTCTAGACAGCATTAGCAGCATAATCTGCATGCAACTATGGGGATGAGAAGTATTTTCTGAAGTCACTTAATACAAAATAATACTATAGTGACTTGGTTCATCAACTTCAACTTAATGGGTCTTGACTGTAAGCTGCAAGTAAATGCTGTAGGCCAATCATATGAAGAAGACAGCACTACTAAGTTGGCATGCAGGCCCATCTGAAAAAGATCAAGAGAAAGAATCTTTTGGGGGCAAGGCTAAACAAGCCACTAAAATCTGGCGCTAATGGTAGGCCCAAAGATTCTTCCTTTGCAATGTCAGGACAAGATTAAAATCACCACTCTCTCTCCCTAGGGTTTACAGACCAAGCAATTTTCAAAATATTATTCAGTTTGTGAACTTGTTCACAGTGCAGATGCATGTTAACATCAGGCAACACCCAAATACCTAAAACCATGAGTGGAGTTGTCCGCCAGTAACAGCTAGTAAACAGACAGCTCTAAAGAGGACAGTTCAGGCATGCTGCTTTCTCTTCCTCCTCCCTACATCCCACAAACACTCTCCTTGAAACTCCTGCCAGCTCTATTGCATTGCACAGCAACAGCATACTGCCTGCCAATTTCTAGAGAGCCAAGCATACTTCTCCATTTAGTGTTTTGTCTGAAGGCCAACAATGCAGTCAGGACATAAAAAAAAAACACCCCAAAGACTTGATGTGTTAGGTACTGAAAGATGGAAATAATAAAGCATAATATTAAAGTTTTTTTTTTTCCAACAGACTTAACTTCTCCTCACTTCTAGCAAGTGCCCACTTTAAGCATGATTTGTACAGAGCACTCCTTGGGCTTCACAAATATATTAAGGACTAGAAAGTTAGTAAGTCTATTCTTTCCCCCTTATTCAGGATATGCCTCAATCTGTAACTGACACTAGTCACCATGTTATTTGTGTTCAGAAAAATCACTAACACCAAGAAAGCCACCTGTATTCATACCACCAACTATACGTTATCTTATTAACCTGTCCTGGCCTTACCATTTTCTCAAGGACCAAAATCCCCTAAAAAGGTAAAGGTCTTTCAGAATCAAACTCTTCTTTTTCTTCTTTGTAGTTATAATCAGCCTTACACCAAAATCTTACAGGTAAAAAAAAAATCACAGACATTTCCAAAAGGTAAATAATTCCCTCAGGAAAATAACGTACTTGGCAGAAAGGGATTGAAAACAACACAGAAGCAGGTCAAAATTGCCCAACTGATAAGCAGAAAGCCATGCTGTGTTTAAAAAAAGGATCAGAGAGATACATAATCCACCCACAATATAATTTTTCTGTGTGTTTTCTTCCTAGGCTGATTAGCTATCTAGCTTTATAAAACAGAACTAACATTTTGGCTGGGAAGCAAGAATCCTGTCTTCTTCATTATATTCTTCAATATCACCTACCTGGATCTGCCTACCTTTTCTTCACAATAGAATTTGGATGAAAATTTGGGCTTCTAGTATGTAATCAAGTCTTGCATTAGTTTGCAGTTGAAAATTAAAAAGATTGCTAGTTTTTGCTCATCACTGATATCCCTCAGGAAATTAAAGAATTCTCAAAAAGCCAAAGTTATATTATCTCAAAGTTGCATTAATTTTTAGACTGGACTGTAAAAACCTCAAGATTTCCCCACATAAAATGAGGCTTCCTCACTTTTTAATTCTAGATGTTTCGGAGAAGAATTCACCAATAGAAACTAACAGTTATGGTTTTGTTTTCAAAACATTAATTTTATGTTTCTGCTCCTCTCTGTCCACAAAATGAGAAATCTTTCCTGCTCTATATTATTTCTTACAAGAGACTAAATACTCAGAGATCAATAGTTAGCAAATTTTAAGAATAGACAATTATCATCCACATTCTTCAACTGTTACAAAACCAGACAAATCTCTGCTTTCTTTTGATAAAGAAATCTTATATTCCTCACTTCATTATCTCCTTTTGAATTAATGAAAAAGCAACAGAACTCCTTAATGACAACCAGTTTTTCCCTAACAGGAAGAAATAGATGGAGGCTAAAGGAATGTGAATAACTGCATAAAAATGCAACTTTATGAAAGAAGTTAAATTAAAAAGACCACTGTACCATATCCCAAGAAAGCTGTTTCTCCAAGTGTAACACAAAACCATACTCCTAAGTCCAAAAAATACGCCTGTAATAACATATATATATGTAATGCAATTAAGCAACAACAAAACAGAATACTGTACATAAAGAAAAGCAGCTTATAGCAACAAGGATACAAATTGGTGACTGAAACTGCAAACAAAGAGACAACTTGTCCAATATGAGGTAAACTGCTAATGAAGACTTACCTCCAGAAACTGGGGCATCCATGAAAACTGCTCCCATTTTTTCAACAGCTTTAGCTAATTCTTTTGAAACTGCTGGATCTATAGTGCTGGAATCTATTAGCAATGAGCCTTTCTTCACTTTCCTAAAATAAAAATTTATTATTATCATTATTATTTTCAGAAGATATTTGCAACTATTACCATGGCACTGGCTTCCATCAGCATGATAAATGTGTGGACATTTTTTTATACACTAGTAAACATGAAGTTTTAAATCTTATTGAGCAAGATCTGCTCCGTATTTATATTGCTGAGTATGCATACTGCAGTTTGGAACCACTCAAAGCCAAATAAAAGCTGAACATAAAAGAGGATGTTCTTCTTAAACACTATTAAAAAAAAATTACACAAAAAGGTTGCACAAGGAAAATCTTCCATTACACAAGTTGAGCGGTAGGTATATAATATATAATATACAGATCACCTAAGATGCATTCTAAGCAACTGTTAATACAGACTAAAATTTAAAATACAACTATAAAATGTTCTTTTTGTATATAGAGTATTTCAAGTTCTTATCAGAATGGTTTGATTGCATTCTTTTAATCATTCTACAATTTATTCTACATAAAGACCATAACTAAAACCATAAAAGCCCACTAAAGATTTGAAGTGAAGCGTGAAGAAAAATGTTTTTTCCACTGACAGTCAGTATATTTAGGCAGATCTGTATTTCAAACTGTAGATCACAGAAAGCTGTAGATTTGATTAAAAAATATGATAAAATTTTTGAAATGTAAAAAATTTGAAGTTTTTTACTGCCTTCCACAACAAAAAAGTTTATTTTTATGCCTCTTTCCATTGAACTTGTTTTCAAGCCCACCCAACCAGCAATCAGCATGAAATCAAACACCAGAATTTTTCAGTCATAAAAAGATGTCCCATTTAAAACTACTCATGACAGATAAAGAGATCCACTGCACCTTGCATGCTGTTGGCAGTACAGTGGATTTCACTTAATTGAATTACCCAAATTGCTGGAAATAGTCTCTCAACGTACACATACACTGTGACCCTACTGGAACTCCAGGCTCAAACAGTGCCCCCATACACAACACTCACCCCTCATGCTGCTGCAGTTAGTTCAAACACATTCAAACAAAAGCCTGCACAGCAGATAAGGGACTACATCATCTCCCCTTATGTTCAGAAGAAGGCCCAGTGGCACATCCTCCTTGGTAACACAGGATGATGACTAACTCAACCTTTTAACACTTCACGTTACTAATGTTTTCTTCTGTAAAGCTTTAAAAGCTTTAGAAAATTATGAGAATCAAACCAGTCAGCAAGGACAAAGTCCTTCAGAGCCACAATTATTCACTACTGCCAAATTACACTTCCTGCTCTTAATACAGAGGCTGAGAAACTGCAACAGCTTTCCACATCCTCTGCTCCCTGCTGGATTTTCCATATCTATGTACTCACAAGATTAACTGGCTGTACTGTTTCAGTAGGTACTGCCTATCATTCTTCAAACCACTGCTGTCATGGGTACAGTTCTCCCACAGCTGTTTCCTGAGCTTTGTGGGGCTGATCCAATTACCCATCTTCCCTGAAGGGTCTAAGCTATAGATACTTAGATCTGCTCAGGCCTACTTTATGAGGAATTAAACTACAGACAGTAAGGGAAAGAAGTAACTATTATTCCTATATAGCAAGAACAACAGAAATTCCTCTCTTCTTATCATTTTCTTATCATTACATCTTAATATTGTACAATCGATACCTAAAAAGGCATAATTTTTTTTAATAATCTACTGTACTTTTGTCTTCTGTATGTTTTTTCCTTTACCTTATTAACCTGGAAGAGCCTACATGATAATCAGAGGTATCCAGTAGCCTTAGTTAGCCTGCCAGGAGCAGCATACATGTAACTAGAACAGACTTTGAAATTATATTTTTTGATTTGGCAAGCTCAAAAACTGAGCATTAGAATTCTGCAGACTATGGATTTAAGGTTCACTTGAAATCCCTCCACAAAAGTTAAAAAACATTGTTTCACATTAAACAAAACCTTTACATATTTTTTGTGTAATAAACAGATAACAAGAGTAGAAATCAAGAAAGTCTTGTCAGCTATTCTATGTTAATACACTTTAAGACCACAAGACACAATAGCGTCTCTTCAGAACATTTAATTTATAGGACTTCAGGTTAAGAAAACAGGATTTGAGCAAATACTTGTTGCCAGCAAATATTCTAGTTGCACTTGAGTGTCGTACATTACATTTTGGAAAAAGAACCATGCAACTGAAAAGGCAGATAATAGTTAAGTTGCCTGAAATGCACAAAAATTATTGTTCTACTGAAAATAAATTTAAGACTTTAGCCAAAAGCCATTCAAAAGCAAGCACTGTATGAGAGAACTCATATAATTAGAAATATCAATAGTGATAGAACAGAGAACACTGAATTAAGTGCCCTGAAGGCACAGGAAGAGCTATAACAACAGCAATCATCAGACAAACCTTGAATGTGAGTGGAAATTCTCCAAACTACAAAAAAGTCTTACTTTAGAATTCCATTTGTTCCTGTGTAAACTTCTGTTGCATGGGGACTAGAAGGCAGCATGGTAATAATTCTGTCTGCTCTTTCTGCTACATCTGCTGGGGATTCTGTTACCTTATAAAGAAAAGAAACCAAACAATATAAGCTTGCACACTTCCTGAAAAAGAGATATCAGACATGTTTGATGAATTTGGTTTTAGTAATCAGCGGTCACAATTAAGCTAGGTAAAAAATTAAAACACAAGAAGAATGGCTCTCCTAATGAAAATCTTGGTTATTTGGATCCAGTAACAGAAAAATAAAAAACATCAAAAGGATTTTCTATCATGGAAGTTCCTCCACAACATCTGCCAATGGGAATATGCTTTAATCCCATCAACCCATTCATAAGTCTCCAATTCACTACGAAACCTGCACCTAGAGAAAATATTGCTCAACAGTGTTTCTAAGGAGGGACAACGTGAAAGGACCACAAAAATCTCACTTTTTTCCTTGTCATTTACACGGCATTGAAAGAGACAAAGACTGAGAAAAAAAGAAAATTACTTGATGCATTTCTGAGCCTTACCTTAAGAGAAATCAGATAAACTAACTGATATTTCTCACAATATTACAATTGGCATTTTTCAAACAGAAAACTATCAGCTCAAGCATCCTTCACAAAAAGGATATGAACAATTTTCAAAATACATTATTCAGTAGTAGTTGTTACATAACTATACCTAACTTGAAAAGTATGTTACCTTTCTGAGGTCACTTTCAGAGGCAGGCAGTACAGTATTTCAGATAGATACACAACAAATAAAATATTGACAGCTAAGTTGTGAGTTTTACTTGGAAGGGATTTACAGCTAAGATTTCTGTCCAGTACTGGTCTGAATTAATTAATTTCTTTAAAATTGCATTGTTAATCCATTCATAGCCCAGGGAAAGTAGCAACAAATGTACAGCTTATTCTTTTATCTTTAGCCCAAATCTAATCTTTATCTTTTTATCTTTAGGATCAAATCTAATTTCAGTCATTTGTAATAAATGCTGAATTACACCTTGAAGGGCTTCTGGGATACAGCATAAGAAATGTCTTGATTTTTATTTGACTTCAGAACAGAAGAGGGAAGACTGCATATAGTCACTGAATAAGGCTCTGGGGGAAAAAAAGGCAAAGAAATTGGCATAGGTGGGACTAAGAAACATGCAGATTTTGTTTTGAAAGAATAAGTTAATACCACACAAAACACCTGGCATACCACATAGTTACAAAATAAAAACATGCTCTAGTCAAAAGAACAAAGGTTAGCAGGAATAAACGAGGCAATTATAAGCAGCAAACCTCCTATGTCTGATTAGCTGATTTTATGACTTGCCTCCCTGGAGACGAGAGAGCCTATCCCTTTAAAACAGAAGCATGACACCTTTGTCTTTAGTTCTGAGTATCTTTGGTTTGGTTCTGTATCAATGTGTATTATTAGAGGTGGAGAGAGGAAGTGTGAAATTGGAACCTAAATCTATATATGTCTTCTTATTTGAAACTATGATCTCCAGTATTCTTAGGGTATCAGCTGAACACTCAGTGGCCATTTGCGTTTTTCAACCAGAAGCTGAAAAACATACTATATTGGGCACACAACTGAAATAATACATCAGCCTCAAATTTCTACTTGGCTACATAGATAGAAGATAGCTGGGTTTTGGTTACAGTTTTAAACAATTCTTAAGAAACCCAGGTACAAAGAAGACACAGTACAGTAGTCATTTAAATACAAATACATTTATTCCATCCATGTCTTTCAAAATAATAAGATGCCTTTTTCATGAATAAATGAGATTAAAAATGTACACAGACTGGGACAGTACTTCTACAGCTATACAAAGGAAAAACATTCTGCTACCTTGAATTAAGTAGCAAAAGTAGAATTAAAAGTGGGAATAGACACTCTTGGCCTTTTGGTACTGTTAACAAATATGAATAATATTGCCTGAAAAAAATCTACCTACCTGATTCCATATGCAGCAGATAAAACCTTAATTTTATTTGGGACTTTCTGTCTCAGAAAGAATGCTGAATGATTTGAAAGCTATTATAAAACATTAAGCATTTGAAATCATTAAGAATACGTGCATTATCTTAAAAAACAGACCAAACACTAATTGTTGATTACCAACATAGACTATACAAGCTCAGGGTGGCAGCCCCTCCAAGGCCTGTACATGTTCTGATACTTGATAGTTCAAGCATACTGCAACTATAGCTGGATAGGAGAGACTTTTCTCCATACTGCTGGTTGTTGGTACTGCCCTTCAGTATGTGCATCTGCTTGTATTTGTTCCACATGGCTTCCCTATTTTGTTCTACTTATACTTACCGTAAGTCAATTAATTATTGTTTGCCTGCAATACCATTCTTACTGCACACTAAAGAAAGCTCTATTTTTATGATGCTTTATGCATCATGTGACTCCAGTAATATTCTCAGTGTTCTAAATCAGAGCTAGGATTTAGATACAAGAACCTGTAAACTACAGCGTGACACAGAGTTACTCCACTGTGTGAGCCTTCCACCTTTCTGCAAGTTTCACCCCAAGTGCTCCACATGCTCATGCTCAGCCAGTTTCCCTCTTAATATTCACCATTAGCAGGCAGGTGGCCACTTCCTGACATGAACCACGGCCCAATTGTTTACTTCAGTGGCTAAAGAAAGTGGAGTCACAGATTGTGCAGATTTATGATCAAACATCCCACACCCGCCATACACCTTGGTAGCAGCACTGGCCTTAAACAATGCACATTTGACTAGGTTTACTGTCTCTTGGGGTCATTTCACCCCTGTAACACTCCTGATGGTTTTACCCTTACAGCCAGACCAAAGAGAAAGCAGCCCTTAGAGCCCAATGTTCCTTCTACAGCAGTTTCTACAAGGCCCCATGGACCCACAAGTTTTCAGCTCCTGAGAAAAGTGTAGGAATAGGATTTACACCTATAGATCAAGGAGAGGAAGTTATGTTCACATATGTTCTTTAAGTGTGTTTTATTTGCATTTAAGCCTACCCATGTATTCTCTTAGTGATTTATAATCTTAAAACATACTTTGGACTTAATTTTTAAAGGCACTACAGTTCACCTTTACTATCACATGTTAAGTCTTGCAGTGAATGCCAAGGATTCCATTACAAAGGCAAAAAGCTATCAACTTGGGCAGTCACAGAAAAGAGATCCAACTGCAGAACACAAAAATACAACCAAGAGTTCAAAACAGTCCCTTCTATTTGCCCAGTCTTACTCAAGACAGGTCTGGTTCATGCCTGAGGGTCTTGGCTGCTTTAACAAAATAGGAAAAAAAATTGGAGCTAGGAAAAGAGGCGAAAAGCTTACTTTCCCACTTAAGGCCAAGATTCTGTAATTATACAATGGGAGCTGCAATTAATTACTAAGAGGTGTGTGGTATCATTTTATCTTTTAGGAATCTTGATGTTACATCATTATTTAAAACAGCTGCAATTAGCTTTAACAGTTTAGACTTTCAAGGCACACAGTTCCTCTATCTAGATCTACCTACAATTTCCTTGCCACTGCTGGAAAATTCCCTTCTATCCTCAACATTGTTACATGAGAGGTTTATTTTTGCACTGCACTCTTTTCTACTGTGTTTTAAGCACCTATCCATCTGCCCACAACTGTCTAAATTGTAACAGCTTTGAAGTATGTCAAAACCATTCAAATGTGTTACAAACACATAGAAATGACACAACCACCTGAGAGAATGGGGTTCTGAGGGTATTAACAGATTAAGAAAAGCAATAGGACTGGCTGGAACAGGGCCAAGATTTTGCACGGTATATTGCAGGAAGGTAAAGCTCCTTAATGTAATCAATTTCCTTCCCTCCTTTTCCCTTTTCATTCCTTCCTCTTCTCTCACCATATCCTTCCTCACCTCCAAGAGAATAAGCACTTATATAATTAGATTTTTCCCCTGCCCCTGCGGACTACACCTTGAAGCAGCAGGAAAGCTCATATGTCCCTATAACCCTTACAGCTATGCCAGCAGGAATTTTTAACTAGGGTCATTTAACCTGAAAAGGTCAAAGTAGGAACCAGATGAAAAGCAGCCCACTGGCCATCAAGACCTGGGGGAGAAGGAAGCAGGAGAAAGCAGGAGGTGAAAGAACAGGCCATCAACCTACTCTCATAAAAAGTGGGGGGAAAAAAGACAGCTAGAGAAGTCTGACCTGGTAGCAATTCTGGCTAACAGCAGGAAAATTACTGGGGATAGAATGATACCTTTGCTCTAACGGAAACCTCACAGATTCAGATTGTATTCATTGTGCTGTTTCACTTCTGACTGTGATCTTAACCAAGGAAAAACCCCAGATGATTTAGTTGCATTGCATGCAGGACCCATTCAAGACACACAGTTATTGCTGGAATAAAGAAATTTTATTACTATACCTGAGCACCCAAGTCTTGAAATTCTTTGCAAGCTTCTGGGAAGACATCATACACAATAACTGGATATCCATGTTTTACCAGGTTTTTTGCCATTGGATTTCCCATATTACCCAGCCCAATGAATCCAACTGGGGTTTTGGAAGCCATAGTCCTAGAACACACTGATTTCAAAACAATAAAGATCAATATATTTGTATTTCAGACTAACATACAAGAATGACATACTAAAAGCAATCATGCAATCTGTTTTCAATTATTATAACAGTTTTATATTTAAAAACAGTGCAAATGTGAATCCTATTTTACATAATTTAAACCTTACATTACAGTGCATATTGGGCCACAAAACCATTCCACAATGATTTTTCTCATATCAAAGAAAATCATTGTAATTAGGAAAATGTGGGCATTAAAACTAAGATCTGAGAAGAGCTCAAATGTAGACTTAAAATATTAAAGATTGTCTGCGTTTTATTATGTGTCTAAATTCTTATTGTATATGCAAAATCCAATTTTATATGTATTTTACAGACTCTTTATTTGCAACTTTGCTTGGAGCCATGGGATATAGCACATGCTCTCCAGAAACGGACAGAAGCTGCCACTTTCCTTCATGAAGCCCCTCACAGATTCTTCTGATCCTGCAATCAGATGCATGCCATGAACCTAAAGATGAAAGTCTCCATAGTAAATCATGGCAAATCCTTTAAGCCATGCAACCACAATTTAAATACTGAAAGCTAGAAAAAAATACAGTATTAAAAAAAAAAAAAAAATGAAGTCTTTGCAGGAATAACCTCTGTATTCGATTTACCATACCACCAAGACAGAACTATAATGCCCAACCTACAACCTGTGGAAAACACTACAGTTTCAGTTACCTTTTCCCAGCAGTAGAGCATCAAATTCTGGATAGGAGCAGCATTGCAGACATTCGTCTACTGCAATCACTATCTCATCACTCTAAACACTCCTAATCCAAAGGCAGCACAATTTGACAGTGACTAGATTTCTTTGCCAACTACATAAAATACTTTCTCCTTTACGACAAAGGAAAAAGTTAGGCAGAATAAACACTAAACTAAGCCGACAGAAACAAGGATAACTAACTAGAGAAATATTGTAGCTCTGAAGTGCACACAGAGAAAAATGTGCCTAAGCTGGATCGAGACTCTAAGAGGTCTCAATGCTTAGCAAAGAATCCTCTCTAGGCCAATAACACTTGATTAATCATTTTAAAGTCTTTCTGACTTTAAGCTCCTTCTTAGCCAGCAATGGTCATGCTCTTTCATCTGCAGCACTGTTTTGGAAGTGCCACATTCAATAAATCAGGTTTGTTGAGAGAACTTTGGTCTGAGATAGTTTCCACCGATGCCTGCAGCAATTACATAGCTAGAAAAGTAGCACAATTTCAAATAAATGTGCACTGGGAAAATGCTTAGTGAAAACTGAGATAAGGCAGGAAAAGAGCCCATTGCTTTTTTAAGAAGTGCTATATGTCAAAAAAAGGGAACAAATGAACAAAGAGCCTAAATCAGCATCAGCCATAACAATCAACTTGAAGTCTTCTTCTCATTGTTTCTATGAGTCAGTCTTCCACAGTCCCTCACTTGCACTAATCTAAAATTGCTCCTTTAGTTAGCCCAAAGCTTCCCACTTTCTGAGTAGCTTCAATCCCTGGTTTTAAGCATCTTTCTTTCTCTAGCCCTTAATACCAGTAGATCTTATTTACCTTGACTTCAGTAAAGCTTTCAGAACAGCCTCCTCTCGTATCCCAGTAGCCAAATGAGGAAAGTATCACTGGACTGCAAAACTGCCTGAAGGAAGAAATACTGTCTGGAGTGCTGGTCTCAAATAATAGAGATCAGTAGTTCAAAGACTAGTAACAGTCTAGTTACACATGATGCTTCTCATGGGTCAATACTGAAGCTGTTTAAAAGTTTCATCAATGGCTGATGATTAAATACAAGCACCCTCAGCAACACCATATGTGACACCAAACTGAAAAATGTCAGGACAAGGCATTCAGAAAGACTGGAGAAACAGTTCTCAAGCAGTCAACAAAGACAAGTATGTACTGTACTTGGGGCAGGGGATATCACTGCAGGCTGCTGACTGGCTAGACAGCTGGCAGCTCTGCAGAACATGTGGATTCCCATCAACTGTAAGCTGAGCATCAGTCAGTAGTGAATCCTTGCAGCAAAAGGTTAATGACATTCTGCTCTGCATTAGCAAGAGCAGACACAGGAGGTCAAAGAAACCAGTCATTCTTCTACACAGCAAATACACAAGAAATGTGATCTAATGGCAGACAGCCCAGCAAACATCAAGTAATATGACCAAGGAGCAGGAGAACACGACCTATGAGCAGAGGCAAAGAGAAATGTCTTTGCTGAGCTTGGGAGAAGTAAAGGCTGCAGTCTTCTACTACTTATGGAGTGGGAGGAAAGAAGAGTTACAGAGCAAATGAAAACAAACTCTTTGCAGATGTGCACTACAGTAGGACACAGGGCAATGGCCAAAAGCTGCAGGAAGAGGATTTCTGTCTGGAAATAAGAAAAGCGTCCCTGATGTGGAAAAAAAGTTCTGCACTGTAACAGGCAATGCAGAGAAGTTGTGGAACTTCCATCCTTCTAGCAACCTTAGAACACCATGAGCAACCTAAGCTAGCTTTAAAGATCTAAAGCTTTTGGAAGCCTTGATTCCAAACCTTGATTTTCTTTGTTTCTCTGAATGCCAAGTAACCTAATAAGAATAATTCTGACTACCATATCTAGGCTCATTCTTTTAGACTCCTCACTTTTATCCTGATCTCTCTTTTTCTCACACTATGACACTAACTATGTCACCTCAAACTGAACATCTTGGGAATTGAGAAGGAAATTTTGCCCATGCTACTTTCTCTCCTCCTCTGCAACCTCCCTGCTTTTTCTCTACAATGTCACATAAGATTGCTTTGCTTTAATGACTTTTCATGACTGCCATCACATTTTAATATTAAGACTTCAGCTGGTAATTAGATTGCAGTGATGTGACTATTGCCAACATGCATTTTACTGTGCCTCCAAGGCAGCTCTTCACAAGGTAAATATCCATGAAATAAACACATTCTTCTACTATAAGGCCTCCCTTAAAAATCGCCATTTTGCAGCATCCCCAGAAAGGCACAGTGAAAGTCAGGCTGTGATACAAGGTAACTTGCTGACTGGTACTATTAAGTTTTGTGTAGTTGTATTCTATTATTTCTCCTTTTGTCTGTCTCTGATGGTGTTTTGGTTTCAGTTCCAGACAGACAAATCAGAGACCACTTTCTGTTACGTGCTAAAACATATTCAAATCCATGGGAATTGGGACCTGTTAGAGAAATAGTCCAATTCCTAAGTCAGTTTCTGACTTTATTTTGGTTTAACTTTTCACAGCCCAGTGTTATATCAGACACTTCAAAATTAACTAATTTGATTAACAGCTTTGAAAAATCTTCAGATCTCCAGGTACTCAAACACAGGAAAACTGGTTTAGAGGACTGATTAAATTAGCACACAGCTCTAACAGAGATGATTTCAATTAAATTTGAACCAACTACTTATAGATGCATGGCGTATTTTTAATGACTACTTAAGACAGTGGGGATTTGGCAAAGAAGGGATGTTTTAAAAGAGAAGAACTTTCATGTTTTCCCATTAGATGAACCTCCACAGGTGATTTCACAGAATGTGATGTCCAGCGTGCATATGCTGGCACTTTTTAGCATCTGATATGTAGCACAGCTTTGAAATTACTGTAATTCAAACATCTAAGGACTGATATTCTGCAAACCCACATCATGTACGCTAACTATTCCCATCAATTGTATAAGCGTTTGCTGAAACTGTCCCTGTGGTACTCAGCCCATTTTACTTCAACCATAATTTCCACAGTAACCTCCTGCAATCACATGGCTGGAAAAATGCCCAGTCCACACTCAACTTCTAAGAGAGGGCAGAACATCAGAGGTAGGAGCAACAGAATCTACGTTTAAAATAATCACTGATACCATGTGCAACTAATTTTTCTTCCCTGGGAACAGAACCAGCAATACAGATTAATCTGTAAATCAAGCTAATTGTGAGCAAAACCAGCTACAGCTATACTGACTCCAGAGAAATTGGGCTTTTCCCAGAAGATTCTTCATTATTCTCTTCAGGGAATACATGCTTGCAGAGCCTCATGCCTATGGAAATTCAAATGATGAGGAGAACCGATTACAACACTCTCACCAAATTTGGGGTTTACGGTCAGTACAGATAAAATACAGATTTTTTTGCTTTGAAAGTCAGCCTATAATAAAAAAAACTCCTTTACCTAATCTGCAATTTCACAAGAATTCTACCTTAAAAATAATTTAATTTAAAAAATCAGCAAGAGTTTATGAATCTCTTAAATGCCTCTTTCTGAACAAAATGCAAGTTAGAAGAGTAACTTCAGAAATCTACAGATTACAATCCTGTCTTTGGAATACCTGGCTTGTCAATGACCTAAAACTTGTCTTTTCAAGATTTATATAAAGATACTGAAAGCAGTTTTCTTTTTAACCTGAATGATAACAAGTTTAGATAATGTAAAATGAAACGCAAACATCTGAAATTATCTCCCAAAGTAACGAGTCTTACAGTTTTAAGAACAAATGTCAGCTCCAGTGCTGCCCTGATTTCACTGCAAATACTTGACTGCACAAACACTATAATATGCAGAACTGAGGACATCTCTTTGTATTCAAACAAAAAGGGACTAATATCTGGGTAGAACCACAGACAGCAGACCTGGAAAAAATCCAGTGTGCTTGTACTCTGAGTCCAGCTGGTGAAGAACAGGACTGAGAAACAAGTAATTCCCAAAATATAATTTCAACTATATTACTTAGTTCTTGGCTTTATAAAATTTATTTTGAACTATAGTTACCAAATGGCACAAGGGTAAGAGTCCACACAGTCCCATCCTATAAGAGCTTCCTAATCAGAGTGGTTGCAGTTCATATTAATATTCTTGATCTGTCTGGATAAGTGAAACTTCACCTCTTTTCCAATATGTGAGATTTAACAGGATCATGGGATTTAACAGGCATGGGAAGATGCCCAGAGTAAGCTCAGCTACTTGAATTTGCTGGTTTTGCTTAGGGCTTTATGAGAAAATACACATGAATTCACTTGACAAGAAGAAGGAAACATGATGACAATTCAATATGAGTCAATAAATGAAAGATTTTCCCACTGATTTAGCATCTGAAGTTCTGGTATAAGCACAACAGAAGACCTTTTCTTCTTCCAACTTTGAAAGAAAGGACCAGAGTCCTTTCTTTCAAAAAAAGAAGAGTGAGCTTCTGTGTTTTGTGCAGACTTCTTATGTAATTTATGAAACCTCTACTGATACTAGAGCCTGGGATGGAACTAGATGAAGAAATACAGAAGTTAGAGAGGCCAGCTGTACATGGGTAGAATCCTTCTGCTCCTAGAAGTTTTGCCAATTGAATTTAAATTGCCCCAGGGTCACTGACTTTTAAAGGTTATGCAATGATTTGGAGAAATGCACTCTGCCAAAACAATAATTTAAGACTACTACAATACTCTAAATTTGGCCAGCTTTACAGTGAAAAGATCTCATTTGCTTTTTCTTGCCTCTATAAAGGTCTGCTGATCAAAACCAGAGATGCTATCTTGAAACACTCAGAGTCTCCTTACACATAATTTTTCTTATCTGTACCTATACCTCATTAAATGTTTGCTAACACATTACAGAGAAAACCATATAGTAAGTGCTTTTCATCTAAAGAGAATATCAAGTGCACACTTGATCCCTTAATTAAGTAATGTGCTGGACTTCTGAGCAGCAGGTCTTCTGTCATAATCCTTGCTTAGTAATCAATGCTTCTCTGCAGTAGAGTATTCAACAGCTCCAACAGAGTTCCTGCATCAGCAAAAGTACTGTTAAACCAGCAAAAGTACTATTTAACTATTAACAGAATGGGCTCCCTCCACTCCAACAAAACTACTTGTAAGGACATTTTTGTCCTCTAGCACGGTACTGTCTTCCTTGATGAACAGCTCCCTCAGCTGATGAATCTTCATTCACCAGAACATCTTCTCTTCTCAGCCACCATAATTCATTAACTCACTCTTCAGCCCCCACTAGCAGTCTCCAGGAGGGATTTCTTCATATCCATCAAAAATATATTTTTAAGTAAGGTCATATAAACCCTCTCCATGAAGCACCTTTGTCAGAGCCTGCCAGCTGCAGAACACAAGACTACATAGTCTCTGTCCAACTGGCTAATACACATCCAAGATGCTACTCCAAAATCTGCCCTCAGCTCTTTATTTACCTCCTAGACATTTTATCAATCTCTAGGATAAACATACAGAAAAAACAAACCATCATGGTCTGCATCAGCTGCAAAGAACAACTGACCAAGTAATCAAGGAGCATTCAGTAAGAGAAGGAAGACAGCCTGCTTCCTAACCAAGCTGTGGTGTTGGACAGCTCTCAGAGCTGGAAGAATTCCTTCACTAGGATAGCATTTCACTCAGGACAGACGATGAAATCACTGCTCAAAACCCAAGTGTAAGACTAATCAAAACTAAAGAAAAGGATGGGAAATTTAGTAAACACATTAAAGACGGGGAAGCTGTGACATATAAGTAAGAAATAGAGCTTAGCAGTTAAGAAAGCTTAATGCTTAGACCTTCATCCCATAAACATTTCTCTGAGTCAAGAGTACTTTCCACACAGTCACTACTGACTAAGTCAGAGCTTAAATGCTGTGGGTGAAATTCCGCTCTATGTAAGTTCCTTGGGAGAGTCACAATTTCTCCTTCAGACTTAGTTACAGTTTCTTGCTCAAATCTTCAGGCAAAGACAAACTGTGTTTTTCAACTTTAAGGGCCAGTGCTGGGTTACTTTTCACACCTATGCTCACCACCAAGAAACAAGATCCCCACCATCTGCCCTACATTAAACATGATCATTTGGAAATTGACCATGACAGTGGATTTCAAAGCTCTTACAGAAATACCTGACAGTTACCATCCACAGAAAGTTCAAAAATCCTTGAAAGCTACTGCTTTTAATCGTGGTATCACAAAATGTACTAAACACATAAACAGGTTTTTAATAAACAGCAATTTTACTAGCCTGAGACCAACATGCCAGCTGCACCTGAGCTATTACTTATCACAACATCAGAACCGCGACTACAAAAAAAAAAAAAAAAAAGAGTGGTAAAGAGACAGTGGAGCAAAAAAAGCACTGAAAGATAATGTCAAAATTGTCAACTGTTTCTCATTCATTAGTTTAAGTGAGGTTTAAAGGGCAGTCACGAAGTTTTTAAAGCTACCTGCTTAAAATTCAGTAATTCCTGATACAGTTAAGTGTCAAGATTTTAGAACCATACATATATAATTTAAAAGAATCTATTTCTTCCACTTTGCTAGTTAAAAACCTTCACCAATTTCTTCCACTTTGCTAGTTAAAAACCTTCACCTATCTGTTGGGAGCCTAACCACAGACTGACATACACGACCAACAGACTGCAATCAAAATGACACTGAAAAGACTACTTGAGGTTTATTTTTAATCAATCACTTCAGCAATTGAATTACTTAGGAACAGCTGTGTGATTTTTCAAGACTCTGAAGGGGAAAGTGTCTGGGTCCTTTTGTACAAATACATTCTTCGTTTGCTTGCACCAACAGGACATCTGCAGTGCTTGCTCCTTCCACTGCCATAAACCAACCACAGGTGAGCACCAATGCCTGCAGAGACGACACGGCAGGAAGCGCCGCTAGATCTGCCTTCAGTCTAAAGAAAATAATCGGATGCAACGACCGAGAGGGCTGAACAGCCCAAACCTAGGTAACAGGTACCGCAGACATGTCACTGCTGCCACAGGGAGCATTTGTGGGCTCTGATGATTTCCAGGCACGCTATTTTAAGCAAATGAGTGAAAACATTTATTAAGCCAAGCCGCTCCGAAGCTCCGGTAGAGCCCCGAATAAGGCGGCAGGGGTAGGGTGCCGTGCCAGCCGTGCCGGCCCGGGAGGGTCCGTCACCGGCGACGCCGCACGGGGAGGCGGCTCCGGAGCGGCACCGGGCTCGGAGGGCCCGCGGCCGCCAAGGGCAGCGCGGCAGCTGCGCGCCCCGGGAGAGGCCCGGCCTTTCCCCGCCCGGCCGGCAGAGCGGGGCCACTGGAGCCGAGGGAAGGGGCAGGTCCTTACCCATCACCCGCCGGTGCCAGCGCCACCAGCCCGCAGGTCCCCTGCGCACCACCGCCGCGGCCATGCTGCGCCCCCGTGCCGAGTGACCTCCGGCCCGCCGCCGCCGCCACCGCCCGCGCGCCGCGAGCGGCAGCCGCCGCAGCCAACCACGGACGGCGCCCGGCGGGGCACAGCCAATGGGAGTGCGCAGCGTCCTCCGTGCGGCCGGCCGGCCCCGCCCACCGCCCCGTGACGGATGGGGCCGGAGCGCGGGGCGGGGCGGGGGCCGGGCCGGCTCTGGAGCACCTCATTGGGGCGGTGGGATATTGTATCCCTCTGCCCGCCGCTCCCGGGAACGCGTTTCTTTTCCAGCTCGGCTTGCCTGGGCCTGCCCGCTGCCGCCTCGTCTTGCTGCCGGGGGAGGAGGCTTGGCTGAAGCGAGAGAGGAAAGAAGCGCCGGCGTTTTGGCGGAGACAGCTCGTGTTGCGAGACGGCGCCCTCGGGGTGAGGGAAAAAGCCGCCTTGCACTGTTTTGTCGAGTCAGGCAAATAAGGGTTGGCGCTTATTGAGGGTTGGAATTAGATGATGTTCAAGGTCCCCTTCCAACCCGAACCATTCTGTGATTCTATGGCTGGCTTCGTCGTAGTGTGGGCTTTACCCGGCTGGGCGCCAAGCGTCCCCCAAAGCCGCTCCATCGCTGCCCATCCTCAGCTGGACAACGCGGAGAAAATACAACGAGAGCCTCGTGAGTCGAGATAAGGATGAGGAGAGAGCACTCGCCAGTTTCTGTCTTGAGCAAAACAGGCTCAACATGGGGAAATTAATCTAATTTGTTACCAATGATATTGAAGTAGGATAATGAGAAATAAAAACTAAGTATTAAAAAAACACTTCGTCCCCACCCCTTCCTTCCTCCCGGGCTCGACATCACTCCCGATTCTTTTACCTTCTTCTCCCTCAGAGACACAGTGGTTTGGGGAACGGAGTCTGCAATCAGTTCATCGCACCTTGTCTCTGTTGCTTCCTCCTCCAGGGGAGAACTCACACTCTTCCCCTGCTCCAGCGTGGGGTTCTTCCCATGGGAGACATTCCTCCCTGGTCTTCTCTAGTATGAGTCCTTCCCCTGGGCTGCAGATCTTCACAAACTGCTCCAGTGTAGGATTCCCGTGCATGTGGTGCAGTCCCTCGGGAACAGACTGTTCCAGTGTGGGTCACAGATCCTGCCAGCAAACCAACTCCAGGCTTCCCATGGGGTCACAGACTCCCTTGGGCTCATCCACCTGCTGGGGATGTGTATGGGGTCCTCCTTGAGCTGCAGGTAGATCTCTGCTCCACCGTTGACCTCCATGGGCTGCAGGGGGACAGCTCATCCCACCAGGATCACCGTGGGCTGCAGGGGCATCTATTCACAGAAGCCAGCCCTGTAGCACCCACCTACTGCCAAAATTTTGCCACGTAAACCCAATACAGTCATGCCCAGAGTGTGCTTCCCAAAGGCCTAACGCAAGGTTTATCAACATCAATAAAATTTGCAAGAGCTGGGATGCTCACCCACAGCCCAGCATCTGGAGAGCCTGCAGGCAGCTCTGGGAGAGCTTCAGGCAGGTGTGTGAGGAAGCACATCACACTCTGAGGGAGGGGCAGGCTAATGGCAGGAGAGTGTTGCCTTCTCAGAGCAAAGCTTCAGCTCCAGTCTTACAATTGCTACATTCATCTCTTTGGAACAAAGTAGTCAGTTTCTTTTCCTGACAGAAGAACTTGCCTTACTTTGTTGTGCCCGGATGCTGGGTACTCCCTCAGTCATTAGATTACTCTTGTTAGGTCAGAGCTTTTTTTGTAGCTGTTACGTAGTATCGTTTACAGACTTCTGGGAGTGTAGTCATGAGGCAGAGATCTCGGGTCTCACCACAACGTGTCTTCACTCAATTATATGTTAGCACTGAAAGAATAGGCTAAATATATATAAGGTTGGCTCTCCTATCAGTACCATAATATATATATTTTTTTTATTTACCCATACAAAGCAATACAGATAAATATAGTTAAATCAACCTAGCTCAACATAAAGGAATTTTGTGGGCAGTGAGGGTGGCTGTGGTCATATAGTAGCTTTACTATGACATGTGAGAGTGCCACTTCCAGTCAGTAGGCTGATTGCATACCTTCACCCAATTGCTTCTTTCTCTCATTGCCTCTCAGCTGAGCATTGAGACAGAACATGACAAGAGACAAAACGTAAAATCCCTGTAATTAAAATGGAAGGCGACACAAACACAGAAACTCTTCCACTTGCTAACATTTTGCAAAACACTGGAAGCTTCATAGACCCAAATATACCAATATTTTGTAAGCTCACTTATCTCTTTCACTGGGCCCTTTGAAGACTGCCAAGTGAATAAAGCTACTAAGCTATGTTTACCCTACTCTTCAGTGGGGAAGAGATTGACTACCATCTTGTACTTGATTTTTTTTTTTTTTTCTTTTTTTTTTTTTTTTTTATGAGAAGAGGTGTGACTCCTCATTGAGCAGCTATACTGGCAGAAATTTTTTCTGAGGTATGGTCCAAATAAGGTCCTTGGAAGACTTTGAAACCTCATTCTCACATGTAATCACACAGTACTTAGAAAACAGGTTTTTTTTCTGTATTCCAGCCTGCTTCTTTACCACCTTACATTTTCGGAGTCATTGATGGGAGGGAGAGGAGCCAAATGTAGAGGAATGTGCAACGAGTCTAATGCTGTAGTCATTGTGGTCCTTGAATTCTGATTTTTATCTCTCAGTACAAGATGCAGCTTTACCTTTTTAATTGCATGTTTCTCTACACCTTTCTCATGCCTAAAGTAGTTTTGCTTGAGTAGTTATAAATAATGCATTCTTTCTTTAAAGGATATACTAGGAGAATAAACTTAATACCAGCATAATAAAAATACAGTATAATTACTCCCCCAAGAAAAGTATGAGAAAGTGGAAAAAGGATAGTCCTATTCCTAAAAATGTAGTAGACTAAGTCTTATATTACTTCACCAACAAACTTGTGTATAAAGGCTTGTTACAGGCACTACCACTATCATACTGTAGCTTTTACATTGCTTTTGTACAGAATGTACTTTTGCAGATAGGTAAAATTCCTTGAGATTAAATGGAATCTCTGCTTACATTATGAACACTAATAGAACTGATATTAGTAGTTCAGAACCACTAAGGTAGCCAGTATGAGTGGAAAGCACTTGTAGGACTACATGGTGCAGGACTACCATACTGCAGAGCATTTTCAGAAGGGAGAAAATAAAATTAATAGACTTTATATGTTTTTTACTTTCTCAAAAATGCCCTCTAGAGATGTTTGAACTTTTAGGCACATAGCACAGTTAGTTCCTTCTGTTAAAAGTATCTTTACCTTTGTGGAAGTTTATCTCACTAAGTCTTGCTAGTTAATTTTGCAGTAATGGCAACCATGTGACTGAGGCATGAAATGGGATTTCAAAATATCTGATTACGGTTGGAACTATTTTCTAAGGAAAACTTCCTAGCCTACTTGTTGCTCTAGCACAAGTAGAGTTTGGTTTGTACAACACATTAAAAAAAACAAGATAAAAATTGTATATGACAAAGACAAATAGTCAATATGTAACTTGGTATATGTCTATTTTCATTGGCAGATCTCATTCCTCCTTCTAACCTTTCATCTTGTATTTATTGCATTTGTTTGCAATCAGAGAGCTGTTATAATATTTGAAAATGCAATCAAAGCACAGTGTATCTGCTCAGGAAGGCCTGAGCTGCAAATAGTTGGAGCTGGGAAAGCATTCCAGAGAAATATCCCAGAGTATTTCCTCTCTGACTGGTCGTTTCTGGAGACTACTAGGCTAGAGAGACCTTGGATCTAACATAACATTCTTCATGTTAGTAAATATTTGAGTTGAGATTCTCAGGGCAATATTCATTTCTTAGCTGTGCACATTTTGCTAGATATCAAACTGGAATGCAGAAGTAGCAATCCAAGTGGTTATTTTTGCCTACAGAAAAGAAGCTCTTGTGTAACTGGACCTGCTTTATTTCTTGCTGAATCATATGAGGTATCTTGCAATAGTAAGCATTTTAGTAATCAACCTTGAGCTAAATATGTGCAAAGTTTGGAATATTGCATATACCTAAGGAGACACAAATTCCCGGCTTCTGTGGGAATGCAGTGCCCTGGGGGAACACAGAAACTTTGTTTTGGTATGAAGATGTAGTGTCTGTTTTTTCAGAAGCATTTGTACTGCAGTCTGGAAAGCAGTTGCATTTCACTGGGACATCAGATGAATGTTAGGATGGGCAGGCTACCACAGGGTAGCAATGCATACTCATTTGTACAATTATAATTGATACCAAGGTCAGTTAAGCACAAGAGTTTTTGTCCTTTTTTTAGCTCTAATGAATCCCATTAGGATGTTTAGGCTAGACTATGCTGAGTGTCCTGGAGAGCTGACTGAAAAGATTCAAGTACCTATTTCCTAGAAGAATTCAATTGTCGCATTCAAATATCAAAACGGAGGATATAATAGAGATACTTTATCTAGATGAATTTCATGGAACATAGTGAGGATTTTCCAAAGTCCCTGGGAAGATTCACTCAAAAAGCTAATCTTCTTAAGCATTTTGCTAAATGGAATGTATTGCAGTTCTGAGCAACTTCAACTGCTACTGTCTTTTACAAAAAAGTAGGATGTTTTATGTGGGTGACTGCATATATGTGGTACCATGAATAGACATCAGAAACTGACAGAAGAACTGACACAAAAAAATTCAAGTGTAAGTTACCAGTAGAGCATCCCATAGTAATTCCGTGTTGATTTAATTTTTGTGTTTTAACTGAAAGATATGTTTAGCATTTCTAATGGATTTAGAATCTAGCAGTGTTTATTAAATACCTTCTTTTATAAGCTTCTTTCACATGACAAAAATGCAAAGAGGATGATGACTTTGGTTCAGATTTAGAGGGGCAGATTCTGTAAACGCAGCTGAAGAAGGAAACAAAATCCAAAAGAAATATTGCTGTGTATGATAAATATTTGATATCAGTCATGGTGATTTTATTTTTACTTCTACCTGCAATGCACTACATATAGAACATACTGATCTGTGTGGGAATTGCACAAAACAGCCACTCATTGCCCTTCTGACAGTTAGTGGGTACTGATGTAGCAAAAGAAAGTGAACATAGTAGAGCAACTGGGAAAAGCAAGGTGGAAAAGCTACACGGTATATTGATTTCAAACCTAAGGAGTCTGAGTAAGGATTAGGAAATTGTTTCCCAGGAAAAGATGCATGCATATAAAATACAGAAAAAATAGGGGTTTTTCCAACCAACATATGTGTATCAGGCTAAAAGCATCAACCTCACATTAGTCTGATAAAATCCTGAACTAACCTCCTTATGGTATAGAGAGTTACCTGGCACTAACTCAGTCCTTGGGTTTTCTTACACCAAAGTGTAAACCACATTGCTTGAGAAAGATTTTCTTTATATAGCATGCTCCTGAGCAAAACCTTGACTTCACCCAGTGGGACGTAATCCTTCTCCTATCATCATTCTTAAGAGTGTGTTCCTGATTTTAGAGAAAGCAACATAAGGTCCCTGAAGGAGCAAGGTGCATTTCTTACCACTGGCTTGCTAGAAGAA
This sequence comes from Certhia americana, assembly GCA_018697195.1. Classification (NCBI taxonomy): domain Eukaryota; kingdom Metazoa; phylum Chordata; class Aves; order Passeriformes; family Certhiidae; genus Certhia; species Certhia americana. The sequence goes on from CM031858.1 coordinate 33,632,844, forward strand.
ATAATACCCAGAAGCATAACCCACTGTAGATCAAGAGAGCAATTAATTAACTTTTCATAAAGTGACACTGTAACTAAAGCAATATAAATCAGCATAAAAGAACCAACTTATTTTCTACAGTTCAGCCCTATTGAAAATTTATAATTAATTCATTCTATGTAACATTTAAGAGTCTTAAATACAAATCGCACCTTTGTTTTAAGTTTAGCACTATAGATTCACCACAGCCAATGCATACGTATGGAACAGTTTGTTTATTATTAATTTTGGTTTAAATTTCTGTTATATATTAATGCATTTCCCTACTGAATTTTAAATATAATGTGATTTTTGTTGTCTTAAGAGCTACCAGGACTAATAAGAAATTAACTTACTCTGGATGCCTTGATTATAACTAAGTATAATTGAAATGCAAATTTGTTTTTTGTGCAGGCCTTTTGATATCTGATAAATTCTTGGAAAAGATGTACAAGAAAAAAACATCTGACAAGCTTCCAAAACCAAAGTTGTTGATACAGGAAACATGGTTTTCTGTGTCAGATTTGCTCATTATTATAATTTCTGTAAAGTTCACATAGCATGCCTACTCATGTACACAAATCAATGCTTTGATTTACAAATAAGATGGAATAAAAAATATTTTCCATTACTGATTTGTTTGAAAGAAAAGTACTTTTTGAATTGTTTTTCTTTTCCCTAATAACCCATTAACTTCACTAAACATGAAATCAAACTTCGGTGTGTTACTATTAAAAAATTAAAATAAATGTACCATTATCACTAGACTAATATAATCCTATTATCATCTTATTAGATAAACAGTGACAATGTTGTGTTTCTAATAGCCTCTAGAGATACAATAAATCTAGTAGGGGAATGTCAGCTTGGGCCAAGACAGATTAAATATAGAGAACTGGAGTATAGTTCCCAGTAAACAAACACTTTGAGGTCAGGAGGTCATACTTGCTCAGCTGTTCTTCATAAGCCCTATTGGAAATAACTTTCATACCATCACTGAATATATTCCATGCTACCTAATAATACTGAAGGCTGAGTACATTTGTGATATAAATGATTTCTAAGTGAAATATTGAGTGTGAAATGATCAAAAAACAATATGTAAATGGAAAATCAGGGTGATGTTAGACATGCAATGGGTGCAATTCATAAGATTTTTTTGCTCTTTTGTGGGAGAAAATACATCCCACTTGAAAGCTTGTGCAAATTCCCACTGACAAATGAGTTGATTTGGCCCAAGCAGACCTGTTATTAATGTGACAAAAACTAAGACTAACTGTATTTTAATTTAGAAAACAACTAGGAAGAATATTCAATGAATTCTCCCTTGGCAGTTGACTAATTGCAGCAGAATAGGAAACACAAGTCAACAAAGGTCTGGGAAGGAGAGAGAGAGCTACAGAATGAATTTGCTTTTGGCATCTCTTCTAACAGGCAGAAAAATGCCTGGATTCCGGGAATGCTAAAATAAAGATATCAATGTGTGGATTATGATGGGTGAAGGTCTCAAATCTGGTAAGATAACTTAGTGTTTTTCAGACTCATACATCTGTCACCCGATTTTATGGAAAAGCTGCACTACTTACAGACTGTATAAGTAATAGATACTGTTGACAAGTTCAGTCAGGCCTCAATGGTAGCATCTAAGCAAGGCAGTTTCATAAAGCCTTAAAAAGTCTCCTTCAACTCAGATACAGTATATTCAAAATATGCAGATATGCAGACCAAATGTTGCCCACTGACATATCCTAGCAAAGATAATGGAAATAAACACTATTAAAGCAGATTTTTACCATGGTGTTTGTGTACAAAACACTTATTACAGGCCCAACAGATCTTTTGCCATGTAGTGAACTAAAGCCATATGTCATGGCTGTAACCTTGCTGTGGTTTCAAAAGAGTTGTTACCCATATTAATGATCTAAATTTTATTTTGATTGAAAGTTTCCAGTTCCAAGACACAACATGCAACCATACTTTGGACAACAAAGTATGCTAACTTGGCAACAATATAATGTAAAATATTTATTAGCAAAAGGGAGAGACATTTAATAAATATGTTTCTTTTTGTAGAAAGTTCTAGAAGTGTAAGCTCTACAGTACTCTGCCTTTAAAAAATATTCCTTATACAAGAAAATTAATTTTTGAAATAAGAAAACGTATGAAAGTTGTGTGATTAGAATATATTTACATTTCTGAATAGCACTGATCAAATAACACCAGAAAGATGATGCTACTTTCTGTATGTAAATTTGCATAGCAAATCCAACATGTTCTTCTCTGTACAGTGTTAATAGACACAATAGAATAATAAGTCATTGGGGGTGAATTAAAGATGAATTTTCATTTTAGAACTGTGTTTCCTAGTAATTGATTTGTATGTAATGTATGTAGCAATATGGTCATTATTTTTTTCATAGAATTTAAGAACTCATAATGTAAGAGTTTCAGAACTCAAGCAGTAGGAGAAGGTGAGACTCAAGATTTGTTGACCGAGAAGTTTTCTGTACAAATAGTTACAAAAGAGCTTTAGACCCATCTCCAAGCTGAATGAAAGGCTATGAGGAAAGCAGCACAAGTTGATCTCTCTGTCGAGACCCAGGCCAGGCACAGTGTCATGGGTTGCAGTGCAAAATGTAACCCAAACTCTGTATTCTATCACCATCTGTTGAAACTGGGGTGTGGGGTGGTGGTGTAATTGTCTGTCAATGGCCAACTGTCAATAAACCTGCTGGGGCAGTTTTCTTATCTCTTCCACAACCCAGCCTCCCTCCAGGGAGAGATCTTCTGCTAATGGGCCAGTGAGTCCCACTGATAGAATTCCATCATCCCACTGGGAAATGCTCCAGCCAGGGGGAGGAGCCAAGTATTCCTACCTGGATAAAAATCTGGGAGTTGGAACACCAAGCAGCCTTTCCACTGGATTCTCAGAGGAAGACCAGGCCCATCTATCACCACTGGACCTTCAGTGAAAGAACTCCACTCTTTCTACAGGAGCATCACTTCAACAAAGCCATATCTGCCACTAGGACTGCAGCCACCATTGAATGGGACTGCCACCAACACCCTGACCCACAGGGGGTCAGGTTGTGTCCTGACTCTGTCAGTGGGTTTGTTTGTTTTCTTTTTTTCTCTTTTGTAATACTGCATGTGTTTTGGTTTTATTGTCTATTTTAGTTCCCCTAATAAAGAACTGTTATTCCTACTCCCATATCTTCACCTGAGAGGCCCTTAATTTCAAAGTTATAATAATTTGGAGGGAAGAGGTTTAAAATCCCCATTCCAAGGGAGGTTCCTGCCTTTCTTAGCAGACACCTGTCATTCAAACCATGACACACAGCCTCTCAAAAGTGCACTGCATGAGCTAACAGTGGTGCCAAGTCAGGGCTGACAAAGAATTTCTCCATCACTCACCACCAGTCTCGGCAGGGAACTGTGAAGTTGCACCCAGCCCCCCAGTTCGAGCACAGCTGCTCAGGGAACCAAGGAGCAAGAAAACCCAGTATAATGGTGGAGTCACAACAACTGCCTGAGCCAGGCTAGAGGATTAGTATGAGGACACAGACATCTTTAGGTCCTTTCAGAAAAACATATACCATTATGAGAAAATAGGAAAGCTGCCAAGCTTCCTGCAGATACAGTATACAGACACTTCTGTGCTCTGTCAGTGGTGGCAGCCAGTGCTGGAGGGGGACCCAGAAGGGGATACAAGAAGCATGCTGTAGGCTGCTGTGGAAAATGCCTTTCTACTTCCAGTCCCTCAGGGTTAAGTGCTGTGCTTCGAGGTACAAGAACTTTTAAATCTCATTGCTTGTTTGTTTCCTGCCACATGCAGTTTTCCTGTCTCTGTTGGTCATTGGGGAGCTTCCTATTACTTTCAGATAGAAAAGATAAAAGGCTGAGAGAAACAGTAAATCTGCTAAAGCATACCAAACAAAGGTATTTACCTGTTCTATATCTGCTAAGATTTCAGTGACACCTACTCAGTGGTCATTCGCATGCCGTTCTGTGTATGCCAGTAAGAGGTATGCTGGAGGGAAAAAACCCCCTTGCAAACATCATAAATAAGAAATGAAACACTCCCCCAGACCTGGTCTCCAGTGCACATATATTAATTACACACCAGAGGGTAAAGCCTCAGTATGTGCAAGCATTTAATTCATTATTTGCATTTATTAAAACCATTCCTTTTCACTTTAACAATACAGTAACCCAACAGTGAAGTAACAGCAATTCAAATGCAGTCATTTACAGATGTGTGGTTTCTTGTGCCCATTGTGCAGTGCAGTGCTGCCAAGTCTCACACCTTAGAAGTAAGCTCCTGCTCTCTCCTCTGTCACACACATACATGCATACGCACACAAAATTTACATGTCTGCTCTCACCTATACTCTTTTGGGAAAATCCACAAATTTCATCAATCTCACTCTACAGATTTAAAAAACCTGGCAGCTTTTGAATAGATTTTCTTCATCAGCTGCAATTAAGTGTTGGAAAAGAAATCCAAAATACACAGAGAGAAACTTTCTCCTTAATAGGAAATGTTAGCAGTAGTATGGGATTTCTAATATGTTCCAAAGTTTTGCCACACCATCTTACTGGAAGGCCAAGACTGCATACCCCGTGATTAGGTTCCCTTAAATGCTGGGCAATTCAGTGTTGTCAGCCATAATATAAACCACTATTTATAACTATTAAACTTTTTAAAGAGTATAGTTAATAGCTTTCTGTAACATGATCTTAAAGAAGTTGGTTAAGTGTGCTTTACAGCATGACCAGAAAGAGCTTCCGATTAGTGACATATATATATATGTATATATATATAACATCTCACATGGCCCATACTTTCAAAACTTGGAAGTGTTGAAATAGGAGTCACACCAAAATGAAATCAAATCATTATAACTGAAGCATTTCCTTACCACACTTCATCAATATCATCATGTCATGCCAATAGATTGAATATCCACAGTATGAAATACCTGTCTCTGGTAATAAAACCTAGAATGATATCATTTTTCTGTCACTCATGCAAAGAAAAGATGTGCCTCAGAGGGGAGGAATTCAGGCATGGTTCAAAAACTCATCATGGGTTTGGTTCAGACTACAGTAATACAGAAAGTAAACAAATGAAATAAAAAAATGTTAGGCCCTGGATCTGAATAAAAGTTCACATATATCTAAGGTTATACAGATGTGACAGGTATCCATTTTTAATTCCAAGGCTCTAAATTAGTGAAGGCACTCACAGGTTGAAGAAGACAGTGGAGATATAAAAATAATGTTTTGCAAACAACCGAGACTGTTCCCTGGGAATCTGTGATTGCTCCCCATTTCCTTTGGCAATTCTGCTTAACTGCATGTTTTTATTTCTCATTCATCTCATGCCTGAGGAATGACTAGTCTCATCCTGGCAAAGTCTCAGTATAATTACAAAGCAGGGAAATTTTTGCATCACAAACCAAATTTCAAACTTCTTTGGAATCTAGTAATGTTAAAATCCAGTTACTGAATTCACAATTTTTACTTTATTTAATATTCCTATTGCAACCACAATTGTAATTTGACATTATATATTTGTCCTCATATTTATGCACTTCAGAAATAAAGACCCTTAAAAAAGGGTTCTGCCAGCTTTTTATTTCAAAGTCAATACCCTGGTGAAATATATTTGACATATATTCCTTAGAGATTGTGCAATAGACACAAAAAGAGAGAGAACAGGGATTTTTTCCAGCCTGTAGAAGAGAAGGCCTCAGGGCCTATTGCTATCTACAACCAGCTAAGCAGAGGGTGAAGAAAAGATGGAACAGAATTGTCTTCAGAGGTGAACAGTGAAAAAACAAGAGGCAAGAGACAAAACTGGAACATGGGAAATTTCAATTTGATACAGAGAAACTTTTTTCAATGAGTGTTTTCAATCACTGAAAGAGGTTTCTTTAGGTGGCAATGGAATGTCTCCATCCCTGGAGACATTTGAAATGTGACTGGGCAAGACCCTGAGCAACATGCTTCTTTGAGCTGCTCTGGACATCTCCTACAACAAACATGGTTTTGATTATACATACATACATACATACATACATACATACATACATATATATACACATACATACATATATATATGTATAAATATATAAAATTATTATTATTATTAAAAAGATACTTGACATTCATAATTTCTTTTTCTTTTAAATATGCACAAATACTGGCTTTACATTGATACTATGTGTTTAAAGTACATTCTGGTACACATGAAAGCTGTACCATTTGTGGTAAAATACTGGCTTGAACAAAACCAGAAATCAGTGGAGTTGGAAAGCTGAAAATCAAGCCAGAAGGAGACGTGATTATTGTCACCATACCTGTAATAAGCTTTTCTAATTAATGCTTTAGTGTTAAGAGAATCTCACAAGAGTAAGGTTGTCTTAAAAATGCTGATATCAGACATTTTTGTTGTTTTAAATATTTTGCAGAGAATATACACAAGGATAGAAAAGTAGCATTGGAGGGTTTTTTGGTTGGAGTTGGGTTTTTTGTTTGGTTGGTTTTCATGTTTTTTTTTTTTTTTTTTTGTTTGTTTTGTTTTGTTTGCTTGTTTGGGTTTTGGTTTGTTTGGTTTGTTTGTTTGTATTTGGTTTTTTGTTTGTTTTCTTTCTGCTCAAGAGCAAGTTTCGTGAAAGATTTATATCACATGGATGAATTTCAGAAAATAGTATTTGTCTAGCAAATTCAGACTTATTAAGGCTCTCAACCATTAATTCTCAGCCAAGTGCAAGTTTCACCAGTTCCAGTCACATTTTTCTTGATTCAGATCTTTGTACATGGATATTGATTGTTGATTCTGGGATCACTGTGCACCACTTGTCCATTTCAGTCAAGGCAATAACAAAACTAGAAAAGGCTCTGCACCATCTTTCTGTAAAATATCTATAAATTCAAGAGGGATAAGAACAGCATCTAAACCTAGCATGCAAATGCATATGTAAGAACACATTAAACCACGTTTGTTTTAGTCAGAAATAGTTTTATATTATGTATTATAACCACTACTTATGGTTAAGATAGCAAGTTCAAAAGTATAAAAATACATTTTCCTGAAAATTGTGGATATAAGTACAAGAAAAGACAAGATTATTCTTGATTTATTTGTCCTAATATTTACACTGTACATGTGAAAGCCACCATATGTAGTTTGTTTTACCTCTTCCATATGCTTTAATCAATAGAAATAATAATTGAATACTGACTTATGAGTAAACCATAGCTGCCTTTATTGACTGAAAGAACATTTTTTAAATGAACAGCAAAATAACTCAAGTTTCTTAAAAAACTCAGAACTGTGGAGAAGTATTTTTTTTAAAAATTAGGAAACAGGGGTGGGTTGTTTGTTTGTTTTTCCAGGCATTCACTTGTAAAAACTTTGTTATCTGTAAAGGAAAATCTTTATTTCAAATTTCTTATCATATTCCCATAAACCTGCATTATAATGGCTTTAAATGAAAGCAAAACTACCTAGTCTCACCAACACTGATATTCCCCAGCTGGTGACTGTAAATCCCGAGTTCTTCCTAAGTTCCAGCCCACATACAGAACAGTGTCTTGTGACTCTTAGACAGCCCTTTATCACATCATACAGAGCAGAGAGCAGGAAGGTGGAGAAATGGAGTGCTGAGATAAGAAGAAATAGCTCTTCCTACTTCCTTACAAATATTTATTGCTGAACAAGATATTGGTTTCATTTTCCACTACAAAAGTTTGTCTGGTCTTACGGGAGAGATTGCTCCACATACACTTCCTGTGCCTTCTAATATGATCAGTTAGTACTCTGCAGGGAATTTATTGCTTTCCAGGGAAACATGGAATATATGGATGAGAGATTATTCATTATGGCTAAAAATCAAAGGATAATTTAGTAATCTGTGACACAACTTAAGACGTAAGACTGTTGTGACCAGAAACAATAAGTGCAAGTACAATGAATAACCATAATTACTTAGAGACAGTTTCTATGCTCCAGCTTTAGTTTTATTTCTTTTAGGATTGACCATGAAAAAAACCCAAACAGGTCAACTTGTCAGAAACCTAACTCAGTAGTTCTAATTATTAATCTTACTATTTTTAATAACACTATGTCTCTCCACGTAACCTGTTTGTTTAAAAATATGCGTGAAAATACATAAGAGATTGCAGCAGCAAAGAATTTAAAATGATCTTGAAGGCAGTTTGTAGTGGCAACCAACACTGGGCGCACTGGGACAAATCCTGCATACCAGTGATGGGTAATTCTCGCTGCTTGCTTTTACTCAGCGACGTGACTCTGGATGAAAATTGAGTGGAATCTGTGAAATAGTTGCGAGCATAGTCAGAAAAGCCTTAATGCCCAAACTACTTAAAATCTAGATTGTTTTAAAACTATCAGATGTGATAAAATGTATTAATCCTGTGTAAACTGTGGCCAAAAAAAAAAAGGTGATTAAGGTAGTGGAGTCACCATTCCCTGGAGAGGTTCAAGAAACGACGTGGTATTTAGTGCCACGGTCTAGCTGACAAGGTGGCGATTGGTCAAAGGTTGGACGCTATCAGCTCAAAGGTCTTTCTTTCCCAAGCTAAATGATTCTGTTCTTCCATGGTTCTTCGAGTCGGGGCTGTGTGTGTTGTAACGCCCTTTCACGGAGATCCAAGACCCGGGCAGAACCCTGTGTAAGCTCTTATCTCACCCCTCCGTTGCCCTGCAAGACCTGCAAAGGCCGGCAGATTAACAGTGACCTACAGGCTGACGGCACGCCTGTGTCTTGACGTGGGACGGAAGAGGAGATGATTAATTCGGGCTAAGTGGGTGCGACAGAGGTGATGTTGTAATCACGGGCAAGACGGCAGGGCACCGTGGCAGCGCTGCACGGAGGTAAGAGCAGCCCAACCAAGCACCCGCCGCGTACAGCCCCGTGCCAGCGCGCCCGAGCCCCACCGAGGCCGTGTGGCTGCGGGAGGCGGACACGGCCGGGGGACTCTCCGGTTCCCAACCGGATCCGTGCCGGGGCCCGCCCCGTGCGGGCAGCGCCGGGCTGGAAGTGACGCGGGCGGACGGGCGGAGCTGCGCGGCGCTGGTGGCGGAGGCCCCATGTTGATGTCCCCGGCGCCCTCCGCCTCTGCCTAGGTGAGTGCTGTCCGGGGCCGGCCCGGGGCCGGGCAGGGCTGACACGCTCCTTCCCGCCGGCCTCCGGCCGGTTCTGGGCCGGGCCGGGGCCGCCGGGCCGTGCGGCTGCGGTTCTGCGCCACCGGCCCCCGCCCGCTGTTCGGGCCGGCCGTGGTGGGCAGGGCAGCGGCCGGGCCGGGCTGCGGGAGCCAGCGGGGCTCCCCTGCCCGGGGAGGAGGAAGGAGGCCCGGAGCCAAGGTGACCGCGTCGGGGCGGTGGCGGAGAAGGGCCGGGGGTGTCGGGGGTGTCGGGGGTGTCGGGGGCCGCAGCTGGAGGACTTCAGGAGGAGCTGACTGGGGTGGTGCGGCTCGTCCTGCTTTTGTTTTTCCTGCCCGACGAGCTTTTCCTCCTTTTCGCCGTCCTTTCCGCTGCGCAAAGCCAAACGCGTCGTTTAGCATTCCCGTGGGAAGCGCTTGTCATGTCGGTAAGGAAGCCTGTGCGTAGCTCTTCCTCCTCCTCGCCCGTTTCCTAGCCGGTAGCTGTGAGTTAAGCAAGCAAGTACCCAGCATCCCCGTAACTAGCCTTGAACTGTAAGTAGATCTGAGCATCACCTAAGCTCCGAGGATTTTCCTGCTAGGCAACAGTAATCCCAGATGATTGTGTTGGTCTGCACACGTTCTGCTTTGGGGCTGGAAACCAGTCTACCTCTGGAAACCAGTCTACCTTTACTGGTTCCCCTGGGGTTAGTACTCAGCTGTGGCAGCTGACAACCCCAGTGTGCAAGTGTGCAGAAATGGATATTGTTGTTGTTTTTTTTTTTTTTTTTTTTTTTTTTTTTTTTTTTTTTTAATGTTCTTAGGCTGAGCTACACAATTTGCAAAACAGACTTACTGAAAAAAAAAATCTATTGGTTTTATTATTAATGCTCTTTTTGTACTTATTCCAGCTAATGAAAGTTGAACACACTATTTCATGTCAGTGTTATTTGGCTAAATTACTGAATTACTTACAATTAATTAATTTGTTGTAATTGAAAATAACTAAGGTCATTCTTTTTCTTTTAGAACTATAGAAATTGCTGATGCATACCATTTATAGTTCAGAGTGAAATTGAGAGATACCTTGAATATAATCCTCTGTTTTGAGATGTGTGGGAGTTTTCAGGACTTTACTGTGCTGTAACATTTCTTATTCCGGAATCTGAAGCTACATAACTGATAGGATTTATTGTGTACCCTGTTGTCTCTAGAAAACTGTGTCTTGATCTTTACTCAGTTTCTTGTTTGTGGAAGTTCTTTTTTTTTCCTATTATATCTATTAATTGTCACAAGGTTGCTGTTTTATCTTGTAACCTGTGTTGGTCAGTATACAAGACTTTTTTATTTAACGTCTGACACATAGAAATAATGTCAGGGCTGCCCACCCCTATGTACTTCATGTGTTACTCTAAGTTGAGCCGTAATAAGTTTAAAATATTGAGGCCTTAAAACTAAAAAACCAAACCCTTGTATTTACCTTTTCTGTGGTTTGGGTGATGGATACCTGTTTACTTCAGAGAGCATTTTGTTTCAGAAAGCAGAAGGTCTTTGCTACTTATATTTTAACTGGTAAAATTTTCAAAGGCTATAGGAGGTACACAAACAGCTTTTCATATTTGAACTACTTGAGGCTTGCTGTGTCCTGTCTCCTTTTGATTTTGATTTCCACATGTATCTTCAATGAAAGTAATATATTGGCACACACTTGGCAGTTACCTCTTTCAAGGTGTGAATGTGCTTGGTTGGTATAAAATTACTTTCAACAGCAATTGCAAGAACAGGATAGCTCATCTTTCCAGAAATGTCAGATGCATAAGGCCCTAATCCTCCTACTATCAAATGTTTTGACAAAATTGTGATTGTACAATGGAATCAGACACTTGAAACTTCTCAGTTGCACAGATTCTATTTTTGGCAGATATTGCTGAATCTGAGGAAGGGATGTTCTTGTTCTGCCTGTGAAGCATCTTGTGTTACTGTAGTTTGTAGCGCTGTGTACCCTGAATTACGTGGTGAATGGAAAACACAATTAAAAGCTTTTGCAGTCCAACTGATTAGTGTTGGACTAATCCAACTGCATGCATAGCTCAATTTTCCTGATATCAATGCAAGTCATTGTTTATGGTAATGAAGTTAAACACGAAGTATGTGTTACAGTGAGAATAGTAAAAGATGCCCACAGACTGCTAAACGGGGGCAGGAAAACACTTGAAGAAGAAGTAGAGAAAAAAGGCAGCCCAAACAAAACCCTCCATTTACATAAACTGTCTTAAAAATGGAACTTTGATACTTTTGCTAGGAGGGGAGGATAAACTTCATGTGTAAAAATCCTGTGAAAAGCACTGAGCAGTAGAGATTTGAGAAAAGTTTAAGGCAGGGAAACTACAGAACTTTTGTTTCTCCTTCTCTAGCATGTCTAGAACAATTAAGAATATTTCATTAAGTTAGAGCCCTGCTTTGTTTTCATACCACTCCTTTAATTTTCCACTTTCTGACACTGCGATATAATACTGGGGGCGTTCAGCCAAGCAGTGCTTTCTCTCCATCTTGATGTCATTGCTGAAATGACTGCTCTTTTTATTCTGAGAGGTGGTTGTTTTGGAGAGATGCTGAGGCAGTGCACTTCGGTGGATTTAGTCTGTGACTCTGTTTTCAGAGCAGGGGAACTAATTGTTAGGTTTTCCTGTCATGTGTGTTTCAGCTAGATGAATTTTTGTAACTTAACTATTTTTTTTCACTATGTTCAAGTAACATCTACAATTTTGTTACAGATAATCATGTCATCCTTTCAAGAAGTTCCATCTTCAGCTAGCACTTTGCAGACCTCTAATTTTGCACATGTGATTTTTCAAAATGTCGCGAAAAGTTACCTTCCAAACACACATCTGGAATGTCACTACACTCTGACCCAGTTTATCCATCCTCATCAGAAAGACTGGGTTGGTATTTTCAAGGTAAGTTAGGATTGTTTTCTTGCTATTTTTCAAATGTTTGCTTGCTCTCTTGCAAATTAAAAAAATAAATCTCAAACCCAATAAACATTAAGTTGAACTTTACTTAAGTGATGTATTGGTTCCTGCTGTTGGAGTGTCAGTTTTGTAACAAAGACAAAACTAGAGGAGTGGGTCCAGCTGGAAGTCTGCTGGAGTAAAGAGAAGGTTTAATATGTGCAGAATTAAATGGAAATTATTTGAGGAGTGATGTGTGGTTGCAGAGTGATGTTGTGAACAGGACTGAGTGAAGAATGTGAAATGTATGGGCAAAGAATGAAAACTAAGTTGCAGAAAACCTGACCCACATCCCTGACTAATTTTTATTGTTAGAACAGGCTGAACAGTGTAGATCACTAAAAATTATTCAAAACAGATCCTTGGAGAAAAGATATTTGTAGATATTTCCCAAGGGTAGTGAAATTTAATTTATGGGATCAGAAATTGATTAATTCTTGTACCTGCTTCTACTTTAAAATCTAGGTTTGTGTATCTTTGTCAGTATAGCTCCTAATAGACGATGCTTAAATTCCTTATTTGAATTTTATTTAATAGAAGTTTTGATTCAGGCTTTAATGAAGCGATGCTTTGGCATTGGGAATGGGAGAAGGGTGACAGACTAATTTGTTACTGGGGCACTTTTTCTGTAGAACTCAGTTCACTGTTTAAGAATATAAACGATTGACTTCATTGTATTCTGCAGATTGTGAGTCTTTATTCAAGCTAAATTACTCCTCTGCAATATAGAAATACTGTGCTCTGTAACAAAGCAGAAGTGTTTTTAATGCAAAGTGCAGTGACTGTACAGTCACTAAATTGTGCCAAGAAGGCGTTAGCTTACAAATAGGCACATTTCCCTAGTAAGAAATTTTTAAAAATAGGTGTGTATGTGTCTTATTTGCAAAGTTTTGAGAAATGATGTAACTGAGAAAACACTTAAATGTTTAGTTAGTGGCATTCATGAAATGTAAAAGAACCCCAAACCCCTCTTTATCAAAACTTTATAGACACTTCTGTTTATGTTGCGTGTAAGCATCTTGAAATTATTGAAATGGGAATGTAATATCTATTGGCCTAAGTGAGGCAGGCAATCAGACAGGACTCTAGATTTACTAATTAGGTAAAAGAAAAAAGAAGTTGGGAATCAGTTTTTCAGTGATTACACAAAATGCTGTGTACAATGTACAGGTATCTGATTTCATCTTGACTGTGATGATAGATTTCATAAACTTTTGATTTTATTCTATTTTATTCTACTTTAACAGAGGCAGGTAGTACTTTGGCAGTCATTTAAGGAACATGTTGAGCTGGCATAAGGTAGTGCTACTGTTCAAAGAAACATCTTTTATGCAGGGTAGCTTGTTTCCTGTACTTCCTCTTTATGTGAAACAAGATCTTGTGTGGCGAATCAAATCAGGGAATTGATTGAGGTTAACACCGGTGTTTTGTGACTAGATTTTTAAAATGGAATTCCCCAACTGAATTTCCAGTTTGCCTGATTCTCATCAGTACAAGGGAAGGAAGCATTGCAGGATGTGAAAAGAATCAAAATGGTTATCTTTTAGTGGTTGTATCAGTTCACACTAAGTGTTATGGATATAGTTAGTATAGTTACAATACACTGAGTTAAATGGAACCAGCTGTCTAACTATATCTGTGTCTACAAATATGTATGTGTAGTGTTTGCAGTAAAATAAACTATGAAAATGTAGTCGTCTTGGGATAGATAATAGAGATTGTACTGTACTGTGATCTTAGTGTAAAAATAAGTGACTTCTAGGGAATTGATTGTTCATGCACAAGTAAGAAAACACTTGGAGGTGGCTTGAAACCTGATGAAAGCAGGAAGGCGTTTTATCATTTACTTCTCTAAAACACAAAGTATGCAATGCATGGCTAGTAAATTGAGCCTTTGATTGTCAAAAAAAAAAAGATAAAAACAAATCTTGATTTGCTTTTTGATAATTATAATTTGATAATATGAGAACAATGATTGGCTATTTCAGTATTGGCTAGTATGCAGTGAAAGTGGGGTTTCTGTGAGAGAACTCAAAGTGTCGCTGCTCATGTAGAGGGAATAAAGTTTACTTTGTCTTTTTGAAGCGCATAAGTTGCTTAGGAAACAAAGCTGTTCAAGCTGGTGTCATTTAACCTTTCTCTGAAATTGCACAGAAGGTAGTGTTGTAATAGTGAATAGAGGCTACAGGAAACACTCCCTAGTTAAAAAAATAATAATAAAAAAAACTGTACGCAAAAACCAAACAGTGGTAATTTCAGATTGATGTAGAAAATAAGTATGAAGTAAGATTCTTTCTGTGCTCTGTGAATATTGTTGGTTTTGATTCTGATGTTGATTTTTGTTGAATTTTAGGGGGCAGCGGCTTCAGGAATATTGTGTCTTGTTTGCTCTACTGGATAGATAGGAATTTTTTTATTGAGCTGAAAAACATCTTAGGTAAAAAATAAGGCACCTTTTTAAGTGAATGGTTTTTATTTAGGATTCAAGTGCATTTCTTCAGCAACAATGATGTTTTGAGTAAATATTGGTTATATATATCCTTATATTATTGCTTTTGTTTTGCTTGTCCAGCTGTTTGCGCAGCTGCACAGTGAAATGGATCAGTGGGGTGATCTGTCAGGAAAATACAGCCTCTCCTCCCCCAGCTTTTACCATCTTATTTCATAACTGGTTGGGTTCTTCAGTTTGATCACGGTGTGGTGCAATGGGCAGCTGTGCTGGCATCACTGTAATGGAAACAGGGATTGGGAAGGTGTGTATGGGAAGGGCTATGCCTGCTTTATTGGCATGGCTGCTTAATATGGAATGACAATTGAAGTTTCTTTTTCAAACCTTTTTAGAGTTCTCTTCAAGCAGCTTACTTGAAGTTGTAAAAGTTAAGACTTTACCAACCTCTCTGCATATGCTGTAGGTGAAATGTGATTTGATTTTTTTTGTTCCCAGTGTAAGCTGCTAAATGTTGAACTTTAGTAATAATGAGCAGAAGGCTCTATGTGGTGGCAGCAGCAGGTTTAAAATGTTCCCAGGAAGTAATTTTGTATTTTTTAGAAAAATGAAGACCCAGTGTTCATCAACTGAAAGAGTAACGCTGTGTATAGGAGACTTATTTCAGCTGTACCAGTTTTTTAACAAGCTAGATGTATCTAAATGCATACACTAATTCTGGGATTGGATATCTGGCAAAGAATGGGAGATGTAGGAAGTACAGTAATGAAGATACTGTCCTCTAGAGCAGAGGTTCTGCATATGCATTTTTTATTAGTTTTGTTTTATTTTTCTTACTTGTCCCCTACAGGAGAAGAGTCAAATGCAGGTTTTGACTCAGTCTTCAAATCTGTTGTCTATCATTGCTGCTATGTATTTTTATGCTTTTATGATATTCTGGAGAGTCATCTGTAATCAAGTGCTAAAAGGTCTTGATCAGTTATATCCTTGCGTATTACCAAGAAAAAAAAAAGGCATTTTTTCAGATAAGTACTGTTTTAGTATTTGGCATGGACATCCTGAGCCTGAGTTCCTGTCCTTGCGGTTTTATGAGAACTAGAATTTGAGATCAGCTTTCCCTCCACTGAGGGTTTCTGTGCAGCATAACCTGATGGTTCCTAGTGTGGAGTCAAAGGTGAGAAGACTTACCATCCTTGATTGATTTCACAGGAGGTCTGTATTGCTAGAGTGATCCAAGACCTCTTTATTTGTTTCTGCTCATCTCTGGATAATCAGAATCTGGAGAGGCCTTTAATGTAACCCAAATCTGAACCTTTGAAATGAGGAAAAATAATGAATGTGTGCGCTACATCTGGCTGCAAGACTGGCCTGTCTGTAGATAGTCTTGATTTCCGGCTAGGGAAGTCTACATCTCATGACTATAAAATAAAATAATCATATGGCTGAGTGATATTTTTTGCATTATTAATACATAATGTCCAGATTTGCAGAAGTGTTTGAAAAACCTGCTTGGTTTTTAGGAAGCAGCGCCTACCTCTTTGTCTGGAGCGTATGTCTGCAAATAGAGCTGTCAAACGTTCAGTACACAAGAGAGGCAGGTTTACTCTGCATCTCAAAGGCACAAGGAAGGGCGTTACAAAGATATCATCGCATCAAGAGAGTAGCATTAAAGGTGTAGGTGTTTGTGGGGCACATCATAATACTTTGTGCATTTCTGAAGATATAATTTAGCTGAGACAAGCATGTTGGAATGACCTGCAATAAAAGCAGGTAATCAACCTTACATATGTTAAGCTAATTACTTTGGTCTTGCTGTGTCATTAATTAACTGTTTCACAAAACTTTTCTTTTTCTCAGTTCTAGTTGATACAATTTCTAAGTAATCTACTTAGTAACTACTATTAGTAGTTACTAATAGTTGCTACTAATAGCATTCTTCTAGGATATTGACAAGTTGTAGACATGCTTTGATATTAACTGTCTCAGGTTACCCTTAGAGAAAAAAAGAAATAATTTCTTTCTTAATTTCCACGTTTTTAATATCCACACTTTTAAAAAGGTTAGCTGTTGTTCTGGTAACCTAACATGGAACAACTGAGTAACTGGAGTTGGGAAGATCTTAGTGTAACTTATTTGAACATAGAAAGTACCTCTTGCTCAGAGAGAGTACTCAGTGTTTACAAGGACACATTTGAGATACTGTTCGTGCATCAGTGCAGTGCCTGTGTTTACATGCGACTTATTTTCTGTCTTTTCAATGTCCTTATTTATAGAAGATACCAGAATTAAATTGTCTGTGGTCAAAAACTTTCGTAACACAGATTAACACTGTATTTGATAGAGACTTCAGAAACAACTTGGTGTTTTATCAAGGCAGTATAGCTATATCTTTGTATAGTACTCTGGGTTATTTAGCCTCCTTTGGACTGCAAATAATAGTACAGCTTGTGTGAGTCATTTCAATATCCTGATTTTGTTGTAGATTGATAATTTAAGCAACAATTACTTCCGTGTATACAGATTGCATTCTGAAGTAGAACAAAACATCTGGATGTGTTATTTGCCACATGCATATACAAATACCATTTTTCTGGCGTGGAATCATCACTGCACAGCTGGCCATGATAGATACAGGAATGTGCAGTTCACAGTATGTTCTGTTGTTAAAATAGTTAGGAAAAGAACTATCGGAATTCAGAATGTTTTTGAGAATTGCTTTGTGGAGTGATTCTGTTGGTTTCTGGTTTACTTTCTTTGGAAAGACAAGTAAATAGTACTTGGCTTAAAAAAGAAAGTCCCTGGCAACATAACTTGCTGTTTCTATATGAGATGAAGAGAAGGAGCATCTGGGTTTGCGATGTTACCTTTGACAAGAAATTTTAACATTTTTTCCAAGTGTCATTAATTTTCTGAAACTACTTGGTGCAGTGGATTGTAGAATTGGCATAACAAAGTAGTCAGTAGCTGGTAACAATTTTGAAATAAAAGATTGTGGTGATTGATAGTTCTCAAGAGATGTGGTAGCAGGGGAATAGTTCACTTAAACCCCGTTTGCTCTTTTTTAATATATTTTCGTCCTTATCTCCTAAAGTAAACAGTAGCTTTGTTACTCTTTGATCTGTCATCCATTTCTTTGGACAGTAATTTGCATGTGTAACAGGTTTAGTTTTTGGGAGTTCATATTGTTTCTATATTTATTTTGATTTATACCTAATAGAGGAAGTTGATCCTATGGTCTAGGCAGTCTGTCAATGTCATTTTGACACATTCCTCTGAACTATCAGGTAGAAATATAACCAAAAAGAGATGATCATAACTTAGGATCCTGATTGTACCTTGATATTGCAACAAATGCCATATGTTTGCAATAGTCCAAATTAATGTATGTGTTTGTTACATTCAGCAGAGATCAACTTCTTCAGGTCTGGGACTGAGAGAACACATTGAGCTTACAACTTTTCATAAAGAATCTAGAGTACTTTGCAGCCATTTTCTACTCAAGAATGTCTCAACCTTGGGGCTTGTGTTGTATAACTGATTTTAATCCCAGTGTGAGTAGCAAGGTCATGTCTGAAGTGAAGGATTAAGCATATTGGCTAAGTCAAAGTTGCATGTGGTATAAGGTGATCACAGATATTCTAAAATCCCCAAGGTCTGACTTTGCATACTTATTTTGAAACATCTATGCCTGAATGTTACTACAGTGTACTTAATACTTAAATAAGTACTTTTCCTTAGGCCCCTGTTCTGAATTTTTTTGTACAGTTTGATTCTTTCAGAATTGCTATCTAGATTCCATTGTTTGGTGATGATGCTTGTGTTCAAAAGTGTATTACATCAATGACATGTCAATGTAAACAGTCAGCATTAACTCTCAGTAATTTTGGTTTGCAGTTTCACTGCACCCAGATGTTTTCATTTTCCTATCTGCTTGTTGTTTTAGAAGAACTTGGTGTTTGTAGCTGCCTGTTGTAGATTATGTGCTCCAGTAGCACAGGCATTGCTGTGACTTTTAAGTAACTCAGGGTTATGGCCCATACCTAACCTGCTCAGAGAAATCTTTTCCTAAGATATTGGTCCCAATACTGTTTTGCTTAGACGCCTGTGCTGTCTGTGGTTTGGGATACAGTGTTTCTTACCACATGAAACATGGAAAGGCTGCTGACCTACTGTTGTCAGTAATAATTAAACTGTCCTGAACCTTATCTACTGTCCATATTTTTGCTTCTTTCAGAAGTAGCACACTGTCTTCTTGCAGTACTTAGGGTGCTTTGCCAAATTTCTTTCTCAGCTATTTAATTTACCTTTTAAATTAGAAGAGGGTATAACTTTTACTCTGATAAATTTTCTGGTTGGGTTTTTTGTATGTTTTTTTGTTGTTGTTTTGTTTTGTTTTTGTGGTTTTTTTTTAAATTGGATTGTAATTAGGTACCTACAGTAAAGGCCCGCTTTATGCCCAAGTTGGTTCAGCTAAACAAGTGTTTTCCTGGGTTTACTTCTTTGGCTTGTTGATGTTGTGTAGATGGGTCAGGCACTGTTAATGTTGCAGAATTAATGCTGCAGTTCTTTGAGCTGTGTAACAGCTTTCTGAGGCCAGGGAACAAAATGCCAAGTGAGCCTCCCATGGTGATGGTCTTTCTTTAAGGCACTCTGTCTCTTGATTGAATTGACTGACTTTACCAAGTGATTATAAAAAAAGAGAAATTTAACAAAATGGAAAATCTGAAAAATTTTGTTTTCCATGTTCATCTGGAGCTCAAGACATGAAAACAAAGTTGGAAATAATTTTTACATCGAAAACACTGTGGAGTTGCAAGGTAGAGCTTTTGCCTTAGAAAAGCTTACATTCTGTGTAAGATGAACCAGATGAGAGTTGAAGGAGATACAGTGAAATAAAATGGTTATTATTTTCTCTCAGGTAGATATTGGATAACTCATTATTGCTATACAGACAGGCACTATTTATGCTCCCTTCCTCATCTCCCCTTTATTTTTCTACTTGGCAAATTTTCTTCAAGCTGTTCTGTTGAAACATACTGTGGGTGAAATGTAAATATCAGAAAGCTAACCTCACTGTGTGATGTGACATTGCAGTAAGGAAGGTGCTTGTATATGTGGGGCAGCATAGAAGAAGGAAAATCTTCTGTGATGACTGCAAGTCTATTTGGTAGTAGAAGGAAAACCTGTCTAGTGTGAGTATTATGGGACAGCTGAGTTGCCCTTACTTCCCCAGCCAAATTGCAAAGTTCTTGGTGCTGGACTCTTAACATTTACCAGATTTCAGTATTTCCACTGTGGCTACTGAGTTGGTTTATGTGACTGAAAAGTGTTTATGATGTCCTAAATTGAAACAAGTCTTCTTGCTCAAAAGTAGGAGATAGGAATGTCATGAGTGGATTACTCTGTAATGGCCTATTAAAGCTTTCCATTTTATGGAGGGAAAATGAAATAAAGTGAGGTTTCAGTTATACATTGTACATAAAAACCTAATCTGGATATGACATTTTTTGTAGGATAAATGATGTGTAGTCATGTTTTGGTTTAAAAACACGGCTGAGAAGGTGAAAATAGGATTTGGTTTCTGGATTGTTAATCTCTTGGTTAACTTCTGGAAGGAAGGCAAGAATGTTTGCATTTATGCACAGCTGTGTAATTTAAAAATGTATTTCAGAATGAGTTTGAAAGAATTAAATGTAGATAATGTAGAAGAATATGTTGAGGAGCAGATGCTTTATGTCTAACTCAGTTGTAAAATGGATTTTTTTCCTTTCTTTTGCTTTAGGTAAGTTGCATTATCTTACATGCTTTTTTGATTGAGAAATAAGAATATACCTATTTTTTGAGTTTTGAACTCTGAGCAAAATGTGCTCAAATTTTTCAGTGAAAAAGTAATGGTATCAGCACAGTCAGTCAAAGATGGCTGCTGTGCTCATCAGATGTTGAACCTGAGTTCAGGCTTCACAACGAGTGAAGTGTAGTGAGTGTAGTTTGACAGGTCATTCTTCATTTTTCTCCTCTGAACTTCAGAAGGTTTTGTATCAGAGTTCTGCAATTTGCAGTGTTTGTGTGCTTGAATGTGAATGTTGTAATGGTTGCCATGCCAGGTTTTTAAGTTGTACCAATAAACTGTGCCTGTTTTGTCCTTCCTGGCTCAGAGAAAGTTTCTCAGTGTGTCCACAGAAATTTCTCATTTATTTAAGATTTCTCATAGTAAGAGAGTAGTACTGTGTACCAGCTTTAGCACCTTGACTGGAACTTGGTTTTGTGCTTTTAGTTGACTTTTTGTTGGTTGTGGGTTTTTTTTTTGTTTGTTCGTTTTTTTTTTTTTTTTTTGTTATGGTTGTTTTTTTCAAATTATATGTGAAGTTAATTTTAAACTTCAACTTTGGTTTCAGATTTTGGTACATTAGAATGTGTTCTTCATACCAAAATAGAATTGTTAACTTCACATGAGTCTTCAACAGGAATTGTGTTTTCACATCTTTCCCCTTGTTACAATCTTTTAACAGCTGTTAAGTTGTAATTATTAATGTAAATAAAAATGCTTGCAGCTTCATAAATATTCATCTTTTTCATAAATTTTTAGAACTTGCTCAATAAGTGAAGGAAATGAAAAATCATACAGTATTATTAAAGGTTTATTTTAAATATATTTTTATAGGGGACAATATATCTCTCAGTGGCTCTTTTTCATTGTGTTGAATTTCAAATGCAGAAATGAAATTTTCAAATCTTTCTTACAAGCATTTGTTTGTTTCCTATAATGTTTTCATGAAAAGAGGTGCTCAGTGTTAGTCATATCAACTGTTTGGCAGTTGAAATGGCCAGACTCTCGTTCTTACAGGCCTGAGATTTTAAATTGCCATTTCCCTTCTGTCAGTGTAGTACAGGTAAGGTTCTCATCGAATGGGTTCTTGCAGGGAACCCGGACCCCCCTCCTCTTTCAGAGACTAACCTAGAAGGTAGTCTATATTTTTTGTAGTGGGTTTTGTTGGTATGATCATCAGTAAGACAAATAGTCTAGCTTTTCTGATTCCTGTCATTAAAAATGAAACTGTTTTTCCAAGCTAATATGCCTGTCATTGCTGAGGATGCTGTTTGTTTTGCTTCTGAAGCTATGGGGTTTTATTTATCATATAAACTCACTGTGGGGCTGCTGACAAATATTCCCATCTTTTCTTCACTTTTTGTTGATTTCCTTTGTAGCTTTTGCCTCTAGTTCTGGTTTCTTAATTTTTATTTACTTTCCCTTAAGTGGTGTTAAATTTTTTTCATACAGTTTTAACCCTGTCTTTGGACAACTTTTGGTTTTCTTTCTGAGCTGAAAGAAATATCTGTGTCAAAGATCACATTTAAATCATTGCTGAGCCACTCACTGTGTGCTGTAGTGATTGTGTAATATGTTGTCATAGAGGAGCTTATGACTATGTATATAGTATAGTATTTTGTAGTTTGGAACCACTGTATACTCCATACTAGGCTTATTAAAGAGAATATTGACAAAAGATACAAAATACTAAATTAAAAGTTTATTAAAGCCTGTTGATAAAAAAACATTGCTTTTTTTTTTTTTTTTTTGAAGATCTACATCCTACACCTAAAACATGGGTTACTTAAATTTGTTTTTTATTTTATTCTCAGCATATAATTATGTGGCTTTGCTCCTTGTTTGTGCTATCTAAGAAATAACCCTGTGGAATGTAATATTTATTGTTATGTAGGAAGGTTGTTGAAAAACGTTACTAAGATAACTTGCTTTGCTGCAGAATACTCCCCTTCCCATTTTAAAATTTATTAAGCTGTGAGGAAGACGACATTTGTTCATACTTCCTTCTCTGCATTGTCACATTTTGATACATGCAAAGTGTAGCAGGGAAAACCCTCATTTTCTGAAATTCTGTGCAGTGACAAGAGCTGTTGGGCAGTGAACGCCTGCTGATAACTTGTGTGTGCCCATTAAGAAAGGCTGGAATTGTCATGATCCTAAGAGTGTAAGACAGGGAGCCTCGCCAGGGGAAAGAGATGGTGGATGACAGGAAATGTGGGGAATTGTTACAGAAAGTACTTGTGGGGTAAACCTTCCTGCTAGCTCTTGATGTGTCACAAGTTCTCTTTTTACCAGCAGTCCACAGATTACAGTTATACTTAAAAATACAGCACCTTCTGAGAAACAGACCAGGAGAGTTATTTGTTTTCTACATAATTATTCTTTTTGTTTGTATCAGTATGGCTGAAGTTTTAAATGACCTCAAAAAAATCCTTTTGTTCATTACTGCTGCAGGCAGAATATTGATAAAAATAACTTTTGGTTTCAGGATAAATCTCTAAATTTATGATTCAGTAGGTGATATCTACGAAAAATACAAAAAGATAGAATTCCAGGAATAAACTTTTTTTTTTCGTATTTATGTTCACTGGACTTTATTTCTTCTCTATGTTTTCCAGTGTTAATTGACTGAAGAAACAATGTTATTTTAGTCAGGAAAATAGCATCAGAAGCAGTGTGGACATATTCTGCTTTTTAACAGATGAAAAGGTTATTTCAGTTCTCTACAGTATTTGTTCTGGACATCATAATTTAGTTTCTTTTCTGAAATGAAAAAGATGCTGTTGGCTTTTTGTTCATGGAGAACTAAACTTAGAAAGAGGTATGCTTTAGTTTAGGACAGCAAATAATGGTATGTGCTTCTCTTTTCTGATGTAAAAGCAAGTTCAGAAAAAAAAAAAGAAGAGTAGTAACAGCTGAGTTGGTTTTGAAAACATGACTAATGTGAAAATTTGTAAAATGTTTTCTGTGAACTTTTATCAAGGAAAAAATTGCTTTTACCACCTTCATGTTACTGAAAGCGTTTTCCTTGTTATTTCTGAGATACTTAAAGGTGTGGGAATAACATCCCCTGGAAATCTCATTTCACTGAAACATCTTTAAAAGCTGCTTGATAGGAGATATCGCAGAAATCTTCTTTGCTAAGAATAGGCCTGAGATGTAGTAGGTGATTCCATTTGAGTGGATGTGTTGAGCATCTGCAGTGCTTTTCTTTAATAAATGTTGCATTACAGAAGTAATGAGAATTTCATCTTGTTTCACTGTTTTTAATCTGTTTTTTGAGAATATCTAGTCAGAATTTTTTAAATTAATGCTATGTATTAATTTGCATACATGAAATATATGCCTATATGCATATATATAATTGCTGCTTTGCTATTGAATTACTTTCACCTCTGATGTTCTCTTTGCCTTTGCTTATCTAAACATTCTCCTTTTTTTCTTCTTTTTGAATTGAAAATTCCTTTAAAACCCCAGCTATTAATGCTTTTAAAATGCACAACTGCAATGTATTCTTTATAAAGGAAGACTTCTAAATGTGGAGTTTGGAAATGTTCCCAACTGAAGCAATGAAAATCGTGATTGGTAACTTAATCTTTTCTTGGTTGTTGTGTGGTTTCTGTGTGTGGGTATTTGGTTTTTTCTTCTTCCTCTTGAAGCACTGTCTTAGCTGATAAAAATTGGGAAACAATTTATTCCCTTTCCATATCTTAATTCTTCCCTGACAGTATACCCAGTTACTGATAAATATAAACGTAGCATTTGATAAAGTTTTGTTATTTTTTTTAAATCAGTGTAATAAATCAAGTGTATTTCTTCTTTTCCTTTACCATTATACTATTATTGATGCCCATTGCTTTACAGTAGTTACTTTGGCTTCCTGGTTTAGTTGCATGTATTTCAAGCTTGTTGGGATATGCATCTTCAGAGGGTGGAATCATAGGCTCATACAATGGCCTGGGTTGGAAGGGATGTTAAAGATGTAGTTTCAACCCTCCTGCTGAGGGCAGGAATCCCTCTCACTAGACCTGGTTGTTCAGAGCTCCATCCAGTCTGACCTTGAACACTTCCAGAGATGGGGCATCCGCAGCTTCTCTGAGCAACCTGTGCCAGTGGCTCACCACTGTCCAGAACTGCACTCTTAGGAAAACTTATGAAAGCAAAGGGTTTTTGCAATTAGCAGGAAGACTGTGCTGACTTAGTTATGTTTAGTTTTCATGCAGATCTGTTTTTTTCTTTGCAGACATAGTGTGTATGTTTGAGAGAATTAGCATCCCAGTGAAATGCTGGTCTTTAGCGCTGCAGAAGTTGCAAAAAAATTTAAGTGTCAGTTGTGATCTTTTCAGTAGCATAGCAAGCTTTTTTTTCCCCCCTCCTTTTTGTTTTCTGATGAATCATTTGGACTGTAGACATAAGAGTCAATATTGGCAGAACCTACACTAAGAAAATTCCACTATAAAATCAAGAATTAATATTTTTATATTTTTAATATAGAAATGTGTATCTTTATAGTAAAAAAAAATTAATGTACCAAATAGTAGTTTAACATATAGTGCAAACTGGTGTTTTACTTTATATAGACCCTTTTATTGCCTTAGACCCATTTACTGCCTTAGGTAACAAGCTTAATAAAATTAATACTAAATCTTTGACATGCTTGTTAAAATATTCCTGATTTGTAAACATTGTTAAGTATCTTTTTATTGCATTTTGAAGTAGAAATATGCATATTACAGTATGTTGTAAAGGCCAGACCATGATACCTTAACTGTGTATATCAAATTCTTCTGTTTAATGTTTTCTCTTTCTGTTTTTTTATTTTTTATTTTTATTTTTTATTTTTATTCTTTGTTTTGTTGTGATTTATTTAGGTTGGTTGGAGTACTGCAAGAGATTATTACACATTTCTTTGGTCACCTATGCCAGAAAATTATGTGGAAGGATCAACTGTTAACTGTGTGCTGACTTTCCAAGGTGAGTATAAGGCAGTATCTATCTGTATTTTCCAGCCTACTCAGTTTTTAAAATACTTATCTGTTCATTTAAGTGCTGAGCATTGTATAACAGTTCTGGAGTTCAAAAAAGATAAATTGGAGGAGAATTTTAAACATTTTGCTGTGGGAAGTTTAGTCTTATTTTAGATGTCAAGGAAAACTGTAAGAAAAAGTATGTGACTTAGTATATTTTTTACATATTAATGGAAGATATTCATGACTGATAGAGAAGCTCTGCTGCAAACTATTAAAATACAATAAGTGACTTGGTTTAATCATCAGCAGGCTTTTTTAGTCTTGGCCTCTCTTAGTGCATTGTGTCTTTACACAATCTTTAGTCTCTGGACTTTAAACGTTATCAATGTGAAGTGATTCTTGTCAAAGAATAAATATAATAGATGATGGTTTCATGAAAGTTCAGAGTAGTCATAGAGTTGCATGAGACCTTTAGCCACAAGGAATTGATGGAAATCTCTAAAGCTTTTTAGAAAAGAATAAGGAACAAACAAGAAAATGTTACACCACTGTACAAGTTACATTGTACAAGTCTATAGTATTACTGCATTTTTAAACTGCGTGCAGGTTATATCCTCTCCCTCCCCTTGCAGGGATCTCAAAATAGGTCTAGTAAAGTGCAACAAAGGAGATCAAAATTAAGAAGTAGCTTCTCTGTAAAGGTGTGGAGTTACAAGGATGAGAACCATAGTTGTTAAATGGAAAAAGGGGCAATACAATGCTGTTACGTAGGAGGTTTATGTCTGACATCAGGAAGAGCATTTTTACCACAAGGAACTAGTTCAGTTCTTGAACAGGTATCCTGGTTTGGAAGGATAAGAATTCCATACAGTTGTTTAGACACAGCCACAGTAATCTCAGTGCTGACAACAGTCTCTTGAGTGGGAAAACCGACAAAGTGACCTTCTAGACTTCCTTCTGACAGGTTTTTCAGGCTGGGAAAGGGAAAGAATATGAAGTGACTGATGTCTCTAAAATCAGCTACCCATGGAATGAGTGGATTAATCATTCTATATATCCAAATAAATAGGAACCATTGATGTAAGCTACCAAGTTCAAAATTGAGGTAGAGATGATATTTTTATAACACAAATCAGCATGCAGAACTTGTTGCCACAGGATATGACAAATGTCAAAAATCTACACACATTTAAAATTTCATGTGAAAAGAGCACCTCCCCTAAATTAATGCTTTTCCACTTAAAAAGAATTTTATGTGCAATCGTACCTACTTTTTTACTTCCTAGACTTGGTCTTAGTTTTTGTTTGTGTGTGAGTTTATTGCTTAAAACATATTAAAAAAATTAAGTAAGTGAAGTCCTGAAATGATGACTGTATTAGCTTGTTGTCTTATTAAAGCTGCAAATAATGATAGCTTTGATGAGTTTAGTTCTTTCTCTAGTCATATCTTTTTTTTTTTTATTTTGATGCTTTCAATGATGGTCATATCCACATGGTCTGATAACCTGATAACCATTTTATAACCTTGAAGTTGATTGAAAGCTGTGTGTGCTCTGTACAAACTGGAAGGAAATCATTAGTTTCTTTTGTAGCTACCAAAGTTCACTGAATGAATGAAATTGGGTTGTACTGAAACAAAAAGTGATCTAGAAGAGTGGAACTTCATGCCATTGTTAGTCCTTTGTACATAGAAATTTTACAACACATGAAGAGACCAAATATCTCTGTCCCATCTGTTACATTCCATCCTGATAGATCTCCACTTTTAAAGAGCTGCCAGATTGAATCTTCATTCAAACAGTCTCCCAGTTGTGTTTGGCAAAATATTTTAGTGCTGCTGTGATGAGATCAGTAGAGCTTACAGGAGCTTAATTATCTGAGCTAAATAGTAAATGTTGTGCAGCATGTTAAATGTGTTTGTTTTTTTTTTTTTTTTTCCATGATCAAATAAGTGTGCTGGAAGAAAATAATCAGAAATCTGTTTCTCCAGTACAAGTTAGAACAAGAAAAAAGACTTTCAGTAGTTCTAAAACCAGGTTGTCTGAACCATTAAAATGTGCATATTAAAATGTGCTGAAGCAGCAGTGTAGATTATTCTGCATTTAGTTCTGCCTAGTTTCATCTTACTTAAGCACTGAATCAGGTAAATTGAACTACAGTGCTGTATAGAAAGTGTAGTCAGGCCCAAAAGCATGAATCCTGGTGATTTGCGATTCAAATAGTTTTCCCTGAGTGACTGTTAATTAAGTATAAGACTAATGGAAACATGAAGTTCTTGGTACAAGTGCTATCTATACAGCAAATGTAATGTTTTACTAATTCTAGGAAAGGTAGGTAAGGGAACTGGAAAAAGACTTCCAAGAATCTGGAATAAAAGTTGGTGAAAAGTTAATGATAAAGTTAGAAAGGGAGAAGATGGAAGTGGGTGACATCATCTGCTGGACTGAAGCCTGGGTGAGGGCTTATTGTGTTAGTATCATCCTCAGACTGGCTACAGTATCTGAAAATAAGTATTCTGGATAAAACTGGCTGGTTTTCCTACCATTTGGGTAAGGCATGGGTCTTGAATATACTAATATAAAAATGTCATGATTGCTTAGCACTCATAAATCTTACTGTGTGAATCCGGGTCATGCAGTGGTCTTGAAGCTTTAGTGGGCAACAGTTCAGTTGGATAGTCACACAGAAATTCTTCTCAAATAATTTGCTTGCACCATGTACCATTACATACCTTCAAGAAAGAGAATTCATTCTTACCTTGTAAAGTCTAGAAGAATTTTTTTCAATTTTAAAGAATAATCTCTTTGTTAAACTCCAGGCTCTAAAAAAAAGAAAAAGACATTTGTACCGCAAACCTCTCCACCCCAAAACAACAGCTTAACCCTGTGTACAAATGGTACATGGTGAAGTTGCAGATGTCTTGTCATTGCATATTATTTTGCCTTTTTCTGTTGTATTTGCTTGTGTAGGTATTTCAAGGCCAAAAAATCAATTACTCTCCATTCTGTGTCTGTACAACAGTCACACGATAATGTGGTCATGATGCAACTTCATGGCATCTGATTACTAATGATTCTGTTTCATAAATGTATAAACAGCAGCTATTACCTAATGTATGTGAGGTGATGTGTACGTATAGCAGCTGTTGCCTAATACTGTTTAATCTTTGTCTTAAATGCTAGTAGAAATTGCTGGGGGATGAAGGTTACTAAGTAGGGTAACTTTTTCTTTCTGCTGTTTTGATGATACATTTATGCCTTACTGAGGCAATGAGCATGAAATCTGTAAGTCAAACATGATGTGGTAATCTGTCTGCAGATGGAGACTTAAAAGCTTTGTAGAATATTTCTTCAAATATGAATTTATTTCAATAGGATACTATCTACCAAATGATGATGGAGAATTTTATCAGTTCTGTTACGTGACTTACAAAGGAGAAATCCGTGGAGCAAGCACACCTTTCCAGTTTCGTACCTCTTCTCCTGTTGAAGAATTGCTCACTATGGAAGATGAAGGAAACTCTGATATGTTAGTGGTGACCACAAAAGCTGGACTTCTTGAGGTTTGATACAAATTCTTAAAATGCTGGGAGTTTTTTATACTATGCACGTACAATGAAGAAAAAACTAGTAGGAAAAGACCTGAATGTGTCTGTGTAATGTATGTATTTCAGGCTTGAAATACAGGTTAAACAGATCAAGATTTAAAGATGTATAGCTCTAAGTATGGACAGGGAAACATAAGAGTAGATGTTGCCCTTCTCTCACATCTGTAATCTCCAGCTAACTGGAGGGAGGGGGAAAAGATACCCTTTGTGTGAAATGATGCTTCTTGTAAGGAAAAGGAGTTATGGAACCAGTATACTTTTATTTTGGCCCAAGTTAAGAGCCCTGGAGACTGAGCTGAATAATTACAGGCACCTAAGTATATTAGAGTAGCTCTTGTTTTATTTAAAGCAGTTTTCTATGTGTTGGGTTCTTTGCTGGAGAGATGTGGTTGGTCTTTTGTGCTTATATCCAGAATCAAGGCGTTTTACATTTGCTTGTAGGCTGAGCACTACTTAAACAAACAAAAAAGAAACCCAAACTAATCTGTCTTTGAGTTGCTTCTTGGAAAATTGCAGTTGCCTTAGTTTGCCATCAGACGTTTAATCCTGTTGTCAGTTGCATCTAGGCACATATGTGCATGTATTTGATTTATGTTTTTCAAAATTTAGGGATAAGGAAGTCAGTACTGAGATATATCTGGGATATTTTTGCTTTTCAGATATGTGCTCGTAGTACTAAAATTAAAAAAGTTATCTAGTATTTTTTATAATCTTGGTTTACTGTAGAATGGTTTGGGTTGGAAAGAACCATATAATGTCATCTACTCCAGCCCGCTGCAGTGAGTAGGGACATCTTCAACTAGGTCAGTTTGCTCACAGCCCCATCCAGCCTGATCTTCAGCTTTTCCATGGATGTTGCATCTACCACCTCTCTGGGCAACTCTTTCTAGTGTTTCACCACCCTCATCATAAAGGTTTCTTCCTTGTATCTAATCTGAATCTATCCTCTTTTAGTTTAAAACCTTCACCCCTTGTTCTGTTACTACAGGCCCTACTAAATAGTCTCCGCATTTTTTTAATAGCTCCCTTTAAGTATTGAAAGGGATTGTTCATGTTCCAGGGCTTACTTTTCAGGTGTTGGTGGGGTGTATGTGCGTATTCTTTTTCTCAAGAAATTCCTCAAATACTGCTTTAGAGAGAATGGATATCTCTACAGTCAGCTGTCATTTTTTCACCAAGCAGCCATCATCAGAATTAGCTCTTCCACAGTTGCTGTCACTTGGGAACAGTAAAGGCACTTCATTTAAGGAAGGAAAACTTGAGGATAAATGAGGACACTGCAAAGTATGCTATCTAATGGTAGTCTGGTACTATGCAGTAAAAGCAATTAAACTTCAGAAACTGAGAATAAGGGGAAAACTGTGATAACAGGGAACACACAATTTGTGCTTCTGCTCAAATACTGGAGTAATTAGTTATCCACTTATTTGATTAGAATAAAAGGGAGAAAAATTACCAAACCCCATAATTTTCTTTTTTTCTTTTTTCTTTTTTTTTTTTTAACAGTTTAAAATTGAAAAAATAGTAAAAGAAAAAGAAGAGCTATTAAAGGTAACTTCTGTTCTGGAAAAGGAAACGACACAACTCAGAGATCAAGTTGAACAACTGGAAAAAGAACTTAACCATGAAAAGCAGAGATGTGAACAACTGCAAACAGAGCAAAAGGTTAGTTGTTTAACTGATTAAAGCTGACTCATAATGTCTGTATTACTGCTTTTTTCAAGAACCAGTCAAACTGTGTGAAAATCAGCTATCAAAACCCCTCAGCATTTAGATAGACATTTACACTACAATAGGTCAGTGCCTATTAACCTCCTGCCACTATTCCTTTTATGTTGTAAAATGGCTAAAATATTTAATGCCTTTGGTACCAGGCTTGGTAAGATAATCGATGACAACTGCTACCAGATGTTTGATATTTAACGGCGGAATAAAGTTTGCTTTCATTAATTTGAAATGGAGGAAAGCTTTCCAAAAAAAATAGCTCTCCTTAGGGAATAACTGCATAGAACACAGGCAATTGAAAATAGTAAAATTTTTTGGTATGAAAAGCAAAGATCACCAGAGAATGCTTCTGCCAAGGTATGTAAAGAGTGGAAAGTAACTAGTAACTGACTTCTCTTAAAAGGTTTTGCAATTCAAAGGGAAAAGAAGCCTAAACCTGAAAATCTGTTTAAAGTGTTAATAGTGAAAATGTGAATGTAGCCTAAACCAAAGCCAGCTTAATTTGGAATTCTGTATGTGTTAAGGAGGAAATCTAATACTATAAAAAGGGCACCAAAAGTTGTACCTAATCTATTTTTAAGCTTCTGCTTTTTAAAAAAAACAACTTTTAGGAGAAGATTAAAAACATATGGGAAGGAGGTGGTGACATGGACAAATTTGAAGTAATGAAACCTATATAATTTAGCTGTGGACAGCAGTTAATAGACTATTTCTGGGTACTAGTATGTACATGTCAACAGTCCTGTGTCATACACCTTTAATGGGAATTTGTTGAGAGAACTTGAAAACGTTAGTGCTTTGTAGTATACTTTTGAACAGTGAATGAAATGGACTAGAGTGTTGGCTAAGGAAAAAAGAAAGGATAAGATGTTGTTTAGAAAAAAGTTTTTTTTCTGTTGAAGAATGATTTTAATTTAACATGCATGGGAGAACTAGCTGAAGTCAGTGAGAGAATAGAAATTCACATTTCCTGAGTTTGTAGATCATAAGTTTGGTGGATAAGTCAGAATGAGCTACATAGATACTCTGCATTGTCACTTGAGGCTCTTATATAAAAAATGTTTGAAAACAAATGTGAGTTCCAGTCTATGTTAGCTTTACAGTTCCATTTTAGAACAATTTTTGAAATGGGATTCTGACTGCTGTCGAGCAAGGATACAGTTAAACTGTATAGAAGCAAAAATGCCTCAATACTTTTTCACATTTTACAGTGACCTTATCGACTCTAAAATAGTTTTGCCTCTAAGATGCCAGAATTTAGCAAATAGAATTTAATTTCAGGAATGTTTGGGTTTGTGAATTTTTTTCTTTTTTTTTCTCTGCTATTGTTCTGCTTTGGCCTTGTATTTTCATGAAGAGAGAATGCAGTGTATCAAACTTCTCACTTGTGTTTAGCTACAAATAGATGTCTGATCTGAAACTGATTGAGCTCTTCACCTGGCTAAAATACGATGGAAGTTTTCTAACTTAGGCAATTATTTTTTTGTCTCTAAGATTTTGATACTGTATTATTTTACATCTTCTATGTGCTGTTTTTCACTTTGTTTAAAAGAGAAACATATGAGTTGAAAAAAAAAATCTTTAACTTAGGTAAAGGTTTAACTATTTGGAATTCTACTTAAAAAAATCTTCCAATATACTTACTTCCATATTAGTCTATTGAACAACAATTAATAGAACAAAATAGCCCATATAAGAAAATATAATTTTTGTATGTACAAGATGTCATTGCTTTCGTAGTTTAAGGCAGCTATAATTATTTCTGTTAAAAGTAATGCCAAGTTATGCTGAACCTGTGTGCAGTCTATTAAGAACATTTTTTTTTTTTTTTTTTTTTTTTTTGGGTTTTTTTGGGTTTTTGGGGTTTTTTGGGGTTTTTTTTTGTTTTTGCAAGTACTTCTATCAGGAAGTGCACAATGTATTTCTGCTTGTGCAAAAAGCTCTCAAAAACCCCACAGTAGTACAAAGCACTGTGTTTAAAAAGCAGTAATTGCTTGTACTGAAGAAGAGGATGTGTCTGTATGGACACATGTATTTGATCCTAATTGAGTGCAGAGCTCTTTATGCTGCCAGTGTATTGGCAACTAGTATTTACTTACTACATTTGTATTGTGGTAAGGGTGCCCTGGTATTATGAACCCCTGAATGCATAATACTTGTCAACCTGCCTGATTTCTAAAAATCTTAGTTTCTTCTGAGAAAATATTATGGGTATCTTAGCTCATGTGTTTTGTCTTTTGATCAAATCCATTGTTAAGCTATGTTATATTTTTGTGATTGAATAGAACAGAATGTGGATGTGCGGTTAGAGGTTGTAGTACTTAAGTTACTTTACTGTGGGGCAGCATAACAAATAGAAGATGGGAAAGCTCCAAGTTGCTAATATGAAAATGATTCCTTAAAAAAACAGCTCTCTTAAAATCCATTTTTTATTCATATTTATTCGTATGCCTTTAGACTACTTTTTAGTGTTGATTTTTATCAGTACTTATTTTAAGAAATAACTCAGAAGTAGTTTGGATCATTGAGAAATGCTTCTGTAGAAATACTGCTTTCTTAAAATAGACAGGATAGTTGTAGACATGACAATGCCACAGCTTACCCCAGTTAGTGTTTCCCTCCTACTCCTGATTAAATGACCTCTCGTCATACCTAGTTACTCTTAAAGAATATTGGGCAGTGGAGCTGTTGTCTTCTCTGCTTTTTGCTGAGTTGGGGTATTTGTAAATGGTTGGGGAAAGTATTAGGAAGAGATAAGCTAAAAGCAGATCAATCTTTAAGAACATGGCATACTAAGCAATCTATTCAGGTCTAATACAATCAGTACTCCATGAAGCTTGACTATTGGGCTCTATGCATGTTTTCAGGTATTGAAAAGACTCCCATTTTTTGAGTTTTACAAATAGGAGAGTTCCTGTGTTTGAAATTAATGGCTACAGCAGACTACAGACTTTGGTTTACTGAGTGCCCGTAGTGTTCAGGAGATAAACAGTTTTGTGTTGCCTTCTTACAAGGTAGCCGTGTCATTTCCTACCAAAGGTAGGAGGAATAAATGCATTCAAGACATTTAATCATATTGTGCTATTAGAGTTCTTGAGACATATCTTCTTCCAACATGTTATTACACTCTAAGTCACTACTAGTGCATAAAGGCTTTTGGTTTTTCAGATTTGATTAATTTTTTAGTGCTTTATCACATTAATAAAAAAAGATTTATTTAACACATGAACGATTCTGCAGACAATCTTTTTTCTTGTCGTTGCCACCATCACAGAAAAAAAAAATATTTGCAAGGCACACAGCTCGGCATTTGTCAGTGTTTGCGCTCACAAGGAACATGCTCTCCAGCCCTACTTTTTTAGTGTGTACTTACGGTTTATTACCACTAAGTTGTGTTAATAACCCTACCCTGCCAAAGCTTTTGTAAGATGAGATATTGTAAGATGAGGGACAAATTCAGTCTTTACTTCTTTTAGGTTGATCTTTTTCCTCTTATCCAAGGCATGCTTAATGCAGTCTGTAGTTGTACTGACAAAATCAGTTTAGAGAGGGTGTAAGTGACCTTTCCTTTTCCTGCCCCCCTCTTTTAGCCTTTTGAAAAGAGCTTGCTATATTTTCAGTTAGAGGAAAACATAGTATTCATTTGCAGAAGTTTTCATGCCAGTTAAACCATCCCTACGTTTTTTTTTTTCCCCAGATGACATTAAAATAGTTCTTGCAGAGTGTGAAGATTTAACTTAATCTGTTACTACTCTGTGTGGGAATTCAGAGTAAATGTGAAATTATTGGAAATGTTTCAGAAATGTCACATCTTTTTCTTACAACCTTCTGTTAGTGTTTCAGAGTTAAGCTGTTTTTACTAGGGTGACATTGCCTGGTAGCACACTTTTATTTAGGATCATGCTATATATACACCTTGCAACTCTAGCAATATAGCACTGTTAAAATAATAATGTAGCTATGCACTATGATTATTTGCTTGAGAAGGTGGCACATTATACATGGTTACCAGAACTGTTTCAGGTTGCTTTAAATATGTCAACTTTTCTTTTAGTTTACTTCTATAAACTGGTACATACTCAGTGTGTTGAATAACATTATTATGCTGCTTTTAGCTGAATATATTTTGCTCTTTTAAAAATTGAAGGAAACAAGCTTTAAAAGAAACCAAACAGAACAAAAGCTTAGTATGTTTTTATTTCGAAAACAATAATATAAACATTTCTAATCTTTATCTTAGAAATTATGAATATAAAATGCATGTAGCTTTGTACATAATAAGAATGCTTGCTTTTTGGTCTTTGTGTTCCCAGTTTTGTGTATGCTTAAACCTTGTGTAAGGTCTGTAGCAGCAGTGCACTTGCCTACTGTTTTAAAATTCAGTATTACTGTGCTGAAGAAGAAAAGCATGTAGTAGTCATTGTGTGTCTTTTATTGGTCATTCCTTTGAAACTCTGCAGCCATGCAATTTTGTCACCACTGATTTTGTGCCTTTGTAGAGAACAGAGCTTGCAAAAGATGCTTTTGCAGTCATTAGTCTCCCCCTAGTGGGAAGAGGGCACTTCTGAACTGATTTCTGTGACACCGGTGGCAAGTCTTACTCCTCTGGCAGTACTTCTTATATCTAGTTTGAGTCAGAAGCAATGGATTTTGAAGACTGCCTGCTCATCCTTTGATCTTGTGAACATTTGAATAGTTATGTTATGAATTGATCTGTTCTGATGCTGGCATAAATTGGGGAAGAAGTGAATTTGCTGACTTGATAAACTTGTACTTTTGTGCTTTTTGTAAATTTAGTTTACCATCTAACTTAAAAAGTGGGCTTATTTGTCTATCTGATGGGGAATTCTAATAAGACATCCTTGTAAATTCTTATTCTGCTGACTGGTTCTACCGCACAGTAGCTTTATTTATTGAGGAATTTTATTCAAATACCAGGGATTCATTTAAGCTGGCTTTTGATGCCATTTTATAAGGAGGGTTTCTCTGCTTAGATAATGAAAAAACACTGTTGTGCAGTGTCATATGTCAGCAGTATGCAGTACAAGTGCCCAGTTCAGTCTGTGTGCAAAGAAGTGAATCAATTGTTTTTTCTGTGTCTCTTGAGACCAGGCTCTGTTCATACTGTTCATGTGTGCTGCATGTGTGAAAATCTGGTGTTCAGGAAGATGCATTGTTTTAGGAAAAAAAAAAAAACCCTGAAAATTAAGTAACAACAAACTGTCCAAAAGGCTAAAACCCGAACAGCAACCAAAAAACTGTCCCCCAGCCCAAAACGCAAACCTCGCCCCAGTTTCATTTAATTTTAGACACAAACGATGTGAATTTGCTCAGGTTGGTACCAGCAATTACAGCACCCTTGGGTACTGCAAATATCATATGAAGAGAAAACCCTGTTTCATATTTTCTCCACTGTTCTGTCTTTGAATATTTCTTAAACTGGGGAATTGAAAATTATTTCACTAGAAAATTAAATAATAACTTGAGATATTCTACAATTTAAATTATATATTCATGAAAATGATTTTGCAAAATCAATAACTTGTAGTGAAATTATGGCATGTTTAAGAAATTAACATTCCAATATGTACGTACATGCTGAAAAATCATAGTGTGTGTAAATGCTTCAGCTGCTTCCTGCAAAAACTTGCATGTTTGTAATCTTTATGTCAGTAATTGAGTGACTGATGTAACTTAGATGGACTCTTACAGACTTAGACCTTAATTTTGTAGTTTTGATCACTTCTATGATGTTAAAGTACTACCACTGTGATGTCTTAGATTTTCAAAATAGACTGACTGCAGTGTTTTTTAGAGCAGTATTTCTATTACAAGTCATAGTTACAAGAATAAAAGCTTAATGACATTGAGTTTATTTGGAATTGGTTTGCTGCTTTACTTACATTTTTTTAAGAAAGAAAAATTACAACTTGAGGTTTCTTTTCAGAACTTTCATATTGTGTGTTATGGGCAGACTCAGATTTTGCACTGCCTGCAATGGTGCTATGTTGTGTTCATTGATCCTCAGAGGTCCTTTAAACAGTATGTCAGACAAGTGTTTCACATGATTCTGTTGGAGCTGCTGTGATGTCAGTGGGGTAAAGAAATGGCTATTGCAGATAATTGATCTAAGCCACCTAAATTCGCTGTAGGATACCAAGTCTAGTGGTTCCTCTGGCATTAAATTACATCCAGGTAAAGCAATCCAGCTGAAAGGTGGTGCTGCTTTTTTTTGGTGTTTGTTTGTTTGCTTTTTGATTTTTGTTTTCATTTTTGTTTTTAAATGGATTGCCTTGTGTTTAGTGATTTGACCTCTTCAGTGTGAGCTGCATAGCTCATTTTAACTTTTAACTTTTTTTCACCTTCTTCATTACAGTGTATGCATTCACTAAACAGTAAAAAAAAGGCTGCAGATACTAGCCATTAATCAAAGGTGAATGCTTTAGGTGTGGGATGACTTTGAAAGGATTGGTAGGGAGTTCTACATGTTATGGAAAGGGAAGATGAAGCATGCTGACCATTTCCATACAGCAAGGTGTCCTGTCTAGAAATAGTCTTGGATTGTATTTTTCAAGTATTTTATTCTGTGTGCTGGATCTCTTGCTACCATCAGTATGTTTGAAAGATTTTTTGTATGTGCTGATCATAGGAAGGGATATCAGTACCATTCCATTAATCAGAGTGTGCTCAGCAATGTTTTACTGCTGTTGTAAAAATCCAGTAGAAATAAGAAATAAGTAGGGAAAGCGTTCTGTTCTTCATTGTTGAATGTGTGGATTTTTGCTGTGATTTTCTCTTACAAAAATGAGAATTTAGAAAAATTATGGCTATTCCACTCTCAAATGAAATATTATTAGTCCTTTTTGCAGCGGGAATTTATTTGTTAAATAGATTTTACGCATGTTTCAAGGATGACCCCAGGCATAATATTTGCATAACCTTTAGGTAGAGCTTATAATAGCTTTATGAGGACAGTGTTGCATGGAATTACAGTAAAATCATTTTTAAAATAATCAGTCTTAAATCTTCTGCCATTTTAGAATAGCAGTAAAGATTTTGGAACCCCCCATACTTCTTGTTCCCTCTGTGAAGGTACATCAGGATTTTCACAATGGAATTTTGATTCTAGGGAAATTCACTTGAAACTCTTTGAATGTTTGTTGTTTCATTTTACTAATGAGACTCCTAGTAGTTACAGGAATTTTTGTTTTAATAACTTCTTCTTTGCAGCAGTTAAGCTGATTTAAGTAATTTCTGGTTGCTTACTCTTGACACTTGTGGTGCAGTTTGCTTCCCATTTCCACCCTTATGGCTGTTGCAACTCTAGGGAAGGAGATGGTGGAGCTGCATTTGTAACTGTATTAAAAATAACCTTAAAATTGTTGGGTATTTTTAAACCAGTTCATTAAAATGATTCATGCTCTTGCTGTACTTTTTTATTCCTCTGTTAAGAGGATGAGAGAAAATATATGATATTGGTAGATGTACCAGATAAGATAAATAAATTAAAAAGCAATGATTACAGAGAGTAATTATCTTTTTTGTAAGAGGGGTTTTACCTTTAGTTGATGTGTTTATAATACTCTTCTCCTTTAGACTCCTTCTAAACACAATTGACTTTACTTGTAAAATAGTCTAAGAGCACACATTTTAAATTTTACAGGCTCTGAAACCACTGTAACCAGTGCATGGGACTAGGGATAGCTGAATCTAAATTGAATTACTAAGAATTCTGTTAAATAACAAGTCATCTCTAAAAATCATTCCTTTTTTTTTTTTTTTTTTTTCTTTAAAAACTGTAGGCTTTAGTTGTATCTAAACAAGTTTATTAGGTGAGAATCTGTTAAGTATGGAACTTTTACATTTTAGTACCATGTCCCTTTAGAATAACTAGCAAAGCACCATCAATTGTAATGCTGTTTGTGGAGAGAATTTTTTTCAGGCTATTAATTCCTTTTAATAAATGTTACCTTTGGCAGCCTGTTTGAACTGTTTGTACAGTTTGTATATATAATGTATCAGATTAAATTCTTTTGAAGGCACTTGGGTTACAACAGTTACAGTTATACCAAAGTGGTGCTTAGAGAAAACACAGATATGCATTGA
This sequence comes from Certhia americana, assembly GCA_018697195.1. NCBI lineage: Eukaryota > Metazoa > Chordata > Aves > Passeriformes > Certhiidae > Certhia > Certhia americana. Next base: position 33,671,725 of record CM031858.1, read on the forward strand.
AATAGACTTTTTACTATACTAGGCTTTCAAAACAGGGGCAAGTAATTAGTCTCCCCTGCACTAGGGGAGGACAAGCAGTTATAGAGTGTGTTGTTGCTGCTGGTTATATAGCAAGTTTTACTTGGAATACTGACTTCAATTAAAATATCCTGCCCTCATTACTCCAAGTACATATATTTTTGGTTGCAAGAAACTGATAGCTCTTCAAAAATAAAGACCTTATGAAAGTTGTGGATTGTCTTTTCCAATGCTGTTTTTAAAAAAAAGATTGCACATTCATGATCTCTTGAAATCCTCTTTTATATTAAGACATGTGAAAGCCATTTAAATAGTTGTAATATATTACTCCTTTTCTTTTATATAGCATATATAACAAAACTAAATTTTTACATGCTGATTTAGTGTGCAGCACGTGAGTCATCAGATACATTTGCCACTCCTCAATTCAGTACTGCCTACCCCTCAACCAACCCCCCCACCCAAAAAAAAAAAGAAATCATAATGCTCAAACTTCTGTTTAGTTGCTTGTAAAAGTGGGGCTTAATTATACTTGCGAACAGTGTATCTTGACAATTAATGACTAAAGCCAGTCCTCATTATATTTTATTGTACTTAAAACATTGTTTGTTAGGTTGGAATTTGGCCAGTAGGGGTTCTTCGTAAAGTCTGGCTGCTGTGTTTCTCTTGATGTAACAGTACAGTCTTGTTATTTCAGGGCATTGAGCTTTGTTTAAAAATGAATAGAGGAAGTAGTGCTTTAATCTTCCAAATCTAGAGCAGAAAGACAACTTGTACCTTGGTATCTACACAAACACTCCTAAGTCATGCTGTAGTTAGGTATGTTGGTCAGTCTGTCTTGACCTTGTTTTACACTTTGGTTAGTATCACTGTCATGGTTGATAGTAAGCTGAGCTTTATCATACTTTAATATCAGAAAAAGGTGGCATATTATCACAGTGTGTGTGACCTACTTTAATGTTATTTACTTATTTTTTCAAGAAAATAGTTTTGTTGAAAAAAAGCATTTTCAGGCTTATTTAAAGTAGCCTGACTGTAAAAGGCTGTTTTGTTGCAGTGGAGATGGCATTCAGCTGTCCACTGCCTTAGAACAGTATGGGCATTACTGTAATTAGATAACGAATGCAATACTTACCAATGGTTTCCCATCTTGTATTCGTCAGTTTTCTGACAAAGCAATCTGGTTTGGGTGTTATCATCATCCTCTGTCTCAGCTTCCATAAATCCCACAATGGTTGGTTGCATGAGCTTCCTTGAGCTATGTGAGACCTTCTATATGTTCTCGCTAGGACAATGTTGTGTAGTAACCAGCTCTAAATTAGAATTTTGTTTTGTTTTGGTTTATTTCTCCTTTTGCTTGCAGTTGTCTTTACTGTGGTTTGCTACTGTGGTGTAACTGTCTGGAAAAATGCAAGTTCTTCTTTATAAGTAAAAGCAAGTACAAAGAGAAATAAAAATTCCTTGTTTTCTAAGCTAGACAGTCAGTGGTTTGTTTGCCTAAAGGAAACAGGCAAAAGATAGGAAATAATGTGTTTATCCTGCACTCTGAAGTCTTTGGTAGGCTCTCAGTAACTGATAGCTTGAGCCCAAACGAACACCTTATTCATATTAATATATGAACTGTGCATAGCAATATTCAGTGTATATTTATTTATGCATGCTTGAAATAGGCTTGTTACCCATTTTAAAGAAGAGAAGAAATCTAATGGCCATATTTTGGCATTAATTGAAATAGCATGTTTTACTTCTGAAGAATCACTTTCTTAAATGGCATCTATTTGCAATTTTTTTAAAAGGATAATATTCAAACATCAGAAGCTTTTAAAAGGGAAAATAATGATTTGAAGAAGAAGCATGATGAGGCTGCTTCAAAAGTTCTCCAGCTTGAAGAAGATCTCATGACGGTTACTCAGAAAGCCATTGCAAAAGAAACTGAGTTAGACAGGTATGTAGTATTTGTTCCTTACCTTCCTTATTTTACTTTTTTCCCCAAAAAGTGTTTTTTTAGACTAACAGTTTTTATTATATGCATGGATTTTCTGTTTTAGTAGTTCTGTACCATTAATTTTTCAATGTTTTAGTATGAAGGACAAACTGAAGAAAGTGATGCTTGAGAAGGAGCAACTTGAATGTGTGTTAAAGACAGAAAAGGATGAAAAAGAACTTTATAAGGTAACTTTATTACTTGTACCTGTACACACTGGTATGAAGTGGTTTGAAATAAAGGTAATAATGTTTTATGGAGAAGTCTAATAAATCGAATTTGTTAAGTAAAAAAGGAAATGGGTAACTTCTGTGAACATATCTTTAAGATAGTTACAGATGTTCTCATATAAAAGTGAATGAGGAAAACAGCATCTGAATTCAACCATGGTATGAAAAGATCTCTGAGAAGGAGAATGAATCACCAATTTTGTTAAAGCTCAGACATAGGAACAAAAGATAACAGATTCTAGTGAGAAAATCTTCTTCAGTTATACAGTGCATCACCCAGTAACTGATCATCTTTAACACACTTCTTCATAACTGAAGTAACTTAGTAATTTAAATTCTCTCTCCAGACTTTGTTTTCTTAATACCTCTTCTTGGGCCGTGTTTATAACACTCTGAAGCTTTAGTAGGTTCTCTATTGCATTGTTTTTTACTAGCATGGCTGGTATCTTTTGTTGGTATTGAGAAACACCCATATATAGAATAAAATATACTGCCCATTTATAGAATAAAATATACTGTCTCCCTCCCCCCAAAGCAGAAAAAACTTTATATGCTAAAATAATGAAATCCTTAGGTTGTGTGAAACAGATCAAATGTATGTAAAAGATTATTTCTATTCCTAGATTATAAAATCTCAAAGCATCTTTTACAAGCATGGAATCCCTTTGTAAATAACACAAATCTTCTGGTCTGACTGGGAAACACTTGAGTGCAGGAGATATTTTGCATTATTGTAGGCAGAGTTGTTAAAAGTAGTTTGCTGTTGTTGAAAATGAATATTCCTGATGTAGCCCTGTTTGCTTAGATGACTGTGGGCAGTTACTCCTAGAAGTTTAATTTCTCTTTAGTTTTCTTCAAGTCATTTCTCTTTTGCTTGTCCTTAGTTGTCCAGCATTTGTGAAGAGAGGAGTGAGTCCTGAATAACTTAATTTGATGTGGAGAGAAATTAGGGCTTTAACTTCTAGCTGTAGAGTGGAGCTGTTGTTAGGTGACCATACTGAAAGGAATTCCAGCCAGAAAGTTTGGACTGGAGGGCAGTGATAATATCAAATGTTTAATTTTTCTCTTTACTGGTTCTAATCTGCCTCAAGTTAGAAGAAATTAGAATTTAGTGAGCACATAAATAGACAGGTGAACAATAGTTCTCCTAACGTGGAAGAAGTTTGACATGTTTTAGCATCATTGCAGATACACTTGAAGAATACAGAAATAGAAAACACCAAACTAGTAAAAGAAATCCAGACGTTTAAGAATTTGGATGCAAACAAAGAAAACATGATATCGTATTATAAAGAGGAGGTTGGCAGATTACAGCTATTAATAGCTGAAAAAGAAAACATGAAGAAAGCTTTTTTGCACTCCTCATCAAACAAGGTAAGCAGTACTAATATAATTGGACTGATGTGGATAAACATATCTAATGTTAAATGTACTTGCCAAGAGAAAGGAAGAAGCTGAAGAAATCACCAGGATATAGGCTAAGAGGCATGAGGATTATGATGTAGATGCAGAAAATGATGAAAAGGCTGAGATTGGTTCTATTTTTGCACTTTTTGAGCTTGTCAAGGTCTCACATGAACTGAGATTAAATATGTGTGAAAAGATGATTTTTGAGCTTAGTAAAGGTGTGAGTTCCAGTGGTGTGCTCCTGTGTTGCTTTTAGGTTCATGAAAAAGGGAAGGCGGTTGAGGAAAAAGTTTGTAGTGTAGAGGGTGATGTGGAAGAAAAGAGCAGACATGGAATGATTGCTGAAGGACTTGTCAGGTGAATGTGCTGTCATGCTACAATGCTGACTGAGAACTCTGCAGTGACAGTAGGGTTTTGAAAGAAGAGCTGCTTCACTATATCCTGTGGTTAGCAAGCAGTTTGCTGTAACAGGAGAGTGAATTTGCTGAAGAACTCGTATTTATGCTGTCCATGGTTCACATGGGTTTACTTCAGACTTGGTTCTAGTTGGGTGCTATGAATGCCTGTATTGGGTTTGTGTAGGTTTTGGTAGTGGAGTGGCTTCTGTGAGAAGTTTCACCTGAGAGCCAATACCAGGCAGTACCTGACAGAGCCAATGCCAGCAGGCTCCAAGATGGTCCCACCACTGGCCAAGGCTGAGCCAGTGGGTGACGATGGTAGCGCCTCTGGGATAACAGATTAAAGGGTATGGGAGAGGGGCAAACTGTCTGAGAGGAATTGCAGCTGAAGAGAAGAGTGAGAACATGTGAGAAAGAACTCTGCAGACATCAGGGTCAGTGAAGATGCTGGAGCAGGGATTCCTGTGTAGCGCATGGTGAAGACCCTGGTGTGACAGGCTGCCTCCTGCAGCTTGTGGAGGACCCCATGCTGGAGAAGGTGGATGTTCCTGAAGGAAGCTGTGATTCTGTAGGAAGCCTGCAGTGGAGCTGGTTTGCTGGCAGGACCTGTGACCCCACAAGGGACCTATGCTGGAGCTGTCTGTTCCTGAAAGACTGCACCCCAGGGATAGGATCCTATGCTGGAACAGTTCATGCAGAACTGAAGCCTGAGGAAGGATAGATGTTTATAGAGGAGTGTCTCCCATGGGAGGGACCCCACACTGGAGCAGAGGAAGAGAGTGAGGAGTCCTCCCCCTGAGGAGGAAGGAGCAGCGAAGACTCTGTGATGAACTGACTGCAGCCTCCATTTCCCATCCTGGCTATGCTGCTGAAGGAGAGGAGATGGAGACTTTGGGAGTGAAGTTGAACCTGAAAAGAGGGGTTGGAGTCTGGATGTGTTAAGATTTGGTTTTATTTCTCATTATCCTATTCTGATTTGACAGGTAATCAATTAGATTAATTTCCCCCCCAAGTTGAGTTTGGTTTTGCCCATGGTAGTAGTTGCTAAGTGATCTCTCCCTGTCCTCATCACAACCCACAAGCCTTTTGTTATATTCTGCCCCTTGTCCAGCTGAGGAGGGGTATGGTGGAATGACTTTGTTGGGCACCTGGCATTCAGCCAGGGTAAACCCACAATAGAAAAACCATTAGGTGTTTTTTCCTGATGTACATCATCCTGTTCCGCTTCATCCAAAAGGAATGCAGTTTTTGTGCCTTGAGATTGTTCTCTGATCTACAGTGTGATAGGCAGTAATGAAATTGCCTGGGAGTTTTGCTTCACAAATGTGCTCTTGATCCAAGTTAGAGAGTCAGTTTAGACATAGCCTTTGAGGAAAGTCATGGAAAACTCAGATTATGCAGGCATCTTTCTTGTGTATCTTGCCAGTCTTCTTACAGAAAAGCAACTTGGATCTTGAAAGACTAGAAATTGTTTTAAAGTAAGGTAAAATAGGAATATAGTATTTAAGTGGAAAAGTAGTGCTGTTGAGAATGGACATGGAGTTTTAAAAGGGCATACTGTCTTGCTTCAGGTTATGTCTTACTTTAGTCTCTTTTCTGCTGTTTTGTTTCTGAAAGTGTTAAATTACTGCTGAATAAAAACTACTAGTTTTATTTTGAAGGGAGTGGATGTAACAGTACTGAAACAACCAAACATTTATGTCATTTATTAATCGTAAAGTGCTTTTGATGTTTCTGGTGGGATCATTAATAGTTTTATCTCACATTGTGAAACTGCAGATATTTACTGAAATATGCTAACAATATATCAAATGCTGTAAAAATAGCTAGGAGACAGGACTTCAGGGCATTTACTCGTCTATCCATCTTCATAAATAATTACAAAACGTGTTAGTATTCCTCTGGACTTAAGTAATACTAGAAAAATTAACAAATAATAGATTAGAGATAGCTGAATTTATGTCTTTACTCAAGAATAAGAGATGATTATGCCATCAGGGATCCCAGAGGCGGTGGCTACTGTATATAGTAGCTTCATTTTAAAAAAACATTATTTTAAAATCAGTTTTTGTAATCCTGGCCTTCTCTGAGGAGTGAGAGGCTGTTAGTTCAGCTTGATCAGTTGCCTCTTGGGTTGCCCTGTGTACTTAGTGCTACATGCTGCAGCTTGTTCTTTGTTACTATTTGTTCTCTCTTCCCTCTGGAAAGCTTGTTGTGCAAGACCTTGGGAAATAGAGCTGTGAGAAAAACATCCCAAAGCTGCTTTACAGTGTTTTACATCAACCAATTGCAGGCACTGTAAAACCTCTTGCTCTGTTGTTACCTTCAGTGTGTTTCTGTGGAATGAGCTTTGCTTTTGATGCTGGAGCTCTACAGTGATAAGAACAGAGGTGTGAAAGACATACTTTTTTTTGGTCCTATGTTTAAAACTGAAGCTGAAATTCCAACAAAAATCCAGAACTGAAACTTCTATTTCATAATAAAACTATTTCACTATGAAATAAAGTTTGCCTGTATTTCATAATGAAGTAAATTTGTACATCATTGCTGGCAAAGAAGACAAGTGGGTAAAATAGTATTTGTGTATTATATACACAATACTGACTTCTTGATTTAGTAATTTTGCTGAAGTCACCAGGAAAGCTTGGTTTTTCTTTCAGTTGTTTCTAATCCCTATACCAACCTTTATTTAAGCTTAGAATTAAAAAATGATGAATTCTCTTCCATCTCTTCTATTTCCTAGGACGAGGCTAGTGTTTTGAAAGAGCAGCTTCGGAAAGCTGAAGATCAGATTCAGGCCAGCAAACAAGAAGCTGTTCTAATGTCGAAAGAGCTGAGTGATGCAGTAAATGTGCGGGATAAGACAATGGCAGATCTTCACAGTGCACGTCTGGAAAATGAAAAATTCAAAAAGCAACTTGATGAAGCTTTAGCTGAACTCATAAAAATCACCGCTTTGAAAAATGAACAGGTAAATTGTCAGTATTTAGTACTGAAATTTATCTGTATTTATAAAATCTTTACTGAAGCTTTACTGAAGATGGGAAATAAAATAAGTTTCTGGATGATTAGTGCAAATAGCTATCAAATTCTATTTCAGCATTCAATATACTACCTTAAATCAAGTGCATGTTAGCTGATTTGGAAGTTTGGTCAGAAAGGAGGTTTCTGCTATTTCTCACATCTACTTCTCCCACATTACTTTTGCAGAATAATGCATTATTTATCTATGTTATTTTGAATCCTGTCCCTGTCTTAGTTCTGTTAAGAGCCACCATAGCATTAAAAAATCGATTAAAACAAGAGAATGTATTGGTAGAAACTTGGGTTGTTTTGCATTGTTCTTTTCTCATTGATAGATTCTCTCTGAATTCTTAAAAGTCCTTCCAATATTTATGATCAAAGTTAATTTGCTTTAAGTACTTTTAAGTATAAAAATATTAATGTAATGGAAACTGTCTTGATGTTAGTCTTGGATAAAAATACAATGAACTAATATATGTTTCATCATTTTGATTGAAGTGAACTTTATCAATGATTTTCAGTGTCTGCAACTGCATTGCATTTATTTGCCACTAGGATAACTGTAATGGTCTAACTGTTTGAAGGAAATACATTGAGCTGATCACAATTACATTAGTACTGTAATATTACAAAAGAACTCAAAATACTCAGAAGAACTATTGCATTTAAAATGCTAAAGAATTGCATGTTTTTTTCCTAAGAGTTTCAGATGTATACAGTGTGCTTTGAAATGTATCATGAAAGCAGTAGCTAGTCATCTGAATGCCTCAAGTTACCAGAAACTATCTGAGCATGACTTGTATCTAGTTGCCAGATGTGGTTTGTGTCCCTTATGTATCAGTGTTGTGGCACAATGGAACTACTCCCAGAGTTGTGGACTCTTTGCTTTTGCTGTGTGGCTATACTTTTCTGTAGGATAGCTGGAACACCCCTTGGAAGGTGTTCAGACTTTCCCTATACATTCATACTTCAGTCAGACATTAATGAGCCTATAAAATAAGAATCTCCTTTACCTTCCTCTGGCATTATACCACTGTTTGTTTACATCCCTCAGATTGTCCTGCTTGGAATGAAGTTCAGCACATATCCTGCCTCTCTCTGTGCCCTGCTGCTTGTGCTATTCCTTTCTTTCCCATAAAGAAAATAAGGGCTTCAGTACTTACATGGAGCATTATGATTTTTTAATTGAAAAAAGACTTTTTGGATAACAGTGGTATTTGAACAAAAGGGAAAACAGTTTCTGGTTTGTTTTTTTTTTAAGGAAGCTTCAAATGCAGTGGAGCAGGAACTGCGCAGAGAAGTTGAAGATCTGAAGCTTCGTCTACAAATGGCTGCTGACCATTACAAGGAAAAATTCAAAGAATGTCAAAAACTTCAAAAACAAGTAAACAAGTTTACAGAACAGACAGTAAGTAGAATGGGATAAATTGCACTTGCTTTTCTGGTAACATTTCAACAAAAACGTAATTCCCTTCTGTGAAAACTAGTGTTTTTAAAAAGGATTAAAATGTGTGGTAAGCAATGATTCTTTACCATTTTCTTTCACAAACATAAATTACTTTTATGATTCTTTTTAGGTAGTTGTCCAAACCAAGCATAGAATTTATAGTAGATAGTGTAGAAGGCTAGTGGAGTTCGGATGAACCTATAAGCATTACATTGCTCAAGATAAAATTTTGAAACTGAAGCTGGGAAAGCCCATAATTACTGCCTCTATCCAGTACCACCACAATAAAGCCCACCAAAAATCCCCAAGCCCACAAGTGGGGGAAATAGAGAACTTGAAGTAGGATTTAAAAGCCAAGTGGGGAAGAAGTCTCCACAACACAGTATGGAGTTGTATTCCCTATGTATTTTGTAGTCTTATCACTCTTCCAATGATCTCTTCCAAGATCTGTTGCATAAATAATCTTTTTCAATGATACAAGTCTTAGGCCACCTAGTAATTGAACCTGTCAGCCAATTTCAAACAGATTTGAGAGCAGAGTTCTTCAGAATTTTGTAAAGATTAGAGTTGGAGAGGGACCTCAGACAGGGAAGAGACCTATGTGCAATGGCAAGATGTGCAAATATGAATTCTTAACAAAAACCCAGACTTAAGTATTTCTCTTATCCACAGAACATTGCATAAAAAAGTTATCTTCTCATCCAGAAGGTCAATGGTGAATGAAGTGTCATATCAGAAAGTCTATGGCTTTTCCTTAAAAATCTTCCTTTTCTTTGGCAATGTTGTAGGTCTTACAGCAAACGCCAAATTTCATTACTTGTGCTCCAGAAGTCCAGCAGACATTCTTGATACAGGCTCTATTTTTCTAATGTAGTATTAGATTTAAGTTAATGAATTTAAGTGTAACTGATTCTCTAGAAAATGAGATTTTTCTTACAGTTTGCTTAGAAATTACTTTTTGTAGGGAAAAAGACATCAAGTAAAATGATAACAATCATACTCTGAAGCAATCTCAGTCTTAGTACAATTAAATGTTTTTTGTACATTTATTATTATCTACTGTTTAAATGAGCAATTTTGTCTAATTTTGGAGCAAATTATACATTTTGCAATATACATTGCTTTGTGCTTTGGTTTTAATTTAATCAAGTACCAAACCAAAATTTCTTTTTACAAAGAAAACTGCAGGGCATCAACAGAAACTGACAGATGCATCTAACATTGAGACAGCTACTACCATCCTTACAGACAAAAAATTGTCTGCACCTCCAGGTATCAACAGCTTAAATTTTGTCTGTTTTTATATGCCTGAAAGCGTTGTCTTGTGAAGTAGTCACTAATGGTATTTGTAGTATGAAGTAGGTGGATTTGTTCTGTTTAGTTAAAGCATTAATTAGAGAAGTGAAGATTGAGTTAAATACTTTGTCTCTTACCAAATGGTAACATTCATAAATAAGCTCATGTATCAGTTTAGTTGCTTTTTACTAATGTTAGTAGAACTGAACTCTTGAATTTCTGCTTCATGGTTAACAGGGATGGTTTTGTCAAGCTAAGAAACAGTTTATTAAAAAAAAAAGTCTTGCTTAAATTTTCAATTTGAGTATAATAGCACAGTGATTTTGCAGTCGTTATTATGACTATCCACTGTAACATTCTACTGTAAAACCTGTTTGCTGAAAAGTTCTGATTATGTGATGGCAAGGTCAAGTCTACCGACGATTGTCATGAATTATAGGAGTAGTGGTTTATTAGAAAATGTTTATAATTATTATGAACTAATAAGTTATTGCAAAAATAATATTCTAAAACTTCAATATGTAATAGGTTGAAACTAAAGAAGAAATCCTTCACTATGAGGCTGGTGAGGCATTGGAACAGACTTCCCAAAGGAGTTAGGAATGCCCCATCCCCTGGGGTGTTTAAGGCCAAATTGGATAGGGTTCTGAGCAGCCTGGTGTAGTGGAGGGTGTCCCTGCCCATGGCAGAGGGATTGGCGTTAGAGGATCTTTAAGGTCCCTTCCAGCCCAAACCATTCTGTGATTTCATCATTCAGTTTAAATTGATAAATGCCAAAAAATGCTGACCATCAGCTTTTTCTGTGTTGTTTTATAACTGACAGATTCTGGCTGTCTGTAAAGACCAAAGGTTGTAATTTCCATCAGTTTCCTCATGTCTAAAGTAAATTCAAGTGCTTCTTAAAATGTACAATCCCAGCAAGTTCAGTGAAAGTGTGTGATGAAGCAGTTTGTTGAGGTACTTCCTTATTTTTATGTAAGAATAGAGTATTTAGAATGATATCATACATAGTCTGGTGTTTACTTGGTTTTCTTTCTTGGGAGAGTACTACATATGTGTGTATTTATGTTTATTTTCTCTCAGTGTGAGAGAACTGAACACAGATATGCCAGCACGGTTGCTGCTTGTACATAGCACGTAATGCTGATTGTCTCTGGTTTGGATAACATGGAGCACTCTGTTTTTGATGCACTCTCAAATCTGGGCTGTCATCTCTCTTATACAAACATTATGGAACAAAAAAAAAAATCAACGTTCTTGTTTTTTTCTTCAATGTTCACAGTTAGCCCCATTTCATCTGACATAGTTTCGGAATCCGTGGTAAAGGAGCAAGTGCGTGAAATGAATAAAGAGATTGCTGAGAAAACAGAGAAGTATAAGAAATGCAAGCAAATGTTGGCAGTAAGTAAACAGCTGCTTTGGAAAGCTGAACAAAAGGTAGCTGTAGGTGCTAAGCCTTAAAACCACAAGGCCTACCCAGCTGAGCTGCCTTCGTTGTTTGTGTGATACACCGTGATTTTGGTGGAAATCTTAATATTAGGAAACATATTTTTGTTCAGTCAGGTCTTGACTATGTATGGTTTTAGAGGGTCCAGACAAGGAAAACCAAGATACAGTAAAACAAATATCCACATGCCTAAGGTTTTAAATCCTTTCTGTTCTTGCATTAAGTGTAATTGCATTTATAAATCAAATACAGCAGGGTGCTGTAAGGCAGCTGATGTTTGGAGCAAGTGTAACAGTGTTGATCTGATATACTGTCAAAAGCAAAGTAACTTTTCCCTATGTGTCATGGCTTTTACAGTGTTCTCACACCCAAGTGTGTGCTGCCAACTGTCTTGGGCTCAGTCATACATAAAGGCATTTGTTTGGTTGTCTTGACCAAAGCTGGCACTTGACTTTCATTTAACCAGTTTGGATGTGTGTATGATGATGGAGTATTGCATCAGTGGCATTGGTGAAAAGTTGAGAACAGTTTAAGAAATTCTTTCTGAGTGTTGTCTTGTCTGTCTTCATTTTGTTTCTTTTTATTTATCACAATGATACTATTCTATATTAGTAAGTTTTCCAGGATATAGTAACTGTCCTGTAATTCTGCTTATGACCCTGTCCATGGAGAGCCTGTGTTGGCTTCTGCTGGCTGCTTGTTCCATAGTGATTTTTGAAGAAAGCTTTGCCTTTGACCTCCTGGATGAAAGATACTTAGGTTGTAAAAGTCACTTAGGAAAGGTTTTGTATTGAAGTGAGGTACTTGAAAGAATAATCATGGTAGGTAGTATTAGGGTAAAAAGAAACTTGAAACTGAGAAACTGAAGAGGAATGTCAGCTTGTTGAAAACTGAAGGAAAGAAATGCCTGTTGAACATCATTTATGCAGTGTTCTGTGGTCCTGACCATTTCAGAATTGAATCAGGCTTGTAGAAGCTATTTGTAAAGAGTCTCATTTTAAAACCAATGACATTTTTGGGGGTGGGAGGGAAAAATCTCTTAAGACTAAATATTTCATGTCATGGTATAAACTACTTTAGGATGAGAAGATGAAATGCAGTGTTTATGCTGATGAATTAGCTAAACTGGAGCTGAAGTGGAAAGAACAAGTGAAAATCAACGAGAGTATAAAATTACAGCTGGCAGCAATGGAGGATCAGTATAAAGTAAGTTACAGGTTTTGTTTATGACAATGAATGGTTACCTCTTCTTAATATGGCTGCTTATTTCTGGTAGTTCAAATAATGAAGAGCTTTAATAAGCAAAGCACACTAAGTACATTTTTGCTGTAAATACAAGTTCTGCTCTTGAAGAAACAATACAGTCTTGTAATACTTCTTTTAAAGTAAGAGAGGTCTGCTAAGATCTACTACCAGCTTGCCATCAGTCTTTTAATACTGTGGATTTAGACAACCCCCTAAATGATGTATTCTTGTATTGGAAAAGAAGGGCCAGGGATTTCTTATTTCCTGCTGCTTACTGTAAGAAGAACAGGAAGATTGATTGGTGTGTTTGTCTAAAATCTTCGTATTCTATATTGGATTATTAGTGTAGTAATATATAATGTATTTTAGCTGAAGTCAGTATAGGAGAGAGGAGCGATCCATTGTTTTTCAAGTCATGCAGGAATTTAATTTGGAGAACCTCAGCTGTACTCTTGGTAGAGTGATTTAACATATTCACCAGAAAGTCAAGCATAATGGGCAGCTTTAGCTTACAAGGAGCCTTAATCTTTGAGGTTATGTGATAAAAATTCTTTTGCTGAATTACCTTTTTAGGTCAGTAGGGATGAGATAAGAGCAACAGATGTTCATGAGACCAGCTTTTCTGCTGGCTCTCAGTCTAATGGTGATAATGCAGTTGGCTCTGTTGGCTATTTTTACCCATTGTGATGAAAAATGATTAAACTGAACTGTGACTGTATTGGTTCTACTGGGAACCCCTTTTTATTAGTAATTACAGCAGTTTTTCTTTATAAAATGCTGAGTTTCTCTGCAGTTTATTTCAGTAATAGGTCCATAGGCCATCTTTTTCCGACACTTTCCAAAGGTCTAATTTCAATTTTATAAAATGCATGACTCTTTCCAGTTTATTTTACTAATTAGCAGTGATCAGTTGCCATGCATAATATAATGTGAAATACGTTTAACTTCTCAACAGCAGGTGTAATAAATAACTGGTTCCATGATTGTGAAAGCATTTTGACTGCGATTAAAAAATTTCTATAATTCAGGAGGGTGCAGGTGGTAGAGAAAAAGTGAGCTTTTCTTCCCAGTTAGGAGATTTTGCTCCATCAACCTAAACTAGGAGAAGGAATTTCACAACTGAAGAAAATTGATAAGCAGTTATGCTAAGCATTGAGCTTAGATAGTAGAAAAACAGGGAAAGAGGAAGTCTCTAAAGGAACCAGAATACAAAACAAAATAGTCCTTTGTAGTGAGAGATTATTTAAATCATCATTTTGAAGCCAGGAAGAGTTGTGTAATATATGAGTTGCACCTCCTCCCAGAGCACCCAATAGAGACACAAGGCAGAGTTAGTAAAACAAATTTAGTGTCTTTGAGGCAGGAATAGCTTTTGGATCTCTCAAAGTTCTGTGGGGGGACATACGAAATGCCAAGAGACTTCTTCAGAAATAATGAGATGAGGCTTGCAAACCTTTAGCTGTGTCTGGGCGGTGGTGCCCCTCCTGCCATTGGTGGCACTGATACTACTCCTTGTTTTTAGCATAGAATTCTTTCATTCCACAACTGTTTACTGAAAACTGGCAAGAAAAGGCTGCTATCAAACTGCTGTTATCCAGGAGATAAAACTTTGTGAGAATTGTTGGGTTGGATTTGTAGTAACACTACATGTTGCATGTAACTCTAGTAGACAAATCTATTTTCATCTGAAAGATTCTCTTCATCAGGGAGCTTCGTTTTCATGATGTAACATGCAGAGAAATAGTTTCCATTCACTACTACAAGAATCTTAATCTTCTTTTCATATAGATTCAGCTGGCAGAAAAAGAAAGACGAATAAAGGAACTGGCATCACAGTTGGAACTCTTTACCAGTGAGAAGGTATTGTTACACATTCTGAAATATTAGTGCTAATGTAGAAGTACTTCTGAGGTATTGTATGGCAATTAATCAAAGCCAAATTTTACTGAACAGTGAAATAATGAGATGTCTTTATTACATTGAGATAGTATTGCATGGCTCTGTGAAAAGTTGGGATTTTTCTTTGAAACTTTATTTGATTACTTTACAATTCCAGTATGGAGAGATATGTAGTTAAAAACAGGTATTTTAATACCGAGAAACTGAAACAAACTAAATTTTCAGATTAAGCTAGTTAATGTTTTTGTGAAATTCTAGATTGTCAAGTAGTTGATATTTAGTTTATCTTCTTTTTAAGCCAAGGATATAATTTTTAATAGATCTCTCATATTTTTCTAATTCAAAAGAAATCAAATTAAAGTTTGAGTTTTGGTGAGGCTAGTTTAGGTGGAGTAAGTAATTTTAAACACTACACATAAGAACAACTATAATAATAATAATAATAATAATAATAATAATATATAAAGCTTATAAAAGCTTGGAACTTTTTCTACCAAATTTATAGATATTTACATTACAAAGAAGAATCAAAATGCCTTGCTAGACTGACCTGTGATTTAAAAGGTTAAGCATGGGATAGTAGTAAAAAGAATTCAAATTTATATTCGTTATCAGTGTTTGCTTATAAATGTCACCAAGCATAGCTTTCTAAAAATGTTCATTTGCTGTCTCTTCAAACCTATGAAATTCCTTTGTTTCTGTTTTATTTACATACTTAGATAGCCTTTGATTTTTTTTCTTTTTAATCAGTCCCTACTCTAGCTCTCCAACTTCTGGGCTAAGGTTTTTTTGCACCACCAGTCATGTTGATCTACATTCTGTTTTAATTGTATGTAATGCTAAAATTAAAGTACTAATGCTACTTCCTCTCATTTTAAACTGCTTCTAAATTGCAGAAGAAACTGATTTTAAAAAGGAAGAATCTTGATTTAATTGCTAATTAATTGTTCCTACTTTGTACTGAGTTACTTAGATTTTACACACTCACTAAAACATGCAATCCCAGCTTTTTAATCTTACCTGTTTTAATCATATGTTCCTTTTAGTTTATAAATATAAAATATTATAAATATTTATAAATATAAAGTATTATAATATAAAGTTTATATTATATCTAGAGGAGGGATGCCATCCATTGCATGAGGACTTTTTGCATTTGAGTAGTGTTTTGTTTCCAGAGTAGCTCTTGGTACTTGATACTTGCATTTTTCTGTTCAAGAGGTTGATCTGAAGTTCAGCTGTTTGCAAGGAAAAAAAAATTGTTCCTTTTTTAAATCGGCTTCTGATTCTTATGGAGTTGAACTGGTAATTGAAGCTTTGGTTTTAAGTTTCAATTTCAAGTCTTTTGGGGAAAAGACACACTTCAGACTTTTAGGATTTTATTAGCATCACATCAGCAGATATTAAACATGAATGCAGAGAAAATATTGATCAGAAAGAACATTACTGGAAAGCATGTCTCCCTTAATAGTCCCTATTTTTAATTATTGTTTTCTTATTTATATATTAGAATTTTTTGCTTGGTTCTGAATTTAAATGGCATATTCCTCTTGATATTCATTGCATATTGCTCTCTCTCCCATAACCCACTTTGTTGAATGGAAGGATGAGAAAGATTTTTATTGGGATAAATTACAGCTGATGCATTGACCACACTGAAGTCACTTTAATTAGTGTCTTTTAAGACCTATACTGGCATAGAGTTTTAATGATTTCTAAGTTATAAAACCCCTTTATAGTTACTAGATAGTAACAGTTAGATAGTAATAGTAATTACTATCACATGGATGGTTTACATGCAGGAATCTAGAATTTTAAGAATATTAATTTTTGGAAGAGTTCTGTTCAATCATTTCTGAAAGAATGATCTGATACAAATATTGCTGTTCAATATCAGAAGGGATCCAGTGCAATGTACTTAATAGGTCACTAAATGTTTCCCACTCATGAATTCATATGGAATTATGTCAAGTTTGTACAAAGATGTACTCCATGTACGAAAATGCTACATTTTTGAATAGTATGGTATGGGATGATATGAAAAAAAGAATTGTTTTCTTTTTAATTTTAACTTTTAAAAACTTTTCTCACTGCACATTATCTTTAGTTGTTATTCTATCCATTTTTAGTGATTTAGCTAATTTTTCTTCATCGTAAAAAGGATGCAGACACCTGAAAAACATGGCAGTTTATGTAATTAGAACTGATAATAAACAAAGAAAAAAAATAATATTCCTTTAAAATATCTTTGTATTTTTTTTCCTCATTGACTATTTTTGTTAGTTGTGGTATTTGTGGTATTACAACTTGGAATAAGACCAAAATGAAAAGACAGTAGGAAGGTTAGCAGATTTTTTCTTTTAAAAAGGTATTTCACAAACATTTCAAATGTTGCTAGGACTCCATGGGTTAACTACATTTTGAACTTGCATTATTTAGGAGCTTGGCAGGACACCAGGAGGTCAAGCTGGAAGGATGATGGAAGGACAGACTTCACAGCAGACACTACATTTTCGCAACCCATATTCAGAGGAAAATGGACCAGTTCCTGCAGTGCCAAGTAGACTACCAGTATTGCAATATGGGAACCCTTATGCAGTTCAGGAAAGAAGAGGTAAATAAATTTCACATCCCACAATATAAATTCTCCCTAGCTGTTTCAAAAGCAGTGCCACATTTAATGCAGGTTATGTACCGGCAGTCTTCAGACGGATTTACAGAGCCTTTTCTGACTGACGAACTTCAGTAAAGGGCCTTTATTTTATGATGGGAATCAGTAAGGTAAAAAAAAATTCAAGCACCTTTGGAAGAAGCTGATTCTCTCCTATTGTTTTATATGATCTAAACCAAAAATGTGTTTAGCTCTTTGATTTTGAAAGGTAAGGCAGCATGTCTGAAATCTCAAAATACAGTCTACTGAACAAAGATGTCCTAATTAATTTTTCTTCAGATGGAGCAGATGGCGCTTTTAATCCTGATGAGATCCAAAGACCACCTGTTAGAAGTTCCTTCTGGGAGCTGGAAGATGATGTAGTGTGTAGCCAGCCTTCACGCAATCTCAGTCGGCCTGATGGTTTAGAAGATCCTGAGGATAGCAATGCAAGTTACCTTTTTGTTATTTATTTCCCTTGATATGATTACTGATGAGTTACCAAGAGTTTCACGTAGGTTTTCCATATCTGACAAGCCTGATGTATTGTTATGTAAATTTGAAATAGTTTTTTCTTTTCTCTGAAAAATATTTTTGCTTGGTGTGAAGGGGAAAACTCTACTGATGATAATATATATACACTTGTTCCTCTAATCTCTTAAAGTTATTGACAACTTGTTTTGGTATTAGGACAGTAGCTTCTTAATCTTTTTAAGTACTAAAGTAAAAGAAGTCAGTCTCAAGTCATGATTTTTTTTCTCCTGTGTGTGGTAGAATGAGAGCTCAAAATGTAGCCACATCTCACTCATTTTATAATAGGAATGTAGGAACTAAAGTGGAACAGAACAAATAAAAATGTAAAGGATTCAGATACCAGTATTTTCAGTTAAATCTTGATTGTAAATTGGTATCCTACTAGAGTCATTATTCTAACCTGTTAATCTTTTGTTCTTTCTTCTGCAAATCTGCATTTATTAATTTCCATTTTGAATGCTTTTTGCTATTGGACATGTATCTGAAAGAGCTTAATTGACTATTGCCTGAAGCTGATTAAACTGAAAGAGATATATATGCACTGATTTTATTTTTTTTTTAGGGCTTTGTATGTTTCAAGTTTCTGGTTAACTTTTCTTTTTAGTACAGTTAATTTGCACATTCTGGTATAAAAAATTTGCTTCTCTAATAAATTGGACTGTATGTCTTCATTTGAACAGGAACAGACCTATTGCTCTTTCTTATTCCAAGTACTCTTGCACCTTCAAAAATATTAAACAAGAAATACCCTTCTGCAAAGTATTGTGCTCTTTGCAAGTACAGTGGTATCATGACCTGTTTCTCATTTAGTCTAGTTTGCCACATTTAATTGCTATTAACCTTTGCAGAAACTGATCAGTGTTCAGACAGGCATGATTTTAGCCCTGGTGCTCAGCACCTATAATGGAGAAAAATGTATTTCTCTCTCCTACCTTTTGCTCCCAATGTCCATTACTGTGAATAATTAGAGAAACTGTCAGAGCTTTAGCAGCCTGTTCAAGATCTTGAATGTGAGCTTAATGCTGTCCCCACCTTTACTCTTCACATTTTGCATATTTAATCTGATCATTCTTGACGTAACTATTACATCTGACAAGCTCTTCTCTTCTTTAGTCATCTGCTGCAGTTTAATTAGCAGGGTGTTCTCTCTGATCTATGTGCTTTGCCCTCTTGCAAACCCAAGAGAAACAGTGCTAGAGTCTTGTGCTCGTTTGCAGACACAGCTTGGATTTTTGTAATGAGGTGGAATATAACAGGCTTAAATAAAGTTCAGCTTGAGAAAAGGTGCCTTTAAATCAAATAACTTGTATCTTTATTTTTTATTTGCAGTTGAGAATCGGTTGCTTGTTCCTTGCCCAAATAGACTGTATGTATAGTGTAGAAATTTATATGGAAATGAGAAGCTGCAGGAATCTTTCTAGGTAGACTTAGTAATATGCCAAAAATACAACAGTTCTGAGGCAGGATGTAAATAAGTAACTAGAATAAACTTCCACATATGGTGGTGATTCATTATAAAGAAGGGTCTGTCATTTGTGCAAGAGAAACAGCAAATATAAAATGATAAATATGAGGAGATTACCATTTTTGGACTGTTTTTTAAAATAAGATACTTAAGATGTAGTTCTCTGCATTTTTTCAACCAGCAGGGATGTAGAACCTTTTTCTGGAGGAGGAATCCCTCCCAGAAGAAAAGGACTGGTAGACTTGCTGCTGTGTTTAAAATACTACTATTGTATGGACTTCTACTGTCCTCTTGTCCACATTCCTATTACTATACATTATATTAGTTTAAGAAATTAAGGATGTTGTAGTTACTTCCACCTCTTCATGGCTGTTTCTGTAGTGGTTCACCTATGGTGATGAACATGTCTACTTCATTTATCTAAGATAACAGATTTTTAGCCACAAAGAGGTGGAAGTGACTACAACACCCTTAATTCCTTAAATTAATATAAAACAAGATATTCACATGCCTCAGAATTTTTGTGCTGTTGTGTTACAATTTGGTTTCTTCCAAAACTTGGTTCCTTAGAAATGGGCACTTTCATGTCTTTATAGTATTTATAATGCTGTAAATATTTAGTATATAATGAAATGATGAGTTTTAGAAATATGGTCCTGATTACAGTTGTCAGCAAGCCCAGAATAACTGTCCTGAGACTATTAAACTGTATTTTAGTCACAGTAAATTTGTGGAGGTTGGAGAATCTAACTCGTGGCAACTGAGCACCAGGTCAGGATATTTTTTCAGGTAACTGCAAAATGGCCTTTTTTCTAGCAAAAAACCCTACAATGCATTGTTAGCCTGATCTGACCCTAGCAGCCATTTACTGTCTTTTGCACAGGGAGGACATGAAAGGAGGAGCTGGTATCCAGGTGTCTCTTGGGACAGCAGGCTGCTTGCAGAGAGGTTGAGAGGCTTAGAGGAGTGAGCTTGATTTCACTCCCACAGCAGAACTGAATCACAGAAATAAAATGTATGTGCCCTTCTTCCCAGTGTAGTGCACTGCATGTCAACTCTATGTCTGTTCATGTGTTGTTTAAGGCCTAGGATGGGCATTGGTTCCTTACTTCTGCATGTCAAAATGATCTGTAGTGCTTGGGGATGGGGTTTTGTACCAAGAATTGGTTGATTTCAGTAAAACTAATCGAATTGCAGTTAGTTCTGACAGTTTCATGTCTGTCTTTCCCTTCCACTAGTGGCAAATCCCCTTTTTCTAACCATACTTTAGTGTGTAATTCTGTATTTATCTTCATGGTTCACTTAATCTGTGGGACTCATTGTGGCAGTTTAATGAGCCAGAGGTACAGCCCAGTGATAATAGTTAAGTCATGATGTTAAAGGCATCCTTTATAATTCATTCACCTAATTATTCAGACTTGTGAGTTCAGGGAGCCTGGCACTCATTCTGCTACAGGACCACAGTGCCAGCCTGTGAGTCCATGGCACCAGTCTTTTTTCCTAAGGACCTGAGTCTGTGTACCCACTGTGTTACATCACTGCAGGGCACTGTAGAGCTCTCGGGCTAAGAATGTGTAGCCATGTCCATGTCCCTGGTCATCAGTCTGGACTGCAAGTAAGGTGGCTTTGCATCTACATAAAGGGCAGATTAAACTGTTTCTTTCTCAAAGTATGGAGTGTGAGCTTTTATCAAAACAACTTGGATGAGTCAACCTTGTGGTATTGAAGTAACCCGATGCCTTTGCTTAACACACAGCATAGGCAAAAGCTATGAGGCCTGGTGTCCCAGCAATTGTTATACTCTCTGTAAAGCAGCTTCAAAAACCACCTCATTTTGTCTTTTGAGCTGTCAGAAATGGTTCTTTTTCCCAGGGGAGAGTGATGGGTGTTTAAATGCTAGGTTGAAAAGCATGTATAACCTTTTTTATAAGAATGAAGAATGGGTTGCTGGATGATACTGGACACCAAGTGGCTGTGAACCAAGATGAGAACCATGTGAACCATGATGATCCATCCTCGCCCCATAAAGTGCTCTGTTTTACATAGAACACTTAGGAGTTCTGTCCCTCAGAAATGACAGAAATAGACAGGTGTTGGAGTCAAATACAACGGCACCTTCTCTGTTTTCCAGAGGTTCCAGGTTACCCCAGGGCACTGTGTGAGAATTTTTAGTTCTTGGTGACTGTGTAGTGTTTACTGTAACTTTTAATTAGAATAGCTGGGAAGTCCTCTCAGACTAAGATAAAGACCATGCCGTGGTTACACAGTAATCTCTGTAACATCTCTGCCAGATCAGCTCAACACAGAGACATTTGCATTCTTCTTGGGTGGGTTAGGCATCCCAAAAGGTTAAGAACTGATCCCTGTGATTTGGCCTAGAGCAAAAGAGACAGACGTTCCATATCGTAACAGGGTCATATCAGTACATACTCAGCATTGACATTCTTGTGCATGGCCTGGGTCAGAAGCTGCTGTAAGGAACACACAGTATGAATTTCACAATTAAGGGAACTGGGCCATGAGAAAGCTGTAGCCTTGGGACATTCCAAAGGCTTTTACATGTGCTTGCCTTTTGTTGAAGAGAGTTCTTGCAGGGTAGCTGTGTAGGAGGACACTGTAGGTGTGCCTGTGCAGAGGAAAGCATGGTCCTCTTTTTCAGATGTTTCTCAAAAAGGAACAAGGAGGAATGTTACATTTGTATGTGGTAGGGTACCATACTTGCCAGAAGCTGAAGGAGAGAGCAAAAACTGTGAACAATTTTATTTTACCAAGTGACCAGCATTAAGCCAAATGCCTTTAAAAAAAAAAAGGGGAGGAGGGGGAAACAGGTTATACTGAAGAAATTAATTAAGACTTAAGTCTTAATTTGGCCAGTGTTTGTAGTGGGATTGTTCTACTGATGGAAGATGCACATTAATTTTCTTGGTTAAGTCCTTGGTGTGCTTCAGTCTGGTATTCAGCAGATTTGTTGTGTTTTTTGTACAAGCTGTAGCATTGTAGCGTAAGAGTATTTTAAATGAAAGTTTTGCTTTCTTAATACATCTATTCTGTCTCCTTCATGACAAAAGGAACAACCAATGTTTTAAAACTCATATGCCCTTTTCACTGCAGGTGCAGAGCAAGCAGACTGTAAGATTATGTTTGTTGCTAGCATCTTGTCATAACAGGCCCCATTGCCTGCTTAATGGAAATGTTAAATGGTTGAAACTGAACAGGTGTTGTCAGAAGAAGAATACTGAGGAAATTTTCCCATCCTTCCCTGTTTCCATTAACCCTTCATAAAGGAAAAACATGTTAACCTAAAACTGAAATATGTTTGTCTATGAGTTATCTGTAAAAAATGCAGCATGTGCGCTGTTGTACGTGCTCCTTTGCACATCCTTTTTTGCAGATCAGCTGAATAATTCCTAGCCCTTGCTTTTAAGGAGTCTTTGAGATAGAAAAAGGAAAATTAGGTAGGAGGTGGGAGTTCCAAAAATCTTGGAATGTACCTGTATTTCCTAATTTCACCTTGAGATGACTCCGTTTTGTGCTCTATTACTGAATTGCAGAATAGAGCCAAGATGTACAAAAGTAAAACTTAGCTGCAGAAATTACAAAGTGAAGGTAAATTTCATTTTGGGTTTGTGTTTGATAACAAAAATGCATATTGAGGAGGAAAAAAAGCTGTTTGTAGGGGCTAATCTTTAAAATTCTTTCTCTTTTCAATAGGATGATGACAACACTGTACCTTCTGCTCCTGATCCTCCAAGTCTTCTCTTGCGTGAGCGGGGCACAGGATTCTGCTTTGATTCCAGGTAGATATTATCTTTTATTGGTCTTTAAGGGCATGGAGAGGTTTCTGTAGAACTACTCAAGGGTGGAGGTGGAGGTGAAAAGCTACCGAGCATTTTCAATGAATGTTTGTTTTACAATTAACTGGCAGAGAATGTGCCGTGAGACTTGGGCAGGCTGTTCATGCTATACCTTTGATGGAATTTGGACAATTTTTTTAGTAAATGAATGAATAACTTTTGTTTTTTCCCCTCTCTTGCCAACCTAATTGTGAACCTAAGTTTAGAGCTTTTATAAAGTGTTATGTTTGCTAAGAGCAAGCATTTATGAGCAGAGAGAGTGGTTTCCCATGAAACTGTTTGGCCATTAAGGCATTCAGTAGATTTGTATTCAGTGGTAGCTGGAGTAAGGTCAAAATTATGTTGCTTTTAAAATGCCAGGTTATTTTGGAATTTGTGTGTAAAACTACTCTTGACTGTATTGAGTGCTTTCAGCAAAAACATTTAAATGAACTGGATGATACTTTGATACAAAGTCCACTCAAATTTAAGTTGGTAGTAAAGTTCTGAATGTCGGTGGCAGCAAGATCCTGCTTTTATTTTGCGTTAACAGAATAAATGGAAACAAACCATTCTTTTCTTTCTTTCTGTCCTCCTCCTCGTAAAGTTTTGATGTGCACAAGAAATGCCCTCTCTGTGATGTGATGTTTCCCCCAAACTACGACCAGAGCAAGTTTGAGGAGCACGTTGAGAGCCACTGGAAGGTTTGTCCCATGTGCAGTGAGCAGTTCCCGCCTGACTACGACCAGCAAGGCTTTGAGAGGCACGTCCAGACGCACTTCGATCAGAATGTATTAAATTTTGATTAAATACTTTGTTTTGCACTGTAGCTTAAAACCCCACCACTTTTGAGTAGTCCACCTCCAAAACAAAAGCAGCGCAGCTTTCTGTAACAGTGCAAACTCCTGATTAAAAGCTCACGTACTCTAATGGGAGCCACGGCTCTAAGCTGCTGTGGGGTTATCTTCACTCTCTGCCTAACACTGTACTAAGGAGACCCACAACCCTCCACCTTGTGTATGTAGCTATTTATTCCCCTACTTAGTGGAATTTTTTCCCCTACTTAGTGGAATGCCTAAGGACACAGGAATGACTGAGCCTCAGAAAAAATGAGACCAGCTTCATGGTGTTCTTCAGCTACATTAAAAAAAGATCACCAAAACACCTGTGGTTTCTCTTAACCTTGATAACTGAGGCACAATTAAAAATGTAAGCAGCAGGTGTTTCTCCTAGCAAATTCATGTAGTTTTTCTCTGAGTAACACTTAAAGTGGAAAGTTACATCATTTACCCTATGAAAATATAGTTTTCTAGTACATTTCTGAGATGTAGATGCATGTACTGTGAGATTCCAGGCTTGCAACAAGAGGAATGGTAAATACTTCAGTTCCACGTGTAGAATGTTTGCCTTAAGGGATAACATTAAATGAGGTAAGTTATACTTTAAGGCAGTGGTTTTGAGTTGAAAGAGACTGCTGTGCTTAAATGCCTAAAAGTTAAGTGTTTAAAAAAGTCATTGCCATTATGTTGCAGTTTTATTCAGTAGAAAATATTGTTCTATTTTCACAACAGTGGATTGTGTTGCTTCTCTTCTGGCTTTTAAAACCTTTTGCGTTTTAACTTTATGTATTTCTTTCCAATAAGTAAAAACACGTGTGTATATCTAAACATTTTATATTTACTTTAACTGTATTAAGTAAATTTGCTTCCCACTTGCTGTACAGTAGTCTTGTTACATTAAAAGCAGAATTATTCATGGAGTCAGTGGTCTGTTTTTCCTGCTGTTCATTTTGAAATGAAACAGAAGGTAGACTTTACTTAGGAGTAAATGATGATTCAGCATTGTATGACAAAGGGTTGCTCCTCACATCTGTTTATGTTCTTTCTTTGAGAGGGATTAAGGTTTAGAGTAGCTTCTGTTGACTGCACTTCCCTCCTGAACACGTGCAATGTGCCGTTAATGCAGGAGTTAACTAAAAACTGCATGACGTGGATAAATTGCAGTGTCTTGGGCAGCAGCAACTCACCAGTGCTCATGTGCCATTTGGAGTCTAAAGATTTTTATAACTGGGAGCTTCATATCAAGAGCTGGCCTGAGGTAAAGGATGGAATTTTTTCTTACTGTAACTCAACAGCAGATGAAAACAGTTAGAACAGGCTCCAAGAGTTTGATGATTCCAAAGTAAAATAAACAAATAAAAGATTATACACAGCCTAAGAACTTAACTCTAGGTTGGGAATGAGAAAAGAGCAGTCATTTTAGGTCAGAGGCAGTTTATTTTAAATGTGATTTGATTTACATTTATAAGCAGCTTTCCTGACAGGAATTCTTTAAGTTGCCTTCAGTTCTAAAACAAACCTCTGTCACTTTCAAACTTAAAGTACTTTGTCCCCAACAAAACATATGAAAATATAATTTAAAGCACACTTTTCACAGACACAGTACAATACATTCACTATACACAGTATAACAAAATAGTCCCATCTTTACCTGTTTAATAATACTGTCACAATGAATAGGTAAATAGAAACTGGAATTTCAGTTTTATAGTTGAAAGGAATTTACATGCAACAATGACGTTTTACAACTGTTTAGCTGTTGAACGAACTCGCCCAGCCTGAAGTTCTTGCACTAGGAGCAGAGCCAAAATGTGTTTGCTGGCCAGATCTGTTGCCAAAGCTGCAGAAGGTGGGAAGTGGCCACTTGGGGCCTTGTGTGTACCAGTAACTCTCATGTCTGGATCATCCTTTAAACCCGGCTGTCACGGTCACCTCTCTGGCATCTGAGAGAGGGATGTTTCGCTTCACTTTGGCTGTTCTAAATACTTACTCATTAGGATGATTCTTACATGTTTAAATGAGACTTTTACTCTGCTGGAGAAAAGGTAATTGTCATCCTTACAAAGTTTTCCTTTAAAGCTTTGGGGAAAAAATAGGGAAAGCTCATTCCTCCTTTATGTGAGCTTTCTTTTGCACTTAAAAGAACAGGAACCAAGCCAAGGCGATGACTGTGTTAACACTGGGAGTTCCTCCTGCACCCTTGCCAGGCAAAGGAGTGTTCAGGCTAGGGCTGGTGGAGGGTGCCCACCTCTGCTCCCGGCCAGCTGAACTCCAGGAATAGCACTTGTGAGAAGAATGCTCAAGGCAGGATGGCAAACAACAAATGTTCAGGTATGGTCCAGACACGAAGTGCTCTCATGTTGGCTTTTAAGTCAGTCTCTGACCACCTGCTGCAAGAAGCACTTAATCTTCAATAAGGCTCAAATGTCATATTTCAGCAAAATTAATTGTAAAGCTAAACAGACATTTCCAAATGGAATGTGGTGACCTACAATGAGAAGCAAAAAATGCACAAAGAAAATCTCAAAACACAATGAACGTGAGGGAGAGGCATTAGAACTCCCTTAGCACAACTAACGGACCTCCTTAAACCATGCGCTGAATTTCTCATTTTTATTTGCAACCGCAGCACATGCTCGTACAGTAGTTGCAAGAATTGGCAACACATAAAACATTAAATCTGTTGGCAATAGAGAACTACAAAGTGCTTCAAAACTTCATCTGAGATGAAGATAATTGTTTCTCACACACACATAAATTTGCACTTAAGTATTTCCAAGTGTCTTTCTAATAGATAGTTCAGGGGTAAATATTTAGTTGGACTGGGATATTGGTCCTCAAAAGTTTGATGGGCATGAACATAATATGATATCTTGTACAGAGAAAAAAAATGTAATTGCTAACACTAAAGTGATTGTTTACTAGTTCGAATGGCAAGGTTTTCAGCATTTCAAGAGGGAGGAAAAAAAAAAAAAAGATTTGCAAGATAATATAAAATACAGCAAGCACACCTTTTTATGTATGTTATTTAAGTATGAAAATATTTTTAGCATATTATGTTAAACATTCTTTCTTATTTATATTTCCATTACCTAAAAGACTTGCTACTCCACTGATAACTCCGTTATGTAAGGCATGTTAACTATAGTTTGACGAGGGCGGTACTGTTTTGGTTTTGCACACACATTGACAGATGCATCGAAAGTCTTCATCACGTTACAATCTTGAAAGGATGTCAGTGCCAAGCTCTCCTCCTCGCGCTCCTGTCCCACACGTCCTACTAAATACGCAACGTCCCCCTAGTTCTTTTTTTTTTTGTTGTTGCTGTTTTTTTGGAGAAAAATGTTCTGAAGAACCTATAGCTTTTATAGCACCTTATCTCAAAGTAATGAAAATGGGTAAGATGATAACATGTGCAAATGTACAAAATCATTAACTCTACAAAGATAACATCATTCCAAAATTACAGAAAATTTTAAAGCATGCATTTAATTTTTTTAAAGGGTTGCTGAGTGCTTCCCCTGAAAAAGGTGGCTGTTCTCAAAATCAGCAACTGCTGGTGAGGATTTCTTGGCACATTTGTGACCAGCATGTTATTGCTGCATCTTCCTGATGATCTCAGCAGACACGGGGGGATGGAAATTGATTGTGTGGTGCCGCAGGCCCTGAGCTGTCTTGTAACTCTTTCCACAGCGACATTTGAATGGTTTGCGTACGCGGATTTGTGTTCTGTGGCCGTTCTTGGCGTGGTACTTGATACCGTTCACATTCTGTGAGGGAGAAGGAAAAATGTCAGTGCTCAGGTGGGCTGACAAGGGCTCTGCTTCCAGTTAAAACATGAAAATGGATCAATGTTATGAGGAAAATCCTGTAAACTGCCAGGAGCTCCAGCTGGGTATTACACATGGACTGCACTCCCAAGGTACCAGGTGGGAAAAGGACAATAATTCGTGTGCTTCTCAAAATTCACCTACACGGGTAATCCTGATTTTTATCTCCCAATATACATCACTTCCCAAAGAATATAATTTAATGGACTCACACATGGTTGTTCTTTGCGTCCTGACATCTTTTTCACATAGCACTGACAAATCTTATTCAGAGGCTCATTTACAAGCAAACAAAGAATTGGCATGAAGACTGGGGTCACACCTCTTTAAAGAGCTGAGACTCCCCCATGGTGGGTCTGTTCTGTTTTGTGTCATTGTTTTTAGATACGTCTTCAAGCTCCAGCAAATTTGATCATTTACACATTGCCTCCGAAGAAATAACTGCAGGGAATGCTTAACTCAAAAAAGTTACACAGGACACTTTAAAAATATTCCAGAGAAGTTGTCTTCAAAATAGCTATTGTTTGGGAATAATCCACAGCTAAAACTGGAGAGCTGATCCCCACTAGTGCAAAACACAGCAATACAACACACACCCAGTTACACTGGCAAGGGCAGGAAACAGGCCACACTTCTGCCACATCAACTGAAAACCTTACAAAACATAAATCAAAGTAATTCCCTTGTCTTCCTTTTAACTTATTTCTGGCAAAAATGGAAGGAGCTGTTGTGATACTGTTCTGTGAAGTATACTGGAGTCTCTCATCTGCTCCCACTAAAAGAGCTCGGATTTTTGGATGAATAAGCAAAAACACACTCTCTTTCATTTCAACTTCTCCTAGGATGAAACCAAAGAAGATAGCATTTGTGACAAAAAGAGACAGATCAAAGGTTCTCCTGTGTTTTCTCTAATGATTCCAGATAAGTATCTCACTATTTTTTTAAAGATTAAAAAAAAAGAAAGCTAAAAAACCTAAAATCAACTATATTGATATCAAACAACTATATGAATATTAAACAACCCACTAAATTAGGGATTTTGTCTTTGCTGAACCACTGCCTGGTGTTACACATAACAGAAAGTCCCCTTGGCTCTTTAAATAACAAGTTTTATCCATGTGCAGCTTACAGTAAGTTCCAGCTTGGAACTCACAGAAAAGCAAATATCCACCCTGGAAAAGAGGTGCAAGACTGCAAGCAACTGCTCTGCCCGCAGATTCATGCTCGTCTTCTCCAGAGCATCCAGGCAGAGAATCCTCACCAGAAGTTGCAAATCCAGCCTCTGAATTGTCCTTTACACCCTTAAAAACGCTGGACAACCCCTGCACAGCTGTCTACTGAGATGTGGGAGCTGAGAATCCCCCATCTCCAACACCAACCAGACAGGAACACGAGCCATCAGGGCAGGGTTCATCTGGGTGTAGAGCATGCAGAGGAGGCAGAAAGCTGCAGCACCACAACTCCAAGAGCACATCAAAGCTGCATATCAGCCTCAAGAGCAGTCAAGTGAATTCCCCTGCAAGTAATCTGAGATCCTGGGGCAGCTTTTGGATCGTCTTGCACAGAGTTTCAACCTCTAGCACCCACAGGGCCGTTGGGGTGAGTGGGCCAGGATTGTCACTGGGTGGCAGGAGGACTTCATAAGGCATCTGTCATCATCTGTGTACCTTTAGGGACCTGTGCCTTCAAAAGAGGAGAAAATCTGGGGGTGACCTGCTAAACTATTGCTACTGCAGTGAAATTTTTAAAACAAGCACTATTACCTATAATAACATTATTTTCCTAACAAAATCCTGCTCCTGTTTAAACTTTTAATTTTTCTAAGAAACCCTTTCTGGATACTTTTGAGCTACTCTTAATTGTGACAGATGCCGTAAATCTGCAATCGCAAATACCTTCACTATTCCATGCCAATGGTACTCTTCTCCTGATTCAGATTTTTTAATGATCCATCATCCCCAGTACACCCCATTCTTTGGTGAAGGGGGAGAAATTATTTTCAGGCAGAAAGATTTAAGGAGATGCTAAAACAGAAACCTAAAGGGATGAATTGGGCCATGGAAGGTTTGAAAAACAGTCACCATGCAGAGCATGAGGAACTTGTGTAACGTGAAATTTGACCTGTACTTCTGTCTAAAAGGAAACTGTTGTTAGAATTACAGTGACTCTTCGGCACTTTTTCCACTGCTGCAATGTAAACACTTTGCTGTACGTCTGGGCTGAGTTTGCTGAGGTACAGCAAAAGCCATGGCCAAACTCGTAGATCACTTTTATTGCTCTGGTTACTTAGGCTGCTCACTATTTACTCTCACAGATGATTGAGGAAGAAGATGGCCATAGAGAAGGGCACTCTCAAAATCTGGAACAGGAGGAAACAATTATTAACCTGGGACCAGATCAGGAGGTGATAGAGAAGTTTAGACTGGCACTACCTGGTTTGCAAGGACACAAAGGCTCTTGTTGGGAAGGGCCCCTTTTGCACGGCAGGACTCACAAAGGTACTACTACACTGCAGAGAACTTGCCAGCCCACTTCAAGTAGGAAAAGACATCTCAAAAGGATGATTTGAGAGATTTCTTGTTTCAGCCTGGGGCATTCATACATGTTTTTGTAGTCTTGGCTCTTCATCCCAAACTTTGTGGGTCCAGTTCCTCTGATCGACTTGCAAGCTCTGGCTTGCTCCTTTCTTTCAAGTAAATTCCCTTGTTTCCCTCTCACTTCAATATTCTCCTTCCCTAAGCTCTGCTGAATTTCACCACTCATAGGTCAGCCTTCCTGGGGGTTTGTGCCACCTGACAGGACCCTCTTCCTTTCACCTGCCACACAGACAAGCCCAGTGCCTCAGCAGCCTTGGAAGGTACTGCTTCTCCTCTTGCTCAAGGCCAAAGAAAAGTCACAGAGATAAGCTACATTCTGTATACACTAAAAACAATTAATATTCTTTTTATTATTGATTTTGCACAAACTAGAAAATTTAGAACTTATATTCTAGTGTTTTCTCTATACTAGCATATATGCATTATTTGTGGGGTTTGTTGTATTGACTGTGTCTCAAACTTCATTTGCTCTTTGGCTGTTGCCTAAGTTTATCTACATCTTTAGCTCTGGAGGAGTTTGAAAATGTGTTTGAGGCCACTCAGGGGCATTGAATTAAAGGAAGACTAATCAACACCTTCATAAATCCCTATTTTAGCTCCTACAAGGCGCTATTTTGCAGAGCACATTAACTACTCAATATCCATACACTTCTGGAAAGGACATCTAAATTTGGATGTGAATCCAAAGTCTGGTGAGGATGAACTCCACAGAAACAAAGGTTATTATACCTTTGGGTTCCTTGGAATCCACAGATGATTTTCTAAAAATCAAATTTCATGCATCAAAGAATCACAGGAAGAAAAAATATCCATAAATATCCATAAAACTATAAGTTAATTGTAACTTCTTCTCTACCTCAATAAGCATAATTATAGAAGAAAGCAAGCTTCAGAAATTAGTTCAGAGACCTGTGTTTAAAGGATCAAGAAAGCAGTTTACTTCAGGTTTATTTAGATGTTTCTGACTATCCCACATGCAATATTTTAAAGAAAAATATTTCTTCCAGGATCTGTGGCTTCTCAAGAAAATTTCTGCCATACTATATAGAGTACCAATATATATTAAAAGCAAACAACTTTAAAAAATAAAGTTCCTGAAAAACAACAGAATGTTTATGACTATTTGCACTGCCTATGGGAAAGCGCCAGGAGACAGCAGCTGGGCAGGAGGCCAGCTGGGGGCTTCTGATACACATCTGGGCTTGTGTATAAACATGTTCTCCTTACAGTTTCCATTGTCCGCCCCAGCCCATTCCTTTGGAATATTTGTTGTACTCATTCTTGTCTTATTTACCTTTCCATAATGACTTTTCAGTGCAGAGGCCATCTCTTATCCTTGAACATTGTTTGCAAAAAGGTGCCCCATCCCTACTGGGTCCTTTAAGCAGTACTGTAATACAAATAAAATCTCTAAAAATACCATTCTGCTTCTCAAACTTACGTCACCTAAGGCCAGACAAAAGAAAACTGTGTATATCGTCCTTTCCTCCTCGCTCCCTAAAGGAATGCATCCTTTCTCAGCCGTAAAGTGAGCCTGGCAATTACTGTATGTGCATGTCTGTGTTCCTGTTTGGAGCACTATAATTGTTTTACAGTCCTGACTGTGATTATCCAGTACCCACCAGAAAATCCCAGTGCTTTGATCACAGGACTCCCTACCCAGACTCCGCAAATAATTCGTCAGACGAGTGGGTTAATCAGAAGGAAGATAAAGAGGAAACAAGAAACACAGCTGACACAAAGCTAAAAGGAAGGAAACAAAGATAAAAATGCAAAAAGAAAAAAACATAGGCCAAAAATAAAAAGGGAGGAAACAGAGCCCACAGAAAAGAGAAATGAGGTGAGGCAGAGTTTAAGGAAATGTGCTTTTCTATCAGGGCGAAACAGAGGTGAGTCTCTTAGGAGAATACGGTACTTTTTATTTGCTGCTGCTCCCTGTCAGCCCCTCTAAGGGTCATTAATTTGTTCCCCTGCCCGGCTGGTCTACCATTAATGGTGTACAAGATATCTCTTATAGACAGTCCTCATGCATTTGAGATGAAGGTAGTGAGATAGCAGAAGCAGGCACAAACAGCTTGCTCATTTGGGCAATAAAAAGACAGAGGGCTGGCAGTCAAACAGAGAACAGACAGGATACAGCAAATTACAGGGTTCTCCTTCCAGCCTTTGCCATTAAGTGAATGTTTTCTGCAATGCATAGATGCCCTCTGGGCACATGACTTCTAACAATCACCATGGCTTGTTTGCTTCCTGAGCAAGGGATTTAGCTTTTTTATACCATACCCTCTGTCTGGCACAGCTCCTACCACACGCAAGGAAAGCATTGATCTTCAATAATGTGTGTTTATCTGCAAAGTAATGCTTGCATGTAGTCCAAAATCACCTTTCCCTCTGCCCTGGCCCTGGAGATGGTGTTCAGTTTTTTCTGTAACTGGAGAATAAATACTACATAGTTCAGGATAATCTCAGCAAAAAGGCTTGTATGTCCCCAAGAAACAAGCACACTGCTTTCTTGTCCATGTTTTATGAAATCGTGTTGTCAGGGTTAAGTGGTCTGTAACACGAACCTGAGTCTTATGATCTGCTGCTGTGGGAGCTGCTGCAGCATCCCTGAAACAGGTTTTCATCCACTACATGGTTTCATGCACAGGTTCTCCATTCTTGCCACAATTGTTTTATCTCCACTGCTATTGGCCTTCCTATATTTCTAGTTCATATTTCTGTTCTCTTTTAAGTCCCTATTGACCAGTTATTTAAAGGCCATAAAATACAACCAACCCAGCCACCGCAGTTTTTCTAGGATGTAGGATCAGTGGTTGGATTTTCCAGTAGTTCATGCAACAACTTTAGAAAACAGCTTAGAGGAAGTGTGCCAACACACTACTTCCATTTCCAAATGTCAGTGGTTAGAGAACACCACACTGGTGTGCAAGATGTCCAACACAACTTCATCTGTCTCTTCTCTGTCGCATGCCAATGCATGCAAAGCAACACTCCTGTAACATCCTGGCATGTTCTACATTTGCTAGCTCAAGGTTCCAGTTTAGAAATGCTTCATTCACATAAAAAGATAAAAAAATTTCTCATAAGGGAGAGCAATTAAAGAACGGGATGGGGTGGGGGCCCGTTCCCAATCAGGGAATTGTTTCCCAGGGTGTCACACGAAGGGATGCAAGTCCTGCATGTGGGGTGACTGACAACTGCGTAGATGTGTCATGGGGAACTCAGACTCAGGACAGAATGATGCCAGAATTTCTGCAAGACTCTGCCTTCCCAAGGTGAATTCTGATTAAAAATGTTAACCACTACATTCCACGCATCATCTTGAACAGAAAATGCACCCTGGGCACCGTCTTACTAAAGAGGAGGCAGTGTCACTAGAAGTTAAGCAGAAGGGGTTGTTTCTGCCAGAGATGGATAGAAGCTTTTTATTTCATGTTTCTGAAAGAGACCCAAGAAATTATTTTGCTTGTAGTACCTCCTGCATTCTGCAGCTAATTTGTCTAAATAATAGAAAACTCATTAAAATTTGTAAAGCAAAAGAGTCACTATATATACTCTCTCTTGACAGACAGACATCCCTTGTAAAACTGATAAACTTGTCTGTGCTTGAGAGGAAACTAGTGAATAAAACATTCTGCTAAAATATCACAGAAATAATTGTGAAATGTCCACTAAATGAGAAGAGTGGAAACTGATTTCAGAGGCTTCCCTCACCCCCTACAACAGCAGGAAATGAGGTAGGTCTGCACTACTACTTACCTTATATCTTTTTTTACATCCAGGAACAGGACAGGCAAAAGGTTTCTCATCCCCTCCATTCATGCACATTGAACTAAGGATAGCTTCAGAGCTGATAGCACTTTCTGTAGTCCAGGACTCATCACTGTCTGATTCTTCATAGTCTACTTCCTCTTCATCATATTCACTACCTAGAAAAGCAGGGTAGTCAGATAAAACAGGAATAAATAAGAGCACAGCAAGATAACCCATTCTGCATTTATTACATCAGCTACAATGACTTGTAATTTCCCCACTTTTGTCTTTTCTTGAAGACAGTTATTTTAAATTTTATAACCCTATCTTTCTTGTAGTTATTTATTCCTTCATAAGGACACCAGTGTTTTTTTTTTTTAATAACCAGGACAGACATTATAATATATCTTCATAAACTGTTAACTGCATGGCACAGAAAGTTCAAAGGACTGATTTTAAAATGCAGTTTTCATTGCCTCTCAAACACCAGGATCCTTCCGTCTTTCCCAGTGCCCGAACAGAAAATGTGCTCCCTCCCCTCCTCCAATTAAAGCTAATTTTAAGGCATTTCTTTATGCAATACAATACTGAAGAGTGTAATTCTACAGATCATAAACAGTGTAAAATAATATGTTGACAAGTCCTAATGCATTTACTAGCCCTTTGGAATTAATAGGAATTATAGCACAACATTAATAAGAATTATATTGTAGCAATTATAGTTGTGAAATTCATTCCCTCAGGTGTGGGTATAAATTGCATTGTGTGACTGCCCTGAACAGACCGCATTATGTTCCAGATATGCTAAGACAGCCATCTGAGCAGCTGGTGCTGAGTTTATTTATTATTTTTAATTGCTATAACTATTAATGAAATCCTCTGAAGAAGTTAAATGTGAAACAAGAGAAATTAGAAAAGCAGAATTCCAACTGTAAAAATACAGTTGAAAAAAGAAAAGCAGGGGAGGGAAGAGCCGCAGCTGATTAAAAAGAAAATATATGCACAGAGGGAGAGAGAGGGAAAGCTGAGGGAAACTTCTGTGGTGTCAGCAGGAGGTGGTGCTGTGTTTCCCCTCCCCTTTCTTCTTTTCCTTTCCCAGCTCTGCTAAATTTTATCCTTTCTGCTGAAAGACAATTTGGCTCCAAGTGCTGGAATAGCTCCCGCTATTAAAGACAGTTATGTGACACTTGCATGGCTCTTCCCTCGTGTGCCCTTTCAGTGCATGGCTCTGAGCAGCTCTACCCGACGGGGAGAAAATGCAGACAGATGCCTTGTGGCACTTTAAAACATTCTGAAAATTCACAGGGGAAACCCATGCTGCAAAGTACAATGGGTAATTTTAGGGGTGCTTCTGCTGAAGCTCCATACTTATTGCCTCTTTGGACTCCCCCTTCCCCAGCATTCCCAGTCAGACTCAGCACTGAGTAAAAACACGTGGCAACTGGTAGCTGCCAGCACCCAGGGCTCCTGAGCTTTGGTCAGGACAGATGTCAGGCCGTCCACGTTTCTTTCCCGTGGCTCCCATCTGTCCAGGATGGTGTGCAGATGAGGAAAGAGGGATGGCCTCCCACCAGCGACAACTGTCGGCATGAGCGCACGCACGGGCCCCGCAGCACATCTGGAAAACTCTGCCCTGCTGACTGCGGCTCCTCATCCCACTCTGAATGAGTGAGAGCCAAAGAAAGCATTATTGACCTCTTAAAATATTTCTGAACTCTAGGAACAGCTAACCTAAAATGAAGTTAAGAGTTGTTATAGTTTAATTAACTAATAAAAAAATGGAGGCAAAACCACAACTCTGCTTCTACGATTTCCTGCCCTTGATTGTATCTTGATGGAAAAAATTCCTCAAGCTGTTCCTTTCAAACTTTTTAGCTCAGTGGGGTTTTTTTAAAGCAAATGAAACAGAAAACCCTATTGTAAATACACATATGCACTCCTAGGATGACAAAACATACAATTCTAAACACTGATACCAACTATTTCTGCCTTTATAATCACCCCCTCTTGTGAACCCCCTTAAGAGAGGTGATTTCTGCCCAAATAGTATTTTGTCCTCCTGAAGAAAACATAATTTGAAAATGTACAACATCTCTTAGGGACAACACTCCTTCTTTTAGTGATGATAAGGAGTATGCTTTCATACTTTTAAAGTGCTCTTTAAAACTTAATACGCATTATGATGTATAAAATGAGAGACACACAGAACAGTGTGGAGAAGCTGCAATCAGTACTGCTATGCATTTCCTTAGGTTTTCCTAAAAGGATTAAGGGGTGCCCTTTTAATTTTTCTAGTAATTTTGTATAATAAGATCCAATTCTATAAAAATGTTTGCCTGTAAAAAAAAAAGTTTGCCTGAGTTAAAGGCAGACTCAGTGAAAGAGAGAGACAGGAGAGACCAAACTGTGTGTGTAAGCATCCGTGAGATCACACCATCCTTATGGTTCTTTTCACTGGCTTAACTGAAAAAAAATTGCAAGATTTGGCCCAGTACACTCAAAACAGTTCTTTAACCAGTGTAAGCAAGTGCTCCGTTATCTTAAAATTTTAAATTCAAATGTCACTACAGATTTTACAAATACAATAAGCTTTTTCATATGAATGACCATATAAATAAGTATTTCTTCTTCCACAAAACAGAAATACTAATGGTGCCATATGACTTCATATGAAGCTGGAACTGCAGTCTAACACTGCTTTTATCTAACAGTGATAAATACTACTGATATCTACTGAACTCAACTGCTTCTACTGTCTTAAAAAAAAAATAAAAATTTAGAAATCCCAGAATGTATTTAAAGGGATCTTGGTATAAGGAAAATGAAAAAAAACCAAACCAAAAAACATAAATAAAAATTACTGCCTTGAAAAAATTCATTAGCAATAAAAATTCAACCTTAAAATAATTATGTTGTTTCAGTTGTTATAGAAAAACAACACTGATTTAGTCATGCTTTTAACCGATTCTGCCTCAGAATTTAATTTCCTCAGTTGTCAGTGTCTAAGAGCAGCAACCCATGCGGTGCCTCACTGCCTGCATGCAGCACATCAGAGAGTGGGGAAATAAAACAAGAGGGAAAACAAAAAGCACAACGCGCAGGTTGGCGCTGCCATTATAAACAGCCCCTGGATGAGGTATTTTAATTAAGTGGTGCAGGGCTGAGCGCGGTGGCTGTGCGAGGCCGTTCCCAGCCGGAGCAGGAGGCGCTGGGCTCCATGTCAGGTGTACAAACTGCAACCCGAGCTGGCGCTGCCCTGGCTCCTGGGCAGTGTTCCCAGGGACCAGCAGTGCGCCGAGGGGAAGCGCACAGCAGCGCACTTTGATCAAGACAGAGTTCGTTAATTGCTTGCCTTTTTTTTTTTTTACTCTTTTTCTTATTTTTTTTTTTTTTTTAACTTGGCTGGTGTTTCACAATTATATCAGTAAATATTTACTTTTTTCTAAAGGAACAAAAAATAAAAAAAGAAAGGAAGCGCCTTTGCATCTAACCTATGGCCCGCTCCAGTGTGTAACAACTGCGTGACTTGGGCAGTGTTTGCAGTAACTCCTCAGAGCTGCCCCACTGAGCTCTGCTTGGACGCCGCCATGCTCATGGAAAACAGGATGCTCTGCTGGGGCACGCTGCCCTTCGGGCACTGAGCTGAGCCGTTCCCATAGCGTGTGTGCCAATGGCTTTACCCTTCCTTCTCACGCTTGGAAAGCAGACTGAATGTTCCCCCCCCCGAAAAATATCAGAACCAGGCTTCAGAACTGTGAAGAGCAAAAAAAACCTCCCCCAAAACTTGACAACACACAGTTCTCTAAGACAAAGCATCTAAATAGCTGGCTGATAGAGAAGCACATACTTTCAGCAAGGTACTGTACAAATATACAACATTATTACCATAACTAAATATTACTTCTACCATAGCAAAAAACCCACTCTCTTCCTCTCTCCTCTGGAAAAGCTTTTTCTGAGGCTTCTTGCTAGCTCATTGCTCTTCAACATAATATCCAGTTTCATCATCTGGCTTTCATTCAGAGACCCTACACAGTTCTACCTTGGGCCAGCCTAAACTACAGCTTTATTATCCAAATAACTCAGTAACATCTTCTTAATACTGCAACGCCCTCGCATGCAAAATTCCCTCAGTCCTGGCCCACAAAGCCGTTTCCCCACTCCTCACTCAAGTGGCCTTGCCAAAAGACTCACTTCATCTGTGCTGCCCCCAGCAGAACAAAAAATGAAACAAAACAAAGGCAAGGAAGGAATGCTAGTTCAGCCTTTTTTTCCCCCTGCAGTTTTCCATGCTGAGACAATGCCCACTACTCCTCAAAGGGGAGGGAAGTGAACTCCACGAGGCACAACTCACATAGTATGCTGTACTGGAGCCAGATATCACATACAATTATCTGTTCTGAGAAGCTACAAAACATACTGGGTCACAAAGGGTTCCAGCAAGTTATTTCTCTTGTAATTTTCACACTGCATTTAAACAACCCATCACAAGTATGGAAGCTGTCTATGTCACAGCCGAAAGTAAAGACATGCACAAAAAGGAATTATGATTACTGCCTGCAGGGTAAGAAGACTTTGTCGTTTGACAAAAAGCTAATCTGACCATAAAGACTTGGTCTGCATCTCTGCTGCCAGTCAGTTTTCCTATCAAAGCCAGTGAGAGCGTCACTGAATCCTACAGCAAATATCTCACCTCTTCAATGCCCATCTAATACTTTTTCGTTTTCCACTAGATGAAGTTAGTAATTTAAAGAGCTCAGAAATGGTTTGCAGAGAGCTAATTCATTTGACATTCTGGAACAGACTACATCCCAGCTACACTGCCGAAAATCTGGAGCCTTATCTTTTATATTTCTGGGTTTTTTTCTGTATTCACACCACTGTGGCCAAGATAAATTCTGCCTTTTGCATGAGTGAATTAATTCTGTTGTGAGATTTACAGAGGATTTTCCCCGATCTTTAAATGAATATCGGTTCCAGCAGGTGCACAGCATTTGTCGTTACATTGCTTTTCAAATCCAAAGACTTCTCTGCTGTGCCTTTACGTATTAATAAAAGACAAATCTGATTAAAACCAGCATGAGCTGTGTGTGCCATTTTAATGAGTAGGATCTATCGTGACCTCCGATCAAGAACGTTACGAGTCCTTCCTTTCTCCTCCCATGAAGAAAAACAAACCCAAAACATCCTTGCCAATTATTTTTGTAACCAGAAAGCATACATTTAAGTATACAATGAATAACTATGAGCAAATAGCTTACTGCAGTGGGAACCAACATTGCTAGTGTCACTGAAAGTTCATGGTAATTCTAAGGATTTCTCATAAAAATTCAGCTTCACACTTTGTCCCGTGCGGGACTTGCAGTTTGTATTTCATAGAAACAGTTTTATGAGAGCACTTCTTATGTTAAGAACTTTGCATCCCCATATACTGCAACAGTTTCCTTGATAAAAAAAGTGAATTATTAATATTATGTGAATTTTGGGTTAACACTAAAGCACATTTATGGATTTGTCAGACTTCTTCCCTCTGTGCCCATGGATGCACACAGCAGGGATGTTGTTCCTACAGCTGATACTCATTGCTGATCTAAAGACATATCAAGTCATTCAAAATGAAATATTCTTCCTTCATATAAAGAACAGGAAATAAATGCTCGGGGCAACGAAATAAAAAACAGTCAAATAACAGCAGTCATGTAAGTCTTTAGTCTAGAAGCTCTAGCAGGACTCTCTCAGCTGAGAGCTGGTATGGGTGGCACAGTGCACTGGCTCTGCAAACTCCAGCAACAAACATCAGACACTGGATGAGCCAGACACACTAAGCCAGGGTCTTTGCTTGCTTGCTTGTTTTGGTGGGTGGGGAGAGGGGACTCAGAGGACAGAAAGCAGTTTTCAGCCTTTGTAAGAAGTCTGTTCAGATAAATTTCTTATATTTTCAAAAATACTTTTACCATTCGTGTCCACAAAGATGATGTAGACACAACTGAAGAAAACCCAGAGAGGCTTAACAGAGCACTGTGCAGTGCTACAGACACACTTTAGACAGCAAGTGCCATTCCAGTGTTTGGATTAACCACCTAAATACAACAAGCACTAGGCTCACTGCAGTGAAGGTCAGAGCCTGTCTCCAGCACGTGGGTATAAGAACATCCAGTTGAGTTTTTCCTCTTCTCCCACTAAATATTCCTGATCCTCATTTCTGGGTGAGGAGAGGCAATTCTACTCTCAAAGCCAACTGCATGCTAGGAACTTTGCTGTCACTGGTGGGAGCTGATTGAGATGGTTATGGTTTGTCAAACGGGCACTTCCCAGGGCTGGCAGAGGCTTCTGTCCCTCTTCAGGATCACAACAGAGCCATGAAAATAGCAATTATGACTTACTACTGCCTTGGCCCTGCTCCAAGTGAGGCTGGGGACTCAGGGCTGTCCCGCTGGCTGCTGCCAGCCCTACACAGTGTGTCCCATGGACCGCGGCTGCCGCTGCCAGCATCCTCCTCTTTCCAAGGATACCAATCAGAGCAGGATTTGGCCAGAACAATGTCTTCTGCAGAATCCACCCTTCCTTTTTTCCCCTTTTCAGTCCTCTCCTAGCTCAGGTCAAGTAACAAGTGCTAAGTAATGAGCTGTTAGGATGTATTACTGCCCAGAAGAACTAATTTTCTATTGTCTCTGGCTGAAGCAAGGCTCAGCTAATGAATAAGCACCAAGAGGATTTCAAAAATGTACCTCATGTAATGATGTGAACATGGATTCAAATATGAAGAACAGTTTGTTTTTTATCATTATTTTTAGGCACAAGGCACTTGAAAGCACTAGACAAAATAAGTTAAGCAAAAAAAAAAAAACCCACAAAAATTTTTTCTGAGTTTGTTTGAATCATTTGAAGAGTAGCTTTCGGACCACACTTTCAGAACTTCACTGCTACACCAAAGGAGGGAATATTTAAATATCTAAGGTTTTGGGTAGGTGTTTCTGGACATCCTCTCCCCTCTCTCCAAGTCAAATGGCAACTGTAACTTGCACAGTCATAGAGACAGTCTGAAAAGATCCTTCCCATGCCTATTTTGGAGGGTGGCACTTCAAACAGGATGAATCCACACACAGTTAAACATGCAGTACCCTGGTGTTTTAAATGACATGGTAGATAGGTCAATTCCAACATTTCACACCAACTGCAGTTTTCATTCCAGTGCTCTCAGTGTAAGCTCACTCTGAATTTTAAGTGACTGACAAGGTATTCGGTTACACAGTTTGGATTCACTTTGGAAGCATGAAAACACTCCTACAGGTACAACATAAATCTGAATACATTGCATTTTGGTATAGAATGATTTTGGCTGAGCTAACCTGTATGGGAAATCACCCTGAAATGTTGGAGGTTAAGTGAAAACAATAAAGGTTCAAAATAAACAAAGTTTTATATTTATAGTGCTATTAGTATGACATTAGTGTTATATATTCTTTTTCACTGTCAGCAAAATGGAGAACTATTTACACGTGAGATCTGCTCTCCATTTTGGGCTACCACAGAAACAGAACTAATACACTCAGGTTAAAAAAAAAAAAAAGTCCTCCAGAGCCAATACTGGGGTTGGTGGAGCAGCTGGATTCTATCTGGCCTTAGGAGCAACTGTGTGCCATTTTCTTTCTTGATATATCTGTATCTTGATACTGGTATAGCAAAGAACAGTCTTTAAAACTAAAGCACTGTAAATCCTAATCCAAAGTTTATAAATCCGCTTGCACACCTATATAAGCAGATACATTACAACTTACTGAATGCATAAATGCAAATAAAACATACATGCAATAAGACAAATAATAAAAAAAACCAACAAAAACACTTCCAATTACTTGTGGAACAGCAACTAATCACAAAAACATGCATGTAAAGAACTGATTCTGGAAAAAACCAGTCAACTGATACCACGGCATGTGTTTTGTAGAGCAGGGCTTTCTGAGAATGCTGCAGAGGTGCTAAAGCAAATTGTTATAATGTCACTGCACAATGTGCTGTTGAGGTTTTATGGTCACACTGCGCCAATAGTCTCGGGAAGTTATTTTGCATTCTTATATAAACTTTTCCCCCCAATCCTGTTTTCCACAAAAAAGGGCTTTCAATAATGTACAGTCTTGTGTTTATACACAGTACAGGAAAAACATGATAAACCCAAGAACACAATCTCTACTTTAAACATATTTTAGAACTAGATTTCTACAACTTCATGAAAACAAGAATAAGCTGTTAAACACTCACCAAAAAAAGAACATAACCTTCCTGTAATTAAATGGCAGTGTTTTACATGGCACTTTTTAAAAATCATGAAAATAAAAAAAGTAAATAAATAAATCAATCCAGCAGACCCCTCCCAATCTGAGGCTTAACCTGCAAAGAAATGTAACAGTAATAAAACCTATGCCAGCTGGACTCCTTTCTTTTCCTGGCTTTGGCATGAGAAGCAAGAGCAGGTATATGTTTGAAGAAAAACAAAGTAGGACATTTTCTACCTTTAGTCACAGGATGTTAATTGAAGTCTGGCAAATGTTTAAAGATATTCTCAAAATGTTAAAAAAAAAAATTAAAACCAGTTGGGGCTGAGAAAAAGAAACAATCTGTCCCTCCTCCCCCCCTTCTCTCCCCTCAAACATCTGTTCCAAACTTATACTCCAAAAACCACAGCGAAGAACAGCCATAATTAATGTTATTTTGGCTTTTTAGTTGCTAGGCCTGCATTCCGAGGTTAGAAATACAAAAATACAAGTTCAGAGCACCATTACTGTACTTAAGGACTCTCCTGATGCATATAACAAAAAAGCAGTTTTTCTTTTCTCTTCTTTGCCCCATTTCATAAAAAAAGAGATGAAAAAAATAGAAATGGTACCAGGAAACAGTTCCATGTTGAAGAT
Source organism: Certhia americana (assembly GCA_018697195.1). Classification (NCBI taxonomy): domain Eukaryota; kingdom Metazoa; phylum Chordata; class Aves; order Passeriformes; family Certhiidae; genus Certhia; species Certhia americana. Next base: position 33,714,533 of record CM031858.1, read on the forward strand.
AAAGGATTACAATAAAAAGTACCTAAATAAATGAACTACAGTTTATGAAGCTATGAAAATACATTTGAGACATGTTTTATACATGCTTTACAGCTGTACAAAAGCTATCCAGCCACTTACAATGCAGGTCATAAAACTGCTAATGCACACACTCCCTCCCCACCCCGACTGCCGTGCCTTTGGCTTCACCAGCGTGCAAATCCTGCACGGATGCACTGAGCTACCACCAGGCTCCCCCCGAAGCATTGCTATCACTGTGCAGGTATGGCCTGCACTACACAAGGAGTGCTGCTGATTTCAGCAGAATCTGGCTAGGCAGGGATTTCCAAGATGCTCCTGGGCCTCCTTAGGCACTCCTGTGTGGATGAACCGCAGCATGCCTGTCAGCCCTGGCTCAGCGTGTGGAGGAGCTGCAGAGGTGCAAGACAACTCAGTGCTTTTTCAACAGCGTTGGGCTGAAGAAATTTCATGTTTATGAGGCCCAAGAGGGCTACAAACCCCCGGCCAGCAACAAGGGAGGTAATGGCAGATTCTCCACTTCAATGCACCGAAGGAGGATTTAATCTGCATGAATATACACTGACCACTTCTCTCTGCCTGCTTTAGAAGCTCTGACCATCGAGATTTAAGCAAAACACCATCATCATTATTTGAGGCTAGCCCTAAGACTCAGAACTACCAGTAAGGGCTAAAATGGCTATTGACTACTGAGCAAGAATCAAGGCTTTTGTCATTGTAACTACACAGAAAGTCTACAGGAAAGATCTGTTATGTTCTTTATTAATGCTACTTTGCGTTTCTCAGAAAGAAATTAACCCAAGCATAAGAACACATTTAGTGAGGAGTCATGTCTCCTCTCTCACTTTTAAAGACAAAGATTCTGATAAAATAAAATGCGCACTGTGCCTGTTATGCTGTCACAAACCTTTCTTTGCGGCTTATCAGTGTTTCAATCAGGTCTACAAAACGTAAGTTAGCAGGTGTGAGTTGTTTCAGGTGACATATCACTGGGCTGAAATCAAGGTACTTTTCAAATTGCTATTTTCCATTGCTCCTTGGCTTCTCCTATCCTTTGACATTAGAGGCAGAAGTGCTCAGAAATTGTTGCGAATGGCACTGTCTGACTACATACAGAAAAACCTTTCAAGAGGGAGACTACACTAGCAAGGACAAAGCACCAACCTTCCCCTTCAGCAAGAATTAAGGTCGTGTCTTCCACCTGCCAGGCCACAAATGCTAAAAAGACAAGAGGATCTTGTAGTTTTAGGGGTCAGCAAATGTTTCATGGTTTTTAGTTCACTTGGAAATACACAAAAGCTACAAAGAACCCTGTTTTTTCCTAAAATGTTACATAATTTTGAGGATCTTGTACTGGCTAACATCAACTCATGATACACCATTTCCTCTGTGAAATAAACCTCTCTGGGTTGTAAGTCATTGAGTGTGAAGTGGTATGTTAGTCCTTGCCTTTTATTACTTCTGATTTGCTTTGGCCATAATACAAGGACAACTCAAACATTTAAGTTTCATCATTTTCAGCACACTGAAGTGCTGCCTAAATGAGTCTGTTTTTTTTCTTGCTAAACAATAACACTGCTGTCAGTGTGCAGACATATAGCACTGGTGGACAGGGAGTAATTTTTTCAGTCCTTGAGGTACTAGAGTGGTACAGATAAATCCCATTTAATATTGCAGCGTTCTATACATATATGTATATGTGTAAGTATATATCTGCATGTATAGACACATACACAGTTTATTTAAACACCTAAAAGCTCCATGTGACCACTACTGTTTCTAACTTGGAGGAAAACATTTGTGTTTCTAAAAAAGCTAGGAATTTTCAAGATAATTAGCAGATTACTTACAAAGCTAAATTGTAAATAAATAAATAAAAATCCTTCCACCAGTTGGCCCTTGCAGTATAAACACACAAACATGAATGCCATCGTTGTTACCCAGAACAGCTGAAGTGACTTTCTGAGTGTCCCACTATTCCTATGTTAAACCAGTTATGCCACAAGCTGAGAAAGGAAGACATAATGTGCCTTCTACAAAATGTATGGTTTTTTATACATTTGGAGGAAGATAGGTCTCTGTGTGTGCTTAGACGGGTGTGCTTATACACAAGAATCCCTATCCTATCACAAATTAACACAGAGATAATCTTTACTTTTAAGCTTATTCTGGGTTTTTTGTTCCTGACCCTGTTAAAAATGGTTTGCCAGGGTAGGTTACTACGATGGGGATTATAAAACAGTTCCTGTGCTTGGAAGTACTTTAAATCTACAAGCCATGTTTCTACTGCTGCTTTGTAGCTCAGACCCCAAAACTAGTGATGATTTTATGAGTTGCTGTAGTCTAGACAACTCGGTTACTTTTCAATTAAATTGTTCCTTGGGGAGACTACTGTGAAAATTCCCATACAATTAATTACAGGTATGTGCAATTAAAATACAATTCTACAGCACAGTAGCTTTACAATTGCTGGTGCAATTTATGTCTGTATCAAACAAGAATGCTCTGAAGGGGCTGGGAAGACGAAGCACAGCACACAGGAGATTACATGTAAAGCTACCTGTAGTGAATGAGATGAAATAAAAGGTAGTGTTAAATTTTTGTGTGCCTTTTCCTCTGGTAAGGGTCAGAATTCTACTAGAAAGCACAAAATCTGACAATTTAGCTAACCTTTCCAGAATATATTTTTATAGCAAACCGGGCTCAACACATTTTTACTGCCAAGTTAAAGAGCAAATCAGAAATTTAACAGGATTATAATGAAAATGCACCCATAAAGCAGGAAAATGAAGAAAAACAGAAAATGCAGCAAAAAGCTGAGAGGAATTATGATGAAAATAAGTAAATATGCATTTCTCTTCACAGCAAAACCCCATTTTCCCCCAATATTTTCATATTAGTCTTACTTTCCTCTATATAAACTTAAAAATGCCCTTTTAACTTTAAAAGCAATATAAATGGTTAGAAGCACCACTTCCAAATAATATCATTTTGTGAATATAGTATAGGCCTTTTTGTACTTAAGTTATAAGTTAGCTTAGGACGGAGTTAAACAAAGGACTAAGCAGGGGATGTTATCATAGTAAATGTCTTTAGGCAAACCATAGAAAAGATTAGTTCCTGGAGAATCTCCATAATTTTGCTCCATCTTCAGAAGTTTACAGGCTTGGATCAGTGGAAATACCAAACCTATGAAAAATTAAGACACTCATGGGTCATGTCAGCTTGTCTTGAACAGCCCTGCAGAAATCCTCTAGGATCTGTACCCCAAAGCTACAGAACTATGAAAGAACTGTAGTCATGGGCGTGCAGCCCTGTCATCCTTGCAGCCTTTACTAACACTTCCCATTCACCTGGTCCATGTGCACTGAAAAAGGTGGACTTTGAGGGGTCCCAAACACACTGCAAACCAAACCAGACCACTTCTCTGAGGCAAACAGGGCTGGGGTTTGCGAGTCCTTACGACTCCAGTTTTGCCTAGGAGATTAAAAAAAAGGGCCCCTTTTGTAAGAGACACAGCCATCAAAGTGAGCCAACTCCCATCCTTCCTCCTTTTAGGGTTCAGCCAAACTGTACCCAGGTAATCGCACAGCTAGAGGTCAAAAAACATGCAGGTTTGACCAAGTTAATGTCTTGGTCTTCAGGATAATTTTAAGCTGCTTGATTTGGAGCTACAAGTCAGTCCAACACATGACAACACTGATGCTGTGCCTACAATATAGAATTATCTCTGCTCTGCAGATCCTCCAAGCCAAAGTCTCAGTATGTTCTGGAAATGTAATTCTTTTGGTTTGGTTTAGTCACTGAGTAACCTGGTTAATATACAGTCTTGTCTCTCTAAGGAAGCCAGACAGTCATCTGACAGCTGATGACTGCTAGGAGAGGAAAAAAAAAAAAAATCCATTTCTGAAGCACTTAATCGAGCACAGTGATGAACACTCGAACATTTTTCACTTTGGATTACTGAAGAAAGAGGTAAATATGTACAAGTTTACAGCGTGGCTGCCCAAAATTGGAATGTGACATCTAGCTCTGAAAAAACACCTTTTAGCTGTGGGAACAATTCCCACCTGTTCTAAGAAACCCCCTATAGGATATAATTGCACTTTTACTTATTATTTTTCATTGTTATTAGAAACCTTCTATTACAGCTTTATTCCTTAAGGTAGAAACCAGAAACTACTACAGATTTCTCTTATTATTCATGCTCAGTCATGATCTCAGCCAAAAGCTCATGTTAAAATCTAATACCATATCTAAGCACACACATATAATATAGTTAAGTCATATATTGATCAACTGTTTTGCACAATGTCATTCATTATTTTTTACAAGAACACCCATAAGGCTCTGTAAGAATAGGTGCCTCAGACTGCTAAATGCTGGGCAATTATATGTACAGTATTAGTTAGTGTGCAGGATTAATATATGGCCCCAAACCTGCAACTAGATGGAAATATTTTGGCTCCAATAAAGAAAGTTCTCTTCCGTCATCTACACAGAAAAGAAAAAACTTGACAACAGTGAAGAATCTCAGAAGGAAATTTTGTCAAGTACCACAATTCAGTTTCCACAAGGTATTTTAACATAGATTTTTTCATACCTTGCAGGTCTGAAATATCAAATGTATTCAAACATTCATTATGCTGGAGAAGTGAATTTGGCCTTCATTTTGTGAAGTATGGCTTACTTATTTGCCCATGGTGTTTATCCAAGAGTGAGCCCATATATCTAATTTTTAATAAAAATATAGCATAAAAGTTCTTCAGTCTCTGAACAGGCAATTAAACAAGTAGAAAGTTCTGAACAAGTAATGAGATGGTTCCTCAGACATCTGAAAGTCTGTTTTTTCAAGCTGCTACAGAACTTGGTTTATTCGTGCTTTACTATGCTGGGTACCCCATAAGTCAAACACGCAAAAATGTAACACTCGCAGCCCACTTCTCAACAATTTATTACAACAGTGCTGGGATTTGATTTAATATTTCTACTTTTCATTATTTTTTCAATTACTTCTGCATGATACTAGGCTACTTTAACATAAAGCGCAATAATTAAATTTAAGCATTTACAGTATGCTAAGACAGGTGAAGAATTTTTGAAGTGAACGGCTAAATCTGGGTCTTTGTGACTACATAAATTCTTGAGCTTGCTGCTCTGGAAGTGGTGAATAATCCACTCCAGTCTGACAAAGCACTTGTTATGTGCTCCAAGTCAGGCAGCATTTACTTCTTTAGTATTAGGCGCTAAACATTAATCATGTGCTTGAAGTGCATGTGACCTGAATTTGTAGCGTGATTTTCAAAATGCCATCAATGTGTGCTTGTTTCCATTTGTTTGTCCTCCCAAGTCTAATTTCAAGCTTCCTTAAGATCTAATCAAGGAATATTTCACAGTGCACTTTGCTTAAAAAATAAGCCCACCACAAAAGAGCAGTATCTCTCTAGCTGTAGCAATATTGAGTAAATCTTCATAGCCCAAAGAGAAAGCTGTTGCAGATTATCAGCTGAATAGCAGATTTAATAGTTTGGAGTCTACTCTGATTCAAACTAACATGGAGTTCAGAAATGCCACCTGCTGACAGCAGCCAAACATTTTCTGCTATAAATAGCAGTTCTGCAACAAATTCAGCTACGTATTAATAGCATATCCATCAACACAAAACATTTTGAGCACCCAATTCCTCCTCCTGTAAGTCTTCAATTAATTTGCGGGGGGAACACCCCTGTTACTCTACATTTCTGCTGCTCACTCTAAACTCACAAAGTAGTTCAGCTGAGCAGATCTCTTTCTTGCTGGATTCTGCTTAATGTGCTGTTCCAGCACTCTGTGCAGCAGCTGTCTGTGCCATATGATTACCTCATTGTTGAAAGCCTGACATATGGAAACTCTACTGAAATGTTAGCTGCTTTGATACCTATGAAGAGGAATGAGCTTTTACATTACAACAACGCATTTTTTCAACAGCTTGAAGTAAAAAAAATTAAACACACATTTAGAATATAAACCATATTAGTTCCCAGCATATGCCTGTTACTCTATTTCAATGCCCAATTCCAAAGGCTGGTTACTATTGTGGTTTTGGTTGCTATTACTAGCAAACAATGGGTGGTTTTCTTTCAGCTTTTGCATTCTTGGAACAGAAAAGGGAACAGATTCAAGAGGAGGCCCATGGGATTCCTTCATGAGTTATCCATGAAGGCAAATGCTATACAGCAGAATTACAGGAATGATATCTCATGTCTTTGAGATAACAGTACATGAAATAACCAGCTTTATTGGGAAAAGTCACTAACTGCCACACAGTGTTTTGCTTCTCAAAATCAAAGCTTCCACAACAGACAGCTCCTTAATGGACCAGAAGAAAGGTGGATCCTTACAGATCAATTTCTGAGTCCCAGCTGCCTTTGGTAGGTAGAGAAAGGAGCTCCTTTGTTGTAATATGCAGACTTTCCTCCCCTTTAAATTAGTCACCCATAGAGGGAACAATGATGCTCTAAATTATTTCAGCAGCAGAATGAACACTTGTTAACACAGAAGAAAGCTGTAACTTTTTGGTCATAGTTTTGCCAGTAGTAGCATTTGAAATCCTGAACAAAATCCATCTGAATCAGAGAAGATACTAATAGTCTGAGTTTTTAGGATCTATTAATTTTACTGAGTAAAATTTATATATACTTTCTAGAAAATATTCAGTCTTAGAAGATATACCCTAAGGATGTAAATGGGATATGATTCTCTTTAATTTAGTTACCTAAACCTGAATCAAACACAATTATATTTAAAATTATTGCAAACATTTAAGAATGCAATCCCTCTAGGTATAAAAGGGACTCTTAATTACACCAGGCTCTGAAAATAAGACACTAGGGAAAGGCTGATTTTTTTTTTCTTTTGATTGAAAATTAATTGCATTTCACTTTCTGTTACAGAATGACATTTAATATTAAGTCATGCTTCACCACTAGTATGATTTATTAGACAAAAATTGGCCCATTTCACATACTGTGTTCTGATTGAAATACTGCCGCTTCAGGGCTACTGACAAAGCTACAAAGCAATCTTGATTTCAGTTTTAGAATATGGTCTACATACCTACAAAACCACTTGTTTATTATATATCTACTAAAGCATCAGTCAGATAGTATCCTCAGATGGTAAATGTAGTAATTTCTACATCAACAGTAATAATTTGATAGCCTCAGCAATATTTTTTTTCAAGTCTCATAACATTATTTTGCTGAATTTTTAGACATATTTGATTAAAATATCAGTGTTTAGATCTTATACTTCTTAAAGATTAAGGCAAATCCTACAAAGTACTTTTTTGAATCCAGATTAAAATGATTTATTACTTTCAAGTTTTACCAGAAAGGGAAAAAAAAATTAAAAAAATGAAAAGTTAGGTATTTTCTGTGGGTAGAAAACGAGGTCACATTCATAAATACTGAGACTGGACTGGTGGATATTTCAAGGAAGTCTGACACATTTATGAAAGGCAAAAACTTTCAAATGCAATCAATCAAAAATGACTGAACAAATATGACTCCCCAGAAAGGCATTTATCCTAATTAATAAGACAAACCAATAGTTAGTCACCTACTCAAATGACAGCTGTAAATCAAAATGGGACTTGCCAATTCTCTCATGGGGTCAGCTTATGACCACCCATGAAAACTGCACTCTTTCATCTCCTTCCCAAGTGGAAGGGCTGAGAAATGGCCACAGCTGTTCCAGGCAACCACAGCATCCTCAACACTTCGTGCCAGGACTGGCTGCCATCCACTGCCCCAAATGATCAGGCAGTAAAGAGGTCTATAAACCTATTAAAACTGCATAAATGTTATAACTTGTCATCTATTGAAAAACAAAACAAAACAGGAAAGGATGTCTGAAAGCCAGCTTCTGCAGAGCAAAATGAAATGCTAAGTATGAGGCTTTCAAATACTCCTGTTTTTTTTTTTTTTTTTTTTTTTTTTTGTGCAAGGGAAGGTGGGAGGGCACAAGACTTAGGGTTGGACTATTAAAAAGCCAGTTGGTGGTATTAAACTCTTGCTTTAGGATTTATAGGAAGGCCAAAAATTCACTCCAGGCTGAAATTTACTATTCCAGGCCTGGAATAGTTTAAAAAAAAAACAAAAACAAAAAAGCCATAAATTTAAAGGAAAATAATATACAAACACAAAACAGTGGTTCCAGATGATTTTTAGCATTTCTTCAACTCAGAAGTGGCTTTTTTTTTTTTTTTTTTTTTTAGTCTGAGATTCATCACTATGAATTACTTTTCTAACTAAAACTGGGAACAATTTATTTTAATAATTAATTCCCATTAAGTTACTATCACTGGATCTCTTTTAAAGTTTTTCAGTATGAACAGATATTACAGCTTTCAAAGGAATGTCAATGCTCTGACTTCTACTCAAAAGCCAGGAAGTTAGGGGTGGAAATTTCATCTGTGAGCCACACAGATGCATGAAAACATTCCAAAAAATTAACAACGTATGTTCAGGATGCAATGCCAGCCCCATTTTATCCATAACTAGACTATGTTAGTTTTGTGGGTTTAAAATTGACATTTAAAAATAAAAGCAACATAAGTTTTTGTGACTTAATTGAGTGCTCCTTAAATAGATATTTCAGTATTTTCAGACTGCTAACATCTTTCCAAAGTATGCTGTGTGCTGGTGCTACTTTGCTCGATTTCCCTATCACCCTAAGGAGCCTTTATTCCTGATGGAAGCCATTTCTTTTGCTAAATTCTGCCTATGAACTGTAACAAGACCATTTAAACCCCACTAAACAAAGTCTCCTGGGAGACACTATTGTTAAGATAAAAACTGGAGCAAATTTTTAAAGTGAACTTTTTGCAACCATTAGAGGATGCAGGTCTTCAGAAGAAGAGAAAACTTGTTAGAGGGAAGGGAACAAAAAGCCACATGTAAGCAGAGAGCATATGCCAGCCACCCTGAGGGAACAGAGGGAAGGTATTGAAAATTAACTACTGCATTTCTACTTCCCACCAAACCCACAAACGGGCCATTTCAGGGGACTAGCACATGCAGAATCTGATGATAAATACATTCTCATTACCTGAGAAGAGCCTGAAAGAGCATGCTTCTTTGCTGAGTATTTCTGCTTCTCTGTGAATAATGTCCTTTACCAAGAAGCAGGAGGTGCTTACATGTGCACATGCAACATTCACAGCATCAATGTGTGTGAGTCTGGATGCTGCTCAGCTCTGTCTGAGAATGAGGCCCCGTCGCCTTCTGGCACATATTTTTACTGTAAAACTTAACAAATGCTCTCTGCAGCCAAAACACCTTGAACTGCTTCTAATCAGGTTTCACAGGCTAAGTGGGTTTGAGTCTGGTCAATACATAGATGAGAGATCATTACATGAAATTGCACTTTGCTGAAAACGTACAGCAGTAGCTCAAAACCATCGGGAAGTGCTAAGACATTGCTGTGAAGACACACACGAAAGTGATTTGGATGCAGGCAGCTCCTGGCTTCACCCAAGCCAAGACTAACCCCTGGGAAAGCCAGGATGAGCAGCATACCAAAAGGGAAGACAGCACATGGAAAAGGGGACTCAAAAGATTAATGTGGTTTTCGCTTCCTATGTTGAACATAGGGTTCATGACAAGAATGACAAGAAGCTATATGTGACAGACAGCCTCTGCCAAGGAACACATGTATTTGTACACCACCTCACCAGCCTGCAGGGCAGGAGTCCTCTCTGGCACCTGAAGTGGCACCACCTTGTGCAGTGACAGTAATGCCAGGCACACTGCTGAGCCCTCACAAACTATCCAACAACTAAGACAGGAGATAATAAAAGGGAAACAGCCATTCTGAGAATTTCATGAATGAACTGGATCAAAGCAATCCCATTTTATTTTTGACAAAGTATAGGTCTAAAGGAGGACAAGGATTATATTTGGATTATAACAAATACAGGGCATAAGGCAACTTAAGGGAAAATAGCCTCTTGGTTTTCTCAAGTTACCACAACATACACATTTTACCTGCATTTAAAGATGAATTAATAGGAGTTTTCTTGGAGTACAAATCAAACAGGACTGCATGGAAGGAATACAGCAATACTCTTCATTCTCACTGGACACAGTGGAGGGTATGCCTGTAGGGCTTGAAAGCTGTATAAGCACTGTGAGGCTGAAATGTAGGACAATTTACGTACTCTAACTTGTTTCCCTGAAACAGATCTTGCCTAAATACTCTTGGTTACATCGCCTTGCTAGTCAACTGCCATGTATACTTGCACTTGAGGGAAAAAGATTTGCATTGATCAATAAAAGACATGTGAGCTGCATATCTAAACTTAGTCTGCAACCCCTACTGGGCTGCCTCTCCAGGCACTGCACCCACAGAAACTCAGCCATGGCATGAATTGGAGCATCTCATCCATCTAAGGTAGAAAAAATTCTGTACCAGGTAAACACTGGGAAAAAAACCTGCAGTTATCAGAAAAAGCTCTGCTTACTTTAGGTCCAGAAAAACTTTTAAGATGGGAAAAATGGAAATTCTGGGCTGAGGCTGCTGAAATGCAATGAAGTTAATAGTAAATTTTTAAAGAAGTCTTAAAGAAAGAATATTTGGTTTTTGCTACTAAGACGTTATAAACCCCAGCTTTGGAACAGGGGTCCAAAAGGGAACTTGGAACAGAGGGTGCAGAAAGTGGAAGCTGGTATTATTTATAACCTGGCAGGAAGGACTTGCAGAAATGCAGCCATAACAAGCTGATTCTCTTAACTGCAGGTAAAACAACATTCTGACTAACTTTAAAAGTTTGGAAAATATATAAATGATAGAAGTATTTTGGTAGACAGATGCTGAGCTTTTTTCTTTAGTATTTGATGGAACGTGTTTCAAAGAGTACATCACAATCCAATATTGCTGACGGATGTGCAAATTTATACTACCTGACCACATCATGAATCAGCCTTCTCAGGAGGAGCTGTACAAATGTAAACAAAAGAAAGAAGAAACTCCTTGCCAACTGTCGGATGTCAGTTTGTTTCAAACAGGAGATAAATAAGAAAATCTAAAATTTTCTGAATAACATTAGGACTTTAACATTTAGCTTTTCTCAGCGTGCTTCCCTTTTTCATAACCAGGCACATACTGAACAATCACTTCATTTTACAACTTGCAGACAGAACAACTCAAGAACTGCTACAACTTTTCCACTTCATCATGAATACTAAGACATGAAATAGCCTATATAAAAAACATGTGGCATAACAGTTTTTCAGGGCAGTGATGCTCATGTGATTTCCTGCAAAGGAGAATATATTGAATCTATTTATTACAGCACAGAATAGCCCTATTATATACATTTAGCTTTTTATAAGAAAATACTGGTATTTAGTCTGAAGTGTACCAAAATAATCTGACAAGATCTCTATCTAAAGTAAATCAGACTGACTTCAGCCAAGAGATATTGCTCAGGATAGCAAGCAATTTTCAGTTACTCTAATCAGTGCAAAAAAACCTCCCAGGACATTTATACTCTGGAAAAGCACTGGAATATTAGGTTTTGAAGGAAATATAGATCCCTTTTTAAATTTTTTTTTTCATGAACATAGTTTCCTCATGGAAGTAATTTCTATGTGATGACAGCAGCAAGACATTCCTCCCGACAAATTACAATAAATACCACATCCCTCCCCCCCAAAAAAAACAGCGGGGGGGGGGGGGAAACGGGGTAGGGGGAAGATACTGATCACTTGTAAAAAATCTTTAACTGATGTTGGAATCCAAAGTGATGGGAAGTCTCAGAATATTAAGTCTGTAAGCCAAAACTTGGAATTAGAGAGAGGGTTTGACCTGAAACCCTGGGTAAGGCTTCCAAAAGGCTTCCAAGTTTAGGTGCTGGAAGTAAGAATGTAGATTTATAACTTAAAGCAGAGTGTGTCGAGTAGAGGAAACTTTAGTTTTGAAGTCTAAAAGTCATAGACAAAGCAAAAGAAATTACAAAGGTTAACAAGAGGTTTTAGACTGAAATACTATAAGGTTTAGGTGTTAAAAGGTGATTGGTTAAGAAAGTTCACACTATAATAACACAAATTAGCTTGTATTGGTTTAATAACATAAATATCGAGTTGGCAGAATTTTATTGGCCCATAAAGTCTTAAATAGTCTGATAAGCAGAAATCTTGTGACTTCTTCGCCATACTATCATCTGTAAGAAGGATTCATCCTCTCTCTGCCTCTGTAGAAGATAAGAAAAATAAACTGCACTTTTTCAAGAAACTCAGAAGTCCCATTTCTCTGTTTCAAGAAGAAATCCCCGCACACAAAACATAAGGTGTAAAACGATCATGTGAGAAATCATAAACTCCAAAACTGACACTGTCCCATAGGCAGAGTTCTCCTATGATACATGAGAGGGGTCTTTTGCACACTTGGCAATTCTGGAAAAGTTAGTTTCTTCACATAATAATTTCAGCTGCAACATTTAAAATTTGTGTCCTTCTCTGCTTCAGTACTTTGGAAACAAATCCCTAATACATTTTAGGGACTGCAGACCAAATGTAAAATAGCACAAGGTTTTTCTGTTCTGTTTTTTTGTGCACTTCTCACCAATGTCTCAGTATGTCTCCTGTTCTCCAAAGGCCACATAGCAAAACTCCTCCCTCTATTTGAGATGAATTAAAAAGTAGGTGCTTACCTGTAGGAGTACTACTGCGAAATGAAGATGAGGGAGTGATTGGAGGGGTGACTGGAGGAGTAAGGCTTCCACTGCTGTGGCGAGGTGGAGTAGATACATTCCCACGGGACACTGTGCTTGACAAAGTCAAAGAGAGTTTTGGCTGAATCTTTTTCTTCAAAGACTCCTGCTCACGCCGAGCTGCATCAGTCATAAATCTAGAACAAGGACAACCATGAGGATGAGAGCTTTGAACCACTGTCCACCAGCAAGCTTTAGGTAATAAAAAAAGTATTTTTTGCCCTCAGCGACCCAATGAAGTTTCAAACTCAGCCATGACAAGTTCCTCTGCAACACACAAATTTACAGAATGCAAACTTCTCCATCAACACTTTTATGTGTTCAACACCTGGGCCATTTCCTTCTGATTTCAATAAAACTTACATTAAATACTTGCATCATGTGCAAACACACAAGTTTTTTAAACTCCAACCAGAGCTCAGCACTACAAACAATAATGTAATGATTATACTCAGTCCTTTACAGTAACTACATTCAATCACTCTGTGAAAAAGCTGAGAAAAATGTTAGCAGCAAATGACCTTCAATCTGAAGGTCAAAGGGACAGAATTAATTACTTTGTGTAGATACATAATTTTCATTGGATAATCATGTGCTTTTACTAAGGGTTTTAGACAATGCTGCCTGGCATAAAAGATATCTAATTAAATTGCAATTCCTCAAACTGGAGTTCCCAGCCCTTGAAAACCAAATGAGGTCTCTTTGTAGAGTCCTGTACAGGCTGCTGAAGGCCTAATGCAACTGTGGGGGGCTGAGAGGGAATCCCACCTGCACGATGCAAGTGTGCACCATTAGTGCTGTAATTCCAGCAGCACAACTTTTTGCACAGGAGATCTCATCTGAATAGAAAGTGCTCTTTTCACTTTTATTCTGATTCCCTTCAAAAAGGAACAATTGAACTTGAATAAATGATAAAAGTATTTTGGTAGACCAGTTTTATTCCAAGTATACACAAAGAGTTACACCAAAAGTCCTGATGCTGCTTTATGCTGATATTCAAAGCATCACTGCTGGCACCTGCATTAACTCTCACTTGAAAAGACTGGGGTTCCCCCACAACAGGACCTCTGCAAGTCAGACTTCTTGACTTAGCATTTGAGAGACATTTTAATCCTTTGTCTTTCCCCTCCACTACATAAGGCTATACATTAATAATTATGGATATCTTGAAGGATTCCTACGACAGGCTAAAGTAAATCACCTTGTACAGCCCTCTGTCCCTGAGGCTGAAGTACAAACTACACCTGCCAGTGAATAAAAGCAATATGCACTAACACATGATACAGAACAAAAAGTTAAGTTACACCCTGGCATTTGTTTGACCATAGTCTCAAAATACTATGGCATAAAATTTTAGGTACCATTAGAGCAATAAAGATGCATCCTGTCTGTCCATAAAATGAAGCCATTAATAAGTGGATCTTTGCCATGATAAGTAACATCAACACACAAGCATTAATAAACAGGTATGTGACATGACAGCTTATCTTATTTGAACTGAGACAACAATACATCATGTCAAGCCCAGATGTGGCATTTTTATGAAGTCAATATTTTAAATGCAAATATCCATAATAACAGTTGAGTGTTAAATTTCTTTTTCAACCAAGGGTGCAGATGATACAGACAAAACAGTCCTCAAATGGAAGTCTAAATTTCATTTAAGCAAATATAAGTAAAACGATCTTAATAAAGTGGTCATTCAGTACACATTTGCTTTCCTTTAACTAGGAAATGTCTAATTCACTATTTTTGCAATTTGTACTATGATGTATCCTGCTTCTGGATGGGAAGCCTTACTCCTTAAGAAAATGTTATGGTAACATTATAAATCCTTGAAAACTTGGAAGATAACTTCAACTGTGAGATATTAAAAGCAGCAGCATGAAAGCTGCTCTTTAGTAAACTCAGCCACAAATAACAATGTTAAAATAATATTGAGTTATAACCACTCTGGTTGAAGTCCATAAAAATCAGGAAAATGTGAAGTTATAACTGAAACTTCTCCCTGTCCTCTTAACTCATTCCCATTTGGGCTAAGCATGTAAAGTATATTCCAAAATGTCATTTGTTGTCTACACTGCGAACCTGAGAGAAATGGAAGGCAAAGTCTGTTGAGAAGCTCAGTTTCCAATATCTCACGTAGGGAATTAACCTTTCCAGATCCAAATAGTCCCATACATGTTTGCTGAAGCACTGGCAGTGCTGTGGGTTTGAAAATGAAACTTGTCTAAATGGATTAAAAGAAAACATTTTTCAGTACTTTAACTGAAAAACAGTATTATACATGTGTCTGACTATGGCAGTATTCTTCAAAGATTAAGATCTAAGCATTGCAATGATGGACACAGAATAACATTTCCAACTAAATCTTTAATTTTCAGGTTGGAAGTCCATTATGGTTGCAACAGCAAGTGTTCACGAATGAAACATGCTGGAATTAGGGTAGAATACTGCTCTCTAAATTACATGCCTGCATACAATTTTCCCTGCCTCATTTAGATGCACAAGATGTCTGGGAAACAGGAACTGAACTGTAAGTAAAAAAGGCTGCTGTAAGACCACTTAGGTTAAATCCCATCTTCTTGATAGTCTGTCTCACCATCTTCAGATCCACCTCTTTGCTGAGCAAAGCTACCTCTGCAATTTTCAAATTATTATCTACATAACCCTGCCCCTCTAGTTCCACCACTCTGCACATTTCAGTCACCTTTTCTGTTGCATACAATTTTGTTTACACCTCATAATCCTCTCTCCCTCAAACCAATACATCATTTAGGTGCAGTGGAACAAGGAGGATCATTCAGCTCCCAGCCATTCATTGACCCTGTTTGGAAAAGCATAGGGTTTGCATGCTTTCTTGCCAACAGTTCATAACATCAGGCATGAGCAAACCCTTTCTAAAGAAATCTCTTCTACGCTCATTTTTTTCTTTCCTTTCAACCTTCCTAATTATTCAACTCCCTCCTCCAAAAAAATGTAGGTGCAGTGATTTCTGAATCAAGCGCTTGCAGCAGCTTTAATAAACATGAGCAAAATATAGTTTTTCCCCCTCTTCTCATTCCCTGGAATGGTTCAAGTATTTTTATTGAAACTTTCCCAAGAAATTCAGCCTGAAGGAGACACCCAGCACGGAAAATTTCAGCCCAAACAGATGAATGTTGGCAACACAAGCAATTGAAACAGTGTTATAATGGAAAGTGTTGCACAACCTTTCATATAGGTGGCAATATAATACAAACAGCATTAGCTCGTTACTAACACAAAAAGTCACAAAAAAGCAGAGCCTATGCTCAAATTCAAATAAAGCACTTTCAAATCAAGCCTTTTCCAGTATTTCTATGACTTGTCACCCCCCAAAAGCTTTGGAGTCAAGAATGAACAGAACATATGCTTAGAGATTTCCTTGTGCTATTAGCGTGCACTGCTTGACAATCATGCCCCAGTGTGATTCACATGACAATGTCAGGGTTAGTTTATCATAAAACCTGTGCTACACACAATGCTAAGGCAGTTTAAGAGCTCTGGACTCTTATACCCAGACTGAGGGTAAGGGTTATAAAAGTGAGCTGCAGGTAAAATGAAAAGGGAAAAAAGAACCCTGTTACTTTTCAGAATGTATATTCCTAGCAGTTCTCATCAGAGCATGAAGTACCCTTTCCTCCTCTTCCTCACTGCTAAATCTTGCTACTGCACGAAGTCAGCTGCTTGGGCCAGCTCTGTTTCCATGTCTACAGACATTCACACTGACAGCAAAGAAGGTGCATCACAGCTACCTGGTTGGATTTGAATATTAATTTGCTACATTTAGTTTCTTCATGATCTAGTCTCTAAAACATATACCAACAGAAGATGTGTCACAATCATGAATCTGCTGTTCTCCAGCTACTGTGTGCACAGGCAAGAGAAGGGAAGGGGATTATTCTCAGCTTGTGTAACAGATTGCACCGCACACAGAGACTCAAGCCCAGGACTGCTCTGCAACACTGTCCAGTTGCACACAAGTTTAAAAAAAAATGTACAGCACCAGCTGACAGTAACAAATATACCCTGTCCCGTGCCACACCACTGCCAACTAGAACTAGCCCACAACAGGGAAAGCTAGCAGAACAGAATTTGTTCTGACCTTTTATCATTACCAGATAATTATGGAAAAACATTTATAGTAGCATTCAGGTCATATTCATGTTTTCCTAATTTGGCTAACCTGCCCTGGGAAAGACTGTCACCTTTACCAGGACATGACAACATGCTGAGCTTCCATCACTTGTATTTCAGCAGACTGCTCCTTAGCCTGAGACTTACTCAACTTCCAGACTGACTGGAAAGAGGAGAAAAAAAAAAAAAAATCCATGGTACTCTATTACAGATTTGTGCTGCCTCGTGGTAGTATTTAGACAAAAAGTGGTTAGATTTACTTGACAGATGGGGCACACACTAGCTTGCTACCTACTAAATTACACACATCCATGAAAGCCACACATTAATTCTTTCGCTGTTCTTTACATCCACCAGACCAAAGTCCTTGTGTCTGTTTCTCCCCCAAATCTTTCCCCAGTTTTGCCTCAAGATGTTTATGCTATTCCTTGTCCATGCTGGACCAAGAAAAATAATGAGCTGGGGGTGGTAATTTTAGCTTCCAGTCTTCCTCATCACATTAGTAGTGTTTAGGAAAAAAAAAAAAAGAAAAAAGCTAGGATGGAAAGTACTAAAGTACTTCTTGTTGTACAGTATTTCAAAACTTCAGGAGATCTCTACTTTGAAGAGGGATTAGGGCAATCCACTTCATCAAGGGATGACCCCATTTCAGTAAGACAGGACTCTGTGGACTCCTCAAGTCAGCAGCTGTCCTCCATACATTTTACTTCATCTTGTAAAGGCAGCAAAGTGGTTTGATTTAACCAATGCCAGAAGGAAGAGACAATTGTCAAGTTGAAATTCTACTGGGTTAAGGAAAAATCTGGTGAAATCTAAATGGTGAGAGTTCTGCAGTACTTGTTCACAGACAAGTTCACAGACTCGGGCTGTCTTGTGTCCTGGCCAAGATGGAAGTCATTTCTCAGTTGAACCTGAACAACACTGGGCCAAAACAAAGACAATCAATATTCCCAGTAATGTCTTACCACACTATTTATGTGATCACGAAGAAAGAACTATATGAGCAAGTTTTAGACCATCCATTAACTCAAATAATTTGAAGAACACCCTTGAGCACTCACACGTCATTCTTTGTAGTGTAGGGAAAACAGAAGTATTCCACAGCTCTGTATAGACCTGCTTCACAGAAGCTAGCAAAAAACTTTTTTCTTTAGAGATCTTTCATTATAGCTTCAGAAAAACCCTAAAAAACCCATCTCAGTGTGAAAACCCCTCATTAAAACCATGCATAATCCTCCACATGCCTTGACGCTATTTAGATTAGAGACTATTTGCATAGTGCTGAAGTATATGATTCATACAAAATCCCCTTTGGATGGTCTTGTTTTTTTTCTAATTTCACAAAAAACATAAGAAGTAGGGAAGAAACAGCCCAAAATAATAATCCCTTCCCACTTATTCTCTCAAACCTGTATTGGATTTCACAACAGGCACTAACTAGATCAAAGAGATCATTAAAAAGCATTTCTAAGTTTCTGGAAAGAACTCTTCCAGCCCAGTATTTATGGCAGAGACACCTCACATCTGCATAGGACTTCAACATGCTCATTCACTGACATCAGGTCTTAAAAGGGAATTCAGTGTTCATTCTCAGTGCCAGTTGTATGCAGACTCAATTATTGGAAATTTTTCCTATGTCCTAAACATGGAATATTTATGACAAACTGATGAGTATCTTAGGCAGATAGGACAGAATCAGATTTCTACTTATTATCATCAGCCTTAGGGATAATTCATCGCCAGTACAATTCTTTCATTTCCATTATTCAACCAGTTCTCTCAAGATGTAAAACTGCTACTGCCACAAAATCAGCTAAAGAGTTATATATATTTTGCTGAATATTTGCTTCTTAAGCCAATGTAGCAGAGATTATTAGGCTGCACATGTACCTTAAAAAATTCAAATTGCATTTCTGCCTCTTCAGTGAAAGACTCGAACACAACATTCAATCACACCCATTGCTGTCAGTAGATTCAAGGCTGCAACCTTAGAAAATCTGCTAAATATGAGCAAGAGTTCAGTGGGTTTACTTCAGTTGTCTCCTCTTCACACATTCTTCACACATGAAAGATATAATAAGACAATAAAATATTCACCAAGGAGATATTTCGTGCTTCTAGTGTGGAAAATTGATTCAGAAGATTGAGTAATTTCATACCTAAATATGTAAGTGGAGCTAATGGAGAGTGATATGCCAAATAATCTATTACCACTCAAACAGAATAAAAAAACCTTATCCCAGATTACGTAACTGCCTACAGTAAAGCACATGTTTATTCACTGTTAATCAATACAAGGCAGTGTTAAAAGTAATAGAAAGAAATTTAGCAGCTCTCTAGATTTTGGGAACACAGAAAAACATCAGTGTGAATTACACTTCATACTTCAGTTACAAGAAATACCAAACACTGAACATAAGCCCTAGCTTTCCATTTTGTAATTATTTAATACATTATATGCTACATATTAAATTATATTGTTATTAAATATATGGATTTTAATATTTTCTCTTTGGAAAGGTGCTCTTTTTCATCTTCTTTATTTTTTCTTTATTCTGTTTTCTTTTTCTTCTCTTTTATTCTGCTTACACTTATTTTCCTATATCTTCTTTTCAAGAAGCACCAAAATGATATTTAATTTAAAATTAATACCAAGCAAACATGAATCAGTGTTCTATTCAGCCCATCACAAAAATAGCTGTTTACTTAAAATTCAAATGGTAGGAATTATTTTGGTTTTTTTGTTGTTGTTGTTTTTTTTTTTTTTTTTTTTTTTTTAACCTTACATGGTAGTTTTCCTTTTTTTTTCTTGATTTTAGGTACTACAGCAAATGAAAAGATGAGGGCTGCATTTTGTTTTATGTTATTTTTAAATTGTCAGAAAAAATGCACACTGGATAGATAACATTCGAACAGCAACATAATCAGGGCAGATGCAGTCTTATTTTAGACATTTCATTCATAATAAAAATTCATTACTTATTCCCTTGACTGATGGCAGGGACTCAAGGAGAAGCCCACACTGTCTTTCTGATGCTCTCAAAATAATAAGAAAGATATTGCAATGTTTAAAAGGAACGAAATTAGAGCTCACCAAAATTCAAGAGAACAACAGTAATTTCCAAAACATTAGAAACATACTGCTAGCTGTTCTACTGCTCATTCTCTCCTTTCCCTTCCCACACCCTCCCCAGTTTTTTCTACCTTATCTTGAAATAAATGAGTGAGCTTCAGAAAGGAGCTGTAACTTAGCTACATCTTCAAAATTCTTTAATTTCCATGGACTGAGAGGCAATAGTTGAGCAAAAGAGATACTTGAATTAATTAGCAGGAAGACAGCAACCATTTGATACAGTTTGGCATAATATTTTCCACCTCTTCTACAAATGCAGAGTCTAAAAAGTAGTGATAACCCTCACACCTGATACAAATGCTCATTATGCTGTGTTCTGCCCTGACATCAACTTATTTCTTACCAAACTCATTCCAGAGTTTTGTCATTGGTGAGAAGGAGCATTTGGATGGTGTGAAATACTTGCAGAGTTTCCTGCAGTTGGGACAGATTTTTAAGATGCTGCAGCAAACCCCTGCCTTTAGCGTAATGTAGCAGTTCTTATTTCAGAAATCTCCTTCCTGCACTCACTAAGTAGCTTATTGGGACATATATCAGCCTTGGCTTTGCTTGCAGCCACTAATGAACAAACCAGCCCTTGCCTGCTGCTAACAACAGATACTTTATGCATTATTGCCTAATTAATCCTTGAATATAATGTCATGAATCTGTACATTTCAGCTCATACCCTTGTTAATACACAGGAATAATGCAATGTCACATAGCCATAAAATGTTACAGAGACCGAAATGAGAATCCTAGCAGACATAAATAATGTGATATGAAAAGCAACTTCTTCATTTAAAGTATTTTTTAAACCACATAATTTAAAAAATGCACCCTGACAGTTTTTAAATTTGCATCATAGAAACAAAACCCCCTAATTATTTTTCTTAGTATGACTAAAGACAATTTCAGATGAAAGAATACTGATAGCATCTTTTCGGTAATACTCTAACTTAACCTATCAGTTATTAAATTTAAATATTTTAAATACTGTTATTTCACATTTTATGACTTAATAGACTACTCTAAACTTTCACATGAATGAAATGTAAAATGCTTGAAGGCAGAGTAAAAATTTAACTTTTACTTTAGTGAAAGTACAGGGGTAACATTGTGTGTGCCTTCTTATTTGTAGAAATGATAAAGTTTAATAAATTACTAATGTCTTTGGAGAAAATGGAATTAAGCTGCCTGTAAAATAAAAAATAAAGGGTCTGTATGTCCTAAATTTGACTTGAATCTCAAAATAGTTCTTATGTGGGACTAAGTAGTACAAGCCCAGCTCTGGCTCTGTGCACAGGCTCCAGGACTGTCAGATTGCCTGGTTCCAGTAGCATGTTTTACATTTAGATGTGCTTAACCCAAAATGCTGTATTTTTTTCCATTACTGGTCCACCCTCTTCCCTTCTTGAAGAGCTTATTGTAACCATTTACGTAAAAACAATTTCTTTCAGTCAGCCCTACAGAGAAGTAGATCTGCGAACGCACGACACACACTTTTACTGTTGGACTTGGTTTCATTTTATTGATGCCTCAAGGATTTTTAGCTTTAAGAAGCAGGGAGCTGAAATGTCAGATATTTTATTCTTGTAATGTTCCATTTATGTCTGGCTATTCTTGTGTCATTCCGTGTTGAGTTCTCCTTAGAATTCAAGTCAACACCCAAAAACAGATTCATCATGCAAGAATTTAAAAATAGATATTATCACAAAGTATTGCTTATTAACTCTAAGGATGTCTAATATCAATCTGCAAAATAAAACAATCTTCAGTATTTTACACAGTATTCATCAAACACATTATCCAACACATTTTTCAGTCTTTCAGAAACGTAGCACATACACAGTGTCTGCACTGGCTCCTCCAGGCAGTAAGCAATCCAGAATACCCATTCAACAAAAACACGACAAAAAGAAACTAAGATGCATAATAAATTATTTCCTAAAACCTACAGATGCTGTTTTTTCTTTCAAAAACAGAGACGCCAAAGTCACTCACAATGCATTCACAGTTTGATTTTGAAAGAAACTAAATCTTTTTGTGAAAACACTGATACAGAACATGATTCTCCAGTTGAGAAAGAGCATTCAGCTCAAAGATGTTCTCCCAAGCATAAAATGTAAGTGAAGATTTAGATGGAGAAACATTTTTTGAAACTGATTTATAAATCTGTATTCAGAGGACTGGGTGGGGTAAAGCTTATAATGGAAAATTGCAGCAATCTTAATATTAGGAATGTGAAATGTCTGGTCTTAATAAACCAAGTTTTCAGGCATCGTGAGTTGTTTGAAAGAACGATAGCAACTTACAAACAATTCAGCCCCACTAAAATGGAGAACTGAACATTCCCGATTCTTCAGACCCTGCTGCAATGAGTCACACATCTATAAAATAGCCAACACGAAAGATTCCTCCTTGAAAGTAACAAAGTTCAGGTAAAGATAGACAAAGAAAAGTGGAGAAGGAAAAAGATAACCATCACATGTGCGTTTGCTCTTTCGTACAAACCGAATAATGAACTCTCATTTCGGTAATTATGTGCTATTTAAAAAAAAAAAAGTACTTTTCTACACTTTAAGCTGATTTGACTGACAAAGTTAACAGTCCATTATGTAATCACCACTGTTTTAGCAGTTTGGGGTGGGGGAAGTACCTAAGAACTAAGTATAGCTCCTGAGGTCCCATTATTCAGCTGTGAGGTATAAAAGCAGAACGCTGATTTGCATTTTGGAATTTTGTCCCTGTTAAGTCTCGCAGAGTGCTATTGCACCAGACCTAGGCACGTATGGAAGTGCAGCAAATCCCCTGCTCAGTTTTGCTCAGTCTAGCAGGAAACCATTCCCTCGCATCCCTCACTGGCAGCCACCCTCCCACCTCCAGCTCGAGTGATCTGATGAGACCAGTAACACCCTGCTAGGGTGCAGAAGAAAAGGACTGACATCGAATAACTAACAACGCACTGCAGCTCAGGCAGACAGCAGGGAAGTTCCTTCAGCCCTGTTTGATCTGCTTGGCCGGCATTATTGCAGAAAGCCGGTCTTTCATTAGGTAAGGAAAAAAAAACAAGCCCGAAGTTGTGATGCAGCCTAAGTGAGGTTACAAACTCAGCCTAACACAATGAATGAAAATAGATGGTGTAATACAGAAAGGCCCAAGACTTGCAAGTGGAAAAAAGTATAAATTACTATTTTAATTAATTTCCTAATGTAAAACACAGCTGTAGTAATGTTGGCAAATATCACCTGCCTGTTTTAAGTTTGTTAAATTAAATCATGCTCTTTAATTGGGTCTTAACGTACAAAAGTATGTTTTATTTACTTTTTATTACAATATCAGCATTTTAACTTTCAGTTTGCTTGTGCAAAAGCTTTATAAATTACTTGAATCACTTAAATCTGAATACTATAATCTGCAGTTACAATGTACCAGTTTGAGTTTCAACAATTAAATGCCTTTTTTGTGGACTCCCGCTGCTATGTGAACTAGCTGTAGGCTATTAAAATAATGAGTCCGGACTGAGTCATCTGATCTCAGCCTTGGTGCAAAGCCTGAGGAAAAGGACTTAGCCCACAATTCCTAGTCTGTTTACCAGACTAAGACCAGACTGTTGGAAGCGTTACCCCAGCGCTCCCTTCCCCCGCCACCCCGCACTTGGCCAGGGGAAACGCGGTGTCACAGAGCCCTCTGCAGGCTGTGCCCGCCGCCCGCACCACCTCACATCTCTCATCCCGCATCACAGTCCATCCCCATCACCTCGCATCCCTCACCCCACATCACAGTCCATCCCCATCACCTCGCATCCCTCACCTCACATCACTGTCCAACCCCACCAATGTCCATCCCCTTCACCTTGCATCCCTCATCCCACATCACTGTCCATCCCCCTCACCTTGCATCCCTCATCCCACATCACTGTCCATCCCACATCACTGTCCATCCCCATCACCGCCCATCCCCATCACCTCTCATCCCTCGCCCCGCTGCCCTGCATCACTGCTCATCCCATCATGGGTACCTGTCCCACCCCACCACCCCAAAACAAGTCGCTCACATACTCGCCCCTTTATGAAGCGAGGCCTCTTCCAGAAAGGCTCAGAAAGGGAGGTCAAGGTAAGGTGGGAAAGTACACATCACAGGATGGAGGAAAACTCATGCCAGCAGCATCTGTGAATTTGGGGGGCCCTGAAGATCTCACTTTTTCAAAGTGTGGGTTTATGATGTCAGATGACACAAGGGAAGGGAACTCAGTGGATGAGACAGGTCTCCTCAGCTTCCGTGCCACAAAAAGACCACCTATTTGGCCACACAATCCTTCAGACAATTTGGCCTCATGAAATTCCATAAATGTGAAAGTCTGCCAGTGACAGTAAACAAACCTAAAGTCCTCCCTCACCTCACCTCACCAGAATCATAGAATGGATGAGGTTGGAAGGAATCATCTGGTCCAATCTCCCTGCTTAAGCAGGGTCATCCTACAGCACACTCCACAGGATGGTGTCCAGTGCTGGGTATCTCCAGTGAGAAGACTCTGCAACCTGGCAACTTCCCTGGCCAATCTGTTCCCGTGCTCAGTCACTCACACAGTAAAATTGTTGTTCCTCATGTTGTACAGGTGGCATTTCCTGTACATCAATTTATGCCCACTGCCTCTTGTCCTAAACCCTCCACCTTCAGAGAAATACCACCAGCACTACCTGGCACAATGGGAACAGGAAAACCATAACCATAATTCCCACACCCTCCAGAGGAAAACTAAAACACCATAATTCACTTTCATTTTCAACAACACGAAATGCATCTTCCTACAATGTCAGTATATAAATACAGAAACACATGGCACGTGCATGAAGGAGACCCCTTTTTTGCACTACCACATGTGCACATGGTGCTGTCTAAAGCAATACCTATCTGAGGTCAAACTCCACCTAATATCCAGGGACTGATGTAACCTTAAAACCAACTAGTTTTAAGTTGGTTTGTGCGCCAAACTTGTCATTTATCTACCTCCTTGATATTTCTGCAGTTTTTGATCCTGAATAAACAGGTAAAGGGAAAATAATTAAATGGAGAACTTTCTCTAATGAATCCCCACAGCTTATTTAGAGATTTACCATCATCGTTTCCACTTACCACTCTGGAAAAGATCTGACCTCTACCTTTTACCCTTTGGTTCTTCATACTCCAATCACGTTTACATGTATTATCAATCCACAGTAGCATTTCTGCCTTGACTTTGTTACACCCAAGTGACACACATATTCTCTGTCATACCAATGTCATTCCACCACTCCTTTTGACTGTAGGTCCTTCTGATCTCAACCCTCTCTGTTTCATACCTCTCCAGCTTAGGTCTTCTGCCCTGATGAGGAGTCCATGTCCTGAATTTAAGTAGCACTGTATTACTGCTTGTACATGTGTTTATCTATAACTATATATATATACGCACACAGATACATGGATACACATATATCTACTACATGCATATATATGAATTAAATACGTGTTTGTATATTAAATATATATGTATATTCTTTTTCATTTTAACAGCCAAGTGAAAGCATTTCTTTTGAGAGCCAAAATAATTAAATAATGAATTTTTAAAAAATGTGTGGCCAAGATAAAATGACTTTTTGGGAGCTGTTACTCAGGCAGCACATACCTAACAGGATTCAGCACACACCATAGAATTAGCAATTTGTGCAATTCCTGATGATTTTCTAAAGTAAGCCCTGATGAAAGAATCTGTTTTGAGAAGAGGACCACAGCACTTATATGGAGACAGAAAATGTTCTAACCCATCCTGTAATTTTCAATTTTTGAAACATTTGTTTGAACTCTAGACAAGTTTGCAAACATACCTTGAGAACTTCTTAAAAGCTCAAAACCCAGAAAGTAAGAAAAGAGATATGTAACTACTAAGATTTGAAATCAAGTGTGGCAGTGTCCGACATGAATTTTGAATTTCTGAGCTTGTCAATAATGAGACACAATGCCACACATGCAAAACACTGACCTGCATCCCTTTCTGCTTCTGAAAAGGTTGCCAAACAGAGGGAATGTTGCAGATGAATTTCAGCAACAGACTCAAAATGCCACTACCACTATCTCCATTCTTCAGTCAGTGCCAAAGACCCTATGCCACAGTACTTTGCAACACATATTCAAATTTCAGTTTTATTTCAACTACCTGCAAAAACCCTGTCTAAGAAAATGCTTTAAATGCAAATTCCTGCTCATCCTGTGTAGATCCTAAACCACACCAACAACCTCAGTGCACATATTAGCCACATTTAATAGTTGGCCTGACCAACTACAGGGACTTGAAACCTCCGTCCCTCTCAGTACAGTGGTTCCCACGAGTTTATGCTTAGCGGCTCCTTGATGGTCTACAAAATTATATTAAACAGCAGATCATTAGAAGTCAGAGGGTAAAATTTGGTGCATTATGGCCTAGGAAAATACTGAGTGTTGACGCTGGTCTGCAAAACTGCCGTGCTAGAGTATCACTGTCTGGGCTGAAAGGCACAGAGCCAAGGTTTGTTCCCACTTCTGCCCTGAGCATCAGACATGAACGTGTATGAGGGCATTTCTCAGCTGTACATCTCATCTAAAACCCTGACCTGGGCCAAGCAGCCCCTTGGCAAGGGGCAGTTCTCTCACATCACCAACATCACGTAGAAAGAGAGAGCTAAAAGGCAGACAAATAAGTTTCTACTTGCTGGTCACAAAAACTTCACAAACTTTCCTTTACATATTAACATAGTACTCTCTTTGGAGATGAGGACTTAAAAAAACCAAAATCTTTGGCATATCAATTTCCACATTTAATTTTGCTCACGGGGGCTAAAAAGCTATTAAAACATTCCCACTCTCCTTTCTGCTCTGTCCACCTTACAAGTCTCTTTTGGCATATTCCTACCACATAAACTAACCACCAAATACTGAGAGACTTAAGAGATACATGCCCTTTTCTATTTTCCCCAAGACCTATGTCACCAAAGGAGTAATTTTAAAACCTATAGACCTGGAAAACAACCTATGGACTGCTGTCAATAAAAGTCAATAATGGCTTCCTTTAACACTTTTCATCCATCAGTCAACATCTATGGTAAAAAGCTTAAACACTTTCAATATAATGCACTGACACAAAATACTTCGTCTCTTGCAAATCTTGAAACAAGACTTTTTAATCTTCAAACAATTTAATCCTCAAAAATGTTTCAAGAGCTGTTTCTAAGGCCAGCTCCTTAAAATTGATTTTTCCCTTAATTTTTATATTTATGAATCAAACAAATTCTAAAGGCTGTTTTATTAATAGGATCAAGGTAGACCTCAGCTCATGGTTCAGAATGGATTTCCAAAACCTATTTTATATCGAAAAAAAATGATAATAAATATGACACCAATTTTCCTGGAGCTGATTTCCTAGGGATGGTGAAAGAAAGTTCTAATCAATCTTTCACAGTGGAGGGGGACAAAGAAACTTTTCAAAGTAAGAAGAAAAAATTTTTTAACACCTGCAAATATAAAAATTGTGTGATGATCTGCTTCCCCTTAATAATTCTCTTTTTCCTTCAATGCTAGTGTCCTTTTCCTACCCAAACTAATTTTCTAAAGTATTTTTTCATTCACAGAAGCCAATTTTTACTTGAATTGCCAATTCTTTATAATTAACTCTCAGCAAGAGTAAACAACATAGGAAAGGTACTTTGCAACAAATTTTTCTCAAGAACTTTTAATGCTATTACCATTACTTGAAGAATTCTGAAATAGTCCTTGTATAACATTTTCCTATGCGAACTGCATGTAAACTCTCACCTATAATCAGCTGAAATACTTAAAACTCCTCTCTATCCCCTGAGTAACTCATGTCTATTGTGCTGCATTAATTGAGAGGAAAGAGCAAGAAAATCCTATATGCAGGGTCCATACCCTTCTTAAAATGGGAGGCTCATAAAGGCCTGAAATTTAAAAGGCAAAATTTGAACTATAAAAGGCAAAAATTTGGAATTTGAATAATCAGAAAATTATTAATTTTAATGAAAAATATAAAAATGAGAGTAATCAAAATCCTTAAATTAAAAAAAAAATTACAGTGATTTTGATATTTGCCCAAAAGCTCTGTTTAAAACAGATCCAGTCACTTTTCAAAAGTTGAGTAATTATTGTAAAGCTATCAAAGAATTGACTCCAGTAACCCTAAGTAAGATTTTCAGATAAGTAAGTTTTATCAGAAATTGGATGGATATTGCTGAACATACGCCTGAGCCAGAGCATTCTTTATCCTAGTGGTGTCAAAAGACTAAATAGATGCAATGTTTTTATTTGCTTCTGCTGCAAATTATTGTAATGGCTGGAAAAATAAAAAAATCCAAGAATGAAAACAACAAACCACCACTTAGAAATGTGTATTTGCAGTAAAAAGCATTTTACACCAGAAGTTATCCCTCCCTCATCCCCGAGTTAACTCCTTCCTCCTTAAATAATAAACTTCACAGTGATACAGGCTGATCTGTTTTCCCTTTGCAGGGGTGACACAGCAGCCACTTGCTGAAGCTGCTCAGCACCGTTTTTATCCTCATCTCCCACTGACACTGGAGTAATTGAAAACACTTGCACAAGGTGCTCAGCGACTTGCAAAATGAAATACCAATGTCAGGCAGCTTCAGCGCTGCTCGAATCCTGTGATGCAGGGAAACGAAACCATCAGGGTCACCCCTTGGCACTTGAGTGGGAGCCAAGGTGAGTGGAACAAAGTGGGAGTGCCACCACAAAAAGGGCTCTACACTGAGGGTGTTCACATTCCTGTCAGCAGCCACTCGAAACAGCCCGTGGCAACCTGACTGGACAAGAAGCTGCAAAGATGGATCAGAATGTGCAGACTGGGCAGGATAAAGTTAGGAGGAGTTAAAGTCCTTAAGGACAAAGTCCCACGGTACCAGAGAAGGGGGGTAAGTTAAAACTCAGCTACTACAAGGGAAGCTCAATGTCAAGAAATTGATAAAATGACATTCTGATTCCAAAGAGCTAGCCCCTTATACCTGTCCCTCAGGATTAGTAAGGCATTGCCTAAACCTCTTGTTAAAAACTACAGTGTATCTGCGTGAACTCATCAGCTCAGTGAGAAAAAATCTCTAGATCATGATCCCTTGACTCTCCCAGTATCTTCCCAGCTGGAGGGGAGCATCTCTGACCTGAGACTGCACAATTGAAGGAACATTTTGGCACACTGTGTGCCTCAGTGTACCAGACTGCCAAGGGAATGGCAGCTGCTTAAGAGCTGGTACAGCATGTGGGGCTGTACTCCCAGCACATCTACAGACTCTGCTCCCCCAGACACACAATTGCTGCAAATTCTTATGCACCAGAGTGTAATTTCAACAACTCCAATGCCTTCCTCATTCAGAACATGGGAGAGGACAGGTGATAAGGATTAAGAGAAAATGAAGTTTGAATATTTTCAGCACAGCATGGAAAGCCACACCACAGTCTCACGATTTAATGGCAGAAACATGAACATGGAAAGCATAAAATTTAAAGCAAACTCTGTGAGAAAAGAACCAAACCTCCTGAACACTAACCCTCCTGTCCCCCAACCCACACAACTGATGTAAGAGTGGAGGAGGGAAGCTACTCACAGTAATATTGGCAGTGATGAGCGGGCAAGAGCTAATGGAAGAAACAGAACACTTCAATCAGCCATGGCATCAGGCTATCAAAAACAATCTGGCTGTTATCACATTAAAAATCCATTCAAGTAAGCAAATCAAAAACACAGATCAGAACAGAAAGCTCAAGACTCAGTTTACCAATGGATTAATGACTATCATTAGCTGGGAACACTCTAAAAAACAATCTATGCAAGCTAAAACATTATTATCCGTAATGATTGGTTCACTACTGAGAATGCTGCCTCTCTGCCAAAATATAGGGCTAAACCAGATAGACATGTTCTGTTAATTTTCTTTCCAAGAGTTAATGCAGTGGTTGACTTGTCTTCTTAAGCCTTTGGCTATTACAGCAAATTAGAAATTGGAAAATAACTCTTCATAATTTCTACCCGTTAAAAAAAGGAGTCTTCTCCAGAGTACACAAACACCACAACAGCCACAAAAGCTCTTAACTTTTCAAAGAGGAAATTAATGATCATTCACTGTGGATTATAAACATACATAAAGGCCCTTAAATTGAAATAAACAGAGGGATAACATTATCTAATGGATGGGAATTGGAAACAGTCTGGCTTCAAATTAAAAAACCCAACACCTAGTTGACAACAAGGAAGATTTACCAAGTGAAATGAAGTCTTTCATTTGGCTTCAAACCAATACTGGATGTTTTTCTAGAATATATTGATTACATCAAATCACAAGAGTAAGAACTCTTACTCTATACTCACTTCTGCTGCAAGAAGAATACAATTCGTTTGCAGATGTGGGTACGGGCACCTCCTTGCCTATGTTATGTCTAGGTAACCACAATGATCCATTCTGTACTTCCAAGAACTCAATAAGATGTAATTGATCAGGGGCCTGTTCACAACTTTTAACTGTGATTATCGCTCATCCGCCATTTGAGAGAGCTGATACTCCATGAGATGAACAGGAAAGAACCACTGCACATTTGGGAAGAACTGCCTTCCATTAGCTACTGAGATCAAGTTAATCTTTCAAAGTCCCCACCAAGTCATCTCCAGGCAATATACATAAACCTCCTCATCCACCTCTCCAGCCCACTGTACTTCACTCACCTAATCTTGCTGGTTTCCTCCACTGATATTGCCCTTTATGTAGAGAGGAAGGATTAATTGGGCTAGTCTGAGCTATCTCCTTTAGAAATGCTTCTCCTCCACTGATTAAAGAGGGAGGCACAGTTCAGCCTTCCCTTGTCAGCCTCATCCCTATTTTCTGTGAAAGCCTTCTCAGTGTCAACTACCAGATACTTATCAACAAGATACCACTGACCAGACTAGCAACCTTTCAAGTTATGATTAATTTTATTCCCTATATTAGCAGTCCCCTCCAATTTTTATTAAAAAATTTTGAGTCAATTTGCCAGGGAAATTACACAGCAAAAGTAAGGCAGGATGGGGAAACCTAAAATTCACAAATAACTTTTCAGGTAAAGTATACAGATGACAAGCAGCATGTGTCACCACTCCTAAGAATCTACAGAGTTGGCCTCTGAAGGCCATGCTGCTGGAACACAGCTTATCCCATGAGAACACAGCAAAAATGACCTTCCTGCTATCAGATACATAGGGAAAAGTACTTACTTAACTGTACAATATGAGGCCACATGTCTGTGCTTCAGGCAAATTTCAGAGAGCTTCCCTTAGCACGGAAGACATACAGTAAGAATTTTTGTTCCAATTTGCAAAATTGAAGACCTTAAAAGATGTATAATATCAATACTACAGTTGGCTTCATATAGTGGTTCTTCGTTGTCATCAAAAGACTCTGCTCCCGCTGTAACAACTAAAACTAATAATTAAAGCAATGGAGAGGTTTCTAGGTGCAGAACCTAGGCTTTTAAGAAACATGAAGAAAAGTTGCTTCTGTGGTAGTTTTGTTCCACTTTTCTTTTTCTTCCAATTGAAAACTTGGGGATAATCAAACAGCTCAAAATAACATAAAGTTTTAGCTCTCTATATGTCCTATTTATTTCCACTTTGAAATAAAGTGCTTTCAAATATTCTGCCTATTTCACCATGTTGTTCTCAGTTTTGCAATTCTTAGTCAAGGAAATGAACATCACTTAGAAACTAGTAACTACATGTGGGAATAAACAGCTGAATCAGAACGTACTTTTCCCACTCCTCTGTCATCATTATCCAGGAACTGATTAAACAGCCCACAGTTGGTTTCTCTGTTGGGATAATCATCACTTCTGGGTCTATAAGATACAATCTCACTGTATTCTCTAAAAAAAAAATAAAAAAAAAATTAAAACCAGGACATGCAGAAGTCTGGTGAGTGTGGGGGGAAGGACTAATTTGAAATTTGTTATAAAGGTCAAGCTGAATCCGGGAAATTCTGAGTTTCTTCTCACATACACCAGTGAAACAGGGGCACAACTGTTACAGTGTGAGAGAGCACACAGAAAGAGGCAACTAATTTCATGTTCACTGGAGGAAACATCTGCTGATATCTCAAACAAAACTAGTTTCTATTTTATTCACTAGCAGGTGAGACTACAATACAAGAATCCAATCAAAATCCAAATCTCTCTTCTCTGCTCATTGAACTCCAGTAGTTCAATGCTCTCTAACGGTGCTGTAGAAACACGGTAGGGGAAGGCAACACCAAATTAAAATAAGCAATCCCAACCAGACTTGAGGATAACTTGCCCATTGTTTTCTTTATTTTTTTCAGAAATAACTAGTTTAGCTGAGTTTTTGGGTGTACCTGCTAGACTGACATAGATGCCAGTGCCTTTTTGTATTGTGCTCATAAAACCTGTTGCATTTTCCTCGTCTATTTATACAGTTCTAGGTTTCCTCTGGCTCCTCAATAGACCAGTTCTTACCTACAAACCCACTGCCTGTAAAAGCAAGACAAGGTCTACACCAAAACGCCCACTACCTTTAATGAAACAAACTTACTGCCCAAATAGCAAACTGTTTTGGGAAATTCCCTGGCCTTCAAGTCATGACTTGCATCGCACTAACAATGTATCTGCTTAGCATCATCATTTTACTACAAAGTCATAGCAGAATCTAAAAAGAATAACTTGATTTATCGTTCCAATATTAAAGGGATTATTTGTATATTTAACAGTTAAATAGATTTTCTTCAGGACTATCCTAAGTTTAAGGCTCTGTGTGTTTTCACTTATGGAACAGTCTTCTGCCAGTATTTTTTGGTATATCTACAACTGCTGAACAACGATGTGAAAACATAATTGCTTATGTGCCTTGAGACTAGAATAAACACATGATTAATAGTATTTTATTTAGGAATAGTCATAGTTTTCTTAACCTTTAAAGAAATCTTGAGTCATGGCACATTAATGAGTTTTATTTGATTTCACAAGTTGCAGAAGATGTCTTCTATCAAACTCAAGTCCAAATTTATGGCTGACAATCCTTTGCAATTTGTGCTCTGATGAGAAATAAAATAATTCTAATGCAGGCTGCTCTAAGTATATTTTAGCCTAATCCACTACAACAGATTTTATTTGGCTCTCAAGTTTTAAGCTTTTACACTTTTTGATTATTCTCATATGTTATAAATTGCATCTGGATTGCATAGGCAATGGTATATCCATTTTGAGATCCCAAATTTCTTCTCCACTTGTTCATGTGGTCCTACAATTAGCCAAAAACATTGCAGGGTCCTCACCATTGCCTAAGTTACTGCGCTTGCTAAACCAAAATCCATTAAAAACCCCCCAAAACCATTCATCCTTAAGGATTCCCCATCTGCTTTTAAGAAAAATAAGAAACAGCTTTGCATGGGGAACATATGACTTGTCTTGTGAACTCTCTCATCCAGTGTACATAAGAAAACAAGACAGGAAAGGTACGAACACAGTCTAAGGCTGTCTCTGTCCTCCCCATTTCCATCTCTCAAGAGCATCCTAAAACCATGTAAGAAAACCTCAACTATCAAATAATTCTAAACAGCCTCTGTACAATTTCAGGTGTAAATCTGAAAAAATCACAACAAGCTACTTTTATGCACTATATTAGTTTTACTGGTTTTTTATCCTTCAACATCTATTATCGGCCACAGCCTTGTGACAACTGACATTCTGCTTTGCAAACAAGAAAAGGTGAATGCTTGCAGAAAGTCACTAAAGAGCTGGAAACAAGCTACAGGGTTCTGTAGCCATCCTTACATTATTTTCACTTTGCCAGTCCAAAAGAAAACTGCAAAATTACATGCTCCTATAAGCTATTCCTGCACTGTAATGCTGTCTTTCCTTAATGTTAAATTGAGGCAATTTACAATTTTACTAATGCCTTCCATTGCATGGCCCCGCTGTTTTTCACAATGGAACAGTCAAAATGAACGATGTTTTTAATGCTAGGTCCCAAACTCAGTACCTGCAGATGCAGTGTCACTACCACAGGGCCATTCTTTTGAAAAGCATCAGGCTACAAGAAGTCTCCCCTAGGTGTGGACAGGATCCGGAATCCAGTGGTTGTCCCACCAACAACTGTTGTGTGTTGTCAGGATTGGAAGATAGATGTCCATACCATGAGCAGGCACCTCACATGGATGTGGAAATACAGAGTAAATAACACTAAGTAGATACACCAGGTGTATCTACTAGCACAGCTTTGCTGCAAGTCAGTAGTTATATTTATGTTAGTGACATTAAAAAACACAGAAAATTTCTCCATGATGTGTTTGGGATTCCAAATATGATGAAGCTAAGTCTGCTTGCCTGCATTTCAAAGCTAATGCTGAATTTCAATATGTTTATGGTTTCAAAAAAATCAGGCTCATTGTCAAGTATCCTTTGGATTCAGCTAAGAGATAATACTTGAAGATAATACTTTTTCTGGACTTTTTCAAACTTTTTCAAACTAGCTCCATCTCAGTAAAAATTAAGAGAAGCCTCTGCACTGCTGGTAGGCCTATATGGATAATCCAAATGTCTCTTATCCAGCTCCTACACACCCTTCAGCATTGTGGTTTACACAAGGTGCTCAGCTGCCCAGGCAGGGAAATGTCTTTTAATAAAGGCTTGTACCCCAAGTGCAGTGGTCCCACTGGTCCTACACACACACACACACACATCTATCTATCTATCTTAAAAGAGTGCAGTAAAGGCATCTGGTAAAACAACAAAAAAAACCCAAAAAAAGAGAGAGAGAGAGAAGAAAAAAGAGAGAGAGAAAGACAGGAAAAAAAAAAAAAAAAGACCCAGCATTATGTTATCAATAATAAGTGTCAGAAGCCAATGACACTATTACTGAACAAATATTGAAAAATAAATTATTGACATATAAATACTTTCAGTGTCACAACATACTATTTTAATGGTTCTGTGAAGTCCTTAAAAAACTTAATGCTGATTATGTCTCTTTAGCAGCTCTCCTTGGATGCAGCCTCTGACTCTCCCGCCATCCCTGCGGAGTTGATGGTGTTGCAATCCCCTTGCCTGGCCCAACTCCTCACAAGGCAAATTGTTCCACCTTTCATTCCACACCAACCTGCCTGTTCTCACCACTGTCTCTTCCCAGCAGAAGTGTTTGTGTGCTTGTGGGCAAGCTGGAACATGGACCTGGTCCAAGTGAAAGCTAACCCAACCAAAACCACGTCAGAACCACAAAGTCAGCACACAAAGGAAACAGGCAGCCTGAACAGGGAGAGGCAATCATCCCTTTCTCCAGCAGCACCGAGTTATGCCAAATGAAAGTGATGACAACTTTAGACTGACTTGCCTCATCACAGACACTTTCCACATATTCCTCAAATTAATTTTTTTGCATGACAAGTCTTTCCATTGCCTGTTCCCATTTACTAGTTCAGGCATTGGGCTGGACGTATACCATGGGAGCAATTTCTGAGATACATTTGAGAAAAGGAAAGGACTTCAACTGTGCTAAAACCCAAAAGCTATTTGTCACCACGTCATTTCCCAATTGTGAGTCCACTACCCATCTAGCCTAAATTAAAAAGTTCTGTAAAGAACAGAACTAGTCAAGCTGGATTTCCTAAGGACATACAAACCACTTCCTTCAAATTCCTACTGCAATAAACACCAGCTCCTCCTGTGTCTTCTGTAATTCCATCCTTTCGTCTTCATTTTTCTGTGACCCATTCCCCTCCACATTTAGACCCAGATCTTCTTTCATGGTGTTTATAGTTGTTTCAACCACAACTGTAACCTCAGACAAATGTCTAAATATTCACTGTAACCCGCTGACTTTCAATAGCTACAAAGTCCTCTGAAAATGAAGCCTGTGCAAAGGCATATACAGCGGGGTCCTTCAAACCTCTAGTCTCTTTGGAATCCTTGTGTACCCCTGGGAAAACCTTCTGGGCATAGGCTGGGGTTTGCACTCAAGCCAGACCTTGGCTGCATGTAGGGAAAAGTTTAAACCTGTGCAGCTTTCAGCTGTGGGACTGGTGTGTGACCATACCTAGGAGAAATTGTCAAGCCATACCATGCCTGAATCGCCCACCCATGAATTGCCTCTGATGAAAAAAAAAAAAAAGATGGAAAAAAAAAGATGAAAAAAGTGATGGAAAAAAAAAAAATCAAAAGTTTGTGTAGGACAAAGAAGTCCAACTGAATTTTTTTTTAAGAAGCTGACCCTGCATGGCCTTGAAGCCCAGCAGACATGTAGGATGACCGAGCATGCACTGTCCCTCTAGCAGGTCACATGTGTCACTCCTTAAAACCATGCAGTTTACAGGTGGTTGAATTTGGAGGCACCAGGGGACCCAGAGAAGACTGTGGCTTAGCCACACCACACATCTCCACATCATTGGGAAAAAACACTGTCCCCTTCTCTGCCCTTCAGGTGCTTCTAAAGTGATACGTAATAACCAAATCCAATAAACAAGTTTAATGGTATATCATTATTCACATGTAGGTGCATAATTCTTACACTGTGAGATAAGAAAGTAGTAACACCCTCCCCCCCAAATTTTCTCCCAAATTGTTCTTTAAAAAGACATTTCCATGGTTAAAAAGGAAATTAATACATTACTTATTACAGTAATACTTATTACCAAACATGCAATTTCAAGGGCAAATTTTTTTAACAGAGCATTTAAGATGCTTTCATAGGAAGTCTGGGTCTTTGATGTTAAATTTATGATCAGTCATTGCTTGACAATTGTAATTAATATGCTAGGTGATTTTCTGACTTGCTGTTCTAAGAGACATTATTATTTGTAGTCTGTCAGTGTAACACATAAATTATGAGCTATGTTCATCTGCAACAGACTGAAATGAAACTTCAAAAATGACATTTATGAAGAAAAATGAAAAAGTCCTTTCTACCATGAGAATGGATATATCACACAGTCTGAAGTAGACTCGAAAGAGAAAAAAGTTTAAGTTATGTATTTTGAAATACCTGCCTGCCAAAAATAATTACATGCTTAAAAATAGATTACTCTTTAGCTGCAAGGTCTCATAAACTGGGCAATGTCATGCACGATCAAGGAGGAGTTTTACACACACTGTAATTTTTTTGCCTGCTGAACACTAGCATGCAGTCATTTTCCAAGACATTGATGCATATTAGCAGATCAAGAAAGACCTCCTAAAGGAATGAAAAAAATTACCTCCTTGAAACAGAGCATGAACTATTTTTAAGAAAATCCCCATGCACATAAAAGGTTTCCTCTTCTTGTAAAAAAATTAATTAAAAAATAAACACAGTCTTTTAATTAGAAAGCTATACTGAAGTTTAAGTTTTAGATCTGGTATAATAGCAAATTTACCAGAACAAATCAAAACAAAACCAGAAGACATTTAAACCAGACACTTGCCAACCTTGTACCTTGATGATCTAGACAGGAAAAGCATTGTGTGGAAGAACATGCCCAAACTTTTACTAGGTATTAATCTGCAAGTCTAAAACAGCCAAACATTCGTCAAAGCTGAAGACCATTATGTCTACCAAAAAAAGGTGTGCTCATGCTAGGCAAACACATTTTAAAGTCCTAAAATTTCAAGAGCTTCTACTCAATAATGCAAGAAAATGGAGAACAGGCAATGTGTACTTTGCCAGGTTATAAGCAAAGTGCTTCCATTAATTTATTTTTTTAAAAAGCCATCAAACAAACAAAAAACCCCAGCAAATGAAATGCCTGAAGTAAGTGCCATGAGTCTCTATTACTGGAAATGTCTAGGTATGCCAAGTACCCCCATATTCAACCAGCTTCAAGTGAGAATCCAGAGGAAGCAATTGCAGCTCTGAGGCTCCTCTGCAGAGCACTCTTGCTAGTGGAGGGAAATGCTCTGGAGTCTGTGTGTCCCCAGCCCTAACACACACACTGCAAGGGCAGAGGAGAGAAACAGCACCAGCTATGCTAACCACACCCTAGGAGGTCATGAGGAAAGGCATCCTTTAAAGCAAAGAATGAATCCTGGTTTCTCCCTACAGTGTGGGGTCATCCACAAGTGAGCTGCGTGGATCAACACTTTTGCTTGAGCTGAAGTGTTGATGTACTCAATCACTATGTGTACCTTTAAGTGCAATGCAAGAGTGTGGCGTTTTAAATTTCTGAGAAAAATACTCATGGATTGGAAAAAACCCCACAGTTTTAGGCAGACCTAGGCAATCCAGAACACCTTCAACTTAAATAAGTACTCCAACTGTGACAGCTTAAAAAAGCCTAAACCACAAACTTAAACTGAAAAGACCAAAGTGAAAACTAATCCAAATTTTGTTCTTCCCATATTTCAGCATGCAGTAAGTGAAAACACCAAAGTATAGTTAATGTTTTGTGCCAATTTTTTTGTTTGCTCCAATGAGAAAAACCTTAGTCCTTCCAAGTTTTAAACTAATCAGAACATTTTGACAATTTTAGTTTGGAAAATATGAAGCATACACAGTTCCAGGGAATAACCTTGTAGGGCTTTTTTGCCTTGTTTTGTTTACATTATGCAACCAACTTTGCCTCATGCATTTATGTCCGAGTTTGGAGCAAGGGAGTCTGTATCTGTCACTGCTATCCCTCCCTGTCTATACATTACTCTTTCCCTTGCTCCTCACGCAACCCAACAGGGCATAGGTACAAAACAAAAATATCCATCTCGAACGAAGTTCTGAGCAAAGTGTAGACTGAATCCACAGCATCTCTCCTCTTAATTCTTGTACTGCTTTTTTGCTAGCCCACAATCTCGGGGTTACATTATTTGCCCAGGTTGTGGAGACTAAAATAGGAGTGATAAAACCCCTGAAGTCACAGATGCCAAAAGAATTACTGTAAATACCAGGGCAGTAAAAGTCTAACCTAACAGTCTCAGATTAACAAATACGTCTGCAGCCTTACTACTACTGATAGCATTATTGGTACTGTAACTATGTAATTATTTTTTCCTGGTTTTAAAAGGTTTAGACTTTGAATTAGCACAGCCGATGCATTCAGCCTACAAAAACACGTCTGTCCAGATTGAAGATTGTTTTTTTTGCACACTTGTGGACAAGATGTTGGCTTCATTTTACAACCAACATCTTGTCCACATCAGGGGAGCGTTCTCACACAGACATGCATACCATGTGGGCTACCTGCTGAGTTTTGGCAAGCTTGGCAGGCTGCAGAGCATAAAGGGTAGGCAGTTGTAGTGGAAAAAACCTTCATGGGAATTTTTTTTTTTATGTTGTGAAAAAAGAAATAGGAAAAAGAAGCAAACTGTTTCCCAATGAACCACACTGTGAGCTGGCATAAGGAAGATAAGGGCAGGAAATTGGATGTAAAACCAGTGCATAGGTCCTTTAACAGAGGAGGTACTCTGTAAGTTGCCAATGTGACATACACATTTCTTTTCTAAAATTCAGCCACTTTTTTTCTTTTTAATTAGCCATATGGAAAGTTGAAAGACTTGTGAACTTACAGCATCAATCCCACATGTTGAACTTAATTTTGGAGAGGTTTTACTCGATCTTGTGCCTTTAATTTATTTTTATACTCACATTTATACACCGTTAGACAAAATAACACACGTAGAGCAAGATATGCCTTATGCTATCAGCATAGTTCAGTATTACTTGGTTCTTATATAAAGGTGCTAAAGTGTTCTAATTAGGAAATGAAGTGCACCCAACAAGCGGTTATGTTTTAGTATTCCACCTTGGTAATTTTACAAATATTAGTGTAGCCAATTATTCTTAGTTTCCTGGTATGATCTAGAAAGCAAAGCAGAATAAAAATGATTGAAGCACTAAAAACAACCACAGCCAAAAGAAAAAATGCAACAGCACCACCTAAGGCCCATCTAAGACAGTGCAATAAGTCACAGAGGTTTTACAGAACCCTTATTCGTATTTATACAGCTGTAACATGCATTATAAAATTGTAGCATGACATTTCGTCATGCCTTGAGTGTTGGCTAACCAATTCCTCATACCTATTTATTCACATTTGGATTTCCATACAGTTCACAGTACTGTGTGAATCAAAGGTTCAGCTGTTAAATACATTTATACTCCTCATTTTTCCACTCTGAAATTAAGTGGTATTGTATGTCAAAGACATCATGGGCAAGAAAATTCTTAAACCATTTTAAACTATTGTGACAAATCATCTAGCCTAGTTGCCACTGGCAGAGTTTTGGCGCACACAAGTGCCCCCTGGTGCAGAATTTTTATTTTCTACAGTAACTGAAGCATCAAGGTGACTACAGCTTCAAGTGAAGAACTTTCTTCCAGTTTTGAGCCCCAGAAGATCCATGAACAAATTTATAAACATTTGTTTTGCTAGCTATGTGATTCTTTACTTTGGATAGTTCCCTTCTCTGCTTGTTTACTCTTCATACAGCATTTATAAAAGCTAAGCTGTTCTCTCCTAGCCTTGGCTAGCCTCTAAAGGAGAGCTCACCTTCTCTGACATGACTATATTCCCTTCACTATACACCCTTTGCTGTCCTACACCCCATCCCAAATTAGTCACAGTGCTGACTGCAACAGCCCTGGTCTCACCTCCACTGGAAGTAGCACTTCTAGCACAATCCCATCTGGCCTTTTTTGACTTACCTGTTTATATGGGATGTACTGAACAGTGTTCAGTAATATGATTGAAGTCTGTTCCTAGTGAGGAATACAAACATGCTCAAGTTGCTTTTTATGTTGCTCTCCTATTGTTTTATAATGAATTAATTCATTATAACCTCTGGTACTATGTAAGTTTAATACTTCGTCAATTAATCAGTGAAACCGCTATAGAAGACAAATGTTATCTCTTCATCTGATGTGTTTCTTCCCTTGTGTCTAAATTAACACAGCATTACCAAACTAAGTGACCTTTCTTAAAAACATGCATGTAAATGATGTAACTATTTTCAGAGAGTTCTGGTAGCATGAGAGCTGTATTATTAATAGACAATCACGATGAAAAGGGAGGCTGGCACTACATTTGCTGCCAGTATTTGTACAGAAAAGATGTGTCACTCAGCTGGGCAACCTGATGTGGTCAGAAACAGCACTTAAGAGAGGAGATGGCTGTATGCAGAAAGCCAAGTCACTGAGGCATCCTTCCACACCTCTGCTGAGGGAGGTGCACTTAGCACACTGTCACAGGAGTTACAGGCCACTCAGTGCAGACCACAGGTCTAGGAGCTGTTACAGGGGGACAAAGGGTGCCTTAAAAAAAGATGCCCAGGACACAGGTGCTTAGATCATACAAGTTTGATCTATTGTACTTTCTTCAGTGCTCAGGCACTCAGCAACCCTCTCTGCCTGCCCTCCTTTATCCTTACCTGATAGATCCAAACCTGGGAAACACCAGCCCAGTGGTTTTGCAGGGTTCAGAGCAGCCAGGCTTCCAGGGAGTGGCCTCCCTTCTTTTTCCTATTTTATTCCAGGCACAACTCCAGCTACTGTCCCTTGTAGTTAGACTGTGAAAGGAGCTATTTGAAAGCAAATTCCTAAATAATGCCCACTGAGCAGATGGGATTCCCAACCTGCCTGCAAACACAGCCCTTTCACTGTGCAGAGTTTAGGCTCACACCTCCCCTGGATTTGTTTATGTTATTAACACAAAATTAATAATACATTAACAATGTTAATTGGACAAATCTACCCCAGACTTGGGCAAGGTAGACTGCTGGGTCCATAAAAGCTGTATCTTATATACTAGTATATAAGCAATCCTCAGCAATCACTGCAGTTGGACAAGAGTAACAAAACTACTTACATGCTGCAGTCAACCCAGTGCTCTGCTCTCCTGGCTGGCCTTCAATTTGAGTTTTAATATCCTGTGGCCCCAAAATTACAGTCTCTCACACAGTGTGTTTCTCCCCCCAGCAAGGCTGAATGCTATCATTATACACACTTCTGACCCCTGCTACTTAAGTGAGGCCAGCCATTACCTAGAAAATTGATGATGATGATGATGATGATGATGATGATTATGATAATAATAATAATAATAATAAATAATAATAATAATGACATTCATACAAGTTACACAAAAAGGTTCAATTTTTCATTGGTTACAAATCAAGTATTTCAAAAGAATAAAGACTAAAACTTTCATTAGGTATACCATAAAAAATAGTGTCATAGAAATTTCAGTGCCTGATATGAGAGACCTGCTTAATAAAAGAGAGATTCAAGTGCTTTGCTCCCCATAAACAAGATGCTTCATTATTGATGCACTTACCAAAATTAATCTTTTTCATTACTTCAACAGGACACATTTTCTAGTTCTGCCTTAGAGTCAATATTGAGGAATTTTGCAATTTCTAGCTTATGACACTGGCAGAATATCTCTTGAAAAAACACAGTCATTCATATC
Source organism: Certhia americana (assembly GCA_018697195.1). Taxonomy (NCBI): domain Eukaryota; kingdom Metazoa; phylum Chordata; class Aves; order Passeriformes; family Certhiidae; genus Certhia; species Certhia americana. The sequence continues at coordinate 33,757,014 of CM031858.1, forward strand.
TGTTTAGATAACAATCTATACTAAAGACCTTTAGTTACTGAAAATTATCTACTGACTTTCTGGAAATGAAGTAATACTTCAAAATATTGTATTTTTAATTTTTTTAACAGTTAACATACACATATTCCTAAGATTTTGTAACATATTACTTTTTAAAGTATTTTTCATCCATGCTTCATTCTCTCAATTTCAATCTAACAAGTTTCACAGTAATTGCTCTCCTTAGGCAGATGCACTAGAGTCCTATCATTATAAAAAAGGACCACAAACTCTATTTCCAGACCCAAAATAATGAGTTAACCACAAATGCTGCCAAGAGAAAAGTAGAGACATCACCCACTCTACACGAAATATTCAACAGCAGAAAGCAAATCAAAAAACAACTCCAAAATGCAAGGCTGCTAATATCTCAAAGCTCTCTTTTTTCCATCTGAGACTTCACAGTATTCAGTTGTGGATGCTTCAGTAATAACTACTTATTTAAAGTTCTTACAGGGATAAACAATAAGTTATGGTCTCGTAGCAGAAAAGGAAAGCAACATAACACCACCTAAAAAAGGCTGCTGAAGGTGCTAAAGCGATATGGAATGCCTTAGTAAAATTGTATTCTAAAGCTAGCTACTTCATTTCAGCATCTCTTGAAATTTCTTTTCTAATACAACATGCATCTATTAATTATTCATCTTTGCTGTAGCTTTTTTTTTTCCAAGGGAACACACTATGTGCATAAATGCTATATTCTCATTTGATTTTTTATCCTTCAAAAACTACAGGTGAATATGGAAGTGCTGGATCCTTAACATACTAGTTTGCAAATGGATTTCAAAAACCATTTTACAAGTTGCATATTTTAATAAATAGGCTTCTTTAATTAAAATGACATAAACTGTCCATGTGTGAATCAAAAACAAGAGCCGTGTTAAATTAAAAATGCAGCATCTTACTAATGCTAACAAATTAGGACTGCCTTCAGAATAGAGTATTTCTTCCTTTAATATGTCATATTATTATGGTGGTGATAGGAATGGAACAGTCATGCTAAATCAGCTTTTCAAAATTAATATTTCTTTGCAATCAATTTGCAATTTAAAATTTAAACTGATCCTAAGTAGAGACACTCCTGCACACCATTACCTCTTTTCATTAAAAAAGCTCATTTTAGAGATATGATCTTTTTGCCAATATTACATGAAATTAGCATGGGAAGTATTGGAAGAAAACGTTTCTTAAGTACAGCTTGGCCTATAATTTTTTTTTTTTGTAAAGCTGCACTTAATCTTTATTCTTCCATAATCAGTATTTATTGTGTGACCCTGACAGCTTGCTACTGCTGTGATAAATTATCTGACTCAAGTCAGATTAAAAATGCAACCCTGAATTCTAATTATCTTGGCAGATCCGCTTAGTAATGGCGTTTCTTGTCAATTCTGGAATCACAGCATGGGTGTCAATTGCAACAAATGCCCTGGCCCCTCTCTGAAGCAGGCTCCCCAGAACGCTTTCGTATCTGCCATATGTAAATCTCAGATGCTCTGTACCCTTGGTGACCTTTTATTAGCAAACTGACAAAATGATAAAGCTAGTCATGGCAAAACTCCCACTACTGCACAATTATCTGCTACAGTTCCAGTCCGTGGGAGATCAACAAGACATTGTTAATTGTGATGCATTTCATTGACTTCCCCTGCTAACAGACCCTACAGGTCACCCAAACCGATAGGGTTAGGCTTTTATTTCACATCAGAAGGGGATGGCAATGTAATTTTGACCCACAGGAGAGTTTCCATCCTTTGTTTTTCCTTTTCAGTAAGACGCCTATCATTTGTTTTTAAGAATTTAGATTCATGGAATTATTTATAGGTATTTCTAACACACAGGCACACAGAGACACACACATGTGTATATATTATATATCTGTATGTATTTTGAAAAAAGAGTTTTAGGAAAGAATGATCTGTTTAAGAACTTACAAAACTGAGATACACCCCACAGAGGAGCATCAGTCTGACTGAAGCCACAGAGACCTCCCTCCCATTGCCTCTCCATGCTGTAAACCTTCATCAGAACTTACCTTCAGGTAAGGCCTGGGTTCACACTCCAGGACATCCAGCTTTGGCAACTTACTGAGGTGCACAAGAAGAATAGGTAGATTGCAAAAGCATGAAAAACAAATAACCTTTTCATCCACAAAAAATTCTCCAATACAGCTAGGATTCCAAAAAACACTACTGCCTGTATGTGCAGGTATTTTGTAAAGAAATACAGGTCAGGCTCAAGAATCTTCCTGCAAACTTGACATCTTGCAGTGTCCCCATTAAAATTTTATACACCTAATAAGGCTAACAAGTAGAGAGAGAAAGAAGCTGAAAATTATTCAGCATGGTTCAGTCCTCCTGCTCCCTCAGAGCTTTGCTGGGACCCCTTTATCAGAATAGCATCCAAGAAGTTTACAACACACCCTCATATGTTGCACTAGAGATTTAAAACTGGGAAAGTCTGCTCTGATTTTTGCAGTAGTCACTCCATTCCAGCCACCTTTTGGCTGGCTCGAGTTGATAAAAGCATCAGGCTCTGCAGGACACAGCATCAGGCAAAACCCTGTCCTTTATGGAACTGATGCATACTTGCTTTGCAATGCAGTTTATTTCTGAAAGCACAGCTTGGCCACTGAAATGACTTTGGATTTTCTCCACTGCACACGAGCTATTTGGAGAGTGCACACAGAACTACAGTCTTGTTACCAAGGATATGGCTGTTTGACCAGTATGAGAAAGAACTACACTATGATGATGTGGGGCATTTGGGGAGGATATTCTCATGTTACTGACAACAAGTCCTATGTCATCAACTCCTGCAAAAGAGGTGTGTTCACCTTGGAGAAGAGAAAAACAAGAGGAAAAAAAACCCCAGTTCAATCAATTCCCATTATGCATTTTCTACTCTAAACTGAATAAAATGCATGTCTTCTTGAAGAAAGGGAAAGACTGATGAATTCCTCGAACTGATATCAAAGTGAATGATAAAGAAGTAGACTTCTTACCCTAAACAGAAGCAAGTGAGAAAAATGACTTACGGGGCAGACAGGAAACATATTAAACACAAGAAAAAAAAAAAGACCCAAAATGTGGACAATGAATACTTCAAACAAGATGTGGAATTCAGAAACAATCCTGACACAAGGAAAGTCCTTTGCTACATTTTTGTCTGCAGCCATATTTGGAACAGTCACTCTGTCCAAGGTAATTCTCATCTCTGCCACCACGTTCTCTGCCTGGGTTCTTTCCTTGTTTAATTTTGAGCTCACAAACGACTTACAGCACCAGCAACTCCAGTACTGAACACCATAATGGACTGACAACCAACACTGACACTCATGAAGCAAACCTAAAATACCGCCCAGTATTGCACATTATTTTATAGTTAAGTTCCTTGCTCTGTTAAATGATTACAAACGCTGTGAAACAAGTCCATCTTACTATATATGAAAAACTTGTGAAGATTGTATCAGTTTATAAATCAAAAAGATGGAACAAATTCAAATGTCTATACCAAGTTGTGTAACATTCTTCCAATAACATATCCTCTGAAACAGTCCCACAGCAGAGAGGAGTATTTGGTTCAGATGCGACAGCTCTCTGAAGTGAAGCAAGAAATTTGCAATTCCATCTGCAACTGGGATGAAATAACTCAAAAAATATTGGGAAAAAAGTATGAAAAGCTTTGAAAGAAGATATTTCAGCATGGCATTACTTTTTCTTTCTTAAGTGGATTCAGTGTAACAAGCTGATCTTTGTGCCAACAGTTTGTCAAATTAGTACAGTAAATACTGTAATCAAGTTTTCCACAAGTTGCACATGGCCTGACTTGCTTTCAGGCTGCACTTTAACCCTTAGCAGTCATGCTTTATGAGTACTCTTTGTTTCCTCACAAAAAAAATGTTCTTGATTGTACTTTAATGGTTATCTAATTGTTTCCTTTGCTGAACTACAAGCTGTTTTCTGTAGCTTTAGAGGTTGAATACCACCTGGAAGATTCACACCATTTTGCCTTCTGACTTTAATTTGGAATATCTTTGTTCTTTGGAAATTGATCTAGTTACTGTCATAATATTACAAAATTTCCATTCACTCCAGTATAGCTGTCCCAAGAATATTAGATACTAAAAACCATTCAGTATGAAAGAAATATCAAAATTATGTAACTAGTCATTGAAATTATATGGGCCTGGAAGATTGGCACCACAGATCTGACTAAACATACTATCCTGTTCCCATTTCTCTTGTGCTTACACTTACATTTCAAAGAAATAATGAAAATGCTTTTGATTCACATTAACACACAGTGAAGAGAAAAATCAGTGCAGCAAACTAGTTGTATCAATTAAAATTTTTCTACCGTCAGGCCACACTCAAATAAGGTTTCAATTTGTATTCCCTTAAATATGAGATTACTGAAACCATGTTTGGCATCCAGAAGTGCAGATCTGTCCAGAAAATACCATGCTGTTCCCCTGGCTGCTTGATTTATTTTTCATAAACAATATGCTGTATACATCCAACATGGTTTGTATTCCACAAAATGCATCTCAGGCAACAAAATCTACAGTGCCAGCTCTGCAGGACGAATTCTTCATTTAGACTTCAACCCCATTAGCACAGCTCCACTGGCTCTCCAATACAGCATCTGTGCTCTTACACAAGAAGCAGAGAAGGGAGGGGCATTCCTCAGCTGCAGAAGTGAAAGCCAAAAGAGCCAGAACTGAAAGAAGGCAGTCCTTTCTGGTTTACTGCTTCCTTTCCCCTCAGTAGCACAGCGCATATATAAAAGTTTGCCTTTGACCCAACTCCTCCCATGCTGCTGTAAGACCACACACCCTCGCCTGTAGCTTGTGGATAGAGTCCCACTTCTGCCAAGGGATGGGGTGGCTACATACCAAAATGAAAAAAAAAAAAAAGTTTTATAGCAAAATGCTGCATTTGTTGAGTTCACATGCCTGGGAGAACATATGGCTCTTAATCCTTCATGTTTTTTTAAACTATTAGTGATATAGTTATTAAAATACTTAGTGGTTGCATTTGTAATTGAGATGAATTCCAGTGAAGGCATAAAATGACCCAGCTACGTGAGCTGCTCTCACAGCAAACTCTCGGAGGCACCTCCCAAAGAACATTCCTCATGCAAATTTGGGTTGATCAGCAACTGAATATTTGGTGACTGATACTCCAACTTCTGGTGTTTAACAATCAGACACACATGACAGACAGCTAGGCATTTACACCTGACATCTACATCTACAGATCATTGTGGCGACTGAGGGCTTAGGAAATGCTACATCCTAGAAAAGAACTGGTAATGAAAAGAAAGTATCTAAGTCCCAAGCAAGCAACACATCACAGCAGCTACAGCTTAATCACACAGCCTGTGTTGCATTTAGTACAGTGCCAGGCAGGAGGTTGAGTGAATCCATTAAACCCACCTACACAGCACCCATGAGGGCTGACCTGGAAGAGCATCCCCATGTCTGCATTCCCAGCAGAGAGGCAAAGGGATAGATGGGCAGCAGGGAAGCATGGTTGAGGCTGCACCATGCAAGGTGTGAAGAAGTTGAGCAAGCTAGCTGATTTGGTCGAGCTAGAAGGTTGAACCAGGCTCTCCTCAGGGACGTGTACACATCAAAAGGACAAAAGTCAATGGATAAAAGCTTTTTAGCATAGAAAAATCTCAGTTTTATATAGGTTTCACAAGAGCACCCTGGCACTGGGAAGGCTGCCTGAAGAGACAAGATCCTTAATCAGCCTCATCTAACTTTGAGGTTAACCCCACTTAGGGCCAGGGGCTGAATGGCAAAACCTCTTGGGATCCTTTCTAACCTAAATTATGCAGTGTCTACAAGAAGGCAGATATCCATCCTTCCCTAGAGGAAAAAGACCTTGTCTTCGCATCTCCCTTGCAGTAACAACATCTATTTATTCAATACTGGATCTCATCTTAAAACCAACATATTGGAACTCAGATCGATGATTAAAGAATAGTCCTAGAAAAAAACACTTTAAAACTTCCACTCTGTTCTTCAGCATGTCAAGAGCCCCAGCTTCCTGCTAATGTTTGTGCAATGGGATTATCCAGGCTCTATCAATTACTCTACCTAAACAGAGCTCCTCTTTGATGTCAAGTACTTTAAGATCCCCATATGGAAGGCAAAAAAAGCTCAGCCCACTCTGCTAATGTAAAATGTTACCTAGTGAGTGACTAGTGCACATTATTTTCTTAGCACTGTATTCCTCCTCTGTGGTTTCATTATGTGACATTTTCATTCATTCCAATATAAAGCTAGTTTCAGAGTATTCTGAGTTGTAACACACAGACACATTAATCACCAGCCTAATACATGTCCTGTGTAGTAGCTTTATTATCTTTTCAAAGTAGAGCTGTAAAAACAGAAAAACTGTGATCTTTTATGCTATCCTTTAATAAAGTTATTTTAAAATGCTATAAAAATGGTTTCAGTTTTTTTTTTTCAAGCTAGAGCTTAATGCAACTAACTCTTGTACATCCAAAACAGTAAAGTCTGAATAAGTAGTTTTAAAAGTCCCTGTGGACTTGTAATTTAGCAAGAGCGAAGCACTCTAACCACTAGAGACAGAAATGGGAAGGAATCCTGAGTTTCAAGTTACAGAATATGCCTGTTCTTTTGTCATTATGACCGGGCACCGCCTTGCAAAGTACTCTCACTTCTGTGATAAATTTTAAATGTCTATTCCTGTATGCCAATATTTACGTATTTAGAGCAAGGGTGGGCTGGATTTTCCCCCCTTCTTCTTCAGGCTCAGTATCAGCCTAGTTCCTTAAATTATTGAGCATTTTACACTCACTGACATTGCGTCAATGTAGCCTTAGTACACCTGTGTCCTCTTTCATGCAAGGCATGAAATGGACCAAGCAACTTGTCCTCTGCCAAGACAAATAGCAGGGACTTGAATGGCACAGGACCCTGGCCTTCATGGAGGGAATGTGCTTCCAGCAATACAGGCTGACACTATTCTCTTCTCTTCCCTCCCAGCTCCTCCTTCTGCAGATGGACGACACATCCACGTTTCTGGCTTTCAAAAATACCACTTTTCAAAGACAGACCTGAAACTTCAACTCAGATTGGAATAAAGCTGAAGTGGTACAAAAATCTGTGTCTGTAATAAAAACAAATTGAGGGCAGGCTTCAACATCGTCTGGTCATTATATGCCACTGTCTCCTCTGTGGTCTCTTGGAGTGGTGGCAATGCACACTAACTGAAGAGAAAATAGTATATTTCAGCTATATGCAACATTTACACCTACACCTCAGGCAAGCCAACACCTCTGAGGAGAAATCTGCAAACAACCATGCAATTTCCCTATTGGGAAACACAGTTGCAATAATTGCATGAACTGAAGCCAGGCTTGAAAAAGAAGTGTTCCTAAATAAATAAAGATGATTCATTGGCATAAAGCCAGTACTATTGCAGTGGATTATTACCAACCCAGCAGGAAAACCACTCCTCAGCTCTGTATGAAACAACCACCCACCCACTCCACGTGTTGCAGGGTAGGGCTCTGGCCAGCACACTGGTGGGCTTTGTGTAGGTACTAACCCAAAGCAGGAGATGCTTCTGCCATTTTCTGGATGTTCTCAATATTTCTGTTTTTTACCTCAGTGAAAATTATAATTAGAATGGTGAATCACAGAATAAAACTTGCACCTCATCAAGTATAATTTTAAATCAATGGGTCTCTCAATATTCCCAGGCTCAAGAAGTATCCTTAAGATGATTCAATAGGGTACTACAGGCATTTTTAGTGAGTTTGGGTTTGGGCAAAACCAGGTCTTCATAAAAAACGGACTGAGGTGAAAAACATTTATAATCTTTCTCAGGCAAAACAAGGATACACATTACTCCAAAGCAGTACAATGCTCTTGACCTGAATTAGCCACTTTTAAGTATTTTGAGACAGATCTGATCAGCAGCCTATCACAGCCGATGACCAAAGCCATCTCAATGGTGTCCAAGTTGAGATGATGCCTGTTTTCTTATGGTACTGCATTGCAAAAAGCAAGTATTCCTCCAAAATCACCAAGCAGCTGAGGCTGTTAGGCATTCTCTAGAAAGCAACAGTTTCATGTTATTATCATTCTTCAGGCAGATCCCACTTCTCTCTCCTTCCCTCTTTGGTTTTTGTTTTTTTTTTTTTTAACTTTTTAAAGATCAGAGCAATTCTGAACTTTTGTAAATGAAAACCATTTATCAAAACAAGAACAAAATTTAAGTCACACTTTATTGAACCCTTTAATTGGCGGGAAAAAGATGAATTTGTTCACTTTTATTTTTACATCTGGTAAAGAGTATGGAATTCAGATATTCTGTGCCAAGTTTTGACGAGAAATGATTTTTTCACATCCAAGTAATAGATGACTAGGGAAATGGAGTGGCTTAAAATGCAAATGTGGGAATATTAATTATTGTTGTTATTGGGACATTTACAAGAATAGTGTGGCACTACTTTAGAACCAGTAATGTCTAATCTTTTAAAACTACTGTAACAAAAATAGAACTAGAATAAAATCAAGCATTAAAATGTGAATTCCCATAATGTTTTAGCTTGTTTTGTCTGAAAATTTATTTGAAGTCTGGCAATGCCTGGTGCACATTTTCAATATTTTATAACTTAATTTGTTCAACAAGAACGGCAGTATTTTAACAAGGTGAAACAATTTCATGATTAAAGCACTGCCTGCTTAATCAGTAGTAAAGAACTCATGGAAAAATATCTAATCTTTATAAGGCAGAGAGTCATAATTTAACTGCTGAGAACAAATGAAGAGTCTAATTCTTATTTTGCTGCTTTAGTGGTAGCATGTGGTGATAGCAAAGTATTAGCATAAGCCAGAACTTGATCCCACTTTTCTTTCCAGGCATGTAACAAATATCTGATGGCTATGCAAATTTCACCGAAAGCAAAGTTGTCCCAGCTGGCAAGCCATACATTAAAAGGTAAATTACACAAAGCTGAGGCCATCTGGACTAAAAAATTCTCCTGTCTGTCAATACTATTTTAAGCTCGCCAATTCCACACAATGAAGGACAATATATTAATTATGTATTTGAGGTGTGGGCTTTTTACCAAGCACCATTTAAAAAACCCCAGAAGTTATAAGATAAGAATGGATTACAAACTAATTTTGATAATTTCTTGGAATGTAATTTTTAAAGCTTATCTAGCTCAATTTTAGTTGTATTATATACATACCATGTATTTAAGTTCATAAATGCCTATTTTCTGACAAATGGCAAGTCCACAAACCAACAGATCCAACCTTTTACATAAATGCCAAGCAAAAAGAATTTGAAACTTGAAAGAAGTCTACCAGCATCTATACTTTCACAAAGCTGCCAGCACTACATGTTTCCATGCAGACTTTTACTAGAAAGCAGCCTTTGACAGAGCACCTTGATAGTCTGGTTTCTTGTTTGGTTAAACCAGAATTTTCAAGCAGAAGACATGCAGGAAAATGAACTGTTGAGGGCAGAAGAACTAACCAAACCTTTCTAAACTACAGCAGAGTCATCACTTATGTTATGAAAATTTCTGCATTTAATTCACATTAAATTGCCCGTCTTGTCCAGTCTTGAAAAACTAATCTCTATGTTATATATTATGGAATTTAAAGTAACATCTGTGTCTTTGAAATTAAATTAACATACTTCTATTTGATTAGCTTATTAACTGTAATTCTCAATATGCTGTAGGAACAGACACCAGCTAGAGAGATGCAGCTGACACCACCACCTGTCTGACATAAAGTACTTTTTATCATAGACATGGAGAGATCTGTCAGCAGTCAGCCAAAGCATCAGACATATTAGGAAGTGACACAGGGGCAGAAAAATTACTTGCCTCAGATCACAAAGCAGGTAATTGATGGGATGGGGAACAGAACCTGTGCCTTTTGGCTCACAGTTTTGTACCTTTGCTAATGGCTTTCCCCAAAAAACAAATGATGTGGGGAAAGAGCAGTTTGTAACTTGTATTACATTTAACAGAGAGAGTATTCGAGGAAAAATACATTTAAGTATTTTACATACTACTGGGAATATTTATTATTCTTTCTCTAATTCCCACAGAAAACATTTCCCATTTCATACCCATACAGGATAAGAAGATCTGAAAGTATATGTTCGTACTTAGTCTCAAGGTTATAATGCATGAACAGAGGTAAAGAATGAATATGGCCTCCTTGTAGACTCCACTCCCACTCTTCTTTTCCTGCCTGGTGCTCCTTCCTATGCTCCTCTTCATAGCAATGAATCTTTGATACCCTGTCACCACCTTTTAACCTACATGACACCTCTTTAATCACAAGGCTTTTCACCACACCAAGTATAAGTCTTTAGCTCTGTCACTATTGTCTCAGAGCACTGCAAAATAGAAATGATCTACATTTACTCAGGGAAAAATAAAACCACCACAGAAGCATAGTCTTAGCTGCATTAATTTCATCTTCACAGGAAATTGTGGGGTGGGGGGAAAGAAAAAAAGAGAACAAATATGCAGTCAGGCAGCAGGAGCTACAAGGTAATGGTGGCCAGTTCTTACAACTCTGAGCTGCTGTGGCTGAATTGCTCCTCAGGGATTACCTGGTTTTGTACTCAAAGATGCATCACAGACATAATAATGAAATGCTACTTTCTGTGAAATGCTCTTATGGAAAAGCCTTGCCAGTATGCTGTCTTTCTCTATGTACAGTTTATAGGAAAGTAAATGCTAATGTAATTACCTAGCCAAGTCTTCAGCATCTGTTGCTTGAAAACTGGGGTTATAGTTCAGATACTGTGGACTAATTGTTGAAAGTTAGCAGAAAACTTTTGGCTACAAAGGAAATTGGCACACAAACCCAACTTGAAGACCCACTGTTCAAAAACATTCATCCCTTTAGATACTGCTCTCTCTCATGGCTCCCAGGGATCCCCAGGCCCAATCACAGCTCCACAGACTTTTCCTGCCTTGCTTGCAACTCACAGTATCATCAGGAAGACAGCCAAAGAGACAAAACAGGAAGATTTAATTTGGGAGGTTTCGTAGATATCTGGCTGGTACTTCTTATTCTGAGTTCCTCCTAAAACTTTTTCTACCTTACACTACACTTCACAACTCCCACCGATCCAAAGCCAGTGTTACAGCAAGGCACTTAATTTCTCGACTTAATTATTTGCTGAATTCCCCAAGGACAAACCAGTAGTTCTGGGAAGTACTGAGAGAAATATTAGAGCACCAAACACAAGGCCATAGGGAGTTTTTCATTAGATGATATGGACAGGAAACAAATTGCCTATGACCGGCAAAAGTAATGGAAACCTGCTTCCTCTGAACTCTTACATGCTAAGGCTACTCCTGAGCTGCACTGCCAGACAGCATTTAGCACCTGAGTCCTTTCCCTCAGTACCCAAAGCATTAATCTGGGTCTTTCTTGGCCAGCCAACAACTCATTAGATGAAGATTAGATTAATTTATCTAACTTTTAAGAACCTCTACCCTACTGCTAAGCTTAGCAACAAATGGCCACCAGGTTCCACAACTCTGACTGGCAGGAAGTATGGTGGAATCCCAGAAACCAGGCTTCCTACATATGTCTTGTGAGATTGCTTTTTATTTATCATTAGATTTTTCTTTTTGCCGAATATATTTCTGCACTGGATCTTAATCCAAAGTTCAGCAACTTCAGGTGCTAGCTAATTTATTTCAGCATTGTTGACAAAGAAATAAAAAGGGTTGGTTATTAGTGGCATTACCTCCTAAGAACGATACCACCAAGTCCTATTCAAACATGCATCCATCAAACTTCTCCTGTAACACAGGGCTCACAAGGGAGAGCCACAAGCACTAGCATCAGCAAGTATCTTCTGAGCATTAGCAAATAAAGCTTTTACATGACCCTCAGCAGCCAGATGACTTTTTTACCAAAGACAGTTCAAGGCAGAAAGCTTTCCTTTTACATCTACTCATCAGGATCAAGCACAACCCTTCAATAACCCTTCTCTAGCGTTAAAATGAGATTCTGGCCCCCACTCATCACACTGAACTACCCATCCTGGATTCAGTTTGTGTACTGTGTCTCTTGAATTCTCCTTTCTTGATATGTTTTAGTCATCCTATAACTAAACTGACCCAGGTTTTCACTCCCCTCAAATACTTCTATCCCACAATTAAATTTTTTTCCTTGTGTTTCTCTGACTGAAAGATGTCCTCCACGAAACTCCCATGTTTGTACCCACAGGGTGAAGCATCCTCACTTTTGCTAATTGGCCCTTCCTTGTCCTCTCTTCCCTGTCTACAGAAGACCCACCCTGCATGCACAGTCCAATCCTTGCCACTTATACTGTAGGTCAGTAATGACCAAGTGGGAATTTCTCAAGTGTGATGGGAGATCTGCCTTTCTCCTTTGTGCTCTTGGGAGCACAAAGTCTCTTGCTTTCTGCCTCATTCCTACTTGATGGTACTTGACTTTTTACATCACTTGACACAGGCCTCAGTTCCCTTTCACTGAAGACAGAGCGAGCAACAACCAGCTTTTACTAAAGTCACCAGCAGTGTGAAGTGACTGAAGGCTGAAACCATATGAAACCAATACATTTCTTGTGGTTCTTTCAATGCACAGTAAGTGAGCACATATTGGCTGCAAATTCAACCCAGACTCAGAAACCTCAGCAAACGTTCCTGTGAACTTGATCCAGCCTTCAGGTTTGTTTTATCCAGTTTCAGGTTTCATCGTGAAAGTCTTGCCCTGCCCTACATGCTGCCCCAATAAACCATGCCTCAAACAAAATAAGGACATCAGCAAAAATGAAGAACTCATCAGATAGCGATGTTTTAGTTTTATACCGTAAGTAAGAACATGCATTGACAAGCAGTATGTATACAATTACTGCTCTTGCAAATCAGAAATTATTCATGGTAATGGACTTCTACTTAGGTACAATTTCTGCCAAGTAATTATTTTCAAGAAATGTGGATGGAGTACCTCTGTGCCATAGTTCTTCTCTTTCCCCATCACAATGGGGAAAGAAAACTAAGCCTTTTCATCACAACCTGTGCACAAAACCTTCAGCATGCTTTTTAGACGTTCAAGATGTGAAATAATGAAATCCAAACTTTACTGAAGCAGTATTTTGTGTCTGCATTTACCATCGCTGAGGCAGCAATGGGAGAGAAAAAATAAAAATGAGGAAACTGAACATCTTTTATGGATCACATGAATACAAAGCCAAAATACATGTAATTGCCTAGCTCACTGAACGTACAACATCTTTTCCTATAAAGCTTATACTACTGGCAATGTTTCCTCACTTCTCAATCATATTAAACCAGTAATAAAAAAAATTTAAAAATAATAATAAAAAAATTCTAGACTTACAATACCTTTAGGAAGGCATGTAGATTGTACTTTTATACTGAATTTCATATAAGCAGAATTTTTAAAATTTCTTAATCTAAAATTAAAGCAAAATCCATGTTACATTACATTTTGGGAATGATTTAATTCCTGCACAAAAATATTGTTTAAAAAAAAGAAGAGTCATAATTTTAAATCAGGTAGGAAGGTAGTCAACTCTCATCTCTCACAAGCAACTAAGTCACTCCTCATTTATACACATGTGATTTGTAGAAGTATTCAATTAGAAACTGTGAGAAGTAGTTTCCTATGACAGATTTTGAGTCAATGTAGTAGTCAAATGCTCTTACTGGACTGAAACTAAGTCTAAAGCCAAATCCCTACTAACTGAAAGGGATGCAGGTTGGTTTCCAGCAGAGCAGTGGTGCTGTCTACAATCCCCAGCCTAGCTGGGCTGAGTTACACTGTTCTGACCGAGCCAGATGGGTGAAATCAAAACTACCAGCACCATTAAAACGTATGATGAACAATGAACAATTATGTGCACAGGACCTTGGGTGCCAATAAGAATAAATTAGATTGCACTTTATGGAGCGTGAAAGAATATTAGAAGTTCTTTACCTATTGATTGTATGTTTCTTTTACTAGAATAAAGAAGAATACAATAATTTTATATAATTGCACTACAGGTTTCTACAAAAAATTTTCCAGCTTTCTGCATTAAATGACAAAAAACAACAGCAATAACAAAGGGCGACCTCTAAGAGCATTATGACTAAGTACTGTGGAAGAGAAATCAGTAGAAAAAAATTACAAAAAAAAAAAAAAGGGAATATACTTTACATTATTATGTAAAAACAAGGGAAAATTATTTGGAACAGGAAATCTAAGTACTCCCCTGCATGTTCTTGAACCCCCCCCCCCCCCCCCCCCAAAAAAAATGTAATTTATGAGAATTACATTTAGCAAGAAGTATTTTCTTCATTATTTTAAATGGCAACACACTTTGTTTTCTTTTTATTAAAGAGCTGCTTCATAGTGCTGGGTGCAAACTCAGGGCATTTCTACAATCTCAACATAAGTAACAGATAGTATTTCTGTAGTTGGTCAGATCCCAAAGATCACATTAAAAACATAAGTTCAAAGTTTTTGTGCTGGAAATATTCAAACCACTCTTTTATACCCATGCTCTGTGGTTAAAAAGTCAGCATCAGCCCTGGTAATCCCCTACATAGAGAACAGGAACTGTTCAGCCACCTCTTGCAAACAGTATTGCCTGAGTAACCTGGTTTCAATTGCTTCACAACTTTTCCTAAATACTGACGTTTTAGAAATGGCAGGTGAGCAAATGAAGTAAGAAACAGTAGAGAGGGAAGTCACACATATGAACAGGGATGTTTTGGGCTAGGTTGTTTAACATTTCATTAGGTATATTTCACATTGGAAGCTACTGAAGAGAAGGAAACTGCTTTCAACAGATACTCAAGTTTTGTTCTGTTACTTTACATTGTGTGCAGCAGCAGTGGAACTTACTACCACAAATTGTTGCCACCATCACAGGAGCTATAGGTGAATTGGATGTTAAAAGGAATGGTCCTGCTATCCACACTATAAAAGCAAGTAATAAATCCAGCCTATTCCCAACTCAAAAGTTCTTGTGAAAGGTTCATTCAAGGCACATGGTCAATCCCCAGCACTGATGGTGGCAGATATGAAATGTTACTTACATGAAACTTTGGAATAAGTCAACTTTTCTGTGCCTCTATCCACAACCCACAACTATATCCTTGTCTGTTATGGTGTCTTGCTCATACGTTACTAAAGCTACTCTAATTAGAAATTACTAATATTAAATAGTCATGCAAGGCAAACCCACAGCAATTCCTCAATAAATCAAGGACAAATCAGCAGTGTCTACCCCTGTAGCTCATCTACACCTGTGCATGGCATTACTGCCATAATTATTGCCATCTCTGCCAGTATCTTCATATACCACTTAGATTGGAAATACTTGTGACTGATTTAAAAAAAAACAACAGAACTCCACCAGTAACCCCCCCCAACACTAACAACAAAGAAAACCTTTCTCAGTTCTCTGAAAAATTGGAACAAGAAATCAAGTGTCTGCAAAATTGCATTGCTTCAGGGAAACCAAGACTCAGAAAGTACTAAATCAGCCTGACTGTACTATAACTGAGCCAAATTAATTAAATAAAGCCTCCCCTTAATAGCATTTGTTTGCTGAGCCAAACAAGCCTTCTGAGTGTTTCAGGTCCCCATAATCCAACCTAAGTTACTTAAACAATGTGTAATATGTAACACAACTATTGTTAAAGTGCATTGAATTAGACTTTAGACCTTCAGAGGTCAAAGACAGGCAACTGCTCGCAAATACATTCAACAGCTGTACGTCAGAAAAACCCCATGTATTTGCACCAGTTTCAGGGTTCTACTTCGTCATGCAAGTTCTCACTTTTACAGCCTTGTAAATTGTCTTCAATGTTTGAGTTGTGGGTGTTTCAGAAAAATCCAAGGGCAAGATCACAGCAATCTCTTCTTTAAAAACACAGTAAGCCCTATGGTTTTGCCTATCATCTCTACACTGTCAAAAATTATTTTCTGATTACATGATACCATACTGTCTTGGCAAAATGAGGTAGATTAAACAAAAAAACACAGATGATGTGCCAGGGCTTCCTCCTCTCAGCACTTTACAAGTTTAGGAGATCAGCCTCAAAGGAAAACCAAAAGCCAAAGGAAGCTTCTCTTCTTTCCTCTGTTTTCATCACATTAAAAGTTCCTTTACTATATAATACCTGCTCACAATCAGCACTAATTCCTTATCACAACATATATCCTCACTGCTCTCCTTCACACTTATATTTCATATCCACCAGTTGCTTTCAGATGGCTTCAGTTTTGACCTTTATTTTGTTCTAGCACGAAGCTTAGTCAGGATTCCAGCACACGACACAGGTTCCTTTCAGCTCTGTACTGAAGGTGCTCAACGTCTGCTATAATCTGTGCTACTCCAGTCACAGATCTAGGAGAACCATCTTTCAAAAACATTTTGCTGGTGCACTTCAAAATTCCCTTCCTGGCCTGCTAAATGCACCCTTGGCCTCAGTAAGAAAAGAAACCAACTCTGTCGAGCTCTCCACCTGGTCTCCATTTCTCGGGACACTGGAGTATTGCAGAGGAAGTGGTGGGATAAGGAATGCATCTTTGCAGGATATAAAATTTTCTCTCTGGCTCAGAATCAAATTGAGAGGTCAACCCAACCGCAAACGTATTTAATGAAAATTAAGGCTGAGACTAACACTTTGGAGTAGGTTTCATGTGGTGGAAGATGACATCAATGTTCTTTCCTCCCGAGCCAAGTTCTCCAGCATTAAGAATATTCTCTCATCTGCACTTAATCTCTAGTCCAAGCTACAGGCTGTCCTAAAACATGACTTGGACAGCCTTGGTATGCAACGTCCAAATTGTGGCCCTACTTCTGAATGTCTATGATAATACACAAACTTTGTGCTGCGACTCTAATTTGCTACGTGGCCTTTATGTTTACAGGCCCTATCTCTCACTGAATACTAGCAAGACTTTGCAAATCATGTGCAAGAACCCTTACATGCAGAAATGAGAACAAAAGAGAAGAGAAGGAAAACATCAAGCATCTTTAGACCCCTTAGCAATTATGGATGTAGTTTGTTGCATTTTAATACATTAGTGGGATATTCACTACAGGAATGAAGCTAAGAATACACAGCGTGCTCACATAACTAAAAGCTAACATAGGAAAAAAATTAATTTAATAATTTGCATTTTTAGCTACCAAATTTATTTGAAAATTTAATTTTAAGCCTTTTTGTAGATGTCTGCTTTTTTGCAGAAAATCTAAGTAGGCAGCTTTACAATGAAATATTGTTACTTTTTAAATAGAGTGAAACTAGACAAAGAAGCACAACTACTTTTGCACACAAGGTCAGTGATAAGTAAATTTTAGGTTCATAAAAAAATCAGGCCACAGTCAATGAAAATTACCAGCAGCTGGTCTGGGCTGCCTTGGGATTCCAGGGACAGCAAGTTTGCCAATCTGTAAGTCATCACATGTAGCTAAGATTTTCACGACAAGCTTTTAGCAAAACACTGGACAGCACAAACCTTTCCTAAGAAGTTATCTACTCAGTCTGTAAATTTCTCCTGTGTATCTAATGTTTTGTTGCTGTTGTTGAAGGTGATTTAAAGAAAATAAATTTACCAGGGTAGGAGATAACCAGCTGTATATGTCAGCCATTTTTCTAAATGGCAGAGACAGAAAGAACAGCTACTCCTTTCAGACTGTACTTGAAAAGAAAACTAATCACACAATTGTAAGATTTTTGCTCATCATTCACTTGAAAATCAAAGCATAAGAGTTTCTATAAGTTCTTATTTTTGCAGAGGATCTGAAACTGGGCACATTAAAGTGTTTTCCAAATAGCTCTGCAAGTATGCTAAGTAACTGCAATATAAAGAATGAACACATTATTAACAGAGTCTAGCAAGAATTAGGCCCTTATTGTGGTATGACACAGAGAAATAGATCTGAGAGCCTTATTAGCCCACATAGCTGACAGCAAAATATCTGAGTATTGGTTTTTGTGCAGCTAACACAGTCATTCTGAGAACACTATTACTGCTTGGGATTAAATTTAAACATCACAGAAATGAAATGCCCTCCTTTTTAAAGCAAGAGACAATGAAGTATTTCTCCTTCCCCTTCCCTAAATGCAGTGACTTCTGCAAGAGACCTGTGCAGAAAGCTGGGAATTGAAACAGAACTGGCCAAGACAAAAAACAGTGCCAGGAAGACAAGATGGGTTTTTCATCAATTCTGGCATGCCATGTTGACAAAAGATAGAGACAAGAATCCTGAAAATCCTGAGAACTTATACTGTCAGCGCTAGTGCTTGGTAACTGAATTACACAGAGGTGTGCACACATTCACTTGCAAGAAACGATGCTGACTTGGCAAAGCTTCTTTCACTTGAGATTCATGGGGTGGAAAAGGCAAGGAAAGGAAAAATCCTGAGTCTCACAGAAAAATTACCATAAGAAAGCTAATTCCCTCTCAATTAAAACAAAAAATCAACCCCACAACTAAGACACATTCTTTCAATGTCCCACGTTTAAATTCAGCACGCAATTTTTTTTAAAGGCATGGCATTAAGGCTTTTCCTTAAAGTGCCAATCTGCTTTTTGATCTTTACTGACATGAAATAGAAGAGCTGTACATCATATAAATCTTCAGCTTTGCTTAGCTTGAAATTGGTAAAGAGAGAAAGAAAACAAAGCCATCTGCATAAATCCTTCCAAACCAAAAGGCATTCCCCTTACCCTAACTACCATTCGTTTCTGCACATCTTGTTTGAATTATCATCTGAAGTTTGTCTTGTACCATCTCCAGAACAAGTCAAATAGCAGAGCATAAAGATATGGCTACATGAATAAAACCATATGATCTACTTGGTCACTGTTAACTTAAAAATAGGCTTACACAGAAAAATATTATCCGGCAATTGATATGTTACTTTGATCCCTTTCTTTCTGTATCCTGTCACATGCATTCAATCCAGCAGCTACTGGAAGCATTGGCATGCACCTTCAACGTGATGAGAACCAACAATCCAAGGGAATCACTGCACTTGTACAAAGTTGTGATATTCAATTCAAATGAGACAGTATCATGTTACAGGAAGGAAAAGTTAAATTTTAAGACGAAGAGGAAGAACTGTGGTACTAGGCACTATAAAATGTAGCAAGTCTCAACAGGTGATACAGCAATACTTTAACAGATTCATGGGCTTATATGTTCCTATGAAGAAAAACTCATCTATAATAGAATTCCGAAATGGAAAAGTCTCCCTGGTCTCTACCCTTCTGTTTCTAAATCATGGCATGAGATTTAAAACAGTGCATGCTACACCAAAAAAAGGATAGCTCTTAGTTATACCTTTTAAAAAATTTTGCTTTTTATTCATTCAAAAAATCAAATTAACTATTTTGAGATCAAAAATCAATTTTAAGGGGTTTTATATATTTATTGGTAGCATGTCTCAATCTGTTATGTACCATCAACAATACAACTTCAAAGTGGAAATATCATGCCTGAATTAATTAGAAAGATTTGAAGCTTGAGCTACTGCTTACCAGGTGAATGATGCAGGGAATAGTTATTTCCGATGAAGATGCTCACCATTTCAGAATTGTTTCATTTTGCATATGCCTTCTGCAGAAGAATTTAATATGAAAGCAAGCAAGGAGAAACAAACATATTCTCTCCAGGCTCACAGCTTTTGTTCCAAACTGTGCCCCAACAGCCATTACAGTGACAGGACACAGATATCAGAAGGCAAGGAGGAGAAATGCCAGGAAGCAAAGCTACGTCCTACCTACCCCAAGCTAATCAACAGTCTTGGGATTAAAACACTCTTAGGGAATCAAAGGGGAGAAAACTGAATCTTGGTCTTCCACAAATTACTCAAACAACTTAACGCTCGTGCTCACAGAAAGTAGGAAGCAACAAGATTTTCACTGCTGCTGAGAAAATGTTTGATAGAGCACTTTGACGGCACATCCAGCTATGGGCTATGATCTCTGAGAGGCTGAAATCTTTCACTGGCTTCTTGTACAGCTACTGCTCATAGCTTACCCCAGCAGAATCTCTCAGGGCTGAATGACAGGAAAAGTACAATGTGTTGCAGTATCACGTGGTTTGGATGCTCTGCTAAGAAATTGATGTCTAAAGATTTTCAGCTTTTTCATATATTTGTAGCTTTATAGATTTTTAATATATAGTAATATCATTTTTAGCACTTTCTCACACTTCAGAAAAACAGCTGACTCTTTCTAACACATTCTTGAAATTCTGTTTAGTCTTATTCTCAAGAAGACAATTTCTAACACGGACATTGTTTTACACCAGCGCCTGAGAGACAGAACAAGATAAAGGGCAAGGAGCCCCCTGGAGCAACTCCAAGGGGCAGACCCAAGGGTGAGTTGCTGGGGCAACTGGTCCCTTATAGGATGTACTTGCGAGATATACTATATATAATAATATATATAATAATACTAGATATGCTATATATAATAATTAATTACCCTTATAAAAATCACAGAAATCCTCTACCATGTGAGGCATTCCTGTATTTTGTGCACCTGAAAGCTTTCATTAAAGAACTGCTTTTTATATTACCCCTTCAATACTATTTGCAGAAGTTTTTCTTCTGAGTCCAGGAAACAAAACCCCATAGACATAGTCAAAGTGCATTGCCTCAAATCCAAAAGCATCTTTCTTGCTATTGCCTTAGTAACATAGTGCATACTAAATATACTACTACCTAAAAATTTGCCACTTTTCAAAATAACTTTCAAATGATTATTAAATCCTATGGTGTTGGCTGTTTGTTTTACTACTGGAAAAAACAGGTAATGGCAGTAGAATCAGAATTAGTGAGCTGGACAAGACATAGGGAGACTTTGCAGTGACCAGAACTTTACATGCAATTAATTTCTTTCACAACATATATGGTCACAGAAATGTTTGATTTTACTTCTCATGGTATTAAAAAAAGGAGGCAGAGTAAGAAAACATTGTCTTTAGAAGTCAAAGGGAGGCGAAGTAAAAGGGAACTGGGGGGAGATGAATTACCTGAAGCCTATAGGAATTTATAATGGTAACAGTGAGGCAAAATCTTGCTACTTAAAAATAAAATCTGGAGGGAGGAACAAAAATGTCATATTGGTTCAGAGATGTGCAAAGCTAATTCTTGAACTCTTTGTCTAAGAATGCCATCCAATTTTGATCACAGGTTTCATTTGTGCATGAGAATGAACTTCATAGGCATTCAACAGTCTCATTCAACAGACTGCCCAGAGGCAACACCGAAAACGTTCTCACCAGTGTGCTCTGACTGCTTGCAGGATTGATGCTTAAAACATGTTTTATTATATAACCCTTCTTCAATGACCTCAATTATGAATAGAAAAACACTATTAAAAAGAATCTAGGGTTAACATAATCAAAGTATTTTGGTAGAATTTAAAAGATTTTAAGATTACAACATTCTTTATTTTCAACAACTCCCTAATATAGCCATTATGCAATGTGCAGTAAAACAGTATATAATTACGACTGCTTAGTTTCAGTTGTAGGTGCATACTAGTTTCCTTTTTTCCCCATCAGGATGAAACTGTTTTAAGCAAAGCAATTACTGTATCTAAGAAAAATATATTTCATGGAAACTGTATTATTGCTATGGTACTTCCTACCCTTCATATTCAATGTGAAGGGAATTGACTCCAGTAACTTACGCTTTTTTCTTATTTCTGGTACTTACAATCTCCAAGTTGAAATACCCCCATTAGAATTTACATTCACTAATTTGGGAATACAAGCTTTTTTATTTTACACTTTTAAAAATATTACCTTTTCAGAAAAAGGAATTATTCATATGCCTCTGCTGTATTCTCATTTGTGCTACTAATATTGGTATGTTTGTTTTGCTGTTTTTTAAAAAGACCAAACATTCCCACAACAGTTGCCTTCCTCAGGTAACCAGCAGTATCCACATCAAACAAACTTTCAAATATGAGAATACTCAGAAGTCTCTCTCCATTAAACTCCACCAGCCTAAAAAGCCTTGGCTGTAAGCTGCAATGCCAGGTAATACAGCAACCTGAGAGCCACCACCTCTAAAGATGCAGACTAACACCCTGAGAAGCACAATGCTAAGCAGATTTCAATAAACACCAAGCAAAATTCATAGTCATGTTTATTAACTTAAAGCTATAAAACCTGCATTTAAGTAGCAGTATAAACAATGTTAATTAATAAACAATGTGGCTAACTACTGCATTCCTATGGAATACAACATACAAAGGTGTCTTGACCCACTACAAAGGAAATATCTCTAGAAAGTACTGGAGGATGTTGGCCCAAGTGCTCATTTGCAACTACTCCTGACAGATCGCAGCCAGTATTCCATTCTTGTAGCACCACTGAACTCCTTGCAGACAAACCTCTGCTGTATTTATGGGACGGAAACAGATTAACTGCATCTGCTTTAGCTGTAGTGTGTCTTTTATTGATTCCAATTCGGACTTCTAAGAAACCAAACCAGAAGAAAGCAGGGAATAACCATCAATACTGGGGCACTAAGGCTACACTAAACTTTGTCTGAGAAAGGGATTTGTGGCAAATCAGTCAGTGTCTGATGGAAGTGTTTGATGTAGCAGTAACAAACCATTATGAGCCATAATTTATATTTTGTCCACCAGTTTTAAAAGGAACGTTATCTGCCTACATGAGGATCACACACTATGGAAGCAGCATCTGTGTGTAGTTACTGAAAGCTGTAATGGCAGTAAATCTCCAGCAGAGAAAGAGATGGAGCCTTACAGATTTAGACATCCACAATCTGAGGCTGTCTCAGAACTTCAGAGCTCAAACAGTATTGCCATAATAATATGCCTGAGAAAATAACCAGGGATAGAAGGGAAATGGAGACAAGAGTATGTTTCAAGTTGTAAACAGAGACTCCAGTACCCTTCCCTCTCCACTATCTGTTTTACTGATACTTTATCCTCCCAGCTATCAAGCCAGATAACCCAGATTTATGTTTTGTTTTAGCTCATAATAGCCACCATACAACAGGGCAGGGGGCAGAGCATAAAGCACACCCATTTAATCTTTCTACCACAACATATATTTAGTGTACATCTTATCATACAATTCTGGCAGTCCCTGAGAATCAGATGCCCCTATTTTCCCAGGCTCCACGAGACCGTATGGCCCACACAGAACATATTGAATATACAAACTTGCAGAGGAAGATTGTTTTAAGGTCTGTAACTCACAGCAGGAACTGAGCTAAGTTCAGTTCCACTTGGAAGCCATAAAAGCATGGGTTTACAAAAAGTGCAGCAGTATCTGGTGTTTGATATCTAACAGTATGCAACATGTTTATGACATGTATTAGGCTACAAAATCTGAGTTCATAGCCTGGGACAACAAAGCAGAACTCAGCTCTGGCATATGTAGTGGGAAATAGAAAGGCATGTCTTATACTGTAATGGATATTGCTGCTCCCTCAAGAGCTTGAGTTGCATAGAGCAGGTGGTTCAATGAAAGATACTAGCAGTTTGGAAAAAAATTAAAATACAATTAAAAGAGCAACTAAATAGCAGCTGCTTCAAGCACAAGTCATTCAGATTCAGTTTTACTACGCAAACAACACAGATCGGTTCTCCTGAATTATTTTTCAGGAATCACAGGGTAAGAAAGTTTGGACAAAATATGTAGCAACTAAAACTGTCTCAGTCACGTAGAACTCTGTTTAAAGGGTACCAAAATAATGAAATCTAGATGAGGTATCACTTTCAAACGTTAAAAGCAGCCTGATTCCGAACTGGACAATCGAGTCCCACTGTCTCAAAACAAGTCCCATGGTCAAGTATGTGGTCTTAAAACAGCTTTTCCTTAATCTGAAAAAACCCAAACCCTTTCCCCTCTCTCACATTAAGTAAAATAACCACAGAAGCAAAAAAAGAGAAAACACCCAAGTATATGATGGAAAGAGAGAAATATATCAACATGCACGACAGCATACCAAGCCCACATACTGGAAAAAAGAAAAAGTTTTTTACATTAAATGAGATCAGCAGAACTAAGTGTTAAAAAGGGTCATGGCTTATTTCAAAATATGCTTTAAGAATCGGACTGTCTCCAGGAAGAACAAGAGTTACTTGCCAAGTAGGAAATCATGTCAATGCCAGCTATTCTTAATCATCATAGTCTCATGTAGTGGAGAAAATGTAGTCATTTCACCAAGTGAACTCTACTTCTTCCATACCTCAAAGTATTTTTCCCTCACACACCCACTGACACTTTCTTGCTACAGCAAACATTATAGAAAATCAAACAGTGGATTCTGTGCTTTTAAAAGTATGTTGGTTTTTGCTTTTGTCTTGCTTTTCCCCATTTTTAAAACAAAGCAGAATTAGAAAGAAAAATTTTGCATGACCCATGAGAGTTTGAATCAGTCTATGTCAAACTAAATCCTGGGTTAATCTTCCAGGCTTATAGGGTTATGAGTTTGTATCTCATCATCTAGACAGCAAAAATAAAAATACAAACTGGTCTTCTATGTATAAAAAGCAATAATCCAAGCTGGAGTAACCCAGAGGTTTGAGTAGCACCATCAGTCAATAACTGAAAAGCTGAGGCTCTATTACTTAGAAAAGTACTTTAAAAATGGTTTAATTTCTTAATTGCTTTCAAGTTTTAGGTTATACAGGGCTGTTAAAGAGTTTTAAAGATATATATTGTGGTTGAAAAACTTCTGAGGTTGTGTAAAAAATCCACTTATATGTTGAACTATTATCAGATAGAACTTTTTTTCAATCAAAAGCAAAATCTTTCTCTACTCACTTGTGTGAAGTACAATAAATCAAAGCTAAGCCAAGGAAAACTAACTTGTTTGGCATAAGATTTAGCTAAAACCTCGTTCCTAAGTATTTGAGCAGTGCAGCCAAAGGGGTGCTTGTGCCCTACGCAAAAGTGATTAAAAATTTAGTTAAATTTGAATTCAACTGTTTTTCCAAAACAGGAGTTATGATAGTGTCATGTCCCATGATGCAAAACAGAGTGCATCCATAAGCATGCCATTTTGGTAGAATATATACTGTGCAAACCAAGATCAGTTATACCTGAAAAATAACCACACTTACCTGTTAATGTAACTTAGAGCAACATAGGTTGGCTGCTGAAGTTCTTGTTTCTCTAATACGCGTGGGTCTGTATCTGGAATAAAGAAATACATACACAGAATTGAGCTTTGTGCTTTTACACAAATTAGGGGACTGAATGTTGTGAAATAAACTGAGTGGACACCAGAGATACAAAATAGCTCAACCCAGTTTATGCGTAGAATACACTTAGAACAGTTCAATCACTCGACCATTCATTCATAAACACAGTATTGCATTACTTTACGCAAGAATTTGAAACATCAACAGTGATGTAATTTCCAACTGTCACACAAGCTCTCACAATCCCACTCATAAATATTAGTTTTCACTGCTTTCTATGATTTATAGTGTTAAATGCCTCAAGCTTGCTTCTTTTTTAATGTAGCAATTTTAACATTTTAAGATGTTCCAGGGGTGATTAGATCTCTTCTGTTGGGCCTTGAGACTTTTCTTCTGCATGTCTTAGTTTTATTCTCTTCCTTCTCCATAGCTTATTTTCTGAAGCTCTGAATCAGAGGAGTCACACAAAAATGCTCTTGAAGGAAAATGCTTGCCAAGCAGAGCACTGCCCATCAAAAGCCCCGAAGCAAACACATCCAAATTCCCTCGAGTGCTAACGTTCTCACTCAAATGAAAAAATATGTTTTCAATCACTGTGTCCATTGTTCTTTGGAGTTAAATTGTACTTTTATCTGACAAAGGACTTTTGGTTTGAATTTCTGAAACCAAAGCCAAGGGAGTACATCTGTAGTTTAGACAGTTTTCTTATACCAAAGCCCAGGGTTATATTGAAGTTTCAAATACAACTTTACCCTGCATAGTTGATAGGCACCTTTAGAAGCTGAGTATAAAGAGTCTTCAAAAATTCCCAGTGGGAAGTGTGCATCATGCCTGAGCAGATTATTGCATAGTCATTAACAACGTGTTTTATGCATTACTTGAAAAGCAATTCTGTGTGTAACTTCTGCATTTTAACTACCAAGAATAAAAACTGTCTTTACCAAATGGCTCCCCACAGCACTGCTGCTATCCATCTTTTATTTCTGAGAACCATCTAGTTTGTGTTTGGCGAGGGGGAAGGGCATGGGACACTCCAAGCAAATCCCATATTTTGGATTGTTCTTGCTTCCTCCTACAGCTTTTAATCATTGTTAATGTTTAAAAACTCATTATCTTGATAAGCACATTAGTTTGACTTGATCAGTTGCTTTCGCTGGGTTTTGTGCCGTTTAAAACATGACACAATTATTTTGAAATCTGTCTCTGCTGCCATGCCTTAAGGAAGATTTTTAACTGAACTGAATGGGGATGGTGCTTGAGGGTTGGTGCATTTATCATGGTACTGCTGAAGCAGATAATGTCTTTAATCAAGGAGAAGGGAATCCCCTGTCTGCCTTTCAAAGCTCAGACTGATCCTAATCTTTCTCCTTACACTTGCTCCTGCACAGCTTAGGTGGCAGGATTTGCTAACATGCCTTTATCAATAAATCCCTGAGAAGATAAATAACTCTAAGAAAGTTCAGTGAAGGGGGATAAAAGTGCCAATCCAATCAGCAAACCCAAGCCTGTAGTTCTTAAGAGGAACAGATCTTGCTGGTGCCTGGGGAAATTCTGCAGTAACTGCCAGCATGTAACACTCCACATGATGCTAAACAAAGACAGCAAGAAAAAAAAAAAAAAAAAAAAGCATCACTGATCTTCCATGCTGTCTAATTCACTTCTCTGAGAAAGTTAGGTTCACATAACACACAAAGATCTTTTACTTGCCTTTCTTTCTACAAAACCCACCATTATTTAGCAGGCCAAGCATACAACTACTGGATGGTGAGTTCTCTTAGATTTACACCTTGGTGGTGCATGGCCTGCCATGAAATTGTCTCAATGCAGAATGACTGCAGGGCATTAATCCCAGCCAGGACTATCTGAGAACTGCTGCAACCCAAGTTCAGGCATCCGTGGTTAAATGACTATGTCTTTGCTAATCCAGTTCTAAAATGGGATTAACCTCCACCTATAAACAACAGTTTTTGTGACTGAAGGAGACAAAATTGGGGCTGGTTTACATCAGAGTGCTGCACATTATCTGTGGGAGAGGACAAGGAAAGGCTCTAATGGAGAGTCCACCACCCTTCCTGCAGCTTGCCAGCAGCTCCCCATAACACCAGCTGAAGATGAAAATACAAAGACAAAAACCAAAAGCCCCATAACTTTTGTAGGAGTGTGCTATCAAAGCAGTGAGCAAATTTGCCTGCTGGCACCTAGAGAAAGCAGACTCCTGTATCTCACTAGGTGCTGCCTGACACATGAGGAACATAACGCAGATTTTATTCAATCTATATCTATCCCTTCCACCTCCATGTATCAGACTTAACATGATTTCAAGTCAACTATGTTGCATATAACAATTCCACATAATAATCCAAGCCATGGTCAAAAATCTTGTATGAATTTTAGCACTTAGAATGCTTGACACATTTTTATTTCTCTTTCAACCTGCCACTCATGAGAATGCTGCATTCACTTCTGCACTGCAGCAAGAACTACACATAACACTGCTGGGTATTATTTCTCATCCTCAGCTACAATAGAAAAATAAACAAAAGACAGAAACTTGTTCTGGGGCCATGGCAATGCCCTCAGAGAACAAGAGAAAAGAGGAGAAACCAGACCAGGTGTGTCACAGGTGGCGGCAGCCATGGGGCCCTGGCACAGTGCTTCCCCAGCTGGGGGGCATGAAGACCACACTGGCAGCCTCTCTGCATCCACCTGAAACCTGTACAGCTGTGCTATCCAGACACATGCACACTGCCAGCTTTTTTCTCACTGTCTAAAAATGCCACCAGTCCATTTCTTTCTGCCTCTATTCCCTCTTCCTCTGCCCAGCCTCAGACAGCACCTTTCCTCTCTCCTGCCCCTTCCTAACTCCAATTCTTTCTATATGTCCTGCTCTCCATCCCTCCCTACTGCTTTCACTGTTATGCTTCCCTCTCAAAATGTCCCAACATAAGAACAAGTTAAAACTTTCATGGAGGCATCTATAATCACTTGTTCACTCTTGTACCACAGGACAGTGCATAGATGCAATTCAGTCCCCCAACTGCCCTCTTCCCTTCTGCCCCTGCCAGACTCCTCCACCCCCTTTATCGTATTTTACTTCCAATTTAGGCAGCTTCTGCTTATATTCCTGATGTTAGCTAGCACTTTTTTCAGCAGAGTGAATATACATTTTTAACAACTACAAAAAGACCACAACCATGTCAAACTTGATACAAAAACCCACAGTAATTAGACATTTTTTTTCTTTTTTAAGGAATAGCAAGTACAGTTACAGTGAGATTAAGCAGCAGTATTCCCTGATGCAGATCCTTCAAGCCTGGACTTCCAGCACTGTGCTTTTCTCATGCCTAAGCACATTCATACAGACACTAGCAATGTTTTCTAATACCTCACAAGCTGCCCCACTGACCAGGATGTCATGCATCAGCCAACGCTCTCACTTAATCTGACTTGGGAACGAGGAGCAGGGGAGACAAAAAGCTGTTGTCAATCTCACAAAAATGGCCCTATATAGTCAATGATTGTGGAGTCAATGTTTCTTCAAACTCACATAGACTGGTCAAAGTCAGCCAAAAGCCTAAATAGTTTCCAAATAGACACCTATAATGGATTAAACACTCACAGATGACAAATTTCTTCTTGAAAATATTTAAGTAATATAACTTAGGCTGACCTTTCTTTTTAAAAAAATATCCAGCACACACAAAAAAACTACTGCAGAACTTGAGAGGACTGGTTGATTAACATTAACTAGTTACCCTCACTTCCTGAATTAGCGAGGGCTATCCAAGACTCACTACTTCATTGGTTTTGCAGTAACACTTTAAATCTGGTAGAAGAAATTTTCACCTGCTGTACATTAGCATGTGCCTCTCTTTATAAATATTATGCGCCATTGATTCCATTCCATAGTGGGAAGAATTACTTTCTGTAATGCTGTGAGTGTTTTTTTAGCTGTGTCCTCCTTATTTACTGTGGTGTTGGATTTTTCTCTCTTTTTTGTTTAATGAAATGTTATTAAAATAAATTTTTGTATCTTATACAAACTACTCCAGAATTTTGTTCTGCATCCCAGCACCTCACTATTTAAAAGACTGAAGTGTGGATGCCAACATCCATAAGAGAGACAGAATTACTCGCTCATCTTCAGGATTAGACCCTTCCAATTTTTCACATCCACAACCTGTTTCATACTGGACAACTAGACAAGTAGTATGAGTGTATAATTAAGGCTGAGAGACCATAAATTGCACTGAGCCATCTTTGAACTGTTCACACAAAGCCAGGCATTTTCTGTGCAGTATGTTCTAACAAAATAAATCACTGACTACTGAAGCATACTATGATTACTAAATCACCTCACTACACAGAAATAACTTGCAGCCTGAAAGCACTGCAAAATCCTAACCTGGCAAAGTATTTTAAAAAGAGCAAATAATAATCAAATGCATACACATCCTATATAAGCACAGTCTTCAATTATATAACTTGGTTCTACATCAATATTTCTGCACAAAAAGACACATCTTCATTGTATATAATGCAGCAATAAGTTTTTACCCTACAAGACAGAAGAAAGGTATCAGAAGCAACTTCACTTTCATAAGAGACCTGGTTTTAAATCACTGTGAAAGATCACTTTTCACCTTACAAAATGCTAACAAATTCCAGTGGCGTTATTTTACAACCACAAGATTTCTTCTTACAGGGACCAGGAAAGGTCGCTACCACTAGCAAAGTGGTAAAGATAGTCTCAGAAGAAAAATAATGACCTAAAGCTGATAAAAATTATAAGGCTCTTCAGCATGTTGAATATGAACTGGCCAGTCGTGTTTTTACTCCACCCTGCCACCATTTAACAAAAGCAGAGGTTGAGGTCAAGATTGACACAAGTCCAGGCGCCTAAAGAAGGAAACATGAATCGCTGCTCATTTACAAATGCAGTGACAGGATTGTCAAAATTTTTTGGGAGCTGTAATCCTCCAACAGATTTCATACAACAACCTCAACAACCTGAATAGCTCCTTTATGGCTGATAATTATGCTTTTATCCATCTTTGTCACAGGGGTACTATGCTAATTGAGTGTGGGGGTAATTATTATTAGGGAACAAATTTCAGTCTAACAAATGAGGTCTCTCAGTGAGCTCCACTGAACCTCTGGTGAGGCAAGAAGTACAAGACAATTCACTGATGATGCAGATATTATTTTCTGGAGGCAAGGGTTTAGAGATACCTATATCTTAAAAAGACTTAAGTTTGAAAAATATGTCTTCTCTAAGTCATGTCAATTTTATACAAAATAGTTACAACAAAAGCAAAAAGGCGAAACTCCCCTTGCTAACCCAAGGGTCTCATTTCTATTTCAGTTTAATCTCTAAAAGAGTAACAAAACACCTTTTATGTAATGAAAATAACGGCCCTGCAAAGGATTTTTAAAGGATTTTAAAAACACGTATTTGCACAGACCAAGGACTTACAAGTCTCTCCCAAGTCATTTGGAGATGTTAATGATAATCTCACCTTTTTGTGCAAGATCACACTGGGGTAAACTGCCAGCACAGAGTTCCCCAGACTCAAACCTGACTTTGCCAGAACACCCATACACACGTTCTGCTCGCCCACCAGCAGGTTTGCAGAGAGCCTGTCTTGTATTTCACTTGGCCATGAAAGTGGCTGATATAAGTCAGCTCAGCTAGTTAATTAAAACCTACACTTCCCTTGAAACTAGCTTACTTCACTAATGATGCCAAGGCAAATATTTCTGTTGGCTTCCTCAAAAGTCCGCAATTGTTCCTATGTGGATGTAGCTTAAAAAGGCAGAAATAGATAAATTCAATGTTACTGGAAATTGCTCCTCATCTAAAACCTCCATTACAAGGAAACCATTATGAGTTTCACAGTATCAATTCCAAATGCAGCATTATTTGTGTCTTCTTATAAATAAAAAGAAAAAAAAAAAACCACTGACAAATTAACACAGTCCCTTAATTATACTTTTAATAGAAAAAAAAGCCCTCATCTTCAAAAAGGAGATTACGCTTTTCATTCAAAGACAGAACACTAGAGGATAAATATGATTCAGCAAGAGTTTTAAATCTACAATACAAGAACACCTTTACTATTAAAGCACAAGTTTAGGTTCTGTCTAAGACGAAGGTGTTAAATGCCACAGAGATGGACTTATCAAAATATGTGAAAGAGATCAGATACCAAACTTTCACGTTTCCACAATAAGCTCTTATAGATGATTTTGATCTCTAAACAGAATGCTAAGAAAACTACATTCAGACAAGTACAAACAAGAAAACACTGTACTTATATCAACTTGCAGAGTTTTAGTGAATGCTAGAGGCTCCAGAGTACGTTTCAAGACAAAATTATGCCTGCTTGGTCTATCCCAAAGTTGCAAAAATTTCTCAGTTAGCTGCAAACAGTTTATTTGCCCCATCAAATTGTACTTAAGTGCATGAAGCCACAAAAAAAGAAGCCCTTAAAGATACAGGCTGCTCAAACCAGGCCTGTGGACTTCACATACAGCAACTGAGTGACTGCAATTGCTGCATTACAGAAGGAGAATAACCCAGTCCAAAGACAAGGTAAACCATCGGAAATCACAGCCCAAAAGCTGAACTACTGTGGACTTCTCCTAAAGCCTTCAAGCACAAAAAGGTTATCATTAATCTTAATAACTGCAAATTACATATTACACATGTAGACAAGTGGTTAGCAAAAGGAAATGTCAAACAGAAGGTTTATTTAAATGGAGGCTGCCTCAGTAAAAAAGCCCCAAGTATCAATTGGGAATGAACACACAGGCAGCTGGAAGGCAAAGCAGCAGCTGCTGACTTAACACCCAGGATTAGCACACACTGGCCCCTTCTTGTTGGTGCACCTCCTAAGGAAGTGAGGCAGTCCTTGTGGAGTTCCCAAGGAAAATGGTAATTTGTAAAACTGCCTCTTCATTGGAAAGACGTCATGATCCCAAGGGCAGCACTCCCAGCGTTTTAGCTTCACTGAGTCTTAATGAATACAGAACCTCTAAGATGCAATCAGAGGACGTCACTGCAAGAGGAAGTATAAAAAAGGGTCAGAGAAGTTCAAAAGCAGAAAATTGTTGAAAACTAAAGCACAAAAACCTCTGAGAACACCACAACCAACAGCATCTATTCACTGACTCAGACTAACACAAATGAAATTCCATTTTGTAACACAACCCCTGCGAGACACAAGAACTCAGGCTTTTGGCATATGAGAAAATGGTATCTTGGTGGGTGATGAAACAATACACATTATTTCAGATAACCTACATAGAAACAAGTCTGTGCTTTGATCTTACAGCAGAGTAGAACTTTTTATATAAGACTACTATGGAGAAGTCCTGTTTTATCCTTGCAAGCTGCCACTATTTAATTCAGACTGTGAACTTTTTAAAAGAAGTCCATCTGTTATCTTGCCCAGACAAAGAGGGTTCTGATTACAGCTTCACATGTATTAATTTAATGAATAACTTTAAAAAGTATTTTAGCGATACAACTGAGATGATCACTTGACATTTTCCTGAATTTTTAATTTAAATCCAAACAGCCAAGTAAACAAACAGAAGGAATTGCAAAACACAGAGATTGAAAAACATCTTTTATTGAAAAAAAGCCCCCAAACTGTGATATAACCATATGCAAGAAAAGGTTATTTCAGCTATGGACAATAGAAAAGAGAAAGAATGCATGGAGTCCAGTCAAGGATCCTGAATCTTTTTAAAATGTTCTAATTTCTGCAATTAAGTCAATTATTGCACAACAGTAAGTGATCACAGTGCTCCTCAGTTGCTGAAAGCAACCTTTGCATCTGTCATGCATCCTCTTCGAAGAGGAATTAAAGTGAAAAATCAGAGTGTGCATAACTTTCCAGTACACTATATTATATACAAATAACACAGAAATAAGAACTGAAGTTCTCAAACCAAACACTTGATCAACTTAGTCATGCTTTTATCTGTTTATTTGAACATGTATTACTTTGCTACTCTTGAAATCCTTATTACAGATAATCTACTGCATTAAGAAGTGCAGAAATTAAGAGAACTTTCCAATTCTCTGTCCCCAAAATAATTTGGATTAACTGAGACCGAGTAGTATAGAACATTGTGGCTGTGGGTTTTCCTTGTCTCTTTAGAATGGTGTTGCCTGGAGATACAGCCCAGCCCATGAGAGCCCTCTCAGACCTCAGGCACACCTGAACAGGCTGGCACCTACAGCCTGCAGTTGCCCCTGGCAGAAAGAATAACAATCCAATCAACTCATATTTAAGTCATGTCCTGCTATGACCTTCTCCTCTGAAAACCCAAACAAATCTCCAGCAGCAACTAGAAGGCAGAGAGCTGTGCAGGAGGGTATAACACTGTTTCAGAAAATATTATTGTGCGCTGTGATTGATGACACCCTCAATCTCAGTGGCTCATGCCTCAGCATAAAAAGAGCAATGCTGTAAATCAGCTACTTAATTTCTATTCAAACAGAACATAATTGCTGGTAACTGGCTGAAAAGCAACAAATGCCAAAAAGAGTCTTTGTGATCTTTCAGATGTAATGAACTGCAAGCACACTTCATGTGCCATGATGCTTTTCCACTTACTATGCTGATTAGTTTTTATTTGAAACACACAATTATTGCTGCAACCAAATGCAATCATTAATGCATTTATTTGATAGGCAAAATACTCATGAATCAAATCAGCAGGAAATAGGCAGTGCTGGAAAGGTCCCTTAGAGAAAGAAAAAAATCCTCCAAGACTGCTGCTATTTAATGTTACTTTATTAAATATTCAGGTTTTTAAGCATTTGAAATGTTAACACCTTGCTTGCAATTTCTAAGTGCAAATACACTTAATGAAGCTTGACACAGAGAAAAATGGAATGCCATTTTCACAGAACTTAACAACATTTAATTCAATAACCTCATGATATGCCACTGGAGAATAAATAAAAGGTCCATTTGCACTTAACAGTCAAGCACACAGGACATAACATATATCATTAGTAATCTCTAAAATGATCCCATTTCAGTAATTAAGTGAGCATTTTTATTCCTCGCCACACTATGATGTCTCTTTTGGCTGAGAGCTTTAAAAACACACGTACTGTGGAAAGGCATTCACCCAGATCAGGGAAGGTCCCCAAAATCAATTAAAAGAAAACTTAATTCATGATCTAAGGATACTATTCTATACTGAAACAATGATCAAACCACTTTCATGACCTGCAGCCCTGCCCCTAAGTGCCCACACCAGCACAAAGGTGTTTTTAATCACTTTTGCTGGCCCTGACCATGCTCGGCGCTCTCCGCACCAGCGGGAACAGCACAGCCACCCACATTGGAAGAGCCTCACAATCAGGACACAGCAGGAGCACATGGAAAAGACTCCTCTGGCCAGCATAGCTGTACTGCCTCCCCAAAACCCCTCTGCCTGCTTGGCTATGACTCCCTGGAGATAACCTGCTACTGGGCTGCCAGTGTGGGGAAAAGACTTTGTCATTCCCAACACTGCCAGACTGGAGAGAGTGGAGGAAGAGGACTGAACCCAGCCCTGCCTTCAGAATTTCTACATATTCAGTCAAACTGCTCCATTTCCAGCGTTCGCACATTTCTCCCCTCTCTAAGGTCATACACATCATTACCCAGCACCTCTGGAAGTGACACTAAAAAAAGAAGAATGAGGAGCATTCATCCTGCTCTCAGCATTTTGCCAAAATTATAAGGCAATAAATTTTTAGAGTTGATAATTGATTGATTGAGGGTTGAATTCTGTGGGTTTCCATGAGAACCCAAGCCTTGTTTGGCCAAATCCATTGGGATTTTTGGACTTTTTTGGCAGAACTTGGTAACTACTAGTAGAACAACAATCTTTACATAAACCACAAGGCTGTTTTTTTCAAATTGAGGTGAGTACATGCTTAAGACATGTTACAGTTTAGCATAAAGGAAGCAGTTATTCCAAAACAGATAGCTTTCCTACTAAGAAAATTGAAAATTTATAGGTTTGTGTTTGGCCTTCATATTAATATTACTCAGATACTCAAACCCTCGTTCTCATACAATTTTAATAATGAAAACCTGGCTAAACCGTCAAAAATAAATAAAACCTAGTATTACTTTATATAAAACTTCAAAATATATGTATCTTGACAGTTCTGATGCTTGAGGGTTTTATTTCCCAAAGTAGTAACGATCTCCAGGAGTTAAAATAATATGATTATATCCCAACTCCATGACCAGCTAAACCACAACTAAACTGCAGTGGCACATATTTCATTTGCAATGTCAGAGGATCTCCATTTCAGACTATCAACACTGCACTAAATTTCCAAGTGTCACTGGAAACAGGCCACCTCTAATTTTGGTTGGAAACACTAATAAGAACTGCTATAAGCAGCACAGCCAGTTATTTTACCAGTTCAACCTCCTCATCTTTACCAGGAATGAGAAAGGAAAGCTTTTTACTCACAGTTTTATACCATGTCTTCACTCCTCTGCAAAGAGTGGTTGAGGGATTTTTTTGGTTTATTTTAAGGGAGGATTGTATGACAAGGAAACAAGACATATTTTTCCTGTGAGTTTAGTACTAAAGTTGGATTACTATACTCAGCTTATCTTCTGTGCTACTACTCTGCAGTCTTGTAAGAGATATGATTCCTATTCTTTGCTTCCTGCTGATAGGAAGAGGCAGTGCACAAAACTCAGCCATTTCTTGTAAGGAAGAAGGAAAGAGCATAATTACCTAGCCTTATTCAAAAGAAGCTCCAGAAGACAGCAACCATGCCAGGTGGGGCACAGACAGGAACCAGATGTGTTAGAACACCATG
This sequence comes from Certhia americana, assembly GCA_018697195.1. Classification (NCBI taxonomy): domain Eukaryota; kingdom Metazoa; phylum Chordata; class Aves; order Passeriformes; family Certhiidae; genus Certhia; species Certhia americana. The sequence continues at coordinate 33,793,142 of CM031858.1, forward strand.
TGCTCAGCTAACCTTTCCTTCCTGAAATGTCTTTTTCCAAAATTCATTGGTACATGCCTTGTTTTACACAATTCCATTGGTTTATTTCACTGGGAATAATTTCACCACCAATATGCCTCATCTAAGGCCATGAACGACTCCAGATTTGTAACCAGAGCTACACATTAAACAACAAGCAACAAGCCTACTCTGCAGGGAACAAAAAACACACAAAAACACGTATCACATATGCCAGAGGGAGTGAGGGTGTGGTGTGGGGGTGTCCCTCTCCTTAAGGGGAAGATATTGTCACTGAAAATAGTGGACAAATGGGAAACTAATACTCTGAGATGAAAAATCAATTTCTCTGCAAACAAACTGTCAATAAACTTAAATAAAATAGTTATTCCCTATAACATAGTTATATGTAACTATAGTTATCCCCTGTAACAGCACCTTTTGGAAGTCCAGGACTCAATTATTGGGATAACAGGAACTGGCATATAAAAAAAAAATTCAGTGCTGTTAATAATCAACCTTGAGCCATAAGACCATTTTGTTTGCCCTTAAGTATTAAAACTTATATATAAAAAGGAATATATATATTAGGAAAGTTTTTTGCCAATAAAACTTACGCATCATTCCCTGGGACAAAAATATCTTCTTTGCAGTTTTTTACCCCTGATTGCTGTTTTTGAAAGAGAATTTCAAATTACCTTGAGAACTAAGGGGGTGAAATAGATTACTTCATACACTGAAGTTAGTGAATTGGTTCCAGTATCTCCAGACACTGGGAAGCCAAATGTAGCAAAGGGTTTGGTGTCCTTCAATGAATGACATGTGCTATCTCAGTCCAGCCCTTAGAAAGGATAGGATTTTGCAGAGCAGGGAATAGGTGAAGCCTCACAGCTCCACTGGAACTGGATCCTGCCATGTGCTGTCTCACCTCAATGGCCTGAACCCACACAGCACAAAGATAAAGACAAGGTTTTACACTCACTCAACCATTCATAAACTGAGGCTTGCAGAGGCAGAATAAAACCAAAAGGTGAATGGTCAGGTTTTAAATAGAAAATAAATTTATATAAGCTTAAAAACATTAAAAGTAAATATTAAGCAGATTTAAGGAAACAGATGAGCTTAATAATCAAAGATGTTCTAAGACCGTGGTATGTTCCTACATGTTCTAGATTTATTTTATTATCCCAATCAAGACCACGCAGCATCCAAGAAAACAAAAAATCCCAAACTCCAACAACAAAACAAACAAACAAACCACCAACAACTCCCCCCCAAACCCCCACTTAAACCAACCAAACAAAAAAACCCCTGCCTGCTGTGAACACATAGGAAATGCAGGAAGTTACTGATTCCTTCAAAATTCTTATACTATATTTGCCCTCACACAGAATTTGAATATAGAATTATTAATCAAATAGTGACACCAATGAATACAGTTAGATGAAATAATTAAAAAAAGTCTTTACAATTATGACAACAAGAAGACTATTCACTATAAAAGCTCCCAAAAACTTATAAGCTGTTCTTTGGCTTCCACAGTTTTGCCTGACATTCATGAAAGCCTGAAGCAACAGAAGGGCACTGTACTTCTTGCAGCTCAAAGTGGTGCTCCAGGTTCACACAAGTCAAGGTCAGGCTTCGGCAGAGAAAGCTCATTTTCTGCTCAGGAATGTCTAAGGGGATCAAGCATTCTAATAAATGCACTGGTATGTCAGAAATCAGTTTTAATTAAGGTAAGAAAAAAGATATGAAATGGAAAATTTCCTACAAGCAGTAAAACTCCTTGCATTGAATTATGTACAAATGAAAAAACTGTTCACTCGTTTTCGCATGTGAGTTTGAAATGTTTTTTTCTGATGTAATAGTGTAGACAAGCAAAGCCTCACTTTTAGCTCAGGGTAACTTTGAAAGGTAGTACAGCCGTGTTCAAAACAGTGTTAAGTTTACTGTATTTACTTATTTGAAAAATGGATTATTCAGAATTTCCAGAACACCATATATTTTGCTATTCTTATTAAGTCATTAGAAACAGGTGGGGAGGAAAGGACTACATTCAAGCAAGGCCTTCGCAGATCATGATACTAAAATATCTACTGTATATATGCACACCTTTCAGGGCAACTCAAAAAAAGATTCACATTCTTCCAAACACTCCAGCTGTTAAATTTAAGGTTAGCAGCTGACAAGGAAAATTATTTCTGAAAGTGATGGTATAGTACCTTCTAAATTCTACTACTGTTACTACTAAACATCAATTAATTAACAATTAGGAGTTGACAGCATTACCAATTATTACAGCAATAAATCTTAATATGATCTTTATTCTGTACTGTTCCTCCTCTGATCAACACCCAAGTATGAAACAAAAAGCACAACACAAATTTACTGAAATTATTTAAGGGATATGATAAAAGGTAGACAGTAGATATAGATTCTAATGCTAAATTTAAGAACAATTTAAACTCTGATTAATTTGTCTCAATATTTATTCAGCTATGCTGTTACTTACTCTGTTGGAGTTATTTGTAAACACAATTTTGCAAAATCCTCTAAAGAACATTGAAGAATTTGGCCTCAAAAGACTATCAGTCTACAGAAAAAGACACTTTCAACTTTAAAAAACCCCATATTTCAATAATACCCTTACAAGTGAAATTGCACATAACATCAGAAAAACAACACCACCTTTCAAAATATGTTACTACCTGCAACAGCAGGTGCTTCCTATTTTTAGTCTGTTTCTCTCAAGAAATAGTTTTAGACGTTTAACAAGACCCTTTAAAACATTTCCATAAAAGACTTATTTTAAAAGGTATAGCCTGTTAAAGCGTAATTGTTAAGAGGAAGAGCTTCTTTGGTTTGCTGTTTCTAAATAAATTAATTAAAGAACTCAAGTGGCAAAAAAATACTTCTCCAGGTTCAACAGTCACCTGCATACTAGCATTGGGACAATATAACTGCATTCCTGCCAGGATTAATTCATAATATTTAACTAAAACGGCTTTGAACTCTTTTTATATTAGCATATATAAAATGGCATCATAGCATGGTGTGCAAGTATGGTGGTTGGATTACTAGAGAAATTAAGACCACCAGCAAAAATGCATTTTCCAAAGCATTTTCCCTGTCCTTCCAATAAACCTTTCCTATTCCCGACTCCTGTCTCTAAATACATCTACTAAAGCTATGTGAATTATCTCCCTCTCCATTCAGTTTGGATTTTAGCAAGTTCTAATATTCATTCCTTAACGCAGTGCCAGCGTGCTCACCCCTTGCTCTAGAGAGTGGTGTTGATTTGCAGAGAGAAGCAGAGAAATGCCTTGTAACTCCCCCGTAATTTATTCTAGCTCTAAAGTTTTCCACTGCAGTCAGTAGACTACCTAATAGCCTAGTCAAAATGAAGACAAACATCTTCTATGACAGAAAACCGTGGGGAAGGTGGCATGAATTAAAGAGCTTGAAAATAAACACCTTAAACAAACCACCTCAGTGGGAGACTGAGATTGTCTGGCAATGAACTGCAGACAAGATGCTTTGAAAAGCCCTGTAACAAAGAAAAAGCTGCATATTGTTCAAGGGTTCCCATGTCAGCACCACCCCTGAAGCCAGAAACATTAATAACTTCTCTTTTTTTTTAATTCTTTCTGGAGAGAAGAAGAAAGTTGAAATCAAACAAACAAATAAGTGTATGAAGATGATTTCTTTTCTTGCTAGTTGAAATTTGCCCATGCCAAGTACTAATGTACGATCCTGGAGTTGAGTATTTCTTGGTTTTATTTTGAAAGGGGCAATGCAGTCCGACAATTTGGTTGAATCATACAAAGCTTAGAGCAACTCCTTACTAGAGGCTGTCCACTTAGCAGTTTGATGAGGTAATTGTTTAACCACTTTTCCTAATTAGATTTCTCTTTTCCTTCCTAATACACTTGGAAAAAACTTTAATAAATTAATTATCAATGAAATGTACCAGACAGCTGTCAAAAATACTTTCTGCATTGCCTTGATAAGCAGAAATTTACTATGAGCAGTCAAAATGTAAGTTTTTCTACTGTTGTATCACTGGGGTAAAGACTGACTTCCCAACGTGAAAGTACAGGAGTATCATTCCAACAGAGGATGAGACCCAAGCACTCTGACAACCCTTTGCAATCTGACTTCAATGGAAAGAAACCTGGTGGACTTTGGAAGGAAGGCACAGGAAGGTACAACATGCTGTACCATCCATCAGTATAAATCATCAGTGGACTGGGACAGGGATGGATGACAGGAGGCAGACTGCACTGCAGTCATGTTGCAGCCTGAGGTAGTGTCTGCTGGGAATACAATAGTTCATTCTCCATGCCCATGCAGTAAGTGGCCATCTCTCTGCAGCTACCAGTTAAGATTATAAATCAGTATGTTTTGCAATATTAAAAGCCACTCCAGCTGCAAAGGAACCAAGATCATAAATTCTTTTCAATGCACTTTTTGAACAACTTCAGACAGTAGCGAAGCTTTCCTGGGAACACTAGACAGCTGTAAAATAGCTGCTTCAAATTTAGGTTCTATTATAGGAGATGGAAAAGACCTGTATGAACTATTTAATTAACAGATCAAGCCACCAAGACCCACGATGAAAAAAGGTTTGTCTCTTAACAAAAGGTTTTAACTGTTTCTTGAACCCCTACGTGATGTTTTTGAATTAAGTCAAAAATCTGTCAGTTGAAGGATATCTCCAGACCTCATCTCCCCGTTGCTATTAATGCATGTCAAGTAAACAGAGGGGGTAGAATTTGAGGTATTTTGCAGAAGGATTTGCCTGTTAACTAGAGGTCTGAAGAACCCACACACAAGCTCTTCCTCAAATAGGCGTAAAAGAGGTCTTTGCTAACCCATTTCTTTTCTCATATGAGATCAATGACTTTTCATCTCCAGCTGATCACCTAGTTTACCAAAAAGGAAACAGAAGATTTTTTCTATAACTCAACAGCAGCTATAGTTACCTATGCAAATTACCTCTCTGCTGTTCTTCAGACCTGGTTATTTAAGAGCAGGTTTGGAGTAGAATAGTAAAGGAAAACTGTAGTATCTGCCACAACCAGTAAAGGAACTTCATGATTCTCTGGCAAATGATGATCAATAGCTGCAATTATTGCTCAGTGATTTCACTGAGACTTGCTTGGGCTCTGCATGTGAGAGGAATGTCATCAGCAAAACCTCAGTGTTCTTTAAATCCAGTTATGTTCAGCATGAACAAAGAAGGGATCCTACCAGCTAGAACATCGTCTGGAATGGTGGACATGGAGAGAGTGTTCCTGCTGTGTTCCTGCAAGACTGGACTACTAAATTAATCAGAGTCAGGAGTTGAACTGTATGATCCTGATGGGTCCCTTCCAACTCAGCATATTCTTATGATTCTACCCTTTTCTGCTTCTCACAGTAGTGAGAAGTCTGGACACGGTCCTGGTCCCCAGCATGAGCAAAGTGTCTTAGGTCTTGTCTTCTGTCCAGGTATAAAAGGATCAGCTTCTTTCCTTCAGGTTTAAAGCCAATATGAAAAAGAACTACCATGAAGCACTTTGAAAAAGCATTGCATAGTAAGTACTTTTAGCCCACTAATAGTAATGGCAAAGCTCATCTCAAAGAAAATCATTAAGTACCAAAGTTACTTCTGGTTCCAGTTTGAAATAAGAGAGTGAATATTCTGAACTGGCTAGGATCAAAGACCTCAAGGTCAATTTCCAGCTCAGTCTCAGACTGCATAACAGTCCTCATTTCTTTGCTCAATTCACATTTATTTTTACTTTTTTGCACTTCAAACCTTCTTCTACTTGCGATGCATAAAATTAAACAAGATTCTTGAGGCTACATTTTATTTGATGGTGCAATTAAGTATCTACAGACGGTGAGATCTGAGTATAACTGTACTTCAAAATCTTCCCATAAACATTTTTTTTTTTCCACAGTTCCAACAGAAACAAAGTGCTATTTGCTGTTATTACCACTAGTGGAAGGCTGCAGTGAGGTCTCCCTGGAGTTTTCTCTTCTCGAGGTTGAGAGAATGGCTTTGCTATTCAGCTTCCTGTCATCTGCAAACTTGCTGAGGGTGTTTGATCACCCTCTCTGCCACTGATACATTAAAGACTACCAGTTTGGGGACAGAGCCTTGAGGGGCACCATCCATCAGCAGCCTCAGCCTGGACATTGAACCATTGACCACAGCTCTCTGGCTACATCAGGGTACGAAATAAACAAAGAACTCAGGCTGTAAGATATACAACACTGAGGAGAAAACACAAGAGAATGTGCATAACTCTAGTCACTGCATGCATCCAAATACTCAATCATCCACAAGTGCTTGGAGCCACTGAAACAAAGCAATCAGGGTGGGTGGGGAGGATGACACCCAAAACCACCACCACCCCCCCAAAAATAAAAAAGAAGAACTCGGTTTGAGTTCACTGTCATATCCTTGGCAAAATATCTGCTGAAGCACTGCAGAGAATTTTACAGGCCTGGAGGAGACACTGAAGAAATACAAACATATCAATGAATACCAGCAGTGAGAGATAAACAGTTTCAAATGCTTCATACAACTAGAATCACTTTGCAGCCAGATTCATTGCCAAGATGAAGACTTGGAAGGCTTCTGTCAGACTATTTCCAATTACAGTGTTTTATGAAAACACAGGGCATACAGTATGCCTTGATGAGAAAAACCAGTGTATATATAGGCTCATCATCCTCAAGCAGAAAGCACTGAGGTAAGTACTAGTTGTTATGGATACGTCTGCATAAGTAATGGGTGTTATTGCATCTAACCTTCGGGTTTCATTTATTTTATATTGGAGGGTGTGGGTGTGTGTAGAGAGATTTATGGCTTATGTTATAAACTTTCATTCGCCACGAAATCCTGAAGTGCTCTTAAACTGACTGAAAAAACACCTCCAAGCAACGAGTTTAATGTAAATTCAGAGGAATCAAATATCTTCAGAAGACTTTGAAAAATGCACTGCTGATTGTTCTTTTAATCAGTTTGTGTATTGCTCAGAAATCCTTTGATATGCACTGTTTCTCACTGAGTATACACAATTAAATGTGAACAGATTTCATGACACAACAGATACACAACTCATTTGTGTGTTCCTTGTGTCAAATGACTTCTCAGTCTAAGAGCTGTTTTTCCAATGACTGATGCTAAACTGGGGGAAAAAACCCCACCCAACCATCTTTGATGACCTCACAGTTACTACATGAGGCACACACAAGCTAGAAATACTATCATATTCTATACATTTTTCTTTGTATGCAAAAAAGACAGGAGGAAAGATTCTAAGGACTGGAAAAATCAACTATCGGACAAAATTTTAAATCAGTTTTGGTACTGATACCTAGTAATACAAAATGAACATCTGAAACCAGGTCTGTGGGTTTAGAGTTTTTAAAAATAAATTTTAATTTCAGTTAGAAAACAGAGTGTTACCCATTAGAGACAGTATGTGTTCTAAGCTTATTCTGTTGGGTAAATCTGACAGCTCCAGAAAAAGTTCATGTGTTTTGTATTTTTAAATGGAAAATACATCTTGCATTGTCCTCTTTAGGTAATAATACTAAAAAAATTTTAAAATTATACATACATACATACATATGTATACACACACACACACACATATATATATACACATGGCCCAGTTGGACAGACCTGGAAATCAGTCAACTGAAAAATTAGTCTTAAATTTTTAAGCCAACTTCTCAAGTTGGACCTATCAAGACTGTATAGAGTTTGAAAGCTCTTGGCCTACAGATCTCATAGACCATGACTTGAAGAGCAGTAAACTAAATTTAAACCTTGGCCTGTTTCCTTGGACTTCTGCTCTCCTTTAGACACAATCTTGAAAAGCTTTGCCTCCTCTCCTTCTCTCTTCACCTGTCAGCAGTCCCTAAAAGCAGTTTGTGCTCACTCTCACTTTGGTCAGGGAAACAAGAGAGACAGCTTTCAGGTCTCCCTTCCCAGAGACTTCAGCAGCCCATCAAAAGAGTTGCAGGTAAGTAAACCTTCAACCTCTTCAACAAACAGCCTCTGGTAAACTCAAAGAATTCTTAATGATTTTTTGCTTCCTTACAGCCTTATTACAAACATCTCTTATGCTAAAATAATGAACGATTTCCAGAGATTGTAACCTTGCCAAATTTGAAGTTTTCACTAGACAGAATCCACTTTCCACTTTCTTAAGTTTTAAAACTTGCTCAAAGACAGAGATATGGATCATCTGAATGAAATGGGAATAATATCTTTAACACTAGGGAAACACAGTTTTTCTTAATTTTCTTTAAAAACCACATGAAACTTTTATTGAAACTCACAAACAAAGAATGTGTCCAAAAGCTGACAATGAGCACAATAAAAGCCAGTCCAAATGGTTTAGATGTGGAAAGGATATAATTAAAAACACTTCTGAAATAGAAAATGGAAGTTCATTGAGAGGTCTTACCACAATTTCTTTAAAGATCTCAGTAACTTGCTGTTTAAGTTATCTGCTGAACAGGTATAGAAAGACGGAACTATCATAAACAAAAAGCCTTACTGACAAAACAAGAGAATCTTGACAACATAAACAGAAGATACTATCTGGCATAACCTTTCTTTCTTCTGCTCTTCTAAGCTTCTTTAACCCCTTTCCTTTACTTTGAAACAAGAGTAGAGAGCCAGAACCTGCCAGGTAACTTTGCATCTTATCTATTTAATCAATGCCAACCTCTGAAAGGGAAAACTAAATCCTTCCCAGTTCACAATTTCCCAGCATAGTGGGTACCATCTGGCACCATCAGCATTTTATTCCCTGTTCAATTTTTCCAAATTTGCTTCAACTTTTCGACTGCTCCTTGAGTTTGTTTTCTGTAAGACCCACAATGTCAGCTACCTCCATACACATCATTGGACACATTGTCTGAAGCAGAGTTGCCAAATAGCATCAGTACAGATCAAAAGGACAGCCAGTTCTTAGAGGCACATGTTTTCTGATCTCATCTCATGATTACTTTGTCATCACAATCAGCTGCACTATTACTTCTGCAATATCAGGATCAGCTGAACTCCTTTTAATATAAGTCCTGCTGTTTTTAAAACTTTAATGATGTTCCCAAATAATTTGTCACAGAACAAAATTCACCACAATCCACCTATATATGGAAAGGATGACTGAAATGAAATAATGAAAGAAAACACAGGGAAGAAATTAAACTCAAACTAATATGGGAGTTATTTGAATGGGAGTTTTAGCTGCATGAAGAGATTTAGCTAGGAACTACACTATATTTGTAATTCCAAAATTAGGGTACATTTTTCAGAAAAGAACTCAACTGCAACATATCACTTAAGTCAGCCAGTCAAATCTGTAGCAAAGAAAGATTTTTGTTTTCCAAAAATCATTGTTCCAGTCAATAAGGAAGGGTTTTAACAGCTAGTTTAGCTGTATCTTTCAACAACTTATTTATTTTGATATTTTGGCCTCACACACAAAAACCTTATAAAATCATGTCTAAAATGCATACAGCTCCTAAAACTAGCTCAAGAGCATGAAGAAATTTTAAGTTAGAGATGCCAGCCTACTGAAACAAACAGAACTCCTGGAAACACCAGTCTCAAAAGACTTGCCTTTTCCAGGTGCAGTAAATTCTTCAACTCTTCTCAAGGTGAGTAACATGGAGGTTTTCCCACATTCTCAGCAATATCAGGTCACACCATAAGGAACTTTTTACTTAACTGGATAAGCGGCAGCATTTCTTCCCCCTTCCCTAGACACATTTCACAACTGCTTCTGGGAGAAATCCCAGTTTCAGGAATTGGTATATTCAGCATGACCGCTACACTCCCACTATGCTTGAATTTCACGGACCCTGTGAGCTGCCGGCATTTGGCTCCAAGTTCAACCAGAAAATACTGCTGTATGTGAGAACTGCTGTAACTCTTATTTATTTTACCCATTCTGGCATGGTCTCTGTCTGTCTCATTCTCCCCACTCCAACCTGCTTGTAACAGTTATGCAGCAGTTTAACTTCAGAGGAAATCTGAAGATCACAAAAAATTATGTCCAATAACAAAATTCAGGTTGGTATTTGACCTGCCAAACGCACAGGTTCTTTCACCAAAAGACAAGCCAGACATTTGAACTCTCAAGCACTGCCAGGACAAAGAGTAGCTCGCCTGTTCAGATGAGCAGCCAGTTTTTTGAGACCTTAGAGATAAACCAGACAAAACGCTGGACAGGAACAAAATGTACAGTAACAGTATACAAAAGCTGGAGTCTAGGTTAAGAACACAAACTGGGGGGAAGTAATTTTGCAAAGCCACGTTTAACTCATAAAACTAAATTTGAAGCATAATATTTTTATCCTTCATTCTTTGTGACTTCTGGGAATCTCAGAGCACACCATACCAACTCAAGACTACAGAAAAAATTATGGAAAAAACTGTTTGTATTTTGATGCTTTCCCTATCACCAGTTTGGAATGGATTTATTATGCAAATTTCATTTCTAGCATGCTATAGATAGGAGCAAATTTCTGCTTGTTAAACTGTCTCCATCTTGGTTGCTGTTTCCTGCCTAGTATGTGAGAGAGTAAGCAATACTGCCAAAACCAAAATGAACTCAGAAGATAAGAGATATAAGAAAGGCACAGGTATTTACAAAATAATTTCCCAGGTAATTTAGATAGTTATTAAGATTGATTTGTTTTATATGCTGTAGCCTCTGGCATAAGCTTAAAAGAACAAATGGCTTGATCTTGCAGCCTTTCTTCACACAGCTTAATCTTGCTGCCTTTGAGGAGAAACCTACATGATAAGAGGGCAAACAATGGAGAAACAGAGATCAAACAACTTAGATTAACAGATACCAAAGTAAAAATAGTGTTAGAAGAACTAAGCCTATCTGGTTAAGAACTAGGTGTGAATAGGACTCACAATTTATTTTTAAAATTCTTGTAATGCATTGCACTCATCTTCTGGGCTGTTAGGCCATGATGATGGCACTGGCAGCAGAACACAAAGATGAAGTTCCAGAACATGCTAATCAGATGCCTGTCTGAAATAATCACAGACACAGGCTGCCCTGGGAAATCAGGCACTGCCTTCCACTACCTGCAACCCTGGCGGCACTGCAGCACATTGCTAACCACGTAGTAAAAGTTCAACTCTTGAAATAGCTGCCACAGTGGAAAACAGGCAGACTGCACTGGGCCACAGTTACAGAAACAGAGCAGAGACTTTACTTTTCAAAATACTACTGCTGTCATGCAAAATGACTCTGGGGTCACAACTCTCCAGCAAAGCAGTCAAAAATGAAAGCAATTAATTTGTCATTACTCAGTTTATCAGCCAGAATGAAATGAAGTGAGCAAGAACTACACCTTATAAAGCCTCAGATAAATGGTAATTTGCTCTGTGAAAAGTTCATGAGGCAAAAACAAGACCTTTGATACACAATAAAGCATGGCTAAGAGAGGACAAGGGTGGCAGTGCCTCTGAGAACAAGCTTCTGTGTCAGAATTCAAAGTTTCAACTAAGATGAAAGTTAAATTTTTTATGTTTGTGCTATGTGAAAGGTGATGCAGATGAAAACTTGCAAGAAAATGGCAGCATGACATTATTAAAGAACAGGAAACCAGCAGCCCAAAAAATAACATCAAGGAAACGATCATGAGAGACAACAGTGGGCTAATGCAAGTCCTGGGATACCTGAGTATGCCCATGTGTCTTGTGAGCTCATCAGCTAACATGATCTTAATTTTTCCACAAGGTGTTTTGTCTCACTTTCATACTTTCCACTAATTTTCCACTTCCTATGCATTCAACAGAACTACTTCTTTGGAAGAGAGTCCATATATTCAAACCCTTCCACATGGTTCACGATAGCATGTCACAGCTGCCTAAACTGGCATGGCCTTACACCTTTCAGTACAGGATTATGACATCTTTCAGCAAAGCATTTTTGAGTTTAAATGGTTTGTCTCAAGGCTCTCGGTAGGGAACTGCAGGGTTTCATGAATCATTGCAAAGATGGAAATACCTGCTGTCAACAAACAATCGGATCGCAACTGTTTCCCATAAAACCAGAGGACAGATGTATCTGGAATGGTCCCACTTTGCATTGCTTTACCAGTGGCTCAGAAAGCAAGCAGCTGTGGAAGTCACAAGACCACACACCCTGGATGAATAAAGTGTTTTCACTATCATTGCTTATATGTTCCTTTCATAAAGTTCACGCCAATCTTCACTGTTAGGGCCACTGATTTGATTTCCTTTAGACATCTTGTTATCTATGTCCTGCTCCACATCCACACAACACAGGCTTAACTTCCACACAGCCAAAATATGCCATATAAACAATAGCTCACTCCTGCTTGTTTCTTTTCCTTAGGATGATAGCTGCAAATGGATATGTTCCACCAATCTCTGTTTGCACTGGACGTTGCTTGAGAGACTGGAGAGCACTGAAGTGGAGGAACTCCCCAAAGACCACAAGCAATGATGTTTCTATGGTGACAGCATGTTTTAGATGTGTCTAATGTGATTACTGTGTATTATTTCAGAAAAAGGATGAAAACAAAGACATCATCAAGAGAGGGAGACAGCAAAGAGGTATTTCAATAATTTTTAAAAAATCCATACTAATTGGACTGCACTAAAAATCAACAGAAATGCAACTGAAGGAGCATCAGAAAAAAGGCACTTCCAGTATTCATGGAAAACTGGTGATGCTATTTTGACAAGATAGGTGCTTAGGTGCTTTGTTAAGAAACACAAATTTTAACACTTTGGAGCAAAAAAATCATTTTAATGAACACAGCAGTGAGAGATGATGACTGTTCATGTGATTACCTGTTTTTCTTTGGTACAGTTCAAAAAGCATACATATGATACACACACCTAGCGATGGCTGGAATATATCCCAGAGCTAACGTCTTCATGAAAACATCTTTCAGGGAATAAGTGACAACATTCTGTGTTGCATTAGCAGAGAATGGCACATACTACTGTATGCAGCTGGTGATTTTTTTCCTGGATTTTGTTTCACATTCTTCCTCCTTCTTCCACCATCGATATTCCTAGATTTATTTTCTTTTACGGTTCACGTGCTAAGGTCTTATATAAGAAGTCTCAAAACTGTAGCCAAAACTCTGAATTCCAGAGTCATGCAAAAGACTATTGAGAAAAAATATTTCTCTGTAGTTCTTCCGTAACTTTATACATATACATATTTAGTAAGTTTTAAATATGAAAGAACTTCATTAACCCTTCTCCAAAGTCATGCAGAGGTAATATTAAATGAAATAGTTTGCCTCCTTTATATGGGGTTTCTTTTAAGATTAATACCTCAAATACCTGAAGTGGGGACTTCAGCAATGAACAAACACAACCAGTTCTACAAACACCATCTGTTTTTCTTCTCAGGAATGAGAAAAACTTTTAGGGTGCTTAACAGAATTAATTTTTAAAAATCATGATGAAGAGATAACCCACTGTCTGTACAGAGAATTCTTAGGAGATGAAATCTTTGTTCTACAGAGAAATGCACTCTATAAACCACACAGTTGTAATTTAATGGAACTAGGAGCCACATCACAGACACAACATGATGCTTCTCACTACACGTATAAAGGAACTGGTTTAATCTCTAGAAGAATATAGTTACAAAAAATACATTATACGGTACCCAAGGTTAAAACAATCTCCTGTTCTAAAGTAGGACATTCTCAAACAAAGTGTTACAACTTTCTTGCCAGCATTTCTTTCAAAAACATTCATCAGTGCTCAAGACTCCATACTGAATCAGGGCAGAGGCAGACAGTTGTTAAAAGGACACAAGGTAAGATAATTAGACATTTGCTGTAGAAGCCACAGAAGAAAGCAACAACAAAGAATATTGCCTTTTACTCCCAGATCCCTTTGTTCACTTCCCCTTCCCCATCCACTAGCATTACAACTTCACATTTTCAGGCTGAGTTGTAATGCACCCAAGACAACTATTATAGTATTAAAGTAAATTTATAGCTTTTATTCTGTTGTATTACACAACACAGGACAAAACAATACAAACATTTATTTCCCGGAGATGACATTACAGAAGTGAAGCTATGGTAACAGATGAGTAAAGTCTTTCATTCCAATTTAAGTAATCCCATATCTGCTAATTTGACACACAAAAACTCTAGCAAACCTATCACCTAAGAATTGAACTCTCTGCTAGCAGGCTGGTTTGAAACACAAAAGTCAGCAAATGCCTTTTTATCCACCTGGGATCATGGCTCAGGAGACTTACATAGCTATTAAGTCTCTTCAGGTGCCCAAGGAAGTTAGAAATTCAAATAGCTTTTCAAGAAGAACAAACACATACTCCAAACCTATTAAAACAATTTTGTGAGCACTAAACACAGTAATTCCCTGTTGCAATTATATTAATGATGGTGCAAGGGAACTTCACATGAAGACATCTCAGAAAACTCTAATAGTAGTTAAATATGGTGGAAGGCTACTAAAAGCATCTGCACTTATTTTACTTAAACCAGCTGCATAAAAGTTCTGAGGGAATAAGATAGTTATTGCCATTTGTAATACTAGAAGTTGCTCAGATTCAATTTGTAGCCATTTTAAACAGAAACATTTGCACTCAAGAGTCCAATACAAGATGTAATTATCACAGTTTAGTTTTATTAATTTATTTTGTCATCCAGCTTTCCGGTGAAAGTTAACATTTTTAAGGAGACTATTTTCAAGTAAAATATGAATGTATTTTTCCCTCAAGAGTAAAACAATCAGCACAGCAGGTTTTAATCAAGTAGTTTACATTCCCCTACCCAGAACTCTCCAACTACAAGCATCACAAATAATATGTCTTTTCAGATATCAACAGGCTAAGAAATGCCAGTTGTAATTACAAACTCTATGAAGCTGACAAACACATTCATAGTAACAACCACTCCTTATCCCCATGAACTTTCATAAACCCAGGATAAACCTAATAGATTCAGCTCTCCTGTAACCATACTCTAGCAGTTGTCAAGAGGGTGTTCTGTGAATTTTTTTTTACTAAATAATTAAATCAATTTAGCAATTAATTGTAATCCACAGATTCTACAATAACTTGAATTGAGGGAAATGTAAATTGAAAAGTGATAGACATATTATCAAATTAAGAAATACTATAACCAGTAATCTCACTTTGGAGACCTCCAGCAATTATATAGGAAGAGCGAAGATTTGTTTCCAAGTTCTGTGTCAAATCTGGCCAGCATAGCTGTATCCCTCAATAGCAGAATTTCATAGCCCTTGAAATTTACTAAACACCAAATTGAACATTCATTCATCATCACCTCTCAAAAGAACCTCCTCTGCTACTTACAGAGTGGTCTTTCTAGAATAAAACTTCTCTGGCCTGAACCTACAACTTGATCTTCTAAGCTGAGTTTTGGGTTAGACTGTTTTATGTGCTCAATGAAAAGCCAAACAAATTTCCATTAGACTTGCTGTATGTCACTTAGCCCTTCTGTCCCCAGTGTTTCACAGTACTACACCTGCTGTCCTCAGACTCCTCCCTGCCAGCATCAATGAATGTACTGTAAACCCCACGTATGCTATCCTTGGTTTTCACACATATCCCAGGATATCCCACTGCTTTAAATATGCAGTGCTATGCTTGTCCCTGGCCAGGCAGAAACAGCCTTGTTTGAGCTCCATCCACATCAACCAACTGCCAAATAAAGGGAAACTCCACAGCTTTCCCTCTCACTTACTCTGCACAGGCAGTAATCCCCCAACCCCAAAAGCTGCATAAAGTTTCTGGAAATGTATTATCATTGAGATATTATCCTGTGATCATTTTAACTTCGTAATGGAATTATAGCATGAATCTGCCAACACTCAAAAGCTATTAGAAGGAATATGGTGGCATTTAAGATTTTTTCCTGAGCAAACCTAAGAAAATAACCAACTTCTGTCATCTTCCAGGAAGGGCTGGGTAAGAGTTACTGTAATTACTTGTGTGCCTATATTAAAAAAAACACAAAAAACAGTTGTTAGCATGTTACCACCTCCATGGTGTATTCCTCTAGCCATAAGCTTTGTAGAGAATGAAGAAGCAATGCTGACTTGACCTGAGGTGCCTTCCCCTCTTCTACTCCCCCATGACCTATTGCAGCATAATTGTAAAGACCAAAGGAGCAACATTCAAAACCTTAAAACCAGCAACAGCCTGCTCTGGCAACCTCTACTTTCCTAAGCATGTTTGCAGCAGCATGACTGCCATCCTGGGAAGGCTTTTCCATATGTCTGCTGTACTGTGGAAGCCTCCCTACCCAGCAGTGCACACACAGTAGCATACTATTTTTCAGCATGGTACAGATGCAGACCACTCTTCTGGTTTTAAGAAAACAGGACAGAATGTTCAAACACTAAAATACAGAAATTGTTCCAGCTATTATCTGTTTTCAGTCACTTTCTCTCACTGTCATCATACACCTGCTTCACTTCCTGTAACTACAGAACAAATATCTAATGACAAAAAATGCTACTTGGCTGCAAATCACTTGTAATAATTCAGCCTCTTGTTGCTGGGATGTGAAACTGCTGATGGGGGACAAACACTCAACACATGTCAAAGTTAAAAAGCTGCTTATGATCCCTACAGCCCTGGTACTCTTCCAGCTGTGTAGGGTTACAGAATGACATGGGAAGCCTCCAAACTGTTACTGAGACACCAAAGACAGAGCAATTTCAAAGCAGAACTGGGGTAAGGGTGGAAGCAGAACACCTACACTATGTCAAGGGTCACAGGGTATTTATGCTACAAGCTGTAACTGGCTTTTTCCATTTTGCCTCTCTTGCTTCAGCTATAGAAGCAATACAGTAAGAAAAAAATACCAAGTTCTTTTTCAAAACCTTAAAAAAGTGATGAAAGCTGTAAGTCAAGAGGGATCATGACTCAAGTTTTAAAATTCAAGTCTTGCCTATTCAATCAGACCAGAGTTGATGAAGAACTAGTGAAACAATGAAAATGCAATATAAAGAAGCAGGCAGAGTGAATTACAATTAAACTCTTGTTTCACTGCTTTCTTCTTCTTTCTGAATCAAATCCCTAATCAACATTTTGGGAAAGCCACCTGTGTTAACAGTTCAAAAATTAAGATCCTAAGGTGAAGAACAAGATCTTGCAGTCAAAATTTGATTCCCGTAACAGGCTCTTCATTAGGACTACCTAATATCATCCCATCGACACTATATGGTAGCAAAAGCAATTACATTTAAAATAAGATACCTGGAAGACTAATTATTCCACCTAACTCTCAAGGCAAACCCCTTTATGTTCTCAATTAAGGACTTGAGGCAGAGAACACTTAAAACTATGTTTAATAGTTTCTTTAACATTCAATGCTTCAAGATCTATGACATGTACTAGTTTTAAAACTGAAATTGAACCAGATAGTTCATAAAATGAAACATTCAGAACAAACCAAGTTTCCTGGAGGTTTGTTACATACTGATTCTGGTAATGCCTTTCAATAGTGAAGTGCTTATAAAAAAAACTTGCAGAGAATCACTCTACCCTGCAATACACATGAATGAACCCTCTATTACTTTCATTTGAAATCTAATTAAAACACTTAATTTTGATGATTTATTACATTCCTTCACAGGATTTTTCTGGTCAGAACTACTGATGGGCAGTTGTTTGCCAGCACAGAAGCTTAAAGTTAGTTCAACAGAGATGCTTCAGATCCTTCTAACAAACTAATTTTTATAGTGTAAAACTTTATCGTTTCAGTTATGGTCAAACAAAATTCAGCCTTGAGGTCTAGGTAAGTTTGTTTAGAACACAGACCAATGGCTATTTCCACATTTGGTATATTAAATTGCTCTCCTGAGTCTGCAAACAACAACACATAGAGACTGAAGTCTCTTATCTGAGGTTAAATGCTCCTTTATAATCCATATGATATAATCCTCATCATTACCTTCTCTCAGCAGTCTGCAAAACAAAGATGCCTACATGGAAGAGAGTACAAGAGTACAAGGAAGATAAGAAAAAGATCATCCAGTGAGACATGACTCCTGGAAGTTAGAAAACCATGGTTCAATCCTAATCTGCCCATTCTAAACATTTAAACTTCTTGGATTTGCCCTGCTTCAAGTATGTCCTAAATGATAACTGTGCCATTCAAAACATTCTGAATTTATGAGAGGATGGATGGAGAGCATATTATACAAGAAGCTGCTGTTAGGAGACGAATGTGTTGGTTCCACTTTGCTGAACTCTTGGCACTACTAGCTGTATCTTCAGGGCATAGTTTTTTCACATATAACATGCTCACACTTCCCCTCAGAAAAAGGGAGAACAGCAGGACACAGTGGAGATACTGAACAGACAAAGTGGGGGGAGCTGAGAGATCAAGTGGAGTTTCCTCATACTGCCCTCTAACCTGCTCTGTGGCAGACAACTGGCTTGCTTTTCTCCTTTTGAACACAGATAAATCTGGAGATATTCAACAGGAAATACGATGCTGGTTTCAGCATCAGCAGCACCCAAATCCCAAATTTTCCCTTTTGCTCTAAAGGGTATCTTCTGTTAGGGTTTAAAGTCAACAGACAGAGAAGGCCAAAGCTCAGTTTCTGAATGCAATAAAAATATACTAACTCTGCATGTCATGCTGCAGAAATGGGCACTGAAACAGTGTTTTGCTACTTAAAGAAAAGTATTCTCTTTTAGCACTGCTGACAGCAACTGTACCCCAGGAGAAAACACTGCAGCCTTGTCACCACTTAGCTCACATGCCACCAAAGACATCTTTATCAATTTGGATACATTCTTCCAAACTACTGTCAGAAGTTACTCTGTTCAGTACATAAGAAGTAGTGGGATAAACATATTTTTAATGTACAGCCTACATAGTCTATTTCTGCTTTTTTTTTTTTTTTTTTTTTGTACTGGACTTCTGCTACTGATGATACTTACACTGGAAGCCCAGCATCAAAATCACAATGTTTACAATCTGATTTATTCTCAGGCAGTGCACAGAACCCCCTCAAAGAGAGGATGCCATAGAGGATTTCATTTGGAGCAGCCACCTAGAAGACATTATTTATTCTAGAGTTCTACCAGCAGCCATGAGAAATATACAAACATAAAGCTGTAATTTTTTTTTTTTTTTTTTTTTTTTGGGGGGGAACATTGTAAGTTAAAAGAATCCTCCTTATTTCTATTAATTTAAAATTTAAAATGCAGCATAAGAGAACAATGTAACTCTGATATTTCTGCTCTGAACCGGGATTAGCTGAAGCCAGCCAATGTATTTAAAAGCTGGAAGTGGAAGGAGAAAAAGAAGTGAGAAAATGTGATCGTGCCTTCCTTCCTAAAAAACAGAAAACAAGAAAAATGAGAGAACGTTAAGAGACAGTTAATATCATCCTGGCCCAAACAGGGAGAAAATGTTGGAACAGGCTTTTCAGAAGTACAGAAAAGAATAACTAGGATGAGAAAATTCTGTTCTTGTACAGTCATAAATTAGCTAAACCCAAATTAGTTCATGTTTTTCTAACTTCAAACTCTTAAGCTGCATCTTTCCAAGAGGGGAAGAGGATCATCTTGTTCCCAGAGATGAGCTGCTGATGTTATCAACCCTCAGCAAGGAAGGCAAATTTGCATTGGTTACAAAACCCTAGACCAAGTGCTGGAGCTTTCACATGATCTGCCTTGTGTGCCTGAAAGCCTGGGACTCAAAAACTGCATGAAGCGGACAGGGCCAAAAAGCCTGACGGGCTGTCATGCTCACCAATCTCATATCCTTTCAAAAAGGGTAGATCAACTTTACAGCAGAGGTCTTTTTGACCTGCTAGTGGAAATAATTAGAACAAGCCATTGGTTCTGGACTTCCAAATCTATTTTACTCTTAGAGTCAGCAGCATCAAGGTGATCACGAAGTACCAATTCCAAAACAAATAAATAAAATCATGTATAATGATAATAAATAATAAAAAATAATAAATCTAATTTACTTTGTTCTACATTTCTGCCCTCTGTGCCCTGCCATGCTGATTTGAGCAGTCTGATGTATGCACTCGAGCACAATTAAAGCTACCTGAACTTCATTACACACTACTATCAGCACACTGTAGCAAACTCCTTTCTCTATCACCACTTCCCAGACCTGCTATCTTGCTAGTTTTAGCAACAGCTTCATGGCAGGGGCAGGACATCTTGGGGTAAAATTCATTTATCTTCACAGGATGACACACTAACGGGTGACATGAGGTTTCTTCACACCTCAGTTTGTACAGGGTACAATTCCTCCGACTAAAAACAGCAATATGAGGTGCAAAGGGTAGAAACACTGCAACTGAGATGATGTGAAGTGTTAGTCTGAGACAAGATTCACAGTTCCTTGCTTTTGTCCAGGAGGAAACCACAAAATTTCATTCACTAGGGACTTTACATTTAGCAATCTGTGCTTGTACAGTTCCAGTGTAGGTTCACCAAGCAAACCTACACTGCAAAACTGCAAAATTTTGAAATGTTTCTATCTATAGGGTAACCAGATTTTTATAACATTGCTTTAATCAGAAGACCATACTTCTGTGTACTAATTTTTATTGCCAGTTTCACTTACATACACAAAACAAAAACGCCACCAAAGCCCTAAGAAAACATGTATGAAATTTCCCTGTGAAGGCCATTGTGCAATGAAAAAGGGTTATAAATGACACAGTCCATCAACATTTAAAGCCTGCAAATAAGAACAATTAAGATCAGCTACAAAAGGGAAGTTAAACAAAAATCACAGGGAAAGGAATCACACCTTCACTTGATTTAAGAGGGTAGTAGAAACCCTGGCATGTGATTTACTGGCAGAAACTAAACACTCTAGTGTGGCCTAGTTGTAAAGAAAAAATATTGTCATCTTTTTTTTCCAGTTTGAAGTCTAGTGCACTGAATCTTAAGAAAGTACAGGTTCACCCAAAGTGCAGGCTTCTTTTGATGTTAGAGGCAAAAAAATTAGCCTCCTCCATATCTTCTATATTAAAAGTTCATTAAAGAAAGGCTAAACATTTCATTCACTGGGATGGTTCTGGTTTTTGTCATTTTTGCATAGTTAACAAGATCATAATTCACATAGGTCACACATTGTAAATATCCTCACTATATTGTTTTCCTTTCCTCTATAATTAGACCACCTTTTGTTACCAAGAATCCTATAAACTGTTTAACTGTGAATGGTTGTAAACTGCTCGTATTAAAAATTAGGCATCTCCTCCTCCCAACTTTATGCAATGAGAACTGCATCCAACCCCCCCCTCCAAACCATGGCATTTAAAATCAACATTACATCTCTGACACTTCTTTCTGCAGGGGTTTGACCCACATTACATCACCTGCACACTTGACACAGCTTGTGTCTTTTACTCCATCCACACAAATTACTCTTGCCTAGGGATCTACCAAAAAAGGGAGATATACAAGCTCATGGACAGCAGAACAGATTCAAGCAGTTCAGCTGCTGTGGAAAATAAAATCACTCAATCTTCACCAGAGCTGCAGGAAGGACACCACAGCAGCTATTCCAGTGGCTTTTTGGAGCCAAATGCAGAAGGTGTCCAAGTCCCACCTTCTCAACCAGCAAACAGCAGCAACCATGTCCAAGAGAAAAGACAAGGTTTCCCAAGAGCCAAAACATCTCAATGTTGCTCTGCTCTTCCTTCTGCTATACTTTTTTCCTTCTTCCTTTTTTTTTTTTTTTTTTTTTTAAATTAAGGTGCTTTCCCTAATTAGAAACAAAGGTAATCCTTCAGGGAATTATGCCCTCATTTCTGAATGACCTGAGCCACTGCTGCCCCCCACAGGTATTGCCAAGGTTTTATTCAGTGTGTAGTACAACTTACACTGCATATTTATAGGAGTGAGTAGAGTCACGAGACCTAGGCAGAATTATTTTAGCTTATGGGTATTAAAACCCCATGAACTGACAAAGATAATTGAAGCCATTAGTAGGATTAATAGAGCCTGCCAATGAATTTTCAAGGAGGCTCCTTATGAAGCATACAGTCCTCTTAAGCACACAGATTTTATACAAAAGGTAGTTTGAACTTTTGAAGCTGTCACTATCTGAATTTTCTACAGTGTCAGTAGTGACCAACAGGCAACAGCATCAGGCTCACAAAAATTCTCAGAAAGCTGCTGTGCTTATTCTCAGGCCAAATAGTCAAGAATAGGGAATGTATGTGTGCCATTTTAGGAAACACAGCACCTTCAGGTTATTTTTTTTTCCCTACTTCACCTGAAAATGAGAAAGAGAAAAATAAGAAAATATTGTGGAAGAAATCTGTGTCGATGAGCCCATCATTCGCCCACCTATTGGAGATTAAATTATTTTCCTGCAGTTAAACATGGCTTTGGTGTTTTAATTGTGATTTTGAGAACAGCTGCTGTTTGACATACTCTGCATAAATTCTGTGAGTAAATGTTTTCCAACAGTGAATTCTCATCCACTATTTAA
This sequence comes from Certhia americana, assembly GCA_018697195.1. Lineage (NCBI taxonomy): Eukaryota > Metazoa > Chordata > Aves > Passeriformes > Certhiidae > Certhia > Certhia americana. Next base: position 33,815,663 of record CM031858.1, read on the forward strand.
TGGCAGTCTTAAAAAAATTTCCATGTTTCTGCCCAAAAGGGTGGATTTTGAAGTAACAAAGCATAGTCATTATATTCCAAAGAAAAATACACTTGAAGAGCAACTTCAGCTCTCTTAGACTTCAGGTCATTTGGTCAGAGAGAGATTATGAATTTCCACAGCTCACCAGGAAGAGCTGCAGGGTTGCAGACTGCTTTCCTTTTTCCTGGTGGCACTTTCAATGCTACAGCTAAGACAGGTATAAAAGAAGGTGAAGACAGACAGGATTGGACAATGGAAAATGAATCTGAATGCCTGTAATTAGGTGGGGTTGGGGGAGAGAAGGGGGAACCCAACCAAAACCACCTAAACCTGAAGAATCTATTTCAGATGAAACAGTAATATTATTAGTAGGCTGTAATAGAACAGAAAATTGTATTAAATAGATCAAAAAAGATTCCAAATCTTTGAGGGGATTATAGCCTCAATTAAGTAGTACAGCAACAGCATAAATTTTCAGTAAGTACATCTATGCTCTGTTAATTTGCTCAGGACTTTGCCATAACAGAACACACAGAGGGAAAAGCCACAGAGATTTGCATTGCATATAACTGGCAGCTTCCCAGCACATTTCACTGAAGGAGTCAAACAGCTCCCGTGACCACTGGGGGTGCAGATAACAGACAACACATCCCCAGCGCTAACAAAGGTATTTTAAAAACGGTGCCAAGTTGCTGCCTTTCCTGGTGTCACAAAACAACTGTGAAGCTCAGTCCAACATTCATTTGTAAACTTCAAAGAGTATTTTTAAAGCATTTCATTATCCAACTAACAAAAATTCTGAGTTTCCCCACCTCCTGTTTTCTGCCATATTTCAGAGTTAAAGAAAAAAACAGAGAGGAAAAACCAAAAAAAGGTCCTATAAAAATAAAATAGTATTTGATACACTACCATCATTATAATAACTAAAAGAAAAGAATCTCTACTGCAAACTACTTTCCACTTGTAATAAAATCCTTGCTTTTCTCCTTTTAACCCCCATTAAAAGATCAGAGGGAATGCTGACATACAAGATTTGGCAGACACTCAAGAAAGAGTGGGTACCCCATCAGACATCTCTTGCTCTTAAACACTAGACATCAAGTAAAAAATGAATCTTGGCCTGATATCAGACATTAATAGTAATCTATGGTAATTTAGTTCTTCATAAATGAAAATGTTCAATCTTTTTACATTTTACTTTCAGCAGAAATGAAAAGAAAGGGAAGAGTAATTTAATATTGAAAACCAGCTTGCTAAACGGGTAATCCCATTATTAGACTCCTTTAATCTTGCTCTGAGCACCAATATGGTTTATGGATAAGAAACCTGTATTTGGATATAGTAATTTACATCGATGTCTAAATTACCATTATTTCCCTTGAGCCTTGGTTGATATCCCATTTTCAGTTTTACTCTTTTGCCAGGTTCTTTTTTCCTGGTACTATTGGTCTCCTCTTTCTTAGAGAAATATTTACTAATGATAAATATGATTCACCCTAGCCTGTCACAGAGTATGAAATATTTTTTGTATAATCAGAAGAAACATCCCAACTAGAAGCTGGTAAATCATCTTTACCTTTGGTATAGTGCAAAGCTTAATATCAACACTGTAAATCATGTCAGCACTGAGAGAAGGCCAGCTTGCTAACGTGATTAACAATGCTCACATATTACAAGCCTTGGAAATTTAAATTGTTTCAAATTCCCATTCAGCTTAGTTCAGTCAAGCCATATGCTGTGCTCTTAATTTCTTCTCATATTAAAAAAAAGAACAACCCCCCTTAAGCAAACCAGGAACCATGAAATTAAATAAAAGCACCCACGATCACTTCAGCCCCTAGACAACAGCCCTATGGATGATTCTGTTGGTAGAATACCCAATAGTGCACTTCCTAAATGGTTTGGAAATCTTGGGTCTTAACTGATTTAAGAAGAAAATCTGTGACCATTCCTATGGAAGTGGAAAATACAGTGTTGAACTCTTCCGAGCCACAACCACCATATCAGCTGTGAATTTAAAGAATTGAGGTACCTTACACCATCACCTGCTCCTCACACACAATGGTAGCTGCAAAGGAAATCAGATCTGACAAAAAAAAAAAAAAAAAAAAAAAAAAAGAAATCCCAGAAGTAACTCCAAAGACAAAACCAGTATGTTATAGTCTGGTTAGACTTAATGCTGGAAGTCACTGCTGAACAAAAAGTTGCATTCCTCCCACAGAGAAGTCCTTAACTTACTAAAAATGTATGCAAATACAGACACCTTGAATTTATTACAACCCTGCAATGAACTTAAAAACTTTACTTGGCAGGTAATCCTAGAAAGACTTGTTTGTTATCTCCAGAAAAATATTACTTTATATTAAAGTGGACTTTCCTCTTTCAGTACTGTAAAAAATGGGGACCATTTGACACTCATTCCAATACCAGTATAAACAATGGCAAAATAATAATCCCAAATAAGGTTGCTGAATATAAGAAGAAGTTATCAAATTTGTATTAAATATAGCCCATTCTTATACATGGGATTATCATACTGTGTATGAGTGCTAGAATGCATTCCTTTGCAAAGCATGTACATAATGGGAGTGTTTATTATGGACATTTTCAAGAGCACAACAGTAATTACATTCCAAAGACTGAGTAAAATCAAATTAATGCTAATTTAATATAGCAATTATTAGCTACCAATGTTGTTTGCCACAACTGAAATTTTCATTTCATGATGAAAGACGATTTTTTACATTTTTCACAGTCTTCATAAGAGATTGCTAGTACTGCAAATCATAAGATACTAGAGATACTTCAGAAGTAGTGGAAACTTAATTTTGAAAGACTGCAAGAACATCTCTTGATATAGTCAAGAACAATATAGTCAATAAGCAAATAGTCATGATGGGGTTACTGAAACAATTAAAAACACTGGTAACAATTAGATTTTGCACACTCCGCCCAAATTTAGAACACACAGTGAGAATCACTAGGTGTTCTTAAGTTTTACTATGAAAAGCAAGAAACTATGTTTTGTTTGCAAAATACCTAGAAGCACAACACTGAAACATACATTATGAAATATTAAGAGATATTTTCTCAGATTCCAGGTCTAATTTCCCTTCAAAGCATTAGTAAGAGAGATTCCAACCAGCCAGCCCACAGGTTCAGTTGAAAATAGCATCATACAACAAAAAGAGTTGTTCAACAAAGAGAGAATATGCTGCTTCTTGTGAGTAGTAGAATTATCCCAAGATATGCATGCCTTGTTTATTTTGGGCAAAACTTGCCCTAAATTACAAGTGTAGACACGTTTAATGCTTCCCCTTCTTCCTGCTGTACTAATGCATGCTAGAAAGCTACAAAGGGTACCTAAGAAACTTTTAATGAGGTACTACAGTAATATGGGGTCCCACACCCTGCCCTACTGCAGATGTATTACCAATCCACAGACCTAGAATAGCTGTAAATTAACTACAGTTGTAAGGTGGATGTTCTCAGGATTCATGTAAGCCCCATTCAGAGAGCCCCCCTGCTTTTACCTCTTACTACACAGATCAGCTCTTAAAGAAGGGTGTGAGATATCTTGAAAGAACATCACAGCTCCAGCTCCCATCACTCCAGCCCGTAACAGGAGATGGATTTGCTTGGTATTTCAAATATTACAGTTATCCATGTACTGACAGCATCCAGGAGAGGGCAGGAAGGGAGGAAATTTCCTTCTAGGACTTAGTGCAGAAAGCTAGGAGCAGTCGCAAGATATTCACAGACCCAGTCAAACAGATGAGGAATTTAAACTATTTGGCAGTTGCTGCTTAAGAGAGAGCCAAACCTAGAGAATATAAGCAGTATTTTGCAAGACTCAGGTGCAGTTCCAGCACAAAAGAAGAAACCTGCAAGAACTCATTTTGTACTTGCACCACTAAATGTAAAAGGAATATATCAAATAAATACGTTCTAGAGAAGCATTAGGAGTACTTAAGATTGCAACAAGCTACAGGATTGAATGTTATGTATCTAATATAGAAAGAAATTATAATTGGTTCAGATATATTACACAAGAAGTTGCTCTAACATTTCACAAACATGTGAAACTGCAACAAAAAAATCAGCCTACAACTTACAGAGAACTTAATAATCACTGCAGTTGTAAACAGTATTAAAATAATGAGACGTATTTAACTAAGGCCCCCAAACATGACTCCCTGACCATCACCTCTGGTAACGGGAACAAGAAAAACATGGAGGTTAACTTAGCAACATTCATGCATAAAAGGCTGCAAACACTGCCAAATTTCTGGCTTTGAAGCAAATAGAGTAAGAAAATCCTTCCTCTCAAGACAGCACAAGTGGAATAACACTACAAGGGGAAATAAGAGTCAGACTTTAAATGGTAATAGGATTAATTTTGGGTGATGTACAAAATAACACAAAAGACACAGAACAAGCACACGCAGAGAATTAAAAATGTCAAAAATATCTTCTCCAAATACTGCCAAGAAAAACTTGAACAATTAATTGTGTGTGGTGTAGATACTTAGAGTATATTTATTTCTGGCTGGCTATATATAAAAAAAGTAAACCTTTTGCTCATCTATCAGCTAGCAGGAAAACAAAGAACCTCCCCCCCAATACAATCTGTAAATATAATTTTATACTATCTATCTAAAAATAACCACCATTTTTTAAATAAGGGAAAATACATCTAGAATTTCAGCTATGCAAGCAGTTTCTAAATATTCAGAGAAAAATCAGAGCAACAGATTACTACAATTATTTGTGAATGAAAAACCAAAACCAGATTTTACAGCTGCATAAGTTATCTCCCTACAAATTCTGATCACAATTTTCTCTCAGTGGCACTTATTAAACCTGTATTTAGTTTATTTTCAGTAAATTAGCACCTTCTTCTACATGGCTGTTACATTACCCCAGCATTCACACCATCAAGCATGATTGAGATACAAACCACCAAATATTAACTAAGAAATACATGTAACACAAGCATTGAAATTCCATTCTCATGTTTTTGAAAACATTACTGTTCTTTGTGACAGTTCATAAATAAATCCACTATTGCTACCAACTAATGCACTCAGTGACCAAAATTCAGTCTTTAATATGGTGACTTTGTCAGGAAAAGGAAAAAAAATTCATTAACAGCAGCAATTATTTCTCAACAGCAATTAAAAGTATTTTAAATTAGAACACAGAAAAATACCAAGATCTCCCATTCATCTTCTATCTTCTGTATGTTTTTATGATCTCTTTGAGTCTCTTATGCAGAAGAAAACCCTCTGCCCCTTCTCTTTAGGCATAAACTAGACTGTCAAGCATAGCCACCTTGACCTACTCTTCCTTAATGAAATTGGTTTTGGTGGGGTTTTTGGGGGGTTTCCTAATTTGATTTGGTTTTTTTTTTTTGTTTTGTTTTGTTTTTTTTTTTTAAGTGTAATTATTTTATTCTGCACAAAATAACTGCCACATTGATGCTTTTCAGATCAATTTTGGACCCATATTTTGGTTAAATAGGGCACCAATAATCATGGTGCTCATTTTGTCAGAGCTAAGACCCAGGTTACTCACTTTCTTCACGCAAAAGTTGACACAAAAAAACCCAAACGAAACAAAAAAAAACCCCAAACAAAAAACCCACAGCACTGTATATCTGTATATTTATTTCTGCCATTAGTTGTCTTTCTTCAGTGGGTTCAAAAGAATCCCCATCAGCTTTTTCTTGTTCCTTTGCAGTCAGCATACAGTTTAAAGTATTAATATTTTTTGCTAATTACTTGTTCATGTGTGTACATGAAGCTTACACTCACCTACATGTTAATATGATCGAACAACACCAGACTCAAAACTTAAGCAAAGCCTTCATTATATCTTTTTTAGAGACATGTGTGTAAGTCACATTTTGATTAGAGTGATTCTTCTAGGGAATTCTAGGAAATTTCTGGGGTAATTCAACGGGAGCTGCAGGTGCTTATCAGCACATGGGAATAAATAAATTGAAATTAAAAAAATCCACCCCAAGTATATTCTCAAGATTCTCCCACAAGATCAAGCTAACCTTACCTTTCTAATCCTAAATCCCCCACAACAAAATAGATGTTTCTAATTGTTTATGGGGTGTTGTGCACACGTATTTTGTAATACTTTGCATGCTATTGAAATAAATCCAGCAATTTAAAGCTGCAGAATAGGCTTTTCCTTCAAAGGATGGATTTCTGTTAAGTCCTTATCTGCATATAGATGTTTATTTATGATCCTATTACCCACAAAATTGTGACCAGCTCTTTTCAAATATTCCTTAGGGTTTCAATTGTGAGAGTTAACAGGCAAGAACAAAGGCAGCCTTTTAAATAGCCTGTGCTGAAATTTTATGCCTACTATGAATTGCTCTCTAAGAAGTGCCCCAAAAGTAATCAGGAAAAGAATCCTCATTTGAGGTGCAAAACTGCTTCTAGAGTAAAAAAAGCCCCCGACCCCAAGTCCTGCTTCCCACAGTCCCTGTCAAACAGCATGGCAGCTTACCCTGTGATAATATATGAACAGGAAACTTCAAAGCACTGTCACAGCTTTGAAACTGTAGTTTAAGGGTAAAAGATGATTGCTTAAATGGACAAGAAGTTTTCAGCAATACTACCAAGCAGAGCAATAGGTTTAGGATGCCAATCAATGGTTTGAGTGCTGACCAGCCACAAAATCCTAAAACCAATTAACACCAAAACCAATTCAACACCAAATTCTAAGCAGTCTTACAATTCCACCTGAATAAATACACCTTCTTTAAAGAAGCAGAAACCTACTGTCCACATCCACCATTCTTTCTTTCTTTCTTTCTAAAGAGGTCAAAGGGAATGGATGAAACCACAGGAGACTCCAGTTATTCCAAAGCAATATACAGCTGGCATACATATTATTACTACTTGAATATCAAAACAACAACAAAAAAAGGCCACCACAGCTTGTTTTTGTTTAAAAGAGACATGATGCAGTGAAATAACAATTAAGCAGTTCAGCAGGAGGTTTCTGTTTTAGCAGGATGCTGTATTCACTGGTTAGAAGAAAAGCCAAGCACCTAAATAACATATTTATCCTCCCAGAACTATTTTTCAAAATAATATATAAATGTTTTTACAATACAGACATGTTGTGACACCAAGTATCCACCTTTTTAGTGAAGGCTTCAATATTAAAAATCACCAGAGAACTTTGTCCCCAAGTAACAGCTACCGCTAAATACTGCACAAGTTATGGCAGTGCTTTTCCCTTTTTAATTTCTTGTTCTGCTACTATATTTGCCAGAAATTCTCACAAAGCACAAATCATATTTCACACTAATATGGAGTATTCACTTCCAGATCCCATAGCAATGCTCTCCCACAAAAGCTCATGTTCATACAGGTTTGTGAAAAACCTTATACATATTTATCTCCATACAATCTATTTTTGGAGTTACACCAATGTGAATGCTTTTTATTGCCTTGAAGGTTATCTTTCCTTCTGAATTTCTTTCAAGTGTCTTTATCACTTCAATGCATCTTGGCAAGCCTGCTCCTCCCTGGTATTTTGAAATACCTTTGGAGTTTGAAGACTCAAAAGTTGAGAGATTTTTATAACATCTAACAAAGGAGCATATCTTTAATTAATGTTTATCTATCTTCTGGTGACTGGAGTAAACTTTGTTATGAATAATGTACTTCTCTGCACTTAGTTTTTAAACTGATTTCACAACAGTTTTCACAAAATGAATGCGGTAAACTTTTTGAGTGACATCCTTCAACACCACAGATCTCCATAACATGAACGCTGCCCATATCCCAGTATCACTTTTTTGAATATGATTCTAGTATTTTCTGCTTATTCTAGCATGAAGTTTACCTTGAAACATTCTGGTCTTTTCAACAGGGTATTGTTAGACACTGACTGAAAATACTTTGGTACCTTCCTGCAGAAACACTATTATTTGACATCATTACCTGATTTCCTCTTGAAACACTACAAAGAGATACCAAGAGAAATAAACATTTCCTGGGAAGTCTTTCACCCATCTCAGCTATCAAACATTTTAGAGGCATCCTCTAAACTACCTTTATTACAGTTCTATCTGATTCCCCCCCCTTTTATTGATACTAATGTTAATTCTCCTCTAGCATGGAATGTGACAAGAAAGCAGATAAAAACTATCTCCAGTTCTTGCTAACAGCTTCCTTACCAATTGGAGATGCTGGATAAAAAGGAAAACATTATAAACCTAGGCTTATCCAACTTCAGATTTCATTATTTTAATTGGTTTATTAACTGGTCCTGCTCAGTGTTACCTTGGATTGTATCCCTAGCATTTTACATACAAAATAACCAACATGTCTTTAACTTGAATGTGGGACTTTGCTTGCAAGAGTCAGGATGTCTTTCCCATTCAGATCTCTACAACATCTTCCCTGCTTCCTCTCTCCTGTAACTCAAGCTTTGTTGCCTACCCCACAGTCAGGTTGCTTTGGTATAAAGAAGCATTTCCAACCAAAACAGTTCAGCTCTCATCCACTAGAGCCAAGTTCCAAATGCTCACGCAAGATACTTGGTAAAGGTACATTACATAAGGCTTTCCTTGCTCTATTCGGGGCGGGAGGAAAAGAAGATTGAAACTCTCTAAATGAAAGTGCTTGAGGGACCCTAATGAGCCACACTGAACCTATACATTATGCAACAGAAACTTCTCCCACCATAAAATTAGTATTTGCATTCAGCTACATGCACTAAACCATAGACACTCCCCAGTGTTTTGAAGTCCACATTGGTACTCCAGGGTCAATATGACTGATGGACTGTGTCTTCATAAATACACATGCATACACCACCCCTGAGGCTGGTGATCACAGAAATACTGCGTGCAAGGATGTACCATCAATCCAGAATTTTAAAGACTTTTAAAATATCTTTCCTGAAGTTTAAAATAAAGACACTTATCATAGAATAGACACCGTAAAAGGAAAAAACCCCAAACCCTCAACCTGTAGATTATGAAGACTAATGACCATATTTCTTTATTTTCATAAGTTTAACACTAAAGCAGTATTTTCTCATGGGACTGCATTTTCCCCTTTTACATGTTTCTCCATAACTTTCTGGTTTCAGTCTGCTAAAAGTTACTGCTGCTGGATTTAGTTTTATTTCTTAGACTTGTACTGATCTTATTTTATTATCTATTTATTGTTATTCACCTGATTTAATTCTCATATTGATTTATCATTGGTAAGAATACTTGCCTGATCTTCTAATTTTTCAACAGTTTTATTTTGATAGCTGATCAATGATTCATACAATTTTATTTTGCTAACTGAAAAATTACTTTTGTGGTATCCAGGCAAGAGTTCAGAAAGTCTTATAGTGTGAACTCACATGATCATAATCTTGTATCTTACTGTGCCAGTATTCTGTGTCTCAGCACTCCATGTGTACAGGCACGTATAAAACCCAGAATTTCATACTATCCCTTGACTAGGTAAAAAATTCTCTCTGTTTGGATATATATACATATATGTACATAAACTACATTTCTGTGTGTGTGTATATATATATATATATATATATATACACAGACAGACACAGACACGTACAGACAAGATATCCAGATGCACCTTTAAAAGCCCCATGTTTTCAGGACAACCTAAGAAAATAACAGGATTGCAGAGAGAATTTTAGGCATGAGGATACCATTTCTGTGGCACAGGGAGCTGAACAAAGCGCATAGCGAAAATCTGGAACCCTGGAAAACAACAGACAGAGAATTTTGTCTTTAGTGCTTCAGGAACTTCCAGCTTTTGTTGAGGCATCCTAAAACTAAACTTATGGTTCAAACATTGCGTAGGCATGCATATGGAGAAGGCCAATATGTTAGATAATACTGTTTCAGAGATACAGCTCACAGGAGTGCTAAAGAGAAGGGCTTTGCCCTGCAAATGCTAAATCATTCATGCTTGTAACTTCTGCAGATGCTCAAGTCAAGCTCCACAACAGCAGGAGCACAGAATTACTGAGCACAGTTGTGCACAAAGCGTGAGGCAGTCAGATTTCCTGCTACCACAGAAAAGGCAATGTTAAATGTAATGTAAAGCTATTCCCCATAGCCTCCATAAAATATAGCTCCTACTTAGTCTGTATTAACTGCTGTCAAGTTCAGCACAGGGATTAGAGAGGACAGTCAACCATTTCACATGGGGGCATGCATGTCAGACAGGAGCCATTCCTCGGATGAGAGTAAAGCCCTGTACCAGCATTCATCATCTCCTGACTGATAGCAGGCAAACAACTACCCTAAACCATATATCACATTCACCAAGGAAGAGACCTTGCTTTCCCCTCTTAACTTGCTAAAAGGCACAGAGGGCTGCCTCCTCTGACACCTGCCTACTTTCTGCTGCCCAGGAAAGCATCCCATCTCTGCATCAGACAAGCAGCAGTTTGGCAGACACCCCTCTGCTATACAATTCCTGCTGAGAAAGGGTTTATGACAGCAAAATCTGAATGTATTTCTTTGTAGAGCTTCAATAGTATATTCACTTGGCAGTGTGTAAGAACTGATATGTCATTTTACTACTCTGCAGCTTCCAAATATTTTTCCCTGCAATTCTTTTCCATTTTTTCGTGCCCTCCTGCACTGCAAATATTCTAATCCACAGTGACAGGACTTAGGGCTGATTAAAGTGTTTGCAGGTGACGACAAAAATATGCTCAAATGACACAAAGGTTGTAAGGACAGATTTGCAACAGAGAAGGGAAACAATTTATGAGCATAACCAGCTTTAAATTTGCAGCAGAATCATTACCTTCACCATCCCCAATCCATCAGGAAAGCAAATAATTGTAATTTCAGATGGGACATAGCTCTTGCATATTTAAAATACTCAGTAATTAATCGAGTGAAGAAGTCAAATCAAATCCAGTAATTTTTTTTTCCTTCCACAGAAATGAAACAGATTTAATATAATACTTGTCTAAAATTCATCCAAGTCTTTAATATTCATTTAAATTATATTAGTCTTTAAAGAAAAATCTGACTCCTACACTTTAAAAACAGCTGCTTTAGACAGATTTAATGAACTTTTACTACATACTTCTTTTTTGCTTTTTTTTTTTTAATGTGAGATTGATTGCACTTTTTCAATCTAGGCACCATGCCTGTGGGCCGAGTGCTGGCTTCAACAATTCACCAGCTACTACAGCCCCTTGTTAGGCACTGTGCCAGACAAAGCCTTATCCAGAAGAATTAAAAACGAGCTAGTGACTGCATTTTTATTCTTGCCCAAGCTAGGCCACAGCATTGGTTTCAAGACAATCCTGTGGCACTGCCTGACACATAGTTCTTGTAAAGGACAGGCTCTCCAGAATGAAAAGCAAACAAGCCATGCTTCACGAGCTCTGGTGAAGCTCATAAGCTGCTGACAAACTCATCTGTGTTGGCAGAAGAACTTTTGACTGAGATGAAAACATGAATGAACGCTAGAGGATCAGTATGGAGAGGAACATTGCTTGGGAAGCCTAATACAGCATTAATTCCTCTGAAATACCTCCCTGTACTTAAGGGCACTCCCTACCTCCACATCACACCGGATGACAAAATAAGGCCACTGCAAGTCACTGCATAACCTTCCACCACCTGAGTTAACAGGAACATCACCCCTCTGAAAGCTCCATCCCAATGGCAAACTTGGTTACAATCAGCCAAAGGATGAGATGGGACCTCAGGTGAATAATGAGTCCACTCACTGCCAAAAGGATCAGCATTATCATTCCTTGTAGTTGTTTGAATAACCTCCAGGAACAGAGATACTCTCAAACTATTTTCATCCCACCCAAACACTTCCTACTGCAAGGTCAGCTGGTCACTCTTTGTCCAAATATGCATTTGGAGGGAACAAAAGGACACAAATTCCTCCCTGATTCTTACAAAGAATTACGTCTTACCCACTGGCTGCTCTTCTGGGAGCTGGGACTAAGCTCAGCTGGCCACTTTGTTGATTCAAAACTGGACTAAACTATTTGAGCTCATGCCTTCCCAGCACCACTAACAGCAGTGAAACAAAGACTTCCCTTTCTATTTCATACTGAAGGGAGAAGAGGCCCAACACTGGAAAGGGTCAGGAATTAGACACCAGCAGAATATGGCAGAAGGAACTAATGGTAGAGAGGAGTTTATTGATTTGCTCCCTTTACTAACTCACACCTCCTGCTCCATTGAAAACAAAAGCACAAAATAAGCATTTGATCAAGAACCAAGCTCTTCATAACCTAGTCTGCCCATCATCATCATCTTGGAGCAAATTCCCTCTTGGTCTGGCATTCCTCTTACAGTACATTTGTCTACACCATGATGCTCTCTTAGGAAGCTGTGTGAAAAGGCACAGCACAGGGAAGACAAGGCAGAAAGAAGAAAGATGCTTCTTGTGAAGAAGCAGCAGACACTAGGCAAGAACAAACAGCCAAGCTCATTGTTACCCTCTCTGTTATTTGAGGATTTGTGAACGATCTCCTGAGAATCTATCTTCTATCTTACATACCTAAGATAGCCAGCATGCAGTTTCTCTTTTCAGCTTTTTAAGATGTAGGCAGCAAGTCTGGCTTTTTTCTAATTTTTATACACACGTGCACACACACACATTTATATGTATGTGTGTGTGTATATATATATATACACACACATTTGTAAAAATTCCCAAGATGAGTGACAGTTATGTACAAATCACAAAAAAACTTCCCTTTCCAACTCATTATGACAATGAATCACACCTTGGAAATGTCTTTATGCAGTAATTTCTGAACACAATTTAAAAGTTTTCACGCTAACAATCGTAACTCATAATAAGAGACTCCTATCTTTTTAAGCCACTAATGATATTGATTTAACCAAAGAAATAGCAAAACACAATTTGGTCTATCAAATCCCATTCAAACTACTTTGTAGTTGGCTTTCTGCTGCCTTTCCCATCCTCATCTGAAAACTGGGGAGGTATCAGAGCAGATAAGTTACTTTTTTGTTCTTTTAGGTAGACTTGAAACTCAGACTATGCAAAAGACCATCTGGTCTACCCTGCCCCAAAAGCCAATTGATGGGGAAAAAAGCCAACCTAATAAAGTTTATCAAAACAAAAGTGTCACTATCTTTGTTGATACTTTTGTTTTATACTTTTGTTTTCTACTTTGCAACCTAGTGAGGCTTAAAACAACTGAGCCACTCTACCAATAAAGGAAAAGCAGGTAAATAAATGAAACATCCAGCTGAGGACCATCCCTCAGGAAAAAAACTTACTGTGGTGAAGCCAACTCTAACTGTGAACAATGGAAGAAGCAACAAGCCAACTTGAAAATTCTAATTAAACAAAGGAGAAGGAGGGACAAAAAAAAAAAAAAAAAAAGCCTGCAAGTTTTCTATCCCTTTGCTTTCAGTATCAATGAATCACACCCAGTACGGAAATTAACTCAAGCTGAGATTTTAGTAAAAAACAGTACCTCATTGCAGCACTGCCCATTTTCTAGTACTTTTTTCTAAAAACTTCATGTGTTCTGAACTGTACTGATGCTACACTTTCTTTAACCAGCCAAATCTAGAAAACCTAGTGATAAACCACTTATGAATTTTCCTAATCTAGGGTTTATGTAAAGACATATGCACTTTTGACATTTAAAAATGCGTTTTAAGCCTTAATTTGACAATAAGTGCTTTGAACCCTGAGTATTAACAATGCCATAAAGACAAAGCTAACAGATAAAATAACAGTGAGCTAGTAAGAAATGGGAGTATTTCTCCTAGTATATAAAAACCCCCAACAGCCCAACAAAAAGAATCCACCCTCACATAATGTGTGGGAATGACAGATCCGCTCTGACTAAAAAGACAAAGCTGACATGCCTAAAGTACATGTTTAGGATCCTAGACTTGGCTTAACTCAAACAACTCTGACTGGATGGGGTCCCTCAACAGTATTAAAACTGCTCTAATTGCATTCTTCAAGCCAGCTGAAAGCTGACAGCTTCCGCTCTCCCGCTCGCTATCAGGGCACATCAAGGACTTCTGTTATGAGAGGAGCACCTGGTCCAAATTTATTTCAACGGCCCAGAGCAAAAAGGGAAGGTGCTTAATGTTCAGCCACAATGGTGACATTTTTACGATATGTCCAAAGTTCAGAAACAAACAAATGAAGGATTTGAAAGGCGCACGAACAGAAAGGGTGACAATAAAAATTCAACATTAATATATCAAATTTAAAACACATACCACCCATATACTTGAGGGCAAGGCCAAAAGTTCGAAGCAGAGAAAAGAAGAAATCTGCATCGCTAGCTTGGAAGGAAAAAAAAAAATTAATTCTCTGTAACTGTTTGAAAGAAATGTTGACCTTTTACTGAAAATGACACATTTCATTCCATCTTATTTTAGAAGACTACAAGTAGCACCAGTCATTCCATCCAAAGGTGGTGGCACATTCCAGCTTTAGCAGAGTAACAAGTGATAGGGCTGGAAAATCTATCTACATTTTATGTTAAATTGGTTTGTGCCCCTCCCCCTGCCCCATGGTTAAAAATCAAATTAACTGGAGGAGCAGAAGAAGATGCACAGAGGCTAATACTATAAAATCTTCAGATTAGCAGAGATGAGTGAATAATTATTAAGAATTCATCACAGTGTTAAAGTGGATTTAATAAATGTTTCTCAATTTATTTTAAAAATACCATTGCTATTTTTACTCGAACCTTTATGAACATGACACTCTTGTTCAACTCAAAATTAGGCCAGCTTTATTTCTGCAGCTACAACTAGGCTAAAATTACAGTCATTATGTAAATTTACAGAAGATTTCTCATGTACAGAAGACTGAAGATTAGAAGATTTTAGAAATAAAAATGCTGAAATTGCTCCACAGTAATCAATGCATATCCACACAGCAAAGCAAAACTGACAGAAAATCTCACATCTATGCAATGACATAGGAAGCATCAATTAATTCTTTATAAATAACAACATTTAGGAACAATTTTAAATGTGTATTACAAAACCAGGAAACAGATTATTTCACACTCAGCATTTCTGCAGTATATATCATAAAGACCCTAGCTCTATGCCTTGAAAATGTCTGTTTAGGTTTAAGAATATACTGAAAGAGAGAAAGCAAATTCTTAAAATAGTGGATTGGCTTTTGTTTTGCAGCAGAAAGCATATATTCCCTCTTTACTTTCTAGTCAGTATGCATGGCCAGATTTGCTGTCACGTATGAAGTTATTAACATGCTCACATGAGGTATTTTTCTTTACTAAATAGACAAAAGTGTAATTTATTAACTGACTGAGAGAACTTGCAGGAAAACCTAAAGTACTAAAAAAGGTGTCTTTCAAGAAAGATGGAAATACGTACTACACAGGCAAAGCCACACCATCTTTAAAAATGAATTCCAAGTAATTTATGCAACAGTTAATACTGCAATTTCTTGCAATTGTATGCTGAAGCTCTGCCTTCTCATGCAACTTCCTCTGTATTCTGCAGGGCAAATTAGAGAACAATACCCAAGCACAGACTTTTCTTGGTGTTTGCTGACACCAATCATTAGTATTGACTAATTGTGACTATTGTGCTTGATCAGGAGCATACTTTTCAGAAATATTCTCCTTCTGCTTGCTTCCTATTAACTGGGACAAGCTTCCTTAAGGTATTTCTCAAGAACTGCCTGATTTTAAGAAATACCATATTTCCTTATTTTACTTATTGAACACTTATATTGACTTATTCAGATAGCAATTTTTAGTGCACCAAGAGACATTTTCTTTTCACTAAGCAAGTAATGGTTGTTACTAAAAAACTGCCTGTAACAGGTTTTAGTGATCTTTAAAACCCAAAATCCCACCCCCACTTTCCCCAAAATCTGCTAATGAAATAAAAGGACTTTTTAAAAAAAATATAACAAAAGGGGAAAAAAAAGAGGGAAGACATATAGAAGACATACATGCATAGTGGAAGAAAGAGTTAACAAAATGTGCACTGTGCCTCAAAATGAGCTATAAAAGTTCCATAATGAACCTTCTAGTCCTGAACTATCTCTCAGGCGCATTCACTTATATTTCTTTATGCTGCCATCCCTCACTGCAAGTATAACAAGAGAGTTAAAATGTAATTTTACATGTAGGTATATCACCTCAAATTAGCAACATAAAATTACTGACATTTATTCTAAAGAAAGCCCTACTGGCTAGAGGTAAAATGCTGAACTAGCATCTGCCAGTACTGCTAATTGAGGTAAGGTTGGGAACTATAAAGTAACTATTAAAGGACTAAAATAATACCAAATGGAAATGCTGAAAAGGTACACTACCCTTCTGACACTCTAAATTATTATCCCGATTAAAGTCACTAGTATGTTTGACTCCTAAAAGTGCCATGGACAGTAATGTGCTTCAGAATTGCAAGGAACATTTTTATGGGCCACAGTACCTGCAAAAAACCACATTAACAAATTCTTGAAATATAACATCTATACGTTTGATGTATTTTTAATGAAGTATTCCATCTCCTGTGTTTTTAAAAAGCATCTGTCTTTTTTAGAAAGTGCCACATTTTCATACCTCCAGCTTCAGCAATCCCAGCCTGTCAGTCCTCCTCCGGCTAAGCTTTGAGCAGATCTTTGGGGGACAAACTACTTGCAAGGCTCCTGCCATCATCTTATGAATGATGAATAATGACAGGATAAAATCCAACAATGGACCAGAAGATAAAACAGTTAAATCTAGAGAAGTATTAATAAAAATTATCCAACTTTATCTATTTTTTCTTGTTTGGCATATCTACTCCTTTGACACCATGGTGTAGAGTTTTGTGCATTCATTTAGGAACACACAGCAAATTTTACTACGGCATCAAGAAGTCATTAAATAAATTCTGTTTATCAAACAAGCATTCCTGCTTTCTCTTTCTGTAGGAATAGTCAGGGAAAAGAGTCCTATTTGTTGCTAGGCACAGCCTGTAGAAAATTCAGAGACTTATTAAACAGCAGTAGCCATCATACAAAATGAAGGCAACATGGAGAACGTTCAAAGATGAGAAGGACTATTTTCCATTTACTTCTGTGTGAATGAGTGATAGGTAAATTTATTAGCAGATACCTGCTCTTTGAGAAGAATGCTGAAATCTGATGGCAACATAGTCACAACAGTATGTCTGTTCTGATTGAAAAATATTAAGCTGTATTAGGTTAAATGCAATCATTTATGGTCACATCCTAAGGGATTTACTTTTGTACAGACTGCTCACATGAGGAACAAAACATAGTACATATTTCTGACTTGCTAAAAACTTCCATAACAGGACTAGTTATCAAATGAAAGTTCATGCCTACTCTTTCAGATAGACTGAAAAATTTCAACTGGTTTAACATTTGGACATACTAAAACGAAGCCAAATAAAACACACTTTAACCTGAAAATAATTTCCAGGCTGATCTGTATTAAACTTATGTAGGTCATGCAAAGAATCCTTAACCTCACAAAGTTCAACATGGCAAGTACAAAGTCCTGCAACTGGGAAGGAACAACCCTGTGTACCAATAACCTGCTGAGGGGGGGTTCACTCTGCTGGAAAGCATCTTGGCATATAAGGACCTGGGACTCATCTTTGAGCAGAGGCTCTGGAGGACACCAAGTTGAACACGAGCCAACAGTGTGCCCTTGGGGCAAAGGCAGCCAATGGTGTCCTGGGCTGCATTACACTTGCCAGAAGTGTTGAGTAGAGGTCCTGTTCCTCCACTCAGCACTAGTGAGAACACAGCTGGAGTGCTGTGTCCAGTTTTGGGCTCCCCAGTACAAGTGAGCCATGGACATACAGGGGAGAGTCGTTAAAAAGGTCCACCAAGATGATAAAAACTGGAACATCTCTTATGAGGAAGGGCTGAGAGCTGTGACTGTTCAGCCTGGAGAAATGTCTAAAGGGAGGATGCAATGAGGACAGAGCCAGGCTCTTTTCAGTGGTGTCCACTGACAGGAACAGAAGTAAAAAAATGAAGGACACTCTGTTTGAACAGCTGGAAATCTTTCTTCATGGTGAGGGTTGCCTGAGCACTGGCACAGGTTGTCAAGAGAGGTTGTGGAGTCTCAATCTTTGCAGATAATCAGAAGCCATCTGGACACGGTCCTGGACAGCCTGCCCTAAATTATCATCTTTGAGCAGAGAAGTTGTACCAGATAACCTACCTGCACCCTTCCAACCTCAGCCCTTCTATGTTCTGTAAAAGAAGCTCTACAATTTTTGTGTGAATTTTACAGTCACCAAGGAAGTATTTTTTGCATTCTAAATGATCTGAAAGTCAGTTTTTGTGTGGGAGACTGCATGCATGCTCACATGCATGTATATATATACACACAGATATCTATAGTCCTTTGAAAGGTCAGAGAACCAGTACTTAATGTTTTTTACCGCCTCAAGAACTCCGCATCCCAAGACCTTGCAAAAAACCCCCAAAAACCTAGATTGAAAAGTCATGGTGACTCTACTACATATGGACAGTCTTTAAGAGGGGAAAAGGACACAGTTCTTCTAGACTTAAGAATGTCAGAATAGTCCATCAAGCTAATTAAGGTGTTACCTGCTGTAAAAAAAAGGCCCCAGCTTCAAAAAAAGGATAAAGAAAATCCTCAAAAGCCACCAAAGTTCTCCAGGTATTTTGTCAGCATTCGAGTGACATCCAGAGATTTAACTGAAATGCGCCAGTTAACTAGAGCATTAAAGCAACCTCTGCAGAGCTGGACAGTTTGTAAAGTTCATTAGCACCCAGATTACTTTCCTACCGACTGTTTGAGCCCCTCACAATCATCTGAAAGATCATTAGATTCTGACACACTGTTCTTATATATCTAAATGACCTTTTGGATACGCTTTTCAGGTTCTCACTGTTAACACTGCATGCCAAATGTCACCAAAATTCTCTTGAAGTTAAGTGTCACCAGAAGACATTTTGACAGGCCATTTTGTTGCTAGATACAGCGACAGAATTATGTCAGGCTGAGGGTGAGGGAGTGAAAGGGAGAAAAAGCATCTTATCTCTAGCTAAGTACACCATTAGTTCAGAGGCACCCAGAGAGAAGCTTTTGGAGGAAGGAGAGGCCACTACTCCAAGCAGCTCAAGGCTGCAGTAATCCTCAGTCACAGGGGATGTTTTAAAGAGGTTAACGTAGCTGGAGAAGATAGGCAGCATGGTCTGCACTACAGGGTAGTTCCCCAGCCTTAAGCACCACCTGGGTTTCCAAGTGACCAGTTTCAACAACATGCAGACTGACAGCCTGTTTCCCCAAATATCACACGTACTTTGGCATAAGATGACCAGATAATCTCATCCCTTCCGAGAAGCAGGCTCAGCTTACAACTGATCATGTGAGCAAAAATGGGGGCACACACCACATCATGCACCAAGGTAGCTCACATTGCCAGAATGAATATCCTGCAAGCCCACTGTATCTCGAGGTGCAAAGCAAGCATGCAAACTAATGCTTTAAGAGGATTAGGGAAGAGAGGAGGGAGGGTCAGGGGACACATTTTTATAGGAGAAGTGGAAAAATGCATTGTTTCATCTGTACCAGATGTGAGTGTCCTTCTTTTGACTTGCCAGTCTTTCCCTTCCAAAGAACTCCATGGCAGTAAGATGATCCAGTTCAAACAAACATCAGAACAAGTGTGCCACATTATCTGAGTCAATCAGTACAAGCGAAAATCCATTAGAAACTGCATGTGAAGAGCAAACAGATCATCAAAAGACACGAGTTCATGCACCTTCAACTTTACAGGGACAGCCAAGAACAATTTACAATAAAAGGTATTCCTAGCAACTTCCAGAAAGCTGAAGAATTTCTGTGAATTACTCAGCAATGTTACAGGAAGCTCACTCCTCTGAAACACCATTAGAAAACCATGGAATTCCAGAGAAGTCGGACTTCTCAGAGCCACACAGTTCACGATGTTAACTTGTTATTAAACAAAGACCTAACCAATGGAATTGTAACAAACAGGTAAAGAACAATTGTGACCAATGTGCTGATGAACAAGCCACCTAAAGCCACCCTTTTTTCTTTTTTAACAAACATGAAAAGTATAACGTCACAGGACTAGCATGAAATTTCACATCACACTGAACACATGAACTAGACAGTGGGGTGTAGGGTGGTGTGTGTCTGCTCTACACAGTACTCAAAAAAATAAAAAAAAAAGCACCCAAAAAACAGACCACCTGCACCTTAGTCAGAAGGAGACGTTAAAAATACAGATGATAAAAGGAACTGAGAGGGTGGTACAAAGTAACTAGCTTCTCCAAATAAATACTCTTCACAGCTGTAAACTAGATTTTAAGTTCCTGGGTAAGCAGGAACAAATCCTCAGATAAAAAAATGTCACAGTGACTTAATTAATAGATATGTGGGAGCAAAGAAAGGCTGACATTTCTATAGCAACAGAATTAATGGTGCATGGAAGTATTTAATTCCAAATTTTCAATTAAATTCTCTGGCTTTCACTGGGGTTTTCTTGATGGTTTTTCTTTTTGGTTGGTTAGTTTAGGGGCTTTTTTTTGTTACAGTGCAAACTAGGATATCTGTCAGGGTTTGGGAGTACCTAGATTTGAGAACTCAAGCAACAATGTAAGCATAAATCAGCAAAACCAGCTTGACTTTATTCCATGTATAAGCTTTCCCCACCCAGAAAAGTTTCCAGAAACATGAGCTGAACCTTGAAGTTTGTTAGATGCTTTCCCAAGCCTTTTTAAACAAAAAGCAATAAAATGTTGCAGGAAAAACATTGTGATCTTAAGACACCATGTACAGTACTTATAGCAACCACCCTATGGAAGTCTTGTTATTGCTGCCTATTAAAAAAAGAAATCTGAAAACCAGAAAGTTAAAGCCTTGCTGCTATGGAGTAAAAGAATGGTCTTTTTATGGTGTGCTACTGCTGCCTTAAGGGGTAAATCCTGTTTAGGGTAAACCCTAGAAACAAAAAAGCCCAGCATCACTGTTGTATTAAACAGATCCCTCTTTTTGCTGATTTTATGGCACACATAGAGCAAAAACCTCCTTATCAGAACAAATGCTCAACTACTTACTTGAAGCCAATTAAAAATGATTGTAAGATGACTTTTAAATTAAGGCTTTCAAGATATTCAACCAGCCAAGTAAACTATGAGAGCCGGATGCCCACCCTCAAAAGTTTAGTGCTAGCGTCCCACCACCCACTCCCTCTTGTTTCATAAATAAAGTTATTTAAGATTCCAGGTCCCTTCTTTGATATATGCAAGCTGCTCTTTGGGAGGATTGGTCTTTTTATTTGCAGATAGAGTGGGGGTAAGGGGGGAGGAAGGGAGAGAGAGGAGAGAATCAAAGCTACAAAGCTTCAATTCATGTTACAAATGGAAAATTTCTAGGCTCCTAAAAATCCAAGCCATTAGAAATTTTATGCCAAAAAACTAAAAGTGAACAAAGTGGAGAGGTAATATCAGTAAATCAACTGAAGGTATCCATCTGAGGTTAACTTCTACCTTTAAATAAAAAGAAGCTTAGCTTAAGTCCTTATTAAAAGCTGTAGTATGCCAAAGCAGTGGAACTTTTAGTCATAGAAACAACCCTCATCTTAGGCTCATCTATGTATTTTAAAGGTACTTAGAGAAAGAAATTAATTCCTCCTCAGCTATTTCTATCTATAATTCATAAAAATGATAGCTAGCCAGACATCCTAATTTTGTTTTAACCAGAAATGGGAAAGAATTGGGGAAAAAAGCAATGAAGTTTTCCTTCCCTTTTTCACCAGTCTTTGAAAAGCAGTAACATGCACAGCAAGGAAAGATTAACGAAACTTAAGACACATTAACTAATTAAATGACAGTGAGACAGTTTTACACTGCTTGAAAATACAGCCTCATTGGAAGACATGTCACATATTAAGTTCCAATCATTATCTGCCATATCACCAGGCTGGAATATAGAAACAGACATTACCAGTGATTTCAGTCAGTATATCAGTTCACTTTGATATCCTAACACTAACTTTACTTGCAAAAGCAAGAAAAAAACCTCAAACCAAACCACAAGATGTATTTTTTTAAAAACCTCAAAACACAGAAAAAAAAAATATTAAATTAAGGACTAAGAAACACTATTGAAAAGCACTCAAACTCTACTGTAATTTAAGAAAATTCATAGTTTAATGGTTCTGTTTACCTCCAACAGAACAGAAACCTTTGTAGGACTGTTCTTCTACATTAGACAAAAGAAACACAAAACATTACCATTTACTTCAGTAATCTCAAGGTGTTAAAAAAAAAAAAAGGTGTGTTTTAAGATAACACATCAGAGTCTATTTAAAATAAGCTTTAAGCAATTCATCTTTTTAAAAAGATCACACACGGATCACGTGATATTTTGTCCATAGATGTGTATATGTATTTACTGAAGTTAAGTTACCCAGGTGAGATTCACACCCCAATCCCTGTATATAACTGAATATATATTTTATGTTTTTCCCCCTGACCTTCACGGTCCACTGCAGCAACTGTATTTTATCTATAAATTGGTGTTTAGTGTTGGTTTATGTTATGGATAAAAACTTCAAGGTATTAATACTACAAGCTTTTTTTAGAAAAAAAGTTATCGCACAAGTTTTAAAAATATTTATGACAGAAGTATATTCATGTATGTATGTGCGTACATACGGACACCCACACAGAGCCTGACTTCCATTAGGGAGCAAAAGGCATTGACCTTTCATCTCAAAAGTGAAGTCATTTCTCTACTACAGAAATAACATGCACACATGAAGAAATTTGCAAATCTGGGGGGCT
This sequence comes from Certhia americana, assembly GCA_018697195.1. NCBI lineage: Eukaryota > Metazoa > Chordata > Aves > Passeriformes > Certhiidae > Certhia > Certhia americana. The sequence goes on from CM031858.1 coordinate 33,838,534, forward strand.
TTTGCCTTTGTTCAACTGTTTGGGTTTTTTTTTTTAGTATATCTGCATTTTCAATGACAAGCTTACAGTCTAGAAGCCTATGGTATAAATTTCATCCCAGAGTAAATTTTTATGATGGAGTTATAAACCCCTAAAGAAACAGGGTTTACAATGGAAGTGCTGACATAACTAACTATAGCAGCACTAGCAGTGCTTCTGTAATCAAGGCACATTATATTTATGAGGTAGGTAAAAGTCTGTAACCATCAATCACTGGAATCATATTGACAGATTCTAAGTTTGAGGTCCCACAGAATTAATGTATTCAGTTTCTCACACCACTGATATGATGAGGAGAATTTGCAGGCACTTTTATGGGCTTAGGCTTTGACATCTTTACAGAAATCAGTGAGGGGCTGTCTTAGTGAAACATTTCATTTAACTGCAGCCTCAGCATTTTTAGGTTTTGCACCAACCTTTCACAAAATGCTGGAGAGGTAGATTGTCCAGAAACCAAACGTGACGTTATTCACATAAGCATGCCTCATGAGCTGGTCATTGCAAACATTAATTCTACGTATATCCATCAGACATTTAAAGTTATACCTAAGAATGATTAATCACCCAAAGAATATCCAACTCCTAAATTATAACTCAACATCCCTATATAAAACAATCTAAAATGTCAGCACCTCTGTCTTTATGATATCACACCGTTCCAATAATTCTGTTTTACAAGTAAATTCCTATTATACATTAATAAGTGCTGTTGGTGGCTAAACTTCATGCCTTTGAGTAATGACCAGGTTGAAGGCAATTAGGCTGGCCAGGTGCAGCTGGGTGAGGTACTAATAAAAAGTTTTTAAATTTTACTATTTCCGTTTGGATTTTGGGGATGCATTCCAATCTGCCCAAATTAGGGAGGAAATTGTTTCCATGTTTTCAGCTGTTCCATGGTCTGACTATTACTGACTGATAACCTGCATAGACTTTTTTTTAACTTGCACACATACACACTCACAGAACCAATGTCTATTTTTCAACTTGTCAGAGCAGCACAATTGCTAAACTAAGAAACTACTATATAAGTTGCAGAAAGAGTTTCCAGTTCAGTCAAAAGGGTAGCTGGGCTTGAGTGAAACTTGTCTGAAATCAGAAAATCTGGGCTGGTTTTCAAAATGTCTATATATAAATGCAGGATAAGAATTAAAATGCAGTCATGTTATTCACCATTCTTCCTCAGGTCTAGACTGTTGTATGTTCTCCATAACAAGCTAGTTTTTTAAAATTACCTGACAACATTTGTTTGTTTTTTTTAATCAAGCTGGCTTAACACCATTTGTATTGATTCTAAAAGCCATGGTTTTATTGAGATGCATGTAGAAAAAGAGTGCTAATGCCTGTGGTTTTAGTCAGAGGAGGAAGGTTTTCTGATGAGACACCACTGCAGGCAACATGCAAGCGTACACACATTGACATGCACTGTCCTGCCCCCTTACATGTTTTCATGGGTGACTCTTCCTCCAAAACTCAGCCTGAAGCTGATCACAGAGAGCAACATACAGTCTGCTTCCAGAGGCATCAGGAAACTTCCATGCCCTCTCATCAGGATTTTCTCAGAAGGTAGTAGTATCACCATGGACCTGAAGAACAGGGGGACAGAAGAATTATTCTGTTCCCCCACAAAAAAATGTCTTTAGATTTTGTATGGCCCTGAGCTTCTCACTCATATTCTAAACTCATTCTCTCTCATGAGGCTTTACTTTTGGAAAATGGGAGCCCAGGACATAGGTTCATTTTACATTCTCACAGCAGCATTTGTTAATTTTAATTTTCTACTTGTAGAAAAGTTCAGGAAGGTCCTGAGCCACAAATTGCAGGTAACTGCAAGAGTATTCTTTAGCAGGATCAACACAAGCTTTCCCCATTCCGACTGTCCAGAAAGGCATCCTCAATGAAGCTTGTGCTAAAATGCTGCTTTTAATGTGGATGTTGGGTTTGACAGGCTTCAGCCACTTCTGATGAAAGCTCACAGCTAAGTGATGATGCTGAGAACACACTGCATCAGTGACTGTAGAGACACACTTCTCTGCTTCCCAGCGCCCCCAGTTCACCATTACAGGCCCTTCAAACAACTGATTCGTATTCTGAACTCTTTTTAAGCCCCAGACAGAAATTTAACCTCAACAAGCCATAAAAGTCCAACAGCATTAACAAGAAGGCATTACTTGCCAGATTTTGACACAACTAAGCTGCAAACTCTGCTCATTCTGAAGCTTTTGCACAGATTTGAGCTTGGGAGAAAACATCATGAATTTTTGAAACCAAAATGAAAGTACAATTCTATGTGCCAATTAAACCTCCCCCCCCCCCCTAATTATTTCTTATGATTTAAAAATCTGAAATTAAGCATGGCATACTTTTACTTTTTTGAAGGCATTGCTTGGCAGGCAAAATGAAACAGCAGTGCAGCATGGGACACAAAGGGAGCTCAAAGAAAATTAATTGTTTTGCTTCCACAAGTGAGCAGTGACCTGAGGAGGGCAACATGTAGGTATGTATTTAAATATGCAGAAAACTGCTCCGAATCACATGCTTTGCTACAACTGTCTGGCCTTTCAAGGGATTAGTGAAGTGCCACACACAGAGTCAAACTTCATCATAAAATGTGGGTAGAAAGACACAGGATATTAAAACAAAGCTCACTAAAAAATGCCAAAGCCCTTTCTTTCATGAGAATCCACAGGAACAGATTTGGACTCTGCAATATCTCACAATCTCTTGACTCTAAAGCATTGCCATTTAGTTTCAAATATTCTTGAATCAAGATGTTCAAGAAACAGATCATCTAATACTGATTGCACAGGTAAAATGGGAACAATTACAAAAAAATCTAAAAAAAAAAAAAAAAAAAAAAATCCGTTATCTGTTTTTAAATCGCATCCTATTTTGAAATGATTCTATTTGATTTTCCAGTAAGTCAGTCTGACAACACAACTGATTGTGTGACACAAGTGAAACACGTGATCCTCAGAACTCTCCCCTGTAACCCTGCACATTTTTAAACCCAATTGTTTAGTCAGATTTGGTCAGTAAACTCCATGAAAATAAACCATGTCAATAATAATAATAATAACAATAATAACAGTATCAGCTTGAAGACAGTTTTCTCAATTACATAAATCACAAAATCAGTCATACTGTCTCTTAAACAGTGCAGGAAGGAAGATAGTTTCCAATTTAAAGATTCTGAAAGTTACAGTACTTAGAGAAAGTAAGACTACAAAAGAAGCCCACCATACATTTGTCTATGTTCATGAACAAACTGGAGGCACTTTAAGGCTTTTCATATGACACCATCCCTAATTGCCCAGTCTGCCTTCTCCTACAAGTCCTACTTCTGTCAGTGACCTCAAGATGATTATTTTTGTCATGAAGAATAAACCTGGACTGTAAATAAAGCGTTGAGGTATTTTAATCTATATTTGTAATATAATTACAAATTATCTCTAGAAGCCTCACAGAAAACGGGAATCTGGGTAGCATCAGCATGTAAAGAGAACTGCAATTTCCGAAAGAGAGTTAACATAATTAGGGACCAGAGCAGCTAGCAGCGCTTAAAAAGCTAATATACGAGATTACATAATAGTACATAATTATTACCGAGCACTTATTATATGACATTAAAAACATGCAATAACTGCATAACTGCAAAAACTGCAGCGGAACCAGGGAGCGGGAGCGGCGCCGCGCCATCCCCTGCCCTGCAGCGCCCTCTGCTGCTGCACCCGCGGAAACGCGGCCGCTCCCGGCGGGACCCCCGAACACCGCGGCCAGGATCGCTTCATCCCGGATCCCTTCATCCCGGATCCCTTCGGCCCGGATCCCT